>CM029631.1:5638513-6307888 GCA_017311315.1 Dendrocalamus latiflorus
TCGTAAAATAACTCGTAAGATAGTGGGGGTAACGACCAAAAGATCTACGACCATCAGGCAGTTGGAAACCAATGTGAATGAGAACAAACGATCTGAGTCTTGACCGGTCGAAAGAGAATAGGTCAAAGAATATAACGTGGTCATAAGCTTCTCGGCAAAACAGAGGAGGCTAGCGAAGCGCACGACCGCAAGAACCAGACTTCAAATAACTTTCGATTAAGAGTTAAACTGCCATGAAACTTTGCAAATAACATGGTTAGGGCTTCAGGAGGTTGCTATGATCTTTAATTAAAAACTTAGCAACCAAAATGAGAGTTTGACTAGATTTCACTGAGAACGTTCAAAACCAAATCTGAGAGAGTAACAGAACCGCTCGTGGGTCAAATGTAGCCAAGATGGCTTGGAGTACAACCCACATGCCACTGCGATCAAGAACTAGCCAAGAACACAGAGAGATGGAAGATAGAGAAGAAATCAAATCAAACCGAGCAAACTCAAAAGAAGAGATACACAACACATAGTCTAAGATAGATGTATTGCTCAGATGAATGATTTCACAGACACTCCCCTTGGGAGGACCAGGCTCTAATCCCTAGAGCCAACACATATTCTCAACAGCTACTCTCCTCGGGAGGACAAGTCTCTAACCTAGAGACACACCCACTCTCAGATAGACTCCCATGGGAGGGAAAGGCGGCAACCGCCAAGGCTCAGCCGGCAACTCTCAACTCAAACTCTTGCCTCCCCTCTCCCTTTTATAGGCTCACACACTAACTTAGACCTAATGGATCCACCCATTAGTCCACACTGGGGATTACCCGTTAACCCCACCTAACACCGGGTTTTACACACGTGCACACTTGCGACAACCCGTTAACACTGACAAGACACAGCTGCTTTAACAGACCAGCTCCCCTTTTGCAGGCCTTGAGTCAATTCACTGAATTGCCTCTCAAGCACCTTCTCGGAAGCTTCCTGTTCTCGCATGACCGCACCTGGCTTCCGACCGACTGGACCTCGACTCCTCCCTGAGCCTAGTCCCGGTCCACTCGTTGCACACGACCGCACCCTGCATCCTAACCGTTTGGACCTCGACTCCTCCCTGAGCCTAGTCCCGGTCCTCCTCGCCGTTGCCCGTCATGTTCACCTTCGGCAGCTCCAACTCCGGTTCCTCGTCGCCCTGGCTTACAACCACCTCACCAGCCTCGATCATCTTCGACATCTCCTGACCGTTCTGGACCTCAACACCTCCTGTGCCTAGTCCCAGTCCTCCTACGCCTCACCATGACCTAGCTCCGAAGTCTTGCAACTACACAGACAAGTAAACCATCACATAGCATCGCACAAAACATTGAGATCATAAATCTGCATCAGAAGAATGTACTCGAAGATCAACTCAGCTGGTCGTAAACCACTTACAACCACTCGAATGCACAAGACATGAAGTGCCAGCAGCCTACGACCACATACAA
Source organism: Dendrocalamus latiflorus (assembly GCA_017311315.1). Taxonomy (NCBI): domain Eukaryota; kingdom Viridiplantae; phylum Streptophyta; class Magnoliopsida; order Poales; family Poaceae; genus Dendrocalamus; species Dendrocalamus latiflorus. Next base: position 5,639,986 of record CM029631.1, read on the forward strand.
GGCTGCTACGACCACCACGTAGCTTGCTACGACCATGCAGCACAAGCTACGACTACCGCAGACAGCGGTTACAACTACCGCAACCAATAGCTACGATCACCGATCACACAAACTTCGACTTCTGCACCTGATCACTACGACTACCAAACCTGGTCGCTACGACTTACGACTAATCGGCAGATCGCTACGACCATCGATTACCAGTCTACGACTATCAAGTCGTAGTGCCGACCATCAAGTCGTAAGGCACATACGATTACCAAGTCGTAAGGGCCGCTGCTGACAACCAAGTTGTAAGCCATCTACGACTACCAAGTCGTAGTGCCGACCACAAAGTCGTGAGCCACCTACGACTACCAAGCCGTAGTGCCGACCACAAAGTCGTGAGGACACCTAGAACTACCAAGTCGTAAGAGCTTTTACGACTACCAATCGATCGCCTATGACCACAAAGTCGTAGGGGCTTCTACGACCACCAAGTCGATCCCCTTCGACCACAAAGTTGTTGACCCCGAGAACGACTTCCTCAGATCGAAGGATCAGTACGACCATCAAGTCGTAGATCCTCTGCTGAACACCAAGTCGTAAAAGTAGAAATCGCAGAGCCTGCCGACTAGCAAGCTGTAAGACTGGCTACGACTATCAAGTCATAAATGCCACTTCCAACCACATGGTCGTAAGACTGACTGCCAACCACACACAACAGTAAGTTGAAGGTCAAGGTCGTAGACAGAACAACAAGGGCTCTAGAACTCAGATAGAGAGCCAACAGCTGCTCAAACCCCAAAAACTAAACTCAAACTCTCTAGATCAAGAGTCAATTACTCATCACAACCATGGGGTGATCTCCACATTGTCTCACAATTTTTAGAGATAGCAAATGACTATGAAAAATTACAAAAAATACAACGTACTCCAATGCCTCGGGAAGTTCCAACAAAAATTTTATAATTTTTTAGCTCATTTGCTATATTTAAAATTTTAAACAAATATAATATAAAATTATGAAGTTAGATAAGTAATTAAGCTGGCTAATTAGTCGGTTTAATCACCTGTTGTTTTGTGGGCAGACGATAGGCCACTTACCATCTGCTGACTGGACAGCAGGCGCCACGTGTCGACTGTCGTGTGGCTACTGCCCGGTGACCGGATGGTAGAAGCGCTATTTTTGTCAATACCGCTCATATACGGTTATTTTTGCAAATACGCGTTGAAACACGCTATATATGGCAAAAATGCCTCCCAACATGGGTGTATGAGCAAATGCTGACATACATGACAATACCACAATCACAGAAATTATTCACACAGCGCACGGAAATATGTGTACAGCTTGTCCAAGAAGAGTAACGGTTAATATAGCATTAGTAGTATAGCATCTTACAGTAGGTGTCTACAATAAGAACTATCGACAAAGTTTCCACATGCTGTAAAATGCCAAGATCCCTTTTACATAAGATGGCACTCCATCATGGATTTGTGTTTACATGAACTTGTCCTCGTAAAAATTCCAATAACCGTCTCAACACCGTGCTCGTTTGCTTCCTGCAAGAAAAGCAAAACGAGAAATCAGTGAATGCAAGAAAAGAGATACAACTCAGTATTGAAGCCAAGGAGACAGTCAAGAGATTCCTACCTGATTACAAATTTACAACCGAGATATCGTATGTTCAACCCCCAAAAAAAAAACTGGACTGGAGGAGGCAATTTTTTCTCGGGGCATACCTTGCCACCTTGCTGTTGCAGTTCAACGGTCCTTAGTTCTTGTACTTCATGGTCTCTTTCTCAAACCCAATCGTTGGGAACTGTTTCGCATATTCCTCCACATCATGGCGAAGCTTTGCAACCTCAGCTTGGATGGTACCGTCTTGCAAAGTGGCAACAAAGTCCTTCAGCTTGGTTCCACCTAAATTGAAAGAGAAAAACCAAAACATGAACAATATGATCACTGTGGTATATAACTATATAAGGGCACCTCAATGCATGGAAATATATTTTTGCACAGTATCAGTAACTTTTTTGGAAAAAAAATTCTAGGACATTGAATGACCTTTTGTTGCAGCTTTAACCTTCAAGGCCAAGTTCACTGCCGCATCGAAGAAGTCAGCAACCTTAGCGAAGTCCTCCTCAACAAATCCTCTTGATGTAAGCGCTGGGGTTCCTGATAGATCACAGAGCTGATAATAAGATTTTGCAAACTAAATTTAAAGAAAAGTAATAAAACCATTATATGAGAACAGATTTTACCCATCCTGATGCCTCCTGGTACCATAGCTGAAACATCACCAGGAACTGTGTTCTTGTTTGCTGCAATATGCACGTTTTCCAAAACCTTCTCCACTCTTGAACCATCTATCCCCTAGACAAGAATTGGAAAAGGATGATAATTGTCCCAACATGACATAACATAAGAATTTAGTAGAAAAAAACAGTTTTGCTGTAATTAGCACATTTAACTACGATGTATACAGCAACACTAAACTTCAGGTCAGATGGACATCAACTTAACATTGTTAAAAAAGGAATCAACTGAAAGGTTTATTGTTGATGATGAGAAAAGGTGACAGATAAAATTCCAAAATCACAAAACATCCAAAGTCAGCACATTTCTGTCTTACCTTACTCTTCAGATTCACCAAGACTAAATGGTTATCAGTTCCACCAGAGACAAGATCGTAGCCTTTTGCAGTCAAGCTCTGCAAATAACAATATTGCCATCAAATAAGGAAATGGTTTAAACTTAGAAAGCACAATTAATCATGTTGACTAACTAGATATTTGCATAACATCCTGAGGTGAATGAAAATGAAAAACAACATCAGCATTAATCATAGTATTTAATATGCCTATTCCAATAAAGTATTTTGAAATAAAGAACAAGACAAAACATACTGTAACCTACTAGGATGTTCTAAACGCTGCTGCTATCATAAACCATAAATAGGTTACTCATCATATTGGGTAAGCAGGTATCATAAGTCTAATTCTCCTAGACAAATATTTCTAGCAAATTGTAACCACAAATACCTGTGCAAATTTAGCAGAGTTACTCATAACTTGCTCTTGATAAGCTCTGTACTCCAGAGTAGTTGCCTGAATGTCAAACAACAGCTTAGAGCCTTAGGCTAAGGTGAACAATATGAAATATAAAGTAACATAAAACATTAGGGAACAGAAGTGCAGACCTGCTTAAGCGCAACAGCCAAGCCAGTAATGGTATGATTATGAGGCCCACCTTGCAGACCAGGGAAGACGGCAGCATTGATCTTGTCCTCAAAATCATAGTTAACCTATACCATAATAGATCGTTAGGCCTTTTTATTTTGTAAATGAAAAGAGTATTACAGTATGAGCGCACTAACTCAGTAGAGAAGAAACAACTGCAACACTCTGTGCTACTATTTTCTTATCGTTTTTTGGCAGTAATACCTCTTTCCCTTGCTTATTTATTTCTTTCACCCCCTTCCTGTAAAAGATCATGGCTCCACGTGGTCCACGGAGTGACTTGTGAGTAGTGGTAGTCACTACATCTGCATAATCAAAAGGAGATGGAATAACACCAGCTGCAACTAGCCCACTAATATGTGCCATGTCTGCTAGAAGTATTGCCTTCTGCTTGTCACATATCTGCCAATTGCACAATAATAATGGACTTATTTTGACTGATTATAAAAGACAAAATATCAATGTTCATTACTGAGAAATAATACTTGCCTTCCGCATGCGGGTATAATCATAAAGGCGAGCATATGCACTTGCACCAGCAACGATCAACTTTGGCCTAAAAAGAACAGCACTTTTCTCCAACTGTACAGAAGTAGCAAATGAAGCTTAGGAACGAAAGGTGTTAAGTTAATTCATATTCAAATAATTCGACTATTGAAAGAGACATAAAACAATGAAAAATATCCTAGACGATGCAGTAAGAAGCCATTTCTTTAGCTCAGAACGCTGCTAAATGCAAAAGGAACACATTTTGTCCACTTTGATGAAAAATGCATATCTATAAAAAGAATGATGATAGAGCTGAATAAGCTAATGACATAAACTGGAACAAATAGGGAGGACAAGCCACCTGGTCATAATCAATCAAGCCAGTGCTTTCATCCAATCTGTAAGGCATTGTCTCGAAGAATATTGAAACTGCTGAGATCTTCTTAGTGTCAGTCTGTAAAAATTAAGAAGTAGAACCATTGAGCCATGGGAGTTTCAAGAGCATCGTATCTGAACATAAGTACAAAACTAAGAATTATGGGAAGGTATTAATCATTTGTATGTATTCTACAATACATAATCAAGTGTGCAGCTAACACTTCATTATGCATTACAAATGCCAACGCAAGAATAGAACAACCATATAAAATCTAAAACAACTGCAAACCTTGCAAGAACAAAGAAAGACAACAAGCAAGGACACATCATGCTTGCATGCCACCTAAGAAACACAAAAAACAGTAAGGAGGTAATAAAGACTCAGACTGATCAACCTGGTAACCATGAGAAAGATGTCCACCATGAGGAAGATCCAGAGCCATGATTCTTTCATGTGGCTTCAGCAGTGCAGTGTATACATGGAAGTTGGCAGGTGAACCCGATAGAGGTTGCACATTCACTGCAGAGGTAGAAATTGGTCATGAAGTTAACTTGCCGCCATTTCAAGAACAGAGTGGTTAGCAATCCAAGCAAAATACTGAAAGGGAATAAGTTGACTTTACAAACCCCCTCCTCAACTCTTGCCCAAGTCTAAAAATTAACCTTTAATTACAAAGCCAATCACTGGACACCCTTGAAGTTTTCATACCAGAAAAACACCCCCCTAAGCTGATTCCACTCCAGTTTTTCCCTAACGTGGCATCTATGTGTCAGTGGTTTTTGACACATTGGCTCCTTTTACATGACATGGCAACAAATCAACAATCAAACAAAAAAAATATTTGTGAGGCCCACGTGTCAATCTCATTCCCTTTCTTCTTCCTCTACTTGCTCACTCATCTTCCTATGCCCCTCTCACTCCCCCTCTCCTCTTCTCCAAGTCCAGCACTAACCAGATTCATCCAGTCCCCTAATCTCTCTCTCTCTAGGGTTGGTGAGGAGATAGGAGGATGCGCGCGGCGTAGTGGACCGAGGCCCCGCCACGGGCGGCATGACGCCAAATGGCACCGCATTCTTGAAGTTACCGCCGTGGCCGTGGCGGCGTCCGCGGCAAAGGGAGCGGCGGCGAGGTCGCCGGTGGCTAGTGGGGAGCAGATAGGCCATGAAGTGGGCGGCGGCGAGGTCATTGGTGGGGAGCAAATCGGCTGCGAAGGGGGCGGCGGGGAGGTCGTTGGTGGGGAGTAGATCGACTGTGAAGGGGAAGGTGGCAAGGTCGTCGTTGGGGAGCAGATCAGCCATCGAGTGCGAGTGGTACCTGTTCCGGCCATTAGGTTGACCTGGTGGGGGGAGGATGTGGCCCAATGGCTGATGCACCCGGGTTCAGATCTAGCGGGCAGAAGAGGGGGCCGACGACCTCAGCCCATCCACCGGCGACCTCGTCTTCGTCTCTGGCGGTGGGATACGGACACCATCATCGTTGGTGACTGCAACACGGCCCCAGCTGCGCCGATGCCATCGTCAATTGCAACTAGCCTCGAGCCGTAGACCACACATCGAGCTCACCGGCCAAGGGTCTGTCCTCTCTCTCGAGCGCCACCGTCGCCATCCATGGCATTGTTGGCCCAGGGACGAAACAAAACGCACACACTCCATGGTCGAAACTCACACGATCACCTTTTGATCAACTCCAGACACACAAGAGCTTTTACGCTGCGTCAATCTGTCCACAGCTTTTTCATTTTCTCTTCTATTTATACTCACATATTACATGTACATAGGCTAACAAACTACCCGAGTCTTCCGGTATGATTCCCACGACTCGCACTACCCGAACAACTCGTTCCACTAACCATCATACTCGGTTTAGTGGACACGACCAGTTATATGCAAACTAACTGCTACCCGGTCTGGTCTACGACCACACAGAGATCTTCAAGTGCCACTTCGAATCCTTTGGCAAGTCCTACTTCGTGTCATTCGACCACGCATGTTCGACCATAGTTGCTCAACCACGTCACCGACCAGTGACCACGGTTGCTTGATACCTTTGACTATGGTACCTTCGACCGCTTCACCGACCATAGCTGGTCGACCATATCTTTGACCACAGCTTCATTGACCGCTTCACCGACACGGCTTGTCAACCAACATCTCTAGTAGTACCGCTCACACAGATAGTACTACTGGTTTTCGAGCACGACTGAGATACTGTATCTTACGAGTACCGACCATCGACCACTATGCAACTATGACACTGTAGCTGTGACTACTGTAGCTACGACCACTGTAACACTCAGACTCACCGACTACTACAGTCTCAGAATCACCGAGTACACAGGCTCCATAGTACGCGAATGCACCGAGTACTCAACTACGATCACACAGTACTCAAACACATGAGTACTCGACACACGACTACAGTACTTAAACACACGAGTACTCGACATATGATTACAAGTACTCGAACACACATGTAAGACCTACAATAAGATTAGTTCTAACAGGCACTCGCTGGAGTGCGTCAAGGTGTGCCTAGATCCGACCATGGTGCTCGGCGGAGGATGGAGGTGTGCCTCGACCACCTAGCCGCCGACGTCCTCGAAGCTGGCTAGAGGTACACCTCCTCTCCGTCCCCGCTGCCGTGTATTACTCCTTTCCAGTGTCCTTCTCCGTCACCCACTAGCTAGAGGTAAACCTCCTCTTCGTCACCGAGGAAAGAATGGCGTCAGTGGCGACCGTTTTGGCTGAAGCCAGAGAGGGACGTCGGCGACGGAGGGCGCCGAGATCCAGGTAGTGCGCGCACAAGGTAGACGATAGAAGGAGGAAGAAGGAGGAGGATGTGGGCTATGATGTGGATGCTATATTATTAAAACTTGTCCATGTAGATGCCAGTTTAGCAAAACCGGGGTGGTTTTGGTCTCGAGGGAGTAAAGTAGACGGTTTTGATAGTTGAGAGGTGTTGAATGCCCAGTTTCACATTTGGAGGTTAAAAATTAAAAAAATATGATAGTACATGAGGGTAAAGTAGATTTATTCCTATTGAAAAAGATATCTAAATAATGCACAAGCCCAGTCGTGTACCACATGTAGGTTTTGAAATTGATTGATGGATAAGTTTGTACACAGTATGATGCATACATGTACCAAAGAGAAATTTCTTAAGCAAATTTAGAACCTAGAACTTATCCCATGAGCTTTATGATTTGACTAGTTTAGATGACTATATTTCCCATCAAGCACTCTGAAAAATGAAACATCTACAAAATTGCCTCGAATCAAAACACCTTTTCATATTCAAAACAATATTTTTTTCTCAACCTATTCTCTCATTTGCACCACCAAAAGCAGGGGGGGGGAAAGAACTATAGGCTATAGGTGCACATGAAGGCTAGAATTTATAGAGAAATGTTCTACAAAAATATTAAGTACAATTGGAGGAAACATGACAAGGCAACATAATAAGGACCATTGATAGACTACACAAGATTTTACCTCCCCACTTTTCTGGGTCCAAGCGGAAAGCCTCCAAAGCACGTTTCTGACACAATGACTCGGCCATATCAATGTATCTGCAGGCAAGCAAAACGAGAACAACCACCAATTCACATTATTCACTTCAACAGCCGCTTAATTGCTCTTTCAATCATGCATTATTTCATCCAAATAATCCAGAGAACGACAACTGATAGGGCACAACGTACTCATTTCCACCGTAGTATCTTGCGCCGGGGTATCCCTCGCTGTACTTGTTGGTCATGACGGATCCCACCGCCTGCATCACTGACACCGACGTGAAATTTTCCGACGGGATGAGCTCCAGCCCCTGCATCGAACAGATTGACGCAATTCAATAATGTCTTGAAAAACCGAACACAATACAATCAAACATTGCCGTGATAGCTGATGACTGAAAAAGCCAGAGACCTTCCATTGGCGGGCCTTCTCGAGCTCGATAATGTCGGCAATCTCGGGATCGACCTCCTCGAGCGGCGCGTTCAACTGCTTCGGCCACTGCACCCAACGCCAAGAAAACAAGATAAACAACGGCAAGAAATGGACAGGAAGCAACGAACATATCAACACAACATAAGGAGAACATACGGTGACTCCGGATCTCTCCTCCGTCGCCGGCAGGGACGCCTACGCACGCACAACACCAAATCAAATAAAAATAAATTTAACACCGAGCCATGATTCTATTCTCTCTTTTTTTGAGGGAAAGAGACATGATTCCATGAAAAAAAATCAAGGAAAAAAAGAACCGGCGGCGGCGTACCATGGAGTAGAGCGGCGTGATGCGGGAGAGCGGCTGGCGGCAGAGGGCGTTGGAGGAGAGCTTGCGGAGCGCCGTCGCCATGGCCATGGTGGGTGGTGGTGGGGGCGCGTCCTACTTTCGGGGTTGGAGTCTGGAGCTTGGGAGGCAGTGGAATCGCTCGCGTTTTTATCGGGTTATTTTAGCTGGCCTGGCGATGGGTGTGGCCGGTGCCGCAGTGATCAGTACCCACCAGACGCATCAGCATCACCAACCCCTCGTTAATTTCTTACTACATTTCCTCTTTTTTTTCCCTTTTGTTTTTTCTCTTCAGTTTTAGAAATGCAAATAAATTTTTTATTTTCTTGTTTTTTTGCCACTAGCACAGCGCCCATAACTTTTATGCCATTCTGTTTTTTCATAGCAACGTTTTCTATTGTTTGATAGCGGGATTTTTTAATGGCTTCCATTGCATTTAGATAAAAAAAAAACTTTGATTTTTATAGTGTAAATAGCACCGGATGTTCCTGGCCTCGTTGATTGTGAGATTTGACACTAAGTTTCACAAAATAGCGAGATTTACACATCCATATTAGATTCTCATATCTAACGGCACTGGAAAGAACTGGCCGGGGATGTTGGTCCAGTGGGGGGGGGGGGGAGTCAGGTGCCCTGTCATTTACTCTAGTTTATGGGCTTGTTAGCTTTAAAGTATTCTTAAACTTTCACGATCGCCACCAACCCAAGCAGGCAAGAGAAAATGTATCGAACCAATCAATAATCTTGTGTCTAGTGAGGGTTTACTTACAGACATGATGTGGTTACCACTACTAATCAGTGACATATCCTCAACGTATCCTATACACTTCAAAGATATGGTGTATCTTAACCAAAAAAATCAGAAAAATTCTAAAAAGTTTTTGCATATACTTCTAAATTTACTTTAACTATGCATAAAATTTTAAGTTTAGATTCATTATAGGTTAGCTGTAACAAAAAAATCTGACAAATATTAAGAGTTCAAATTTATCAAAATTTTATATTTTTTTGCTGCTCTTAACATTGAATAAATTTAAACTTAAAATTGTATATATAGATGGAGTAAACCATGAAATACGTGTAGAAATATTCTCAAAAATTTTCGTAATTTTTTTAGTTTAGGTATATCTTAAATTTAAGGGCAATATATACGTTGCCCTACTAATCGGAAAGCAGGATACCAAAATCGCAAAGGAAACAGCAGCTCGACCACTCAACTTACATATACATATCCCAACACCTTGCCATCCATCACCTTACACTCGGAAAGCGACATCACATTTCTTTAAAAAAGAAATAAATAAAACGAAAGAAAGGAAAATATGTTCATCACAAATGTCTTTTTTAACCAATAAAATATTATTCTAATATATTTTTCCCCAAAAAAAAAAACTGCGCTCCACTAACAATATACTTGCTAAGGCGCGGCTTGTTGTGCCATATGAAATTGCATGAATAAAATTTAACTGAATGAGATAATGACATGACAAAAAAAAAATTGTCTGAACACACGAGAGGACTGACTGAGCCAGGGTGTTGCTGCCTTCCCAACGTGCACCCACCCAGGCCACCCGAGCCCTATCCTTTCCATGACCACAAGTGAGCTACAGCACAAAAACTGAACACGAGTTCTTACCCGAATGCAGATAAAGCGATCAATCTGTGTCTCAAATAAACAAAAACGAATGAAGATAAGCACAGGATTTTTTTGGTCATCTTGGTGAATTCCTTTCACACCGGCCAAACGAACGGGAGACACCATTAACGTGTCACCCTGCAAGACTACCTGCAGATTTCCCATCAAGCCGTTCCCAAATAAAAACAAATGTAGAAAGCAAAAAGAGTGGACGTAACTGCAATATAACTCATTTGAGTATAACGTGTTATGAATAGCACTTGTATTCAATATGAGGCCAATGGGCCGATATATATACACAAAGTACAGGTGGCAAATATGCAAAGAACCCCTCATAACAATGGGGAATAACAAACTATACATATATCTCTAACACCCCCCCTCAAACTCATGGTGGATCAACAACACTGAGTTTGGAGAGGTAGAAGCTATGCTGTGCTCGAGTCTGGGCCTTCGTGAAGAAATCCGCTATCTGAAGCTCTGAAGGCACATACTGAAGAGTAATCACCTGATCATGCACGCAAGACCTCATGAAAGAAGCATCAACACCAATATGCTTGGTTAGCTCATGCTTCACAGGATCACGAGCAATACTGATAGCACCTGTACTGTCTGACAAGAGAGGGGTCGGTGTAGTGACAGAAACACCAAAATCCTCAAGTAACCACCGTAGCCAAGTAATCTCTGCTGTCAAAAGGGCCATAGCTCGCAACTCAGCCTCTGCACTCGAACGGGACACTGCAGTCTGTTTCTTCGTCTTCCAGGCAATAAGAGAACCACCAAGAAAAACACAGTAAGCAGAGATAGACCGGCGATCAGAGGGATCGCTAGCCCAAGTAGCATCCGAATAGGCCTGAAGCTGTAACGAACTGGAACGTGGAAAGAAGAGACGGCGAGAGATAGTCCCACGAAGGTATCGCAGAACTCGAAGAAGGTGGCTGTAGTGGACCTGAGTGGGAGCTGAAACAAACTGACTCAGAATATGAACTGGATAAGTGATATCCGGACGAGTAACAGCAAGATAGACAAGACTCCCAACAAGATGACGATAGCGAGTCGGATCAGAAAGAGGCTCGCCATCAGAGAGTCGGAGGCGAATATTGAGCTCCATGGGAGTCTCAACAGTACGCTGATCAGTGAGAGAGGCGCGATCAAGAAGATGCTGAATATATTTCTCTTGGGACATAAAGAAACCATCTGGAGTGGAAGTAACCTCTATCCCAAGGAAGTAACTAAGAGGACCAAGATCCGACATAAGAAACTGCTCACTAAGACGAGCCTTGACAAAGGCAATGTACTCAGAATCATCCCCCGTAATGATCATATCATCAACATACAGGAGAAGAAGAGTCCGACCACGAGACGAAGTGTGGACAAAGAGCGCAGGATCATGATCACTAGCTGAAAAGCCAGCAGCAGTGACCACAGAGGAGAAGCGCTCAAACCAAGCACGAGGGGCTTGCTTAAGGCCATAGAGAGAGCGACGAAGGCGACAGACCATGCCCTCAGGAACAGAATACCCAGGTGGCGGATGCATGTAGACCTCCTCGCGCAACTCGCCATTAAGAAAGGCATTCTTGACATCAAGCTGAGAAACAGACCAGTGGCGAACAGACGCCACCGAAAGAAGAGTGCGAACAGTGGTCATGTGAGCCACAGGAGCAAAAGTCTCGTCGTAGTCAACACCATGCTCCTGCTGAAAACCACGAGCAACAAGACGCGCCTTATAGCGCTCAAGAGAGCCATCAGAGCGAGTCTTAATCTTATAGACCCACTTACATGTGATGGGATGAGAATGGGATGGAAAAGGAACAAGATCCCAAGTACCAGTACGCTCGAGGGCAGCAATCTCCTCGGCCATGGCAAGCTGCCACTCAGGGTGAGTAACAGCATCCCGGTAGGAGACAGGCTCACGAGTAGCTGCGCCAGCAAAGGCAAAACGGACAGGAGGCCGAATCGACTGGCGATCGCGGAGAGCGTAGCGAGGAGAAGATGACCCATCAGGGGAAGATGGAGCATCAGAAGAAGATGGATCATCAGAAGGAGATGACTCATCTGGAAGATCCTCAATACGAGGTCGACGAGTGTAGATGATAGTGGAAGGAGCCTGGGGAGTCGTATGAGACGACACAGGCGGCGACAACGGCGGAGAGGCCACAGGGGGAATATGTGGAGACTCAGTAGGACAGGTGGACGAGGGCAAAACAGATATAGGAGTATCTGGAAAGATCAAGAAAGACAGAGACTCCACAGAGGAGGCCGAGGGAGAGGCAGGACGTGGGTAAAATGGACGAGACTCGTCGAAAGTCACATCCCGAGAAACCCGTATCCGACGACCAACAGGATCCCAGCACCGATAGCCTTTGTGCTCGGCACTGTACCCCAGAAAGACACACTCAACAGACTGAGCGGTCAGTTTGGTGCGTTCTCGAGGGGCGAGGAGAACATAGCAAACGCAGCCAAACATATGAAGGGCAGAGTAGTCAGGAAGAAGACCACAGAGACGCTCAACAGGGATCGCACCCTTAAGAGCAGAAGAGGGCTGAATGTTGACGAGATAGGTGGCAGTGGAAACAGCCTCGGCCCAAAAGTGAGGTGGAATAGAAGCGGCGATCATCAGAGCACGAGCCGTCTCAAGGAGGTGACGATGCTTGCGCTCAGCGACACCATTCTGAGCATGAGCACCAGGACAAGAAAACTGAGCGAGAGTGCCCTGCTCAGCAAGGAAGCTGCGCAGGTGACGAGAGAGGTACTCGCCAGCAGAATCAGCACGAAAGACACGAATAGGAGTGGAGAACTGTGTGTGTATCATAGTGGCAAATTGTTTATAGATAGGCAAGGCCTCACTACGAGAAGACATGAAATATATCCAAGTATGGCGAGAGAAATCATCTATAAAAATAATATAATAACGATGACCCCCTTTCGAAACGAAGGGAGCCGGACCCCAAACATCTGAATGAACAAGATCAAAAGGACGCTGAGACACAGTCTCACTATGAGGATAAGGAAGCTGAATCTGTTTACCTAACTTACAGCCCTGACAATATAAGGATACGTCTCCTGAGACAGACCCCAGAAGACCACGACGAACTAAGGACGACAGGCGAGATCCACACAGATGGCCAAGACGGTGATGCCACTGCTGGAAAGAGCCGGTAGACGAAGCGGCAGAAGCGGAGAGACTGGCGGCGGTGGTGGCAGCGGAAGGAAGATGAAGCCAGTCAAGCTCCCAGAGACGCTGTGAGTCACGGCGCCGAGGGCCAGAACCAACCAGAGCTCCCGTGTGGCAGTCCTGAACACAACAAGAGTCAGAGTCGAGAATAACTCGATAACCAAGGTCAGTAATCTGCCCAGCAGAAAGAAGCTGCAAGGTAAGGCGAGGAACATGAGCAACAGAAGGAACATGAAAAGATGAGTTGCTAAGAGATCCTCGACCAGAGACAGAAAGGGATGTACCATCAGCAGTAAGAACACTGACAGGAGAATCAAGAGGTGTAATAGAAGACAGAGTGGAAGAATCAGGAGTCATGTGAAAAGATGCTCCAGAATCAAGAATCCACGGGGAGGTACCTGACTGTGTAGGAGGTGGTCTCTCAGTGCCTGAAGAGTCAGTAGCAGAACCTGCAGAACCTGTCGAGGGAGAACCTGAAGCAGCAAGTAGGCGTCGAAGTCTGGCTATCTCCTGCTCGGTGAGAGAAGCTGCTGAAGAAGTCGAGGCAGACGTCGTCGTAGAAGCACTAGTGCCAGTAGAAGAACGGCGTGAAAGATGCCGCTTCTTCTTGTAGCACTGGGACTCAGTGTGGCCATCCTTGTCGCAGTAGGAACAGTGAGGACGGCCACCTCCAGACTGAGGACGGCCACCACCACCTGTGGTAGCCGCTGGAGGAGGCAGTGTAGCAGGCGGACGAGCGGCGAGCACAGAGGGGAGTGGCATCAGACCAGCACCACTCAAACGAGTCTCCTCTGCGCGTATCTCGGTAAGAGCCTCCAGGAGAGTGACACGAGGGTGGCGTGCAAGAAGCTGGGCACGCCTTTGCTCGAACTCAGGACGAAGGCGAGTAAGGAACTCGTAAACCCGCTGAAACTGCAGATCAGCACGTACCTCTAGGCAGCACGGACAGGTACGACAGCCAGCAGTGCGAAGTGAGTCCAACTGACGCCAGACAGCAGAACTCTGAGCGTAAAAGGCGTCAACAGTAGCATCACCCTGCTGAAGAGAGTGCTCCTGGCGGACCACGGACAGGTACAGGGCATCACCAGAGGGCTCGTAGCGCTGACGAAGATGAGTCCACATCTGAAAAGCCGAAGGGAGTCCCACAACCTCAGAAGAAAACTGAGGCTGGACACTGGCGATGAAGACAGCAGCAGCCCGAGCGTCGTCATCGTACCACTGAGTGTAGACGGTCAGACGATCCTTGTAGGAATCCAGATCCTCCTGGTAGGTAGAGGCAGCGTCATCAGCAGCAAGACGAGCGGCCTCAGTAGCAGCCTTATCGGCTGTCGAAGGCAATGCAACAGGCGTAGGCTCCGTCGGAGGAATAGGGCAAGGCGGGCAGGTGACATCGCCAGAGAGAACGCCCCAGAGACGAAGACCACGCATGTGGATGCGCATGTGAGACACGAAGTCGGTGTAATTAACACCATCAAAAATCACCGGGCAGCGAGGAAGGGAAACGGTGCCCATTGGTAGGCGGCGCTGGACGGCGCGGCGACCAAGACAACGAAGTCTAACAGGCGGCGCTGGACGGCGCGGCGGTTAGAACAACGTTTTTTTTTTTTTGCTCTTTTTTTTTTTTTGCTTTTCTTTTCGGTCGGTTTACAAACCGACCGACCGAGCCGTCTGCACCGAGCCGCACCGAGCCAACCCTAGATCGGGGGCGGCGGCGGCCTGGCGACACAGGCGGCGACGAGCGGGCAGGAGGCGGCCGGGGCCGGGCGGGAGACGGCCGGAGCCGGGCGGGCGGGCTCCGGGCGAGAGGCGGCCGGGGCCGGGCTGGCGACGAGCGGGCAGGAGGCGGCCAGGGCCGGGCGAGCGGGCGCCGGGCGGGAGACGGCCGGAGCCGGGCGGGCGGGCTCCGGGCGAGAGGCGGCCGGGGCCGGGCTGGCGGGCGCCGGACGGCGCGAGCGCGAGCGCGAGCGGGCGGAGTCGGCCGGACGGCAGCGGGCGCCTCGGGCGAAGGCGCAAGCGGGCGCCGACAGGAGGCGGAGTCGGCCGGACGGCAGCGGGTGCCTCGGGCGAAGCGGCGAGGAGACGCGGGAGGCGGCGGCAGGCGAGTGGAGGCGCAGGGAGGCCGGCGACGGCCGGGAGGCCGGCGGCGCGGGGAGGCCGGCGACGACCGGGAGGCCAGCGGCGGCGCGGGGAGGCCGGCGACGACCGGGAGGCCGGCGGCGGCGCGGGGAGGCCGGCGGCGGCGCGGGGAACCCTAGGTAAGCCAAAACCCTAGTTTTGGCTCTGATACCATGTTATGAATAGCGCTTGTATTCAATATGAGGCCAATGGGCCGATATATATACACAAAGTACAGGTGGCAAATATGCAAAGAACCCCTCATAACAATGGGGAATAACAAACTATACATATATCTCTAACATAACGGACCATATCTGCAGTTCTTGTAATATATGGAGTATCGCTGGATTCATATTCTAGTTACATCAAGTAAAATACTGTGATCTTTGGAATATGATTAGGGATCAGCATCCGCAAGATGTGAAAACATTTCTATTTACACCAAGTTCACGTGGAACTGTCCATGGAATTAGAATTCCAGTTCCAGAATACGTATATCCAACACCTATGTTTCCAACAATGCTACATGGTCATGAAAGCGAGACTCTAAAATCACAAGTAGAGGCAAAAGTACTATGTGCATTTTACTTGGACCTGATAGTTCGGTGTTTGTGGGGTGCAGTGCAGAGTGCACAATTGTGCTCTAAAAACGTACTTACCCCACTTCTTGCTCCTCAGCCGGGTATGACAGCTCTGCAAAGTCTGAATCCCGTGGGGGTGTGTGCCGTGGGTGTCCATGCAAATTGCAAATGCTCGGGGTATTCAGTTCATACCATGCTACAACAGTGCACTAGCTTCAGCATTCCACAATGTGGATGTCTGGATTCCGGAATACTGGTTAAAAGCTACAGATCATTGCACATGAAGAGGCCAACAGTGCTGCAAGTAATGCTCCTTAGTCTGCTTGGAGCCATTCATAACGCACTATTGAGAACTTGAGCCTCTCTGGATCATAAAAGGTGATACCTGCAGAGCTGGATCAAATTCAAACCCTCTTATATTGAATGCTTAAACAGGTAACCTCAGCAGCCAAACCTCTTAAACTTGGTTCACCATCATCCACAGCAACCATGCATTTGCTTGACATGCTACGGTAATCCTGCTTTTGCCATGGATTGTCTTCTGTCCAAACTCTGAAAATGAGACCAAGTTTTTAATAAACTACTTATATTTGAGTGCTAATTCTAAATAAGCCGGAAGGTTAAGATTGACAAATGAACACAAATGGGAATTTCCCCACCGGAAAAAGAAGTGAACACACGAAAAGATGTGAATGGGTTGCAACACAAGCATTTCTGTGTGAGAAATGGAGTCATGGAATGTGTAGCTAAGTAAAACTGATAGGTTCCTAGCCCAAAAAACGGAAAAAGAAAGTCAAATTGAGTGGTATAGCAAAAGGTATAGGTAAGTAAAACTGTAAGACTAATAGAGTAACAGGTATACAAGTGGGAAGATGTACCGGTCATATTCATTTATGAAGACCCATTTTAGCATGTGGAAATGAAACTCAAAAAAGCAATGGAGAAGATTGCACATCATCAATTATGCAACGCACAAACTTACATTCTGTGAGACCTGACTGGCATATGCAACTATTAAGGGCTGCTTTTTTACTAAAAAGCCAGTAAGTGACAAGACGAAATGAAGAATATGGGTATTGTTACCTCACATGTTCAATTGTAGCCTCACTTGAGCTTATTGAGGATTACTCAAAAATCACTAGGAAGGATTACACAAGATTTCGATGCAAATATATTAGTGCTTGCTAAGACATACTAACAAAGCAGCAATTACATGTTAAGGAAATCCATAGGCATTTATTAAGGTCAACCCATGTTTTAAATGTTTGCTATATGCTTTGTTGTCCATCAGTAACCTCAATTTTACTTCTGCGGAGCATCTTTAAGCATTTGAACTCCAAACTTGGACATTCATTTCTTTAAAATCTTCCATGATTACATTATCACCTTGTCAGGTTCACGACTGCCTTGGGTGGACTTTCTCCGTATGAGATTATCAAATGAACTACGGATAGGCTAGAGACCATTCACTCAGAGGGTGTTCATGTATGTCCATGGTATATAATGTTCTTGCTCTTAAAACTATAGGTATTGCTTTGAGAAAATTTTCTTCTTGCAGAGATTGTCAGCGATGTGCTGCCTTGCAGTTTCTCAGCTTCTGGTACTAGGGAAATCAGTTATTTCTGCCGCTAATAGATCGAACAATGAAGATGATGAAAATGATATGAAAATTGATTGGCCTGAAGATCCCATTTCAAAAGCTAAAATCATCAGATGGAAGGGGCAATCCACCTCTGTGGATATTGAAAAGGTCTCCACTAGTTTTGCTACAGGTACATGAAATGGTTTAATTTTCTCATGTGTATTGAATGTAGGACGTGTCGTGTAAACTTTAATACATAAAAACCCACCCTACTGTATTTGTAGGAATCTCGGATGTTGCTGAAGCTCATGCAGCAGCTATACAAAATGCTCTCGCTGACAAGACAAGCAGGATGATCTCCCACATCAGAAGTCAGTGCAGGAGAAAGCTAAATACATATCCAGCCATCTAAATTCCGATCAGACTAGCGCTGTCAGCAAGTTACGAGACGCCCTCCGATACTTGGCCTACGTTGTTGTTTGCGCTTCGATGCCAAGTGTATAATTCCAGTGTTATTGTTAACCACGCTGTACATTCGTGTGTGCAGTTCTTCAGGGTTGCAAGAATTAGCTACACTAGGTATTTTGTTTCATTTGTTCAAGTATCATGAAATCAGTAGTTGGTTGTCTTGTTCGTAATTCTTGGCACATGACAGATTGTTGCTCTTTATTTTTTTTCCCTGAGAACAATGGGAATTACTGATGTTTAATACAGACGTGAACCAAGAAGTTTAACTAGACCCGATGGCTTACTATTCAGTAATCAGTGAGTCGGATGTATTTATTTATTTTGGTGCGTGCTCGTAAAAAGGGAAAAATGGAGGGGTTCGATTCATCACCGTCGCTTCTCTCGGTACTGCCTGGTTCACATGGGATCAGAAATGAAAACTTGAGGAGCCAGTAACATTCATGGCATACCGAGGAGCAACAAATTCGGTTGAAGATGGGGATCATATCGGACATAAGAGATTTCTTGAGTGGGTAGTTTTGGGTGTTATCCATTTTGCAATGGAAGTGACCTGCAGCTGCTAGGTAGACAAAACTTCGGAATGAGTGGGAGATATAAAGCGTGAGTAATGTAACTCATGACCAAAATGCAAAATTGAATGGAATCGGGGGCAGTTTCTTTTCCTTTTTTTTTCAAGATGGAATAATTATAGCTGGGAAACGCAAATGTACAACACAAGGGTAAACAACATAATGGGAATGTTGAAGGAAAATCACAATCCGAACATGCAAAATTCAAGCCTGAATCCAGAATCATATTTGTCATTCTCGCTTTGCAAAAGGAGAGGCTCTTGAAGTGTATCGCGGCCGAGTCATTGCTTGATCATAGTAGCTAGCCTGTCAATTAGGTGCAAAAACGAAGGCCATTACGCTCCTCCACGAATTATCAATTCCAAAAACATAAGTTAGCATGTGAAGTAGTTTGTAGAATGCTTACCTTCTAATTTTTACCTGTGCTGAGCCCTCAAAATTGTATTTGTGCATTCGACAGCTTCAAAATGCCCATTTGATTAAATTCAAGAACACAACTCGCCTTCTGGTCCTAGGTTACTAACAATTCACCTGAACTCTACAGTCAAGCTCAAGGCAAGACAGCAGAATATTTTGATGGTTGCTTGAAAAGCAAGTGCAAGGGGATGCTGAGAGCTGAAAAAAGTATCATTTCAGGCTGTGTTGATTCAGTTCGAGTGATTGACTCCAGATTTACAAATAATGACATGCTACAAGCCCGGAACCATATGCACACAGGCTTGAACAGTGTGTATTAAATTCGATGAAACTGAATGCTAGTAAACGATACCAATCTGTGCATAGCTATTAACTACTGCATATTTGGGTTTTACTCTTTAATTTTTGCTTGTTTTGCATTTATAAGCTTATCCAATATTGGGGGCTCAAGAGGGATCGGGTCAAGACATCTCTCGTGGGCAGCATTGTTCACCTGCAGAGGAGAGGAAAACAAGCAATGTTCAAATATCTTTCAGAGACAGGTTCGCAAGAGGAAATTAAATAAGCGATACAGGGGCGTTCTTTTGAGCTACCACTTATAACTTTTGGCTACGGCTTATTAGTCTAATAAATAGTGATTGCGGAAAGAAGTCGAAGCCAAAAGCCGGCTAAAAAGCCGAAAAAGAACGGGGCCACAGTTTCTTTTCACACAAAAGATCCTAACTCTTATTAAAATGTGCTGTGTGCAGAACTGCAGATACTCACGCAGTCAAGCCTAGTGCTTACATAAAGAAGACTGAGTTACAAGCAGGTATAATATGGAACAAATTAAACTACCAAAATTTGTTTTGATTGGTTTCTGGCAGAAACCAGTGCTAAGGTGAATGTTAGGTGGCAGTTATCTAACCTCTTTAAGTAAAAAGCTTATAGCCGCTTCATCATCAATAAAATCCTTAAGGGAGCTCTTGAGAAATTCCATATCCAGCTGAATCTGCTGAAATCCACTTCTGTTGAAAGTCTGAAGCCTGACAAATTCTTGCGAGCTTTTCAGGCAAAGCTTGAGAACAGTAGAAATTACAGATTCCTGAAATTTACTCGGAATGCAAGGAATTACTACCAAAATTGGATATATTACGTTCCTGTAATTGAAAGAAAATTCTACTTGATCACCAAGCAAGTTAACCCAGAATTTGAATTATAGCATCTCTGCTGCAACAAGCATCTGCAAATTCAATCGACAAGTTGCTATATGACCTCATTCAGAAGATATCGTATGACATAGGCTGCATTTGGCATTGCAGTGGCTTGATAAAACCAGTCCTATTGTGTTCCTGTGAAAAATTCTTGATATTTTTATTTTTCGCTTTCTACAAGATGCAACTTTGGCCATTAATTTCTGTCACAATATATTTCCAAAAGTTATAAAAGTATAACATTATGAAAGCATGTTTTTATGATGAACCTAGTAATACCTACTCATATCATTTTCCCAAGACCAATCTAGATATCCAAAAAGATACTGTTGGTCAAAGACTAAAAGATTTGATCATGAGCTTCCCTTCGTGACAAGTTCATGTGACTGGAAGTACTATTTTTAGATGGTATTTACTAATTTGTAACCCCCTGTTTTGAATGTCAACGGAGATATTTTGTAACGATCAGTAAATCCCACAGCATAGCACAGCAATGCAAGACATAGCCTTAGTTGAGTATACTCCTGAAGCCTAAGTAAAAAATTAAAGAAACAAAAAAGTAGTACTCTTAAAACCAAAACAGGAATCAAATAGCGGAACTATCCATAAGAGGAGATAAAGGCACAGAATGTTAATATTAAGCAATCCACCAAGTGATCAAATTATACAGTACAATAATCACCCTTAACAGCTGATCCTGTAGCAAGTTTCCAATGGATAACAGTTGCTATTTATTCTAATTATTTCTGGCATATTTGTCATGAAAAGGAGAAGGTGCTGATTCAGACTTCTTGCATACTGGAACAATGCAGTACCTGTACCAGACACGGGATATATCTTTCAAAGAAGAAGGCTGTTTTCATAAGCCAATTGATTGGGGATCCTTCGGATTTGTTCCTTTTTCCTATTCAAAGATCAGACCTTTGTCTATAGTATAACTATATTATATTCATCTTATCAAAAGGGCACAAAAAATCCCTTGCCACTTTCAGCCCATTTATTTTGTCCTAACTGGCATGAAATAACTTATTTCCTATGCAACACACTTGAAAACAATCTGGCAAGGGTGAACCTATCAGACCAATAAGGATGATTTTATTTTCATTCAAAACAAACAAAACATAAATGGATTTAAATGTGGGAGCTTCTGCGCTAACTCTAGTACTAGAAAAGCCCATTCTGGTGGTGGATGCCGTGTGGTGCCCCCAATACAAATATTTAACACTATGAAAGATTAATGAAATCAAATCAAATCAAATCAGTATTTTTACAATAGCAAGTGTTAGATGTGTATTATACTACTTGTGTATTTTCCCTGATGTATAAAGGGTTATCTGCATATATACTATACCTGTACGTGTATATATACTGGCCCATTGGCATCATGATGAATACTAGCGCAAAACATCCTAGAAGGTATTCCATATGTTCTAAAAGGGAAAGGGAAATAGGTAATTCCAGGAGATAACAGGAAAGTGAAACAGATCTCCACCTGTGTGTATTCAACTTTGGTGAATATTTCCATTTTCTGCTCGAATAATTTTGCTAGATGGTTTTCTAAAAACTGACTTCTAGCACGGTGTGTGTTTGTTCGGTTCAACATGTCTTCTCGCACTGGATTGCTTCTAGAGGAAGTGGTGCTGCCAGTGCTATCAGAATTCCGATGTCGCCGAATTAAACCTGGTAAGATCTGCTTGACTTCAGATACCACACCATTGAACTGCAGGGAAAGAAAGAGAGATTACTGTGTTAGAGAAAACCTTAAGAATAAAATTTCCAGCATGACCTCAAGTTTTTTAAAAGCAGGTGGTAATCATATGCAGTAGTGACTAGTGAGGATGAAACATAAGCATTATTTTCAAGACTCCGATAACTAAATTGGCATGGTAATGCATGCTCAATTATAAATTAATAAATGCACTAGGATCAGAAGCAGAGAGACACACGGAAAATATGCAATAATATAGGGAACTAAACAAACCTCTAGGAGAAGTAGATCAACAAACATGTTAACTTCCCGTGGTTCCTTGTGCTATTTTGGTCAAATATACACAGAAGAAGTGGTACAAACGTGAGCAAAAAAACAGAAATAGCAAAAGCCATTGACGATTAAAAATATTTCCTGTTGAATAGGAAGCTAACCTTTATCCAGACCGGTGTTGTAAATCGCTTATTGAGAAGCTTGGAGATCTTCTGAGTCTTCATATTTATGTACTGCTCCAAGGAAGATAATATTTAATTATTGGCATTGCCAGATAAAAAAATGTACTTCTAAAGAGGGGGGAGAAAAAGCAACCACTTTCAGATTACAAACAGTAGAATTACATCTGTTCCCGATTTTGCTCTCATGACATGGGATATTGTTCCCTCACATGTGAAGTGTGACTTGGTAGTTTTGAAACTGAAGTTAGTACTGCTTTTGAAACGAAAATTCTAGACAAAGTAATGATATTATGACTGCTATCTTTTCATGACACAAGGCTATTCTAAGCTCCTTGAGCAATAGAACTCATGGTGCTATTTTTCAAAGCTAGTTTCACATGCTAAAATATTCTGCAGGGAGTTACATTGCTTTCAGAGCTGTAGCCTGTAAGTACCTACAATATAATAGGTAATAAAATTAACAGAAATTGGAATGGACTAAAATAGTGTACACCCACCCCATGTTCCTTAATTATAATAGCGAGGACTGCATTTCTAAAATGAAGATCCAAAAAAAGAGAGAAAACCCTAGTATGCCATATTAGCCTTCTTTCTTTTTAATATATAGTTATTTAGATCATACAGCAGTTGAAAAGAAGCAAAGAAAAATCACAGCATGGCACAAAGAGACCATACCGCTGCTCAGAAAAATTCCAATATCAACTAACAATTCAAATAACAGAAGGAAAAAGAAATAAAGATACAAAAAAAGTTTGCCCTACATGGTGTAAGAATTTCTCCCCAGATGAACGATATAGTCGACATATCTCTCCAGGTACAAAAGGTGGTCCATATTCATAGCTACGTGCGCCACCTCCAGAAAAAGAAGCAGCCAACTCCTAAAAACGATAACAAAAATCAGAATCACTTCATCACACATTCACTAAATTCCGATTACAGAACTCGTAAAAATTGGGCAGTCAACAAGTGAAATTAGCAATGTACCTCTGTCACTTTAGGAATTGTTGTTTGTTCTATGAAAACACAAAGTTGTGCAAGCACCAACACCATTGGAACCTTGTCAATTTGCACAGAATCTGTAGCACTCGACTCTTGAGAGAAACTCTTGCTTCTTCCAGAAAGCAGATGAAAATGCCCATCAAGTTTCTCAAAGAAATCTTGAAAACCTTCTTGTACCCAATCAATAATCAAATCTCTCAGCTTTACAAGCAACTCTGTATTGCCATCTATAAGATGATGAAATTCCTAAAAGCAGCAGTCAAAATGAGAACATTGAAATAGAGTATAAGGATGCTCTAATGCAAGCATGAGCCAATTAGTAGATCGTGCAAAACAAGTTAACATTATTTGACAAGTAACAAAACAGATGGATGATCACATGCTTTTTTAAAGCTTCCTAATATTTACCTGAAGGAGATCTATGCATCCTTGGGATACTTTAATTTTGCTTGTTTCCATGGCAGTTTGCAGCTGTGAGTCTTCTAATTTCTTGTTAGATGTTGAGTGTGTTCTGACCAGTGCATCTGCTCACCCATGCATAGATGTAAGTTTTTCTAGTACATACTTTCTCATTTTCAACTCTGTTTGTACTATTACAAGATAAAACAAAATAAGCTATTGTAAAATCAAATCTAAACTGCAGTCCAAAGGCACAATCAGTTCTGCAGTACCTCTGCACAAAAATTGCAAATTAAAACAAATTGTGGTGGGATGGGAGCAACCTGATATTTCACTTTGAAGATGAAGAAAGGCAGTTGCAATGTGTTGCCTAATAATGTCTCGAGTAGTCTGACACAGCAAAGACATTGGCACATGTGAAATCACTATCAAGAAATACACACAGATCTTGGACATGGAGGATATCCAAAAAAAAAAGCAACTATAGAATGGTATTGCAAAAAAAAAAAAGCAACTATAGAACGGTATTGAAATACTCTGTTTATCCCGTGAACAAGAAAAAAAGGGGGGAAAAGAAACTTAAATCTAGTCGCACACTCGCACCCAAAGATCTTATCACATAACCTATACACTATACTGCAAAAGTATACTAATGAACAATCCTCAATTGAACATATAATTACCAAACAGCTTTTTGCTCATTTGTAAATTCATAAACGAGTTTTCGAGATAAGAAATCTCATGTATAATACTCCCCTAGCAAACCAGTGCTTGATAGTCCTCAACACTACCAAAAACAAAGACCTGAGATGAAGCTGAGAAGGGTAACCAGTGGTTACTACTTACTAGCCAAGCTTCTGTTACCGGTCCATCATAAAATGAATGTGGGTAATTAGGATTATCAAATAGGAAGTGAATCCATTCACCACAGCTAAAACTAACCGTACCAATGGTGGACTAGGACTAGTCCACTCCTATGCATTAGCCACTGTCTCCAAGAACTGGGACAGCATTATCTGCTAACATGTTCTGCCTCCACCAGCATCACCCCAACCCTTTGTGGTATGTGGTGAGACCTAACAACACACCATCCAGGAAAGGCAGTACAGTTTCAACCAATATTCCAAAGTAAGAAACGACCAAGAAGGACCAACATCACACCAACAAATGAAGTATATTATGCACATTCAGCCAGATAGACTCTACTTTGATTCTAGGCAGAACAAATTAACATAGTGAAGAGAGAAAGACATCATATGAAATCTTATAGTTTAATCACATAACAAAACAGATAATTCTTGTCTTAGTAGATTATAATATTATAATTTGAAACCACAAATGGAACTGTTACAAGGTGCAGGTCAAACCTCCAAAGAAAAAGCTGGTAGTGCAGCCTCTGGTATAACTTCATCGATGGCGGTTGCATCCTCCCATAAGGCTCCTGTGATCATCAAAGCAAAGCAGGATTAAATAAAAAGAAATGCAATGATCTTACAACCTACAGTAATATCAACTTATTAAGCATGACCATTGAAGGTAAAAACACAACTGACCCTTTCAATGACAAGAATATTAACATTAAGGACTCCAACTATAGACGAAACATATGATCTTTCTCAAGTTAGGAGTGAACATCAACTTTTGAAGTGATACAAATTCAAATTCCAACAGTCATTTTCTTCAAAACTCAACCAAACTTGATCCTGAATTGAGGTTCACTGGTTTGCAGTCATTCTTTTATTACACACAATACATAAATAACATGGAAAGAAAGCAAATCATTATAAAATGCTTGGGAAAACTATCCTTGCATCATGAAGCAGATCAATATGAAAGTCTTGGGCAAAATGTCTTTCATATCATGACTAATGAGATCTAAAAAGAACATAGATATTTGTGTCTTTGCAAGAAAAGGAAGGAATATATTGGTGTTACTGTTTGCCCATAGAGGTTTACAAGGAATATATTGGTGTTTGCCCATAGAGGTTTACACTATAGTTCCAAATATGTTGGAAGTACAGTTACGATGGTAATATAGCATAGAATATAGATAAAGTTCTTACGTAGCATTGCCAATAGATCTGTTGATGGAATTCTTTTCCTCAGATTTTCTCTGACTGTTTCATAACGGCTTCATGCAAAATAATACGAAAAAAGTAAGAAATTTATATATGATGAATTTCTAGTAGTAGAAATGTAAGATAAAACAAGAAGCAAAACCCATGTGGTGAGCCTAAATGAAATGCTAGTTTCAGTTCATCTAACAGCACCTCATATTGGAGTAAAATTTTGTATCCCCATTGCACGGCATGGAATATGTAACAGCCCACTAAAAATCCAAGTATCCAACATAAGGAAAGGTGAAACGCTGCCAAAGAAACAAGAAAGTATGCCCCTTTGTTTTGTTCACTCACTATAACTATTGATCACTAGAAGGAAGAGCAACTTTGATACCCACCCCAAGCTGCTCCGATCATCTCAAGAAATAAATGCTTTGAGAAAATGAAAGATTTTGATCATTTCAAGCTATATGGTTTTCTTTCAGAATTAGGAATTTGATCCCCTAAACAATAGTGCAAACCGACCTTTTGTATGGTCTTAGTTTTGTGATGTGCTGTAGCGTTTTGATCTCAATTTCTTCTAAATGCATGAGCTTGGATTGTTTAATGGCTTCCCATGCAAAAGGGGAAAATGCAATGAGAACACTTGTACCAAAAAAGAAAAGGCTCAACTAGGATGTTGAAGTGACCAGTTGTTGAAAGAAAGGCCTCTTCCCAAAATAAAAGGAGCGATCACGAATTCACTACATTTTCATAGAGAGACAGAGGCTTTGATCATCAACCAACATAAAGAAGCAACAAACAGAATAAACATGATGAATATGTGTTGAGATGTAATATACTATGAATTACTACTTCTGGTTCAACCATTCAAATTACTTGTGCAAATACTTGTTATTTGACATTTCCCAGTTGGTTTCTTCCTACAATGGCATCAGACTAATTACTTCAATTGTTTGTTATTCCCACCACCTTCCAGAGATATGGCCATTTATTAATGAGGACTGGCATTTCATGTATTTTTACACTAGTAATTGCCTCGGTTTGTATTCTGGGAGCTAAAACGGCAAGTAGTTTGGACAGCATGTAGTTATTCATGATCTAAAAAATAGCTGATGGTCTGATAGTAAAATTGCACAAGATGTAAATGCAACTTACTTTGAGAACAAAGCCTGTGCAAGTTCAATGAGATGCCTTTCTGAATCAGGAAATATTACGAGATAAGCACGAAAAGTCTTTGAAATATCGCCAATTGAAGCCTAAGAAAAATTATATGAGAGAATATTAGATGATTCATAGACATTGTAGTTGTCAAAGAGGATCGTAAAATAAGTGCTGCAAATAGACTAGATTTTACGGCATGAACAATATTGAATGCCACAAATTATGCATACTATGTCACAACACAGGCAACACAAGCTGTGCAAGTCCCAGTTTATGGAACTTTCACCCAAAATAAAATGTTAGTTAAACTTCATTCTAACATTTCTGATATATACCTGTGTGGGCTCGTTCTGGAAATTTAAGAGGCAATCTTCTAACTTCTCGAGTAGGTTTGATTTTAGGTTGTCCACCTGTTGAGAGGTAGAAAATAAATTAGTAAGATGGGATTACAGAACAAAAACTGCATGCGAAGAATGAAGAGATAGATAAAAAATACATACTGGAAAGTCAAGTTGTTTAAGAAGCACCACAGCTTCTGCTCTTGCTTCAATAGGTTCAGAATCTGAGTATAACTTTGCCTGCAAAGTTACAGGAAATAAGTAAATGCTAAACAGTAGTAAAAATGAAGATACAATTAGGAGAATACAATTATTTAATGAATCAAAAATAGGAATTGCATGATAGCATGCCCTGTGGCAAGGGAAATAAACACACCCTTAAGTCTTGAATTATGATTTCAATCACTAATACTGAGCTCTTCCATACAAATCTGAGTCAAAATGCACACAATTACCTGAAGGTGTTGTATAACTAAATCCATTGCCTCCTCAGATGCTTTTTTACAGTCTTGAAAGGATGTATCACCATAGGCCTACCGTAGATAAGAAAGATAAGAGAAAGGTAAAACTAAAAAGGTGTTGGAGGAAGTTTCTAAGATGAGTAAATAAGCTCAAACCAACCTCAAAAATAGGTTTTGCACCAGTAAAAAAACTGACTGCGTCCGCATATGCTTCTGTCTTGACGCATTTGTTAAGCCGAGTTGGCAGATCATATATGAACTGCAAAAAATTGATGGAAATTGACATTATCAAAAGTGCTCATGTTTTTTTGACCTCGACATTTCTTCAGCACTTAGAACTCACTGGTAGTGCTACTACTCTGAATAGATATTAAAGAAAAACTACACAGGGTAAATATTTGAAAGAGCTGTCTAGAACAAACATCTTCTGGCATGTCTTAACTAAACAGAAACAAAAAATCATGGCGGTCAAGCACAATGTGGTTTCTATGTGTTTCATGTATGGTAAAATGTTTTCAAAAAATTTGTGAATGGTTATTTAAGGATGGAAGAATGGAAGAAATGCAATCATGTTAACAAAGTGACAAACACACAAGTGATCTAAACTAATGCTCTAAGGCATAATGGTCCAAATACGCTACAGCCAACTCCAAAACAGGATAAACTACACATGTGCAACAACCCACGTGCTTTGTTGCCCTCACTTCACACAAGACATAACTCAAAGTTGCAACACATACACACAGAGACTACTGGGGCCTGGCACAACTAAATTTGTCTGCATAAATCATTAGTTGCTGAGGACAATAACACAAACAGAACAGTATAAATCATTAGTTCTTGAAGAGAATAACACAAACAGAACAGGATTTACTTGAACTTTTCGGAGGAGATTGCGTGTACGGTGTAATTTCTCTATGTTTTCCCTTTTGTCGAAAAGAGATGTATTCACTGTGTCACTTCTTGATTGCACTGATGTTATCTGGCAAAAAGCAAACACATATTGGTTCAACTATGTCAAAAAGATGGACAATATATCATACATCAATAACAAGATAATGCATACCTTTGCAAGTAACTGCTCCATGTTTGCTTCCATTCCAACAATGTTAGTCTTCATCCTGTGGCAAAAACATAGATATATACAGATACACATTACAACTATAGCAAACAATAGCCTAGCACCTCAAACTCATTAATAGAAGGACAACTGTGAGCTATCACAGTCAAGGAAATAGCATCACCTTTTTATAGTGTCAGTTGCACTGATAAACTTGTTATAATTCTCATATACTAGCATCTGTAAGTCTGTGTCCAGGTTCTTGATCTCAGCGGCCATCTTCACATGCCTCTGTAGAAGCCCTTCCAGATTTGATTGTTGCACCTTCAAGCCACACAAGGGAAGCCAGCATAAGCATTCTCCTCTTAAATATCAGAACTAACAAACTAAACTCCGATTTCATGTGTCCCACTGCCCTACTTTTTCCATAATCACTAGCAATAGCAGACTAAGTTCATCTAGAAAAAATACTCAAAACCATTTCAGCTTTCATATAAAACCATTCACAGCTAGCCAACACTGCATGAAATAGTGTGGATAACTTCTACTGAAAATGGCAAGGTATGCAGCAGTTAAATGGAGACAGGATAGTGTTCACCAGTTCAAATACAGTAGCTCATACTGAAGCTGTAATAATCAGAATGAAACCAATCTACGCTACCAAACAGAAAGGGCACAAGTAACATGGCAACAAATTTGATTTTTGTGTTGAACAATGAACGCCATCCATGTACCTAGACCCCAAACTCGAGAATAAGCTTCTCGATAAATTCAATTGATTTTTTTAATGAATTGGAATACACATTCTCCATTCACATGCAACATTCAACAAAATAGTTATACAAAAGGCACTCTGTTTAAGGGGTCCATACTAGAAACAGTCCAATTTGAAATCCCAATTTCAGCTTTACTGGTGGAATTGACATTATTCATGTCATCTACATAACTCTAAATCTCAGATTTCATCTCTCCAGAGCCCCATCTCCTAAGGGCAATCATAATCATATCAGCATAATCCAGAACCAATTTCATTCAAAAATCGACTAGTTGCCTATGCCTAACATAACCAGTTTATAAGTATATACACATATTACACAACCAACTCTACTAGTACAGCCCTTTATATGTTAAAAGCAACCGCCCTCCTCCAGACAAAATGCAACAATGCAATGTGCATCAATTAGGTAAATTCTAACCAGAGCTTAACAGTCAGGAATCATAGCATTTCACAGTTAACCATATTCGTTCAAATTATATCCAAAATGAGCCCAACCATAAGATCCGACCGAGACACAGAGAGCTGGATCTGAGAGACCATGTAGAGAGGGAGCGGGGATCAGATGCGCGAACCAGGACGTCCATGTAGATGTCGGGATCGAAGGAGGTGGAGTTGATGGAGCCGAGTGGCGACGCGGAGGCGGCGGTGGAAGCGGGCCACGCCGGGGAGGCGGGGGCTGCGCCGGCGCCGGCGGCCGAGGGGTCGGTGTTGTAGAAGCTGGCGAGGAGGTCGCGTGTGCGCCGCGCCTTCTCGTCCATTGCCGGCGGAGGGGCGCCACCGGCGGTCGCCATGTCGGTGTGGCTTTCGCGTCGGGGTTTGGAGAGGAGCTTGGACGCCGGGGAGATCGGAGGTTGGAGCGGATCGCAGTGCAGAAAATCGAGGGGGCTTTGTGGGAAGTTTCCCTTTAGAGTAAAGTCTATTACCGGTCCTTAAACTTTTTATGCTATGTCATCCCGATCCATAGACTTTTAAAGTATGTCATCCCGGTCCATAAACTTCAAAATGTACCATTAGCGGTCCTTAAACTTTTTATGCTGTGTCATCCCGGTCCATAGACTTTCAAAAGTGTGCCATTACAGCTGGACCCGTAACAAGTGGTATTGGCACACTTTGAAAGTTTAGGGACCGGGATGGCATACTTTAAAAGTCTATGGACCGGGATGACACAGCATAAAAAGTTTAAGGACCGGTAATGGATTTTACTCTTCCCTTTATTATGTGGAATTTTGCGCGCCTAGCTCTGTGGTATACTGGTATTCGGTATCCCCAGGGCTGAACAAATGCAAGCGTTGTTCTTTTCAGAAATTTTTTTTGTAAATAATACCTGTGCAAATATTTTTTTTACAGAAATGACCTCCATTCGCGCAACTTTTGTGCGACTGGATCCTGTCATCCAACGACCGTGCACACACAAGCAATCCGTAGACCGTTGGGCGATATAATTGCAATCGTCAAACCGTCAAGCGATCGGATATTCCCAGGGCCTGAACAAATGCAAACGTTGTTCTTTTCAAAAAAAAAATTTGTAAATAATCCATATTTTATTTGAAATAACAGAAATATACCGGCACAAATATTTTTTAGAGAAATAGCCTCCAGACATCCAACTTTCGGGCAACTGGATCCTGTCGCCCAACGACCGTGCGACGCACAAGCAATCCATGGGCCATTGGGCGATATAATTGCAGTCACCAAACCGTCAGGCAATTGCAGATCCAGTCGCCCAACTATTCGGCGACTAGAGACCATATAAATCGACCATGCGGCTGAGCCCCTGGCATTTCTTCCGCCACGCCACGCGGTGAAGAGAAGGCAGAAGGGAAAGAAAGAAGAGAAGAGGAGAGGGAAGAAAAAGAGAGAGGGAGGAGGAGAGGAGAGGAAGAGGAAGGAGAGTTTCCGCAACTTTTGTTTGGTAAAATTTTTTGTATATTGTAGTCAATATTTTTTGTATGAAATAAATAGTTTATTTAGTGTATAATTAGTATCCATAAAAAATTATCGATGTAGAAAAGAATAGTGTAACTTTGGTATAAAAATTTAATCAATGTAGTTATAAAAAATTAGCAGCCGTAGACCCTGTAGTTGTAGAAAATTTAGTGAGGCGTATCCGTAGAACCTGTAGTTGTACAAGGTCATACCGACGACTATCATCCTGGAGGTGCGAGCAACTCGGGTGCTCAGCATGTTAGTTAAAAGAAGAAAGTTGCTCATGACGAGGCCGATGCGGTATATGAAGGAGAGGAAAAACGGTCACGGCATGGTGAGACTACAGGACAAGCTGATGAATGAGAGCATATGGAGTACATAGTGCATCAAATGGAGAGCGATGACCGGATGGCTTGGGCTGAAGAGGAAGCTGTACAGGAGGACAACAAGGACAATTCAGATGGGGATGAAGCTCCCATCCCGCAAGAATGGAATCGGTTTGATGCTAAGGGGGTTGTCGCACATGACGAGCATGAATCACCGTGGGAGTATCATGGCATAGAGGTTCGATTGCATTTAATGTTTGCTGACAATGCATCGTTGCAGAATTCCATCAAGCTATGGGCCCTATCCATGCAACAGACTTTTTGGGTTGTGAAATCTAGTTAGGAGCAGTACAGCGTGAAGTGCGAGCAGGCCGGTTGTCCTTGGAGGGTGCACGCACGTAAACCGAAGTATGTGATCCATTGGATTGTATCGAAGGTGGAGCCGCACTCCTGCATTCACAATAGTGTTTTGCCAAGGTATCGTAACCTAACGTCCGCCTTTACAGCCAATCTGGCGTATGGAGAGATAGTGAAGAAGAAGGACATAGAGGTCACGCACATCATGGTGGCTATCAAGAAAAAATTCAAGTACAAGATTAGCTATGCGAAAGCGTAACGTGCAAAGCAGAAGGATTTGGAAAAACAGTTTGGGTCTTTTGAGGCGGCTTATGACAACCTTCCTCGTATGCTTCAGGTGCTACAGGACAGGAACCCAGGTACATACATTGCTATGAAGGGCAAGCCATCTACAAGGCCGCCAGGTTTTGCGATGTTGCAGAGGGCCTTCTTAGCTTTCAGTGCATGCATCGAGGCATTCAGGCATATGCTTTTCATGATCTCAGTTGATGGGACCTTTTTGACTAGCAAATATAAGGGCCGGATCCTTACGGCCATTGGCGTTAACGGCAACAATCAAATTATGCCCCTGGTCATCGCATTCGTGGAAAGTGAGAATTACGATAGTTGGTTGTGGTTCTTTAAACATGTGAGGGTTGGAGTTGTCGAGCTCGTCCTAGTATATGCGTAATCCATGATCGTCACATTGGGATAGTGAAGGCTATAAGAAAATTTTAGGAAGACCCCGAGGAGCCCTTCCTATGGCAGGATATAAGGAACAGATGGTATATTCGTCACCTAGGGGTGAACTTCTTAAAGCAGTTCCCGAAGTAACCATTGATAAAACTGTTCAAGAGGCTGGATATACAGAACCAGAAGAGAAAAATTGCCGCTTTGTGGGCATTGTTGGACGAGCATAGCAAGAAGCATGTCGACAGGAGGAACAAGGGACCGGCTATGGCTGGGGCGGCACAACCTGAATGCCCCCACAGCACTGGCTGAGCCTAACGTAGCTGGTCCAAGGAGGAGCTCATGGAACATCAAGTGCTTCTCGGCTTCTCGCAGTGAATTGAGGGAGAGCCATTAGAGAAGTGATCCCTGTTGCATGACACAGACGATGCGAGGAACGACATAATGATGACTAAACTTGCCGAGGTGTACAACTAGGTTCTCAGAGACCTTCATTCTTAGCCCGTGACGAACAAGCAAGAACTGCTGCGGCTCGGGCCGAACAAGCGGAGCGTGCCAGGAGGCCAGCTCCTCGCAATAATGTCCCTCGTAGCAATATCCCCATCCCGAATGTTCCAACCGAGTGTTTGCCGCAACACCCGCCCGAAAAAGAGACGCCTCCCCTCTGTTGGTGTATGGACCCATGCAAGTTTTTTAAGTCTAAGCAACGAGCCAGCCTAGGCATGCGTTATTGGGGTTGCGCAAACTACTCATATGACTATCTCGACCATTGTTAGGACATGAGCATCTACCGGCAGTCGGTAAAGACCAATTACAATGTGTTCCCCCTACTATTTCTCTTTGAAAGTACGCGCTAACAACCTCCCTCGTCTAACTACAGTCTTGGAACCGCTATGAGGTTCATCTACATGATCAAAGGGCTCTCGACTTCGAGGAGTAAGATGTCAAAAGGCCACAATGATGAGCAAACCGAGTGTATACGTCGGAAGACGAAAGCTCATCTCCAGGCGTGCACGTGTAGGGAGCACAAGGCCCGCAAGAGAAAGCATGAGAAATAGAGGGAAATAGCGGCCAAGGCAAAAGAGGCCGCCGAGGAGTTCAACATCGAGCTCGCAAGGAAAGAAAAATAGCCCCGATCCACGCAGTAAGTTAGGCCATCCCGCACTAACTAGTCCCCCGAATGTCGAATTTAGTTCTATTCTAAAAATGCGTATATGTATCGTAGTAGTTCGGTTTGTTACATCATGTATGATACTCTTTCTTATGCATGTAATCAAACCCTACACGTCGTGTTACTCCCAACTTTACTACGAAGTCTATTTTAATTCGGACAAGCGTATTTACTTATCTTTTCGCATTCAATTATTCGTGTAACAATAATTGCGACAATATTAACAAACAAGTTTTCCTCCGTGTATGAATTCTCGGTTACATCACAATAGTACTTACCTTCATACTTACCAATCATTGTTATTTCAACCATTAACAGTCTGCGATCGTCTTATGTTGTTGTAGTGCAAAAATTTTTTGCACTACAACAACATACGACGATCGCAAACTGTTATTATGAATCTAACAGATTATTTAACATTCATAATCTATGAAAATCACAAATAGATCAACAGACATTACCTCCCATTTGTAATCACTAACAGCCAAGCAACTACAAATGTAGTCGCCGAGCCGTTAGGCAACAGACTCTAGTCGCCCAACAGCTTGGCGATTGGAACCTGTCGCCCAACAGTCCACCGATAGCTTGCGCGTC
This sequence comes from Dendrocalamus latiflorus, assembly GCA_017311315.1. Classification (NCBI taxonomy): domain Eukaryota; kingdom Viridiplantae; phylum Streptophyta; class Magnoliopsida; order Poales; family Poaceae; genus Dendrocalamus; species Dendrocalamus latiflorus. Next base: position 5,674,573 of record CM029631.1, read on the forward strand.
GCGCGGCCATTGGGCGATAAGTTCCAATCGCCCAACGGTTCGATGACTAGAAGCCAATTCTTTAAAAAAATATTTGCATAGGTATATTTCTGTTATTTTGAATAAAATATGGATTATTTACCAAAAAAATTCGTTCTTTTCATAGGGGCTGGATTTTAAACTCGGAGCAGCTATAGTGTTCAGTGTTCTTTTTGAGTGGTGTTTTCATGCTTTCCTCTCCAACAAAAATAGCACTAATATTAAAGCATACGAAGAGGTAAGTAACATCTACACACCATTCATTGTGCTTTAAAAATTATACAAATCAATATTGAGAAAAGTATAAAAACACCTCTTATTTTTAATTTGAGCACAATAATGACACACACATCACACACCCACACCCACATGGATGCATCTAATACACACGCTTGAGACAAGACGGACATACAATGTCTCACAAAGCGTAGGCACGTGCTTTGATCACTAAATACACCTATGTATATGTGTGCTCAGAAAACACTATTTATATAAATAGTGTCTAAAAAAATACTACTTATATAAATAGTATCTCAAAATAAAGCACTCTGGACTCAAGTCCAGCGGACGTGCTGCCCACCGGCAGACTTACTAATCAAGCAATGCTCGGTCCGCCAGTGTGCAGTGTTCACTACACGGAACACTACACGCTGCTTATGTCATCGTTTAATTAGACCTTACATGTCATCCAATCGCAAGTCTACTGTTATAGAATCGTATCCCCTGCCTCTGGCAATGGTAGAGGATAACAGTGCTGTGTCGTATACCCCTTTTCTCCGTCGTTCGATCGAAATCTAATGATTCAGATCCATCTCTACTGTGCACTGTATAATTCCCGGTGTACAGTAATTTCGCTACTGTGACTATGAACAGAGGCCCCTCTCGTTTCGACCTGGGCTTCTGGTTTATTTTTCACTATTCAGCAATTTCATCTTTTCTGGCTTTTTGGTTTTTTTTTTGAGCGTTTCTGACTGTTCTATTTTTCTCATATTCGTTTGTAGTGTCCATGACGGGCTAACCTGTTTTTTCTATTTTTAAAATTTTTAAATTTAATTACGCTAAATAAGCCACCGTTAGCTGGGCGATAGGCTCCAGTCGCCCGACGTTTAGGCGACTGGAGCCTATTTTTGTAAAAATTTTCGGCCAGGTATATTTCTGTTATTTCAAATAAAAAATAGATTATTCATAAAAAAAATTCTAACAATAAGCATCCGATGTTACACCTCAAGGCTGTTTCCAAGTACCCATCTCACTGGATTTCCAAGGGTCTCCATTATTAGAAGAAGGCAAGGTAACGATGCATACCGCGCCTCAACTAAAAATTGGTTGTCTTCGGCTTAAGACTATCTCAGGCTCTCAGTCGGTGACGAAAATAGCTCGACATATCGCTGATGTAATCGCTGGAGCAATCAGAATAGAATTTGGACCAATCGGAGAGACTGAGTAATGAACATACTTTGTTAGTTAACTTGTGACATGATAAAGCTAAGAGCACATGAAGCACAGTACAAGTCCTTACCGCCATATTTTCAGAACTGATTCTTGCACAGCAACACTGTTCAACCAAATGTTTTCTAGCTGTTGCTGTAGAGAAGCAATTCAGAACCAAGAACTAAAAGGAACATGTTCATACAATGTGACTTGGTAGTAAGAGGAACTTACAGCTGGGCATCATTAGCTGTCCTTTTTGATTTGTGCTTTGACTTCTTTTCTTTCTTCTTATGCCTGTAGAGATATGCAAATAACGAAACATGAGTACAACGGTTAATAGTCATGGAGGACATGCTGACTTGTAAAAATGAGAGAGCATACTCATCCTGTGAGCTTGGATCCAAACAATGTTTCAGCTTCCGGTCAATATGCCTCATGTCCTTAAGAGTAGGTATTTTAAGCTGGTCAACCTGCAAAAAATGCAAATAATATCAAGGAAATGCCAAAGGTATAATAACTACTCCCTCCGTTCCTGAATACATGTCATTCTAGCTTTCAAATTTTGTTCCCAAATACATGTCATTCTACAATTTCGAGACAACTTTTAAATGTTTTTCCCTTTGCATATCCCTACCGTTCATTATTCCCAAGGTTAGTTACTATTGTGGATTAGAGTAACACACAACATCCAAGAGCAATAAGTGAACTAACGAAGGAGGACAATTTGGTCCTTTCTACATGTGCCTTGGTTTAAGTGCAAAATCCTAAAAAGTCATCTATTCAGGAATGGAGGGAGTAAAAAATTGGCAATGTAATAAGGCACAATAACTGCCGTATTCATCTGATTTGCAAAATAAATACTCAAAGTGGCATAGCAGAAGAGTCTAATTCAATATTTACAACCAAATTAGCAGCCATACCAATTCCTACTCTTCGATATCTATAGCGCTTGAGCTCATCTACAAGTCCAGTAACAGTAATCCCTAAGGTTGCCATAGTTAGATTTTTCTCACACAGTGGTCCTTGGGCCCTAGTGTAAATTTTACAATAGAATGGCCAATGCGGCTTGATCTTGTATGAAGAACCATACAAAAACATTCTGTTATGGGATAGGAGATACAAATGTGAAGCCTAAGCATTCCGGAAAAGAAGGCCCCATTTGATGCAGCAACTAAATGCTTTCCAAATTGTCCCATAGTCCCACTTAAACTCTTCTCCAAATACTTTTGACCATTAGCTTATCTAGATGAGTCCCAGGGTTAACTGAACCATCAACCATGTATAACAGTCTGAGGCTTCCTCAAGAGTGTCATCTATCTAAAATTGTGCAAATGTCTATGCAATCAAAGATGCAAGCGTAGAAGAATGAACATACTCTCTGTAAGGTCAATAGCATATCAACACCCTATTGAACATTTACATAAGTTCGATCAAGCATCATGATTTTTTATCATTTTGTGGTAACATAAAGTGCTTATGTAAACTGGTGTAGTGAAAACATGATTGAAGGACTATCCTTGGTGGGAGTTTACATGATTATACTAAATTGTATTTCACCAAACCAGACAAAAATTCTTACCAAGTAATTGATTGTATGGATTGACTGAACAAATTGCTCAACTGGGCAATCAGAATGTTGCCTTGAAAAAACACTTTCCAAGTATCTGTGAAGTGTGAACAATCATTGATTTAAGTAACACCAACAATGAGTAAATGGAAAAGAAAGCAATTGCATGACGAAACACAAAGTCTGACATATCATAGTCATAATAAGCGCAGAGCAGAAGAGTATGACCTTTCAAAATTGAGGACCCTGTGCAGATCATTGGACTTGTGCAAAGCAGCCAAAGCCAACTGTAAAAATTGAAACATAATATCTAATCAGATCATATTAAGAGATCGGTTGAAACATGGATGTTTGAATAAGATAAGCTTGACAATAGTAGGTGCATAGGACTAAGCTTTCTTAATAAGACGCAAAGTTAAACAATAAATTTATGAAAATGGCAATGATACAGTAAATAAGCAAATTAGTTGAAAATAAACATGATGCTTATAGTTTAAGATTACCTGCCCAGGAGTATAGAGAAGAGGTGCATCAGTCAACATCATTTTGTCAACCTGATATATTGCAGTTTGATGCAAATCCTACAAGCATCAGAGGCATAAGCAGGGTAGCCATAAAACTTGCATGTTCTGTAATGTCATAATTCATTTGTTTCCTCCCATGTAAGAAATAAACTGCAAGAGCATTTCCAACATCTAACCCAAATTTCAAATTCAGACTATTCCATATACAATGGATGGTCGAATTACCGTTTGAGCAAGTCACAATAAAAAAATAGTCTTAGTCTTGTGTGCTTATGTGGCAAATCGATAATATTTAAATGATGTGTCTTGCTGTCTTTACTGAAAAGAAGTGATAAAAGTTAATGTTCAGCACAGATGTAGTGTGCCACGGTAAAATAGATAGCCTACAAACTTCATGTTTTCTGTAGTAGAAAGCATTCTATATCTTTTGGTTGATACAAAGTTGCAAACCCAAAAGCAAATTTGCCATCCATCTCAATTTTCACAACAGATCCATCCATTATTACATCAATAGTTGCCTTTTCTTATTCTTATGTGATAGTCACCTCAGAAATTAGTGTTACGATCTTGGTACTAGTAATATGTGAAACCCCTAGTATTCTCAACCCTGCCAAACCAAATATGTCATAATAATCCCCAATGTTCAGTCTTAAGTGACTGGCATTTGTAAGATGCTAGGATGGTGTAAAGGGCTGGAAATTTATGAAACGTTATGTAGAATATAGTAGAGATGAACATAATTTACCTACACTAGTGCCATTTTAACATGTCGGAAAGAGCAAATACAGCGAACATTATATTACTGGGATATTGAACTGTATGGCAAAAAGGGTAGAAGAAATGGATGACCTTCAACCGTTGGTGTGCACCATTACCTGCCCTGCAAAAATCCTTAATACAAAAAGAAATGACATTAGCCAATGGAGACCACACTAGAATAAGCTAAAATATGATGAACTTATGACAATGAATTTCATGGAAAGTTCACTCTTCAAACAAGGCAACATGGCAAGTTGAACTTCTTGATTTGCAGTAGGAAACAAATATATGAAACTTACCTCCATGTCATCAATAAATCCTTCGATTGATCGATACGGAGCATACACGATCAGATCAAAATCTAAAGACTGGAATAAAGTTCTTAATGTCATATTCTGGTTGCTTGGAGAAGCTAAAATAAATAAAATATGGAAATGACATACTTTAAGAACAATCATCTCGTTATTCAGAATAATCTGGTGGTCCTGCTGAATTCCTTTACCAAGTTCCTCAGCAGAAACATGATTGTCTTCCACTTTGCAAGAAGAATATACACAAGTTAACCTGTCAAATGAAAATTGGTTAACTGGGTATCTCATTGACAAAATGCTAACTGAATCAGGAAAGACCTTGCTTGTATATAGGACATTATACACGCTCATACTTTTATCTTAAAGACTTATTTTGGTACTTATGTCTGAACATATGTAGAACTGGTAACCCCAGGTTGTATTGAACCTTATTTTGCTTGCAATGAAGGCAGGGCCACATAGGCCTGGGGTCTAAAATCTTTGATTAGGAGTTAGGACACATACATCACTCTTCACACAAGTATGAATGATTTCATACGTTCAGAATTTGACTGGTTTTCTACTTATGCTTGAAAAGGAAGTAAATCTTAGTTGAGTACTACTACACCAGGATTTTGTATGTTCCGAGCCATAAAACCATTTTGCTAATCATTGTTGCATACATAATATGCTTTGGGTGATGCTCCATTACAGACCACTGTAAATAGAATCTCTTGAAATATGTTATTGCGGTAGCCTGCAAGCAGCAACAAGCGACTGTTAGCATATAATCATTATGCTAGCGAAGACACTATTGGAAGAGGAATGCTTTACCTGGATTTTGTGAGGGAACTTGAATGCTGCACATACTTCTTGAATCTTTTGCTCGTAAAATACCCGCATCAATTGCTCCTCTTCGCAAGATAGAGGCTTTACATCCAAGCTCCCTTCAACTGAATAAAAAACGATACTTACACACCAACATGCCTAAAATGCAAGTTGTAGAATGAACGAACTCCATTGGGATTACAAAATTTAAAATCAACATTGACCCAAAATGAAAATGAGCGCAACTATGAAAGAACAAAACTTTGAAGTGAACTCAGCATAAAGTTTTAACTTTTGACGGCCATGCATTACTCATCTAGACATATTAGCAAGCAGAAACCATCAAAATGGCATATACCATGATCAGGGGCAGGTTCCGGGTACGACAGTGACCCGTCAACAGGGTCCACCTTCGACCGCGTCGTTCCATACTTCACAAAGAACACAAAAGGGGAAGAAAATGAGCACCCATTATCTAGCTCAGCAAGTGAATAAACCTAACAACGCCAGGGAATCCAACCTGAGCGAGCTTCTCCGAGGCCCGCTGGTTCGCAGCTGCCCACCTATCCATCTGCATCACAACCCACGGCATACCATACCATGGTTAGAACAGAACAGGCTACTCGTTTCGAACAGAAGCAAGGAAAGAACGGATCGGAGTGGGTCACCAGATCGTGCGGCTGGAAGATCCACCGCTCCCGATGCGTGGAGGTCCGGAAATCAGCCATCTTTGCGTGGCTGCGCTCTTCCTCCTCCCTCCTCTCTCCCGTGCCGATCGAGCCCTCGGTGAATAGCACCAGATGCCCACCACCTGACTGAAGTGGGTGGGATGCTACAATACTATGGGAGCGTCTGGACGCGAGGAGGAGCGGCGGATGGGAGCGCGGTGGCGGCGGCGGCGAGCTCCGGGGTGCGGGCGACGCAAGGTGAGGAGGGGAGGTTCTGGGGGGTTTTTTTTTAACTGGAACACAAAGGTTTCCACTAACCAGTGGCTCTGGGCATATCGCCAGGAGTTTTTTGCTATTATAGTACTCCTCAAATGCGGCTTCGACGAAACGGTATCTACATCGTGGGCTTATCTAAAATAGTATCTATTTCGTGTACTCCTCTCTATAATAGTATTTTCAGAGATTTAAAGTCATTTGAATTTGATTTTCGAATTTAATCTTCCTCATATGACTAAAATACCCCTTGGTTTTTTCAGCAGACCCAATCGCACTCTCCTATTCCAGTTCTTTTTCCTCCCGGCGACGAGTACGCCATGGTGGCCGGCCCCCGCGGTCCTTGATGACGATGCGGCTGACCTGCCCTGAGCTATCGCACATGACGGAGGACCAGCCGCACGGGTCGACCGACGCGTCCCACCCGAAGTCGCGCACCGCCCGCTCGTCGCCTCCGGCGAGCGCGCGTAGGAAGCTGACGAGGGACACCCTCACGCCGACTTGCTCGCGCTGCACGTTACCGCAGAAGCAGCACACTGCTGCTGCAAGTGGTACGATCGAAGCAGCGAGGGTTTTCTTGACCTCCCCCGTGGTATGAACAATGCGATCGAGCGACTACTCGTACTGATTTATGTATACTCCAATCATGAAGAGCAAATAGCTAGGATACAAGAGTTTGAGATGAGATGCTTCGCCTGAGATCATGTATTTTTTAATGCCGGCCACCATGGCGTACTCGTCGCCTGGAGGAAAAAGAACTGGAATAGGAGAGTGCGATTGGGTCTGCTAAAAAAACCAAAGGGCATTTTAGTCATATGAGGAAGATTAAATTCGAAAATCAAATTCAAATGACTTTAAATCTCTGAAAATACTATTATAGAGAGGAGTACACGAAATAGATACTATTTTAGAGAAGCCCACGACGTAGATACCGTTTCGTCGAAACCGCATTTGAGGAGTACTATAATAGCAAAAAACTCTATCGCGAGACACCAAACTGGTCACAAATTCGAGGACCTGATCCAAGACCACCTCAGAACCATAGCGCACAACGCTCGCCCCATAAGCAGCAAGGCTATCAGCCACTTTGTTGCAAGATCTCGGGCATGACCGGACCTCACATTGAACAAACGCTTCATTCATAAGTTCCTTGATACGCCGAAAGATGCAGCCTTCTGGACTCCTATCCATTGAGTCAGACCTCAAAGCCTTCTCCAAATTTGTTGCATCAGTCTCAAGAATAATTCTGGTCATTCCCAGTTGTGCCACCCTCTTAAGACTTCTCAAAGCTGCAATGCTTCAGCATGTATGGGGCTTGTGAGCCGCTCCAGATGTCTACATCCCCCTCTAAGAACTCACCATTACTGTTGCGAGCAACAAAGCCCCAACCAGCCGACCCCGTTGTAGCACGATAGGAGGCATCAATATTGATATTGTAGCATTCAGGATGTGGTGGCGTCCATTTTCTGTTCTTTCCTTGGTTTCTTCTCTCCTTCCCGTTTCTTCAGCTTCTCAAATTCTATCCCATAGTAACTCATACTTGAAACTAATTCTGCTGTCGTCAATCTTTTTTCCCCCACATTTGTTTTGTTCCTGGCCGACCACCATTTCCAGAGCAGCACCCAAACTTTCTGTTGAACAGTCTCATCCATCTTCCAAATTTCCATAATTGCGTCCTTTCCCGATTTGCACTCTGCGAGCTTCAATCTGATTTGCTCGAGGTCCAAAAGCCGCCAAATTTCTTTAACCCCATGGCATTTGAAAAAGAGATGATCACAATTTTCATTCATCCTGTGACACATGGGACAAATTGTCTCACACTTCACTCCTCTTCTGGCTATGTTCCTTCGGACTGCCAAGCTATTCTGTGCAAACCGCCATAAGAACATCTTGACTTTGTTTGGTAGTGGTAAGTTCCAAAGTTTCTTCCAATCAAAGTCTTTCTGGCTTTGTCCCCCCATTTCTGAACCTGAAGCATCTCTTCCCTTTTCGTGCTCTCTCCTCTTTACAGCCACCCTGTAAGCAGATTTTACAGTAAAATCCCCTTTCGGATTGTAGTGCCAAGCTGGCCAATCATCAGTGTTATCGTCCGTCGCCATTGACAAAATCATATCTGCATCCCTCTGCCAAAAAGTATCCTTTACCAGATCTTCATCCCAAGTGCCAGTAACCGGATTAATAAGTTCAGCAACTTTTGTCAGTAAAGATGAGCCTCTCGGGGTGGCCAACTGACGAGTAGCCCTTAGTGGAATCCATGGATCAGCCCAAACATTCAGAGAATTTCCGTTGCCCACCTGCCAAATAATCCCTTCCCTGAGAAGTTGAATGCCTTGGAGGATGCTCCTCCAGGTATATGATATCCCATCTCGTGCCTTACATTGCAAAATATTGATGTTTGCAAAGTACTTTGCCTTGAGGAGCTGGCTACACAGACTGTCAGAGTTGGTTAGAATTCTCCATGCCTGCCTTGCAAGCATGGCCAGGTTGAAGAGATGTAGATCCCTGAAATCCAAACCACCCTCCTTCTTTGGCAATGTTAATTTGTCCTAGCTTAACCAATGGATTTTGTTTTCCTTATCATTTTGATTCCACCACCACCTGCCAATTAAAGAGTTCAGCTCCTCACAAAGACCTTTTGTTAAGTCAAAACAAGACATGGCATAAGTGGGAATAGCCTGTGCTACAGCTTTAATCAACACCTCCTTTCCTGCCTTGGAGAGCATCTTTTCCTGCCAACCTTGAATACGCCCCCAGATCTTCCTTTTTATATATTCAAAGGCCTTCTTTCGTGATTTGCCAATCGAGACCGGGAGGCCTAGGTATCTCTCATTTTTTGCTTCTGATTCAATGTGCAATTCCAATTTTACCTCCTCCTTGTTTACTTGATTTGTATTGGGGCTGAATAAAACAGAGGACTTGTCCCTATTAATCATCTGACTCGATGCTCTTTCGTATACATCAAGGATTCTTTGAAGTTCTCTGGCATCCTCTAATCGTGCTCTCATCAGGATAAGGGGGTCATCAGCAAAGAATAAATGATTGATTCTCGGTGCCGCCTCACACACTTTGATTCCTTCAATTTTTCTCTCAGCTTCAGCTTGTTGAAGCATGGCCGAAAGGGCTTCCGCACAGATAATAAACAGATATGGGCTGAGTGGATCCCCTTGCTGAAGTCCCCTCTGTGGAATAACTGTACTGGTGTAGTCATCATTAACCTTAATGCGATATGAGACTGTTGTGACACATAGCATGATCAATTCGATCCACCTCTCATGGAAGCCCAATTTCTCCATCATTTTCCTCAAAAAAGTCCACTCCACCCGGTCATAGGCTTTACTTATGTCCAGTTTTATTGCTGCTAATCCTACTTTCCCTCTTTTTCGTTGGTTCAGATAGTGAGTCATCTCATAGGCTATAAGCACATTATCAGTAATCAGACGTCCCGGGACAAATGCACTTTGCGACTGAGAAATGATCTTCGGCAGGATGGACTTCATCCGATTGGCAACGGACTTTGAAATCAGCTTGTAGGCAACATTACATAGACTGATCGGCCTAAGGTCTTTGAGCTTTTCCGGCTTAAGCACTTTCGGAATCAGCACCACTATTGTATCATTCCAGCCCTGCGGCATGTTACCTCCATTGAACACATTCAGCACCTCCTGCTTCACTTTGTCACCCACTAAAGACCAGAATTTCTTATAAAAGATTGACGGAATGCCATCAGCCCCCGGAGCTTTCAATTCCCCCATCTCTTGCAGCGCTTTCCATACTTCTTCATTAGAGAAAGGTGCAGTCAAACTCTCATTCATTTCCTGAGAGACCCGAGATTGCACACACCCAATAACCTCCTCCATCTGCTCACCTGCATTTGAAATGAACAGATGTTGATATTGGTTAGCAATAAAATTTTTCAGGTACTTCCCTGCCACCACAGCTCCTCCCTCCTCCATTAAATTTTCAATACGATTTTTCCTTCTCCTCTCAGAGGCTTGGGCATGGAAAAATTTTGTATTTCGATCTCCTTGGGTCAGCCAAGTAGAGTGGGCCCGCTGCTTCCTATAAATATGCTGCTGGTCCAGTAGCCTTTCCAGCTTGTAACGAAGCACGTGCTCTTGATTAATTTGAGCTTGGCTCAAGCTTCTGCATCGGCAGATCTCCAGCTCCCTCTTTGCAGCTGTTATACGTTTCTCCAGCTCTCCCAATACACATCTATCCCACTCCCACAAATCACTTAAGAGTTGTTTCTGGATCTCCATCAGCCTTGTCTCCCCCTTCTCCAAGGTCTTACACCAAGCTTCCTCCACTTTAACTGGACCCTCCTCCTCCTCCAACCAACGCGCCTCAAACTTCCTTAGAGTTTCCAAAGTTCTCCCCCATTCCTTTTTCTCCCTCCCCCTAGCTCAACAATGATTGGTCTATGATCCGAATGCCTTGGATCTCCATTTATTACACGAACCAGAGGAAAGTGAGCCCTCTAGGAACTATTGGCCACCGCTCTATCCAGCCTCTCTTTCACATAGCTGTCCACCATATGGTGGTGATTTCTCCAAGTATAGGTGTCACCCTCGAAACCGAGGTCGCATAAGTCACACTCCACCAGAGCCCGGCGAAAATTCTCCATACACCTTTCCGGTCTAGGCGGACCCCCCACCTTCTCACAATTGAACATTATCTCATTGAAATCCCCACAACAAAGTCATGGCAGATTGCTTCTATCACGCAAAATTCTTAACAATTTCCAAGTTTTCTTCTTCTCCTCACCCCTTGGTTCACCATAGATCCCAGTAAAACGCCATTCGAACCCAGCCTCCTCCCTCGCAAAGGCTTCAATATGGTACCTCGACATACTTCCAACAGTGATATCAATCCCTTTCCTCCAAAACAGACCTAGGCCACCACTTAGGCCCACACTATCCTTCACAAACATGTTTGGCAAATTAAGACTCCACCTAAACCTCTCCATCCAACCCGTGCTATGCTTGGTTTCCGACAAGAACAACACATCCGGGGCCTCCTTCTTCTGGACATCCAGAAGACCACGAACTGCCGGGCCATTCCCCAATCCCCAGCAGTTCCAAGCTATAAGTCTCAATTGGTCTGGCGGAGTTGCTCAGGCAACCCCGCCATCTCATTATTACCCTCAACTTCCACACCACCCGAAGCCCCTTCTCCTTCGCCTCCTTTGCGCTTTTTCTTTCCCTCCCCTATGTACTCCTCAACAGTGTCCGGGACTTGTCTTTTCTTGTTAGCCGCCAGTGTCACCTCACAACTCTACCCTGCTCTTTCACTCCTTGGTCTGCGTTTGAAAGTCAGCTTCTTTATTGATAACTCAACCCCTGATTTAGCTTCCATTCCACTCCTCCCTTCAAGACCTTCCCGCCGAACTGTGCCTGAGACTTGGTTGGTGGCAATCGAGACCTCAACGTTGCCCTGCAACATAGTTGTTTCTTCATCTACTTCCATCCCCATCTCAGATCTGTCCTCCCCTCCTACATTCTGCTGTAAGCCACTACCATCGACCCTTCCTTCCTCCGGGGGTGCAACTCTCATCCCTGAGGTCAACGGTTCATCAGATTCCGTTGTGTTCACCGGCGCCTCCTTAGCCTTGCCCACAGACACTGACCGCCCTGAAACACTTTGTTCCCCAGCTGACTTTGACACAGCCCCAAACTCCAATTTTTTTGGTATACCTTCGCGCACTAACTTTTCTTTAAGTTTTAACGGGCTCAGACCATCATCCCTCAGCTCATCCTCCACTCTGTCATCACCCTTGCGAGAGAAGTCGCCACTGCCAGTACCCCTCTGTCCAGAGCTTTTTCCCCAACTTGTATCTTTCCTTTGCTGGTGGCTTCCACTAGAGCTACCCCCTTCAGACCACCTCCCTTTCCCTTCCTTCTTTCGTATTGGGTTAACCCTAAGCCACTCCCCATACTGCTTACCCTCCTCTCTCCACACCCCCTCATCACACTCTTTCTCCACATGACCCAAGAGGCCGCACGAGTAACAGAAATTTGGCAGGAACTCATATTTGAAATTGCACCAGCCCACTCCCTCTCCATCCCTGTCCTCCATAGTGGTTCCCCTACAAAGGGATTTGCGGATATCAAGCAGTACCTTGAGTCGGAGGAATTCACCCACAGCCGTATCATCTTCATCTGTGTCCACTTCCAGGAACCGACCCACCTTGTTCCCAATCCGACGAGCCGTCTCACCATTCATCAGACCAAGTGGTAGATCAAAAACTCTGATCCAAACTGGAACAAAAAAAAACTCCATGTCTTTCAACCTCTTGGAGTCATCAAAATCCACCACTATTAACAGATCACCTCCAAATTCCCATGGCCCATCCATAATCGCCCTGCGCTTTCCCCCCGGCTGTAGGAAGGTGAACGGAAACAGATTGCTACCCAGCTCCTTACACCGAATTCCTTCCCTAGGACACCAGATTCTCCCCACCGATAGCACCATACCCTCAGCATGCCCAGGCTTTGATGCGAACAGCTTGCCCACCGCCTGTGGAGGTCGCCCAGCATCCCTTGCATTTGCCTGCCGCGCTCCTTTAACCGCCCTCCTTTCTTCCTCCGTGAGTTTCAGCCCGTCCAGCAAACCTTCCAAGTCCTCGGTCCCCTTCTTCCTTCCTTTCTCCATCAGCCCCAGATCCTCAGCACCACCCCGCCGTCGATCAGCAGACAGAGGACCCCAGCCACAAATCACTCCCGACCACCTTCTCCCCCCGCCTCACACTCCCACAGCCACCCGACACACACCTCCTCCACTTCAGCCCCCGCGCCACCTCAGCCCACAGCCACCCCCACCACCACTGCACCCCCCGACCACCAGGCCCCGCACCTTCCTCCACACCCCCGGCCGCCAGCCGACCCCTGGCTCGGTTCCTGCTCTACTCGCGCCGCGCCCGCAGGAATCACACGCCCGCCCCCACCAGCTTCTGATTCCGCCTGATTCACCCCCGCAAGACCTCGCGGGAGTCTCTCCCCTTCCCTTCAGATCTTGGGGAAAAGGAGACGCCCTGGAGAGAACTTTGTATTGAGCAAGATTTGGTGGATAAATGAGGAAAAACCGAAACCGAAACCCTAGCAGGGATGCTAGGGTTCGGATGAGCTCTGAGTCGCCCGAGTCCCCTACGGGAGTCAAACGACCAGGACCTGTAAGGTGGGAGGTTCTGGGGTTGGGGAACACGAGTACAGAACACGACGAACCTTGTGTGTTCTGCTCTCGAGTCTCGAGTCGCGCGTGTCCCGGAAACGGCAAGGGGTGACAGGAGCTCGGCCCGATGCACGAAGAGAAGATGATTCTTTATCGCGAGAAACTGCGGCCGGGCCCATCTTGGCCCGAGATGATCCTGGCCCAACCCGTTTCGCGCGTCAAACAGAACCTTCGGGCCATTCCACTTTCAGCCCTGATCTCTTCGTGCATTGGGCCAAGCCCTTCTCACCCCTTGCCGTTTCCGGGACACACGACCCGAGAGCGTAACACATGAACACACAAGGCTCCTCGTGTTCTGAACTCGTGTTCCCCAACCCCAGAACCTCCCCACCTCACCTTGCGTCGCCTGCACCCCGGCGCTCGCCGCCGCCGCCGCGCTCCCATCCGCTGCTCCTCCTCGAGTCCAGATGCTCCCATAGTATTGTAGCATCCCACCCACTTCAGTCAGGTTGTGGGCATCTGGCGGTATTCACCGAGGGCTCGATCCAGCCGCACGATCTGGTCACCCACCTCGATCCGTTCTTTCCTTGCTTTTGTTCGAAACGAGTAGCCTGTTCTGTTCTAACCATGGTATGGTATGCCGTGGGTTGTGATGCAGATGGATGTGGGGGCAGCTGCGAACCAGCGGGCCTCGGAGACACTCGCTCAGGTTGGATTCCCTGGCGTTGTTAGGTTTATTCACTTGCTGAGCTAGATAATGGGTGCTCTCAGCTCATGAGGCGCTTATCGATTAAGGGGTATAACATTTGAAGTCGAAAATTTTTCCAGTTGTAAAAATTTTCTAGTTTTCAACTGGAAACATACAAATATATCGGTAACGTTGCAGAGCACATCCTCCTTTGCAATCACATTTTTATTTAACTAGTGTAGCAGTGCCCTCAGACCTGAACAGAATTGCTTTAGGGTGTCTTAGATACAGCAACTACTAAGCTCATTTTTTGTCTGACCAGTTGGCACAAGGGGAATAACTTGTTTGAATCGCAGCAAGTGTCTTTTCAGCATTTAATTTTTTTAGGGAACTCTATTTCAAGCGGGATAGTTTCTGTTTTGTTAGCAACAACAATACACAATCCCACCCACCCCACAGGCCCACACACATGCCAAGTTGCCAACACTGGACCCCCACCATGCACATACTTGAAAATAGAGGAGCCGATATTCAAATTCATGACCTTTTTTTTATGGTCAGGTGCTCTAACCACTTGGGTGCATATGTGACTGCAACATTCCATTTTAGTTTTTTTATATCTCCCATAATGCTCATCTAGTAATTTGCATGGTGAAAATTGGTTAAACGATTAGAATTTAGAAATATCAAGTCTTGCTGTTTATGTTGTCTTTTTGAGTGAGCCCCATATAGGCTTCATGAAATCGAGGTGCCTTTCAATGCGGTAAAGTGCTGTGCCTAGTTGCTGAAAAATAAAGTTTATGTTGGCAGAATGCTTTGGAGCAGCTGGCATCCATTGATCTCATTGAGCTATGCAAGGAGGCTAGAATTGAGCACTGCCATGCAACTAGAGACTTGAGTAGTTGCGGCCGCTATGTGCAGCATGTGCTTAACTCATGTGGGCATGCCTCGTTATGTGCTGAGTGCAGCCAGAGATGCGATGTCTGTCCAATTTGCAGAAGTCCAATACCATACAATGGAAATAGGGTGCGACTCCGCCTTTACTACAGGTGCCTGGAAGCTGGCCTTATCTCTAAGCAGCACGATGAAAGGTTTCAGGAAAAGGAAGACCATGATAATCCTGTTAACATGGACGTGCAGCGGCTGCATTCCTTGTTTGATGTTGTGCTTCAGAACAACCTGACCTCCTTGATATGCCACTGTATCCTCTTCAGAAAGTTAAGTTCGCTTTAGGCTGATAAATGTAGTTTCATCTTCATTTTTTATATAGCCCCTCCTTTTTTTTGTGTGTGTTGTTGCCTTGACATTTAGACCAGATATCACAGATGTTTGTTTGGATGAGAATGCTGTGTCAAGTGATCCACTTCTGGCTTTTCTTTTGGATGAGGTGGTTATCAAGGACTGGTGCAAGAGGGCTGCTAATGCGCTCATATCTGAGATAGGCATGATTTGTATCCAACAATGTTTAATTGATTCTAGGACCAATTAAAGAATTCTATTTATTTTTATTAGCCTTTCATCTCTTCATGCAAGCACAGCCACACATGTTGAGCGAGAGGTATGGTTATACTGTTAAATTACACCTTAACCATAGCTTAGATAGATCTGGGTTAGAAATGATGAAGTCTAAGTTATCCCAGCTGCAAAAGTTTGTAGTGCAGTTGGCAGGAATTTCCAGTATTGTTGAAGTTATGATTGCATCTTTCAGAGAAGCGGTTTCTGCTCATGTTAATGACCTGCATCAACTCATTGAGAGCACATTGAAGGCAAAGCAGGTCTTGTTTCTTAACTCCACTGCTGCTAGGGATTTTATGTCACTCCTAACAAACTAAGTAATAAAGTAATCTAGGCGCCACAATGTGCCCATGCATTACTGGAAAGTGGACATTGCTATAAGATTATTATACTGGGGGATGTCAATTCACCAGACCACTTAGGTTCAATTTTTGGTGTTTGGCCAAGATGATTGGGATACTTAAGCCATAAGACTGGAATACACACACACAACACGAAGAACAACTATAATACTGTCCTCTTTATATTCTCTTTCCCTTTTTGTTTCGCTATATCTGTTGTTCATATCTGTCCGCCATCACTTGTTTTACACTGAAATGCTTGAAAAAAGAAGTAATCAGATGTTTCTTACACTATCATTATTTCTTTGTGAGATGTTCATTTTGGAGCTTTTCCTACAGCATTTGGAAGCCATGATTTGGTGCACCAGGCATAAATTTCTTGAGGACATTTGCTCACGGCATGCTAATTTTGCATCTTGGAGTTCGGACGTGATTAAAAGAAAAGCACATGCAAAAGAACGACAATGGCCTGAATTTTCTGATAAAGCATCATGTGACAATGAAGGCAATCAGGGTATACTTTTCATCGAGCAGGCACTACAAAACCTTGGGATTCAACAAAGTTATAGCGATAATGCGGAAGAGGTGGATATCACCTGTTTGCAGAATGAACAATCATCATCTATGTTCTATTCCACAATTGATCAGTTTGGTGTCAATAGTTACCCTTTTAAAAACTTGCGTGAGGCAGTTGACATACTCTTTCTGCATGGAGCATCTGACATGGTGATTTCAAAGCAAGCAATTGTATCCTTTGGGCTTTGTTTTTGTTATCTGATAGTGAACCAAGCATGTACATGGTTTCGCACAAACATATTATTTCCTTGACATTCTTTAGTTCTTGTATTATCTATTTGATCGCCATTGGACTAGACCAGATTCAGAATGGAGGTATCTGGTGGATGATTGTGCTGCTACCTTTGGGATATCTAGTAGAACATTGCTTGAATGCCTAGTATTTTGTCTTTTGGATGATCATTCTTCACTGGCTTTGGAGGTAACTGATCCTTACCTGTCTTTTATGGACATTGAATATTGTATATTGGTGCATATGGTGGAACGGGGAAGTGCAATAGGCTATCGAGGAGAAGAAAATATGCTACAAGCACATGCAGCATGATAGGAAAGACGACAACGTACATAAGTACAAATCAGCAAAAAAAAGCAAAGAAAGTGGTGAGTCATAGAGTAAGGCATATGGGGAATTTTATCAGAAGCTAAGTACAAAGAAGGGTGAGAAGGATGTCTACAAAATGGCTAGATTTCGAGAAAGCGAGACGAGAGATTTCAACCAAGTTAAATGCATCAAAGACGACACCAATAGACTTTTGGTGAAAGACGACAAGATCAAGGATAGGTGGAGAGATTACTTCGACAAGCTGTTCAATGGAGACAATGAGGATAGCATGATTGAACTGGATGATACTTTTGATAACACCGATATGCGGTTTTTTCGAAGAATTCAGCTGGCAGAAGTAAAAGAGGCCTTAAAAAGGATGAAAGCGGATAAGGCATTGGGACTGATAACATTCATACTGAGGTGTGGAAATGCCTTGGAGACATGGTGATTATTTGGCTAATTAATTTGTTCAATAGCATTTTTAGGTCGAACAAGATGCCTAGCGAGTGGCGGAGAAGTACATTAGTACCCATTGTCAAAATAAAGGAGACATTTAAAGTTGTACTAATTATAAAAGAATTAAGCTCATGAGCCACACAATGAAGTTTTGGGAATGAGTGATTAAGCACTGTTCAAGAAAAGTGACTAGCGTGATGAAAAATTGATTTGGTTTTATGCCCGACAGGTTGACCATGGAGGTGATTTTCATGACACGACAGTTATTGGAGAGGTATAGGGAGCAAAAGAAAGATCTTCACATGGTGTTTATCAACTTGAAGAAAGCCTATGACAAATTGCTAAGAAAGGTCATGTGGTGGGCGCCGCTTTAAAGGAAAAAATCCCAACAAAGTACGTTACCCTAATCACGTATGAAGATGTGACTAACATTAGAGCATGTTATAGCGATACTAATGATTTTCCTATTAAAATAGGACTAAACCAAGGCTCAGTGTTGTGCCCATAGCTCCACACATTTTTGCCCTAGCGATGGATGAGGTCACGCTGCAACACCTGGGTTGGATTTGGCCCAGTGTAGGATCAAGGATAAACGACTAGAGGGAGTGAATATGAGATTCTAAAATTTTTTGCCTTCTAAAACTAATTAACACAATTTATAGCTAGGCAAGATTTCAAAGCAATGTAAATCTACACAATTCTAGTAAATCTAAGGCACCACAAGCAATAGCCTCTACAAAATATCTCCAGCACAAGTAAATAAGACAATCACAATGATCACAATATGCCAGAAATACAAGTGCGGAAAGAAGAGACAAAGAATTAACCAATTAACACATGATGTTTTACCGTGGTGTTTGAAAACTTACCGGTTCCCTTAATCTACGTTGAGGAAGGCCCAAGTAACTTGGACTGACTCAACGAATTAAGCCCCAGCTCCACAATCCACTAGTGGTTGTCCTTCCTCCGCTCCGTAGATGGTGGACACCAAACCACTTATAAGATGGCGTCGGTCTTCTTCACAACCTTTTCGAAGAAGTCATATCGCAAGCTCCCGTTAAGTTGTTTAGGTGCTGGCAAGTACTAAGAGTAATAAACTACGCTTTTCTTGACGGCGATCAAATGCCAAGGAGCAATCTAGGGATGAAATGCACTTTACTTGGCTCAACAATCTCAAATGAATGCACAATGTGAAATTGAGGTGAGTGAATGCTCTATACTTAAGGATGTTGCAATGAAGTGTTTTACTCTGTCCTTGAGCCGGTGGGGGAGTATTTATACCCCCACCAACCAAATCTAGCCATTACAAGATAATCCCTGAAAAAACTAGGGCGAGTGGAAGTATCGCTGTTTATCGGCTGGTATTATCGCATTTGTTCTGACACAACAGTAACGGCTATTTCAGAGCTTCTAAACTAGCCGTTGCAAGTTGGCGCGGTACTACCGCCGTTATAAGCGCGGTAGTTCCGAACTTTGGCGTTGTACTTTCGATTGTCTTGGGGCCAGAAGTTGCCGCTCTCTGGAAAACGTATCGCCCAAATTTTCGGAGCTTTCGAGTTCCGGTAGTTCGCTCAAGAGTTGCGGTTCCATCGTTAAAACTTCGGAACTTTCGTTTTCTAGAGACAAATACGATTCCAAAGGTGCTCTCGGAAAAAATGTATCGCTCATTTTGCTAGAACTTCCGGAATGCGGAAGTACTGCCGTTTACACCGGTACTTCTGATATTCCTGACAGTGAACAGTTTGGCTATCAATTTTAGTTTTAAGTGCATGCATGATCCTAAATTGATCCAAGTGACACAAGAATATGCTATCAAGTTACTAACCATGATCCTTCTTAATAGTACGGTATTTATTCTATAATCTGGTCTTCCACTCTTTCTCCTAAGACCGGTAAAAATGAAAGGGATTCTAGACTACTTATATCTTTTTTTTTGGGCCACATTGATCTTCATGATTACCTTTAGCATCCATCTCACAATCATCATCAGGACTAACATTTCAAACACTCAGTAAACATGTTTGCCCTATATTCATATATTATCATTAATTATCAAAACCATTTTTAGGGGCCTAGATGCTTTCACCTGCCCACGCGATGCCCTATAAGAGAGAGCCAGGTGGGGGAGGAAGCAAAAGCCGATTTGCTTTCCTCCCCCGTGCTCACTCGGCTGTTGCCGCCCGCCCCTTGCTTACCAGACTGCCGCCTTCTTCCCCGCGTGCACGCTGCCGTCGACCAGTCGCCGATGCCTGCGCTCCTCTGGCCGCACCTCATTGTCCCCTTGCTGCTGGCGACACCCCGTGCGCACTGCGCGTCGCTGCCGCCCGCGCGTGCCGTCGTCGCTAGCCACCAGCGCCGCCTCTTGCTACAGCCTGCGCCACTAACGCCAGCCGCTAGCGTGCGCCATCGTGGCCAGCCGCCTCCACTCGCTTGCCCCCACCGTCGCCCGACGCCGCTACTCCCAGGCCGTGTCTCGCCTTCCTCGTCCCTTGTTGCCGCCGCTGCTCCACCCGCGGCCACGCCCTGCCTTCCTCCGCCCCGCAGCGTTGCTGCTATTCCCCTGCTCCGCCCGGCCGCTCACCACACAAGGAGGCAAGGGGGGGGGGGGGGCGAGAGCTAGTTGTGAGGGGAGAGGGCAGGGAAGAGCTGGCTGGCTGAGGAGAAGAGGAGAGGATAGCGGAGAAGAAAAGGGGCTGCCGTGAGGAAAGAATGGAAGGGAAGGGGAAGAAAAGAAGGGAGGCCGGCCGTGAGGGGAAGGAAAAGAGAAGAGGGGAAGCCGGCTGACCAAGTGAGGAAAAAAAGGGAAAGGAAAAAAGAAGAAGGGAAGGTTGATCCGACGCTCGATCTGGCCAAAACAAGGGAGGAGCCTCGATGCAGTTAATCGGAGCTGGGGTCATGTCGATTCCTTATCCTTGCTTGGTTATTGAGTTTTGTAGAGATCGAATTGTTGGTTAGCGAGATGAATGTATAGAATGGTTAGAACATGGCTTGTTGTTGAATCTTATGTGTCGTGCAGTGGTGTTGTGGCCATGTATGTGTAGATCTTGCGAAGTGCGATGGTCGTGTGATGATGTGTTGGTGCATGCATGACCGACCAATGTTTAGTGAATTGCTAATTAGTACTAGGCTAATTAGTAAATAATTAGAGTAAGCAAGTAATTGGAGTTTGTGGTCATTGAGGAGAGCGAATGATTACTATGGATTAAGTAGTATGGGTTAATTAGTGTGGACTAATTAACACAGGCTCTTGCTAGAGCTCTATAGAAGGCTGGAATGCCGAGTTCAGTGGTATAGTTTTGGAAGTATGTCTTCGAGATGGCTGTAGTCGATATGGGATAACTTGGCCGTCAGGACTGAAAACAACGGCTTAACTAATATAGTCTGTAAATTGTGACAATTAGGCCTATGAGAGTAAGTTGGGTAGATTACTGAACCAAGAATATTTGCTATGTTATGTTTTGGGTTTGAAAGGCATGGTTGTTCGAGCACCCGGAACAGCGGGATGATATCTCGTGAAAGAGTGGGGCATGCGTTGGTTTTACGTGTAGGAATGACGCCATCTGTATGTGTGCATGTATTTTTATGATGTGTTAAGGTGGGTTAATGCTTGTTCAGGTGGAGGCTTGGGTTTGGTGCCATCCACGCATCGTCCACATAGATAAACAAGCAAGTGCATGATAGAATAGTGGATTGTGATGAATGCTTGATATTTGTTCTTCCGTGCTAAATTTTACAGCATTTTATGAAATGATATCCCTACTTGCCTGTTGATTGTGCAATGATGAGAGTTGCTTATGGTTGACTGATAATGTTGAAAGAGTATTGTGTCATGCAGAACACCCATACAAGCGACCTACTTCGGTAGACATTTCTTGGGAATGGAATTTGAATAAAGTTGGATGTTCATGATTATGACATGTTACATCATGCAAAATGCATAAGAGCCTGGTCGGTGAGAAAGTCATATGAGACTAGTCCGGAGTGCTCTTGAATAAGACCTACAGAGGTATGCACCTCCACGGGATGGAGGAAGAGGGTGACATCGACGGTATACCCTCCAGTATACCGGTATAAGGTACAGTTATAAATACATTGCATTGCATTGCACGAAAGTGACAGAGAAAGTGATACAGCTACAGAGATTTATTGATGTACAGTTCACAGTCATGGAATTGATTTACAGTTTACAGCCATGGATTTGATTTACAGTTCACAGTTATGGAATTGATTTACAGTTTACAGTCATGGATTTGATTTACAGATCACAGTTATAGAATTGATTGAATTGCTAAAGTGATGTTACTGTTTTATCGTGTGCTTGCTGAGTCTTTGACTCACCCTTGCTTTGTTGTTTTTTTAGGTGTATGGTGAAGGCGACATACATGGGTGGGAGTAACACACATATTCTTACGTGCAACAGTAATTCACATCACCTATAGATATCATGTTCACACTTTAATGTTGGACTTTAACAATTAGCAATAAGATTGTGTCTGATTAGAACTATTTCATATTTTTTTCTCGAATTACGCAGGAGAACTACGTGTCATTTCATTAAGAAGATAGAAAAACAATGGAAAGAGGCGAAGAGCCTTTTCCGAAACCCACACAAACACACATGAACACACACACAAACACAAACACGACCATCACCAGCCCCTCAGAAAAGTAAGAGGTTTAGTTGACTAGGGCAAGTGATCTCAACAGCAATTCTTGGAGCGCTAAAGCACCGGCAGACACCAAAGGCTACTCTCATATTCAATAGCCTGCAGGACAACTTCTAATCTCGGCCTTGCTCCTTCAAAAACACAAGCATTCCGATGCTTCCAAAGTTCCCAAGCAACCAAGATAATTAGAGAATTAAGGCCTTTTCTCACTTCCTTAGGAACCCTCTTCGCAACACTACACCACCAGCCAGAAAAACTAGTTACATCCGGGCTTGGCGCAAGGTTGGCCATGCCGAGTTTATGAAGAGTCATGGTCCAGACTTGCCGCGAGAAAACACAAGAGATAAGAACATGTTGGATTGTTTCATCGGCTTGGTCACAAAGCGGACAGGTAACAGGATGAGGAAGTCCACGTTTCATATTATGTGGCTGATGCCTTTCTGCTTAATAGTGGGTAAATGGTACATTTTTGGGGTAGTGGTAACATTCCGAGCTCAGGGGATGGGCCGGGATGTTACACATGCGGGACATACAGGGAGATATCTTTTGGGTGTTTGTTTTTCGCTGATGATGTAGTACTAGTTGATGAGAGTAGAATAAATGTGATGGGAAACTGGAGTTTGGAGGAAGAGTTTAGAATTAAAGGGCTTAGACTTAGTAGGACTAAAACTGAGTGTATGATGTGTAATTTCAGCGGTGTTAGGGAAAATGATGGAGAGTTTGGACGGATAAGTAGTGCCTAGGAAGGACACTATTCGATGTTTGGGATCGATGCTAAAGTGGGACGATGAGATTGATGAAGATGTGAACCGCAAGATAAGAGCAGGGTTGGTGAAATGGTGCCAAGCATCAAGTGTCTTGTGTGATAAAAAAATCTCAAAAGTTAAAAGGTAAGTTCTATACGACGGCAATTATACTTGCGATGTTATATGGAGCAGAATACTGGGCAACTAAAAAACATATGCGGAAGATGAGTGCAGTGGAGATGAGTATGATGCGGTGGGTTTGTGGTCACATAAGGCGAGATTGAAGTCGCAATGATGATGTATGTGATAGGGTGGGGTAGCACCAATTGAAGAGAAGCTTTCCAACATTGCTTGAGATGGTTTAGATATCTACAATGGAGACCTTCTGAGGTACTAATACGTAGTGGAATTTTAAGACGTACCGAAAATATAAGAAGAGATCGACCAAAACTAACGTGAGAGGAAGCAATTAAAAGATATTTGAGGGATTGGAATGTATCCAAAGAGTTGACTTTGGATAAGAGCACATGAAAGTTGGCAATTCACGTACTAAAACCATGCCATAAGAAGAAGATTTATGGGCGATGTTTTAGGCTCTCGGTTTAAATAGCAGGATGTAGGGCTTAGGGTTTTAGCTTTGTAGGTTTTATTACATGGCTTTCGTTTCTTTGACTTTGAGGAGATTTCTTTCCTATTTTACCCTAATTTGTTTAGGACAAATTGCTTTGTTGTTATTGTTGTGCATGTCATGCAAATTTCTGATTGCTTAAATATTGTCTTGGCTCCCAGCTATTTTTTTCTATTGTGCTTGTGACATTTGACAGCTATTTGAGTGATCAACATGTAAGTTGCCTCTTTAAGAATCATCTGCCTTCCCTCATTGTTTGACCAGCGTTATTCACATTATGGCCGGATTCTTTTGGGTTTAAAGCTGGCTTATGTTTATACTGTCTATAGTAACTAACTTTTAAACGGTGCGTTTTTTAAGGCGGGGTTAATAGGAAAATCATAGTAAAAAGTGTACTGAGTTCAGCTGTACCGGCCAAAATCGCATGCGACTTTTTTTCTGCGTATTATCTCTCGTAAACAGTCAGAATTCAAATATTTAAGCTATCAGTAAATAAAATGACAATATTTAAGCTATCAGTAAATAAAATGACAATATTTAAGCTATCAGAATTCAAATTTTTTACTTGAAAACGCAACTAAATAAAATGACTCCACTAAAGTAAAGTGTGTTGCGTTGCAACTTTTCCTTTGGCTGCTGCTTTTCACTTACCGCTACATATTTGAAATGTATTAATGTAGTTTATGTTATGTGCTGCTGTAGATCAATAATTTGTTTGTAGTCTCTCTTTTTCCATTTGTGTTATCACTGACATCAGAGCTTGAATCTTATTTATATATTCAACCATAGGCCTGCTTATTCTCTTTTCATTCACTCTGTCTTTTATTATCTTACATTGTGATGCACCTCTACTCTCTGCGCAGGAGGCATTCTCTCTTCTTCCTAAGATTTCTAGCAAGGAAACACATCCAAAGATAGCACAAGTTCTTCTGGAACGTCACAAACCTGATGTGGCACTAGTTGTGCTCAAGTGCACAGGACGTGATAGCGTCTCTGCTACTGCAAACATTGTCAAAGGTGGCATGTCATCTCTCAGTGAGGCAGTGACTGCAGTCTGGGTAAGAATTGAATACGGCCATTTAACAGAACCATTTATGTACCATAGGAGCTACTGCTCTAGGGTAAAAGAGCAAAGATTAGCAGATATGGCACATGCTGAAGATGCTCACAGAAGCTCTTGGATGTATCATGTTGAGGTGATGATGACTGAGTTTTGTAATATCTGCATTGAGAGGAACATTGTTGATAAAATGATTGATCTTCCTTGGGATTCTGAGGAAGAGAAACATCTTCACAAGTCTCTCTTTGATTGTGCTCGTGAAATGCCCACGGAGCCATGCGGTAGTCTGCTTGTCGTTTTCTACCTCCAGGTAAATGTTCTGTATTCCTGAGTTTTTCGCATTATTTGAGTATATGAGGTTCTCAGGGGCATGCTTAATCAGAACTCTTTAACTCTACAATATCTTGGTGTCACACAATTGTCGTTTGATTCATTTCTCATCTATTTACTTGCTACTTAATATTTCAATTGCCATGCACATTTTCAGACCTCAAAGGTATAAGTATAACAGTTACAATCCAAAGTGGTAAAGCCTAGCTACGGCAGCATTTTTCCATGCATGCAGAAGAAGTTCCTCTATATTATTAATGTACAGATGTTTGCAAGTTTGTACATGTAGAAATAGTATGCATATCTAAATAATAGACTGAGTAAAAGATTAATCAGTGCGTTTTATGGTGCTGTTAAAAGAAGTGATAAAAAGGAAGTTCGCCCCCAATGTGTGTTGGTCTGTAGAAGACTTTTCTTACCACATACGGGTGTTGTTATCATGCTTCATGGTGGATATCTTCACATTTAGTACGTAAATTTTAAAACAATATCCATTTTGTTAAATCTTAAACAAAATGTTCAATTATAATTTTGATGTCTTGGTCTCTATAGATGGCCTTCCCTTTGGATTTTTTTTTTGTGTTGCATGTGGTCCAACCGTTATTCGTCAAATTTACTCAATTCTTCTAATTGCTGTAGTCTAATGGAATCTGGATTAATAGATGATTAGAAGGTGCCTTTGTCAGTTCAATTTAAATTATTGCCATGAGCTACTGATGTTTGCATAAGATTCCAACTTTTCATCATAAGGAAACATGCTGTAAGCTAATTAGCTGAGGAATTTCTTTTTTTCTGCCTGTTCTGTTAGCGTTATCGGTACTTGGAAGCATATGAGGTTGATCGTAGTCTTCAGAGCTTTGAGCAACACACAATGGAAACTGCTAGTGAAGAGGTTGCATCCAAAATCAGATCAATTGCTCAGTGGAGGGAAAGTTTGGTTGTAAGTACTTCCATACTTTTGTTTTCTTTCAATATGTATGCCTATTTCTTATTATGCTTTATTTTGTCAGTAAAGGATTTGCGATTTGTTCTCTTCATAATATATTCAGCGGTAGTTGAGAGTTGATGTTAGGAGGAACATCATATAATTCTAATATAACTTTTGAGCTTTGGGTGTGAAAGAAGTAATAGTTACTAGTTGCACGATTTTGCTACCCAAGTCTTAAAAATTATTTTTTATTGTGAGCATAAAAATGTGGATGCTTTTACTAAGACTTAACACTATTTGTTATCGCTACCAAATACAAGCCCAGTGAACTAATGGTTTTGCTAGTATACAACCAGTCCCTTTAATTACTTACTGGCTCCTCCCCAGAACCCTGATAAGCTGACTAGCTAATCCTATCAGTGGAAAGAGCATAAGCTGACTAGCTAATCCTCTTAGTGGAAAGAGATGATTAAGCATGTTGGTACAGAACGGGTGTAAACTTATTTGGGAACACTCAGCATTCTCTTCGTGAGGTTTTTAAGCTTATGCCAACTATAAGTTTAAGCCATAAGCTCCCTGTCAAGATTAATCTTTCCTACCAAGTAATGCTCAAGTTATTAGTTACGTTCATGCTCTGGGAAGGTGTGCCCAGCTGCCTGTTCTCCATGATATATGTTGACAGATGGGGCTTTGACTTTGCTTTCAACTTTTTCTTTGCATTTCCAGTTCCAGCCTTTCCTTTTGAGAAGTCAAACTGCCATGCCTTGTTTATTAGATGTAGTTAGGAGCTGCTGGAGCTCTCCATAATTCTATCTGGTCATTGCATGGACCTCCAAACATGATATACTGCAACTAATAAACTATATACTTTCATTTTGGACCAATAGAAGAAGCCTGTTTTCTTCTACACATTATGTGCTCTACTGCATGATTCTTTTGAGATATATATGCAACACTTAAATATTGTTGTATATGTCTTTACAGGCTAAATGCCTTGAGATGCTTCCTGAGGTCCAGAGGGAGGAGGTGAGAGCCATCAGCAGTGGGGACCAAAGCCAATTTGCTATCCGAACTATGCAAATGTCATCTCCAGTTAATCATTTGGTAAAATCACCAAATCCCGCCGCTGGATTGAGTCCGTCCTTCACCCCTGTTCTTCAGAAGAAGTCAAGCCCTCTCCACTCAAGAAATATCAATGCATCCACTTATTCTGGTGGCTTTATCAGTTGTGCCCGTTCAGAGTTTGGCAGAAAGGTTCCATCTATTCTCCAGTGCAGACCGGTTCCCCAGGAGACACCTTTGTCCAATAGGAGATCGACGGCAGGCGGTATATTCTCCTCTGTGGGCCAAACTGGTGAGAATCCATATTTGAAGGGGACTAAAGTGTAATGACCTGAATTTTTCAAAAATTTGAAGTTTAATTGAATTTTCAAATTTCATTGCAAATTCCAATTCCTAAGCCTAATCTCCAGATTTATCATCCTAATCTCGCACTAATCTTAAAGCAAATTTCCTCCATCCATCCAATTTGCGCGGTTACTGTGCATGACTGAAAAAAATCACCCCGCCGCCTACACCCGCTCGCCACCGCGCCTTCTTCCAGCTCCTTCCCGCGCCATCACACACCGCCAGCTTGCTGCCGCCTCCCACGTCGCCTCCCCTGCCCTTGCCAAACCATTGATGGCTGCCCGGCCAGCTGCGCCTGCCCTCTCCCCATGCTTCTACCCTGCCGCTGCCCCGCCCCAGCGCCAACCGATCTCCACCACCTTTAGAGCTCAACTCTCACTTCCATAAGCTCCCTGTTATTCCCGTGCACCTCCTGGACTCGCTAATTTCAAGCCAAGACCATCGCTTCGCCGCCGATCGCGTCCCCTGGTCCCGGTAAACCCTAAATGCAATCTCTCAATTTTGTCCATTATTTTTCGATTCCAAGCTCCAGTAGGATCCTTGTGGTGTGTATATCACAGTAGCATACTCAAATGAGCAGTAGCATTAGCCTAGAAGGTTGGCAATGAAGATCGCCGTCGGCCCAATAGACCTCACCATGGCTAGGCCATTTGAGTCATCTTTGAGCTGAACCGCCAATCCCATGGTGCTCCCTAGGTTCCCTAGATGGTGAAAAGCCTTTCCAATTGGCAGGAAAACCCTAGGGTGTTGATGGCGCCGCCGCGAACACCACCTCCTTTTCGGCCACCGCTAGCCACCGCCATTTCCTGGTCCACTCCCCAAATACCCAAAATGGAAGCTTGAGTCCTAGACGTGTCCTCTGGTGGAGCCACTCGTCTTCTAGTGCCTTATCGTCGCCATGCCACCGCAGCCACTTTCCTTTGTTTCGGCCGGGAGAGAGATGGCCAGAGGTTGAAGACGACTCGGGTGAGGCGACGTGGCTGCATCTCAGTCATCAA
Organism: Dendrocalamus latiflorus; assembly: GCA_017311315.1. Classification (NCBI taxonomy): domain Eukaryota; kingdom Viridiplantae; phylum Streptophyta; class Magnoliopsida; order Poales; family Poaceae; genus Dendrocalamus; species Dendrocalamus latiflorus. The sequence goes on from CM029631.1 coordinate 5,702,982, forward strand.
CTGTAGCTGCTTCCCATCCAGGCCGTCCGCTTCCTGCGCATCCTGGCCACCCGCGCCGAGCGCGTGTCGCCCATCGGGCGGATGTGCACGCCCGCACTGGGCTGCGCCCGCGCCCGCATGGGCCGCAGGCCGCGGCCTGTTGGCCATGCGCACGATTCGGCTGTGGGCCGACCGGCCGTTGGGTCGCGCGGGAGAAAATCCGGCGGGATCTACTGTTCAACCGGGCCGGCCTTGACACTGTTCACATATATTAAAAATCCAGAAAAATCCCCAAAAAGCCCAAGAAAATCCAAAAGTCCCAAAAATATTAAAATACACCATTTTAATCAGTAAAATATTCTAAGTTCAAATCTAGTGTCCATTCTCACAAATTTAAATTCTAAAAATCCAAATGGTATTAATTCACAAACCTAGCCTTATAAAATCAATCTCCATAAAGTTAATTCCCATAAATTCAGATTCTATTTATTTAAATTTCACCCTTGTATTAACATCAATTCAAGAAATATATATATGTACACACACACCATTTGCCTAGTTTAATATTTTAAATTCAAACATGGCATCCGTTCTTCCAAATTTAAAGCTTAAAAGGTTAGAATTCATCAAGATCCAATTTTGATTCCTTAAATACAACATCCCGCCGCCCCACCCAACTTATATCTTATAAATCTAATTCCTTCGTTAAGTCAAATTAAATTCTGACACAATTCTGATCTACCTAATTCAAATATCGACCATCCAATTCCAAGTGTTTATCCTTTATTCTTAAAATCTGTCCAACATATATATCCTAACTAATCCTCCTGAACCTATCATATCCAAATTCAACAATACCTACCTATCAAACCTTATTGAATTTCGACCTTTCCGACCCAACCTATATTTTTATGCTCTTTCTTGTTCTTAATTTGGATTTTGTTCCCAGCTTGCATTCTGCAAAGCAGGAACTTATTGAACTTCGTTTTCTACGCTAGTGCACAGACCAAGCGAGTTGGTCAACCGAAGGCTCGTAAAGTGTGAAGCTAATCAAGAGCAACGGACAGAAGGCAAGTCACATGTTTTTGATCATATTGAATCCCATTAAATTACATTATTTATTTAATATATTTTCATTATTGATAGTTGCGAACTGATAATTGCTTAAAACAAAGATTTAGAATGGCATGCTATCTAGATAATCCTACCACTGATAAATAGCCCTGTTTACCTTGATAGCCATGTTCACCTTGACAACCTTAGTAAGAATTAACATATGATATAAATGTATACAAGATCATTTCATTCAGTATGATACACTACTAAGTGACTCTGGCCGTTGGCCGGTAGGTTTGAAAAACCCGGATCTAGGGTAGGGTGGTATGGGACGCCGTGCCCTAGACCGGAAATGCTGATGGGCAGTGTGGGGTAAAGGTGCTGCGCGAAACCGTGCGGCGGTTTCGCCCACTGCTGTACCCCTCAACGTGTCACACTACTAAGGTGTGAGCCGTGGGCTAATAGAATTGAAAAACCCGGAGAAGGTAGGGTGGTATGGGACACCGTACCCTAGGCCAGTGATGCTGGTGTATAAGTTAGGGTAAAAATGGTGTGGAGGTCCGTGTAGGACTTCGTCCACCGCCTTACCCTGAGCCTGAGGCTGCGGACCTCAGGAAAAGTATAAGGGCAAGAACCTTGTGCCAAGTAAAAGACACAGTTATCGCCCAACCACAAGCGTTGACTCGTCAAACCTGGTTTAGTAGCTGCTCAAATCGATTGAATATCTACAACTTATTTTGGGGACTCCAATTAAGGGATGTCCCGCGTACACAAAGTTGGTATGGAAACAATGAGACCATATTCAACAACGGTAGGATTACACGGAGTCGATGTGCGACTTTCTGCGTGGGCCAGCGGAATGCCGACTGCCTGTGTTGCCTCGTCCCTACCGGGTAGAGGCTATATAAAGAATTGAGCAGCGAAAAACCATGTTTTCTTAATGTCAGACGTGGAATTAAGAAATCTTGTGGGTAAAGCAGGGCAGCTCTGCAGAGTGAAATAAATGGTATTCGAATACGCCGTGCTTCCGGTTAATGAAGCTGTGTTAATTGGGTGATTCCAAAAACAAGGCATAAGTAGTATTTCTGAGATTGTTAAAGTGAGTAATGATGAGACTTTATCTGATAACAGAAAACCCCTGATCTTAAGGAGCAAATGTTTTAAATTTTACTTGATTGCAAATAAAACTGCATCCACCTCATAATAAAACCACTATACACCCTCCACCCGAGAACCCTGGCAATTAGTTATATAGTATTTCCACATGTGATTTGCTGAGTACGGGGTGGGAGTACTCAGGCTTGCCGAATTTTCCCCCAACAGATACCAGAAGAAAAAGGAAGCAATTCAAGATTTCGCATTAGGGTTACGACCGCACTCAAGCGTTCCTGTGGAGTTTTCTTCGGCTCTTTTGTATGTAAGTTAAGTTTTGGGCTTGAATGCCCTTATTGTCGTTAAAGCTGGCCATTAGGTCTTACTTTAATCCAATTAACTCTTTTTAAATGGCTTATAAGCAGGCATGATACACGGTTAAGCCGCAACAGAACTCCTGGGCTGTTGCAGGCCGTACGACGTCCCTGGTCCCGAAAATTGGGGGCGTTACATAAAGAACTGGGCTTTATGAAAGGAGTGTCCGATTTTAAAAAAGGGACCAAACCTGCTTATCATGATTCACTTCCTAAGTACTTTAACTTGGGTTCTGGTGATACACCTATGAAAGACTACCAAACAAGTTTGTTGAAGACTGAGGTTAACAAAACAACTTTCTTTCAAAGAAAAGATTCTGTCAGAAAGGGAGAGTTTGACTTCGGTTCACGTGCTGAGATGCCTTTCATCTTAAGTGGCACAGGTGTTGGTCTAAATGGCGATTCAAAGGTATCTGAGAATACTGGTTTTCACGAGGTTCATATGCAGAAAACAAAAGTACCAACTAAAGAGAACGTTTTGAGGTAATCATAGGTCCTATTCTTTTCAGCTTCTAAAAGCTGTTTTTCGGCTTTTCTATAGTAACTAGCTTTTAAACGGAGTATCTTTTCAAGATATGGTCTACTAGTTAATTGTAGTACATGCTTTACCGACTTCATTTATATCGGCAAAACCCGTATGTGTTTCTGTTACTTTGTAATATCTCGTACAAACAGTTTAAAAAACCACAAGCCGTAGTCAAAAGCTACAAACTGCAGCAAAAAAGAACAGGCTCATGATCTTGTACTGTGGCAATATGTTATATTGTGGTACTTGATGGTGCTTAGTTAGTTACTACTAAATGGCATTGTAGCTTCGGAGGCCCAATATGATTTAAAAGCAAAGTTCCATAGACCAAGGGTTTAGAGTAACTGGTACTTGACTAGTTGATTGGGTACCATTGTTGTGAACTAGCACAACAATGGGGTAATTATCTGTCGGAGAGAGGTCGGACGGCGACGACTTGAAGTAAAATGGCGCTAGGTAAAGAGGGCACCGATTGAGGGATGAATAAATCTAGAATAGATTTAAGAAGATACAATGACATCCCTTTTATAGGGATAATTTGATTTGACCTTAAAAAACAATCTCTAATTTTAAAAAATAAACTAACCGAAGATAAACTTTCAAATTAACCAAATCAATCTAATCCCTAATAAAGAAAACTAATCGTGGTTGCTACAGTAATCGCGTAAACAGTGCACGCCACGGCTACTACAGTACCCATATGAACAGTGCTTGTGTGCTACAGTACCATGCGCGTAACATTACACCCCTGCCAGTGAAACAGCTCGTCCTCGAGCTGTAATATAGGACGACAAACTCCTCCGATAGGGGTAGCTGAATCTGTTGGTGCATGATCTTCAACTTTATCATCTACTCCATTAGGTTGTCTAGTAGCGATGATAACAAAAGCCATGGTGTTTGCTCTGATACCAATTATTGTGAACTAGCACAACAAAGGGGTGGGTGAATCTGTTAGTGCATGATCTTTAACATCATTATCGTTTGCTCAATTTGGTTGTCTAGTAGGGATAACTCGGCAGTAGAAGTCATGGTGTTGGCTTTGATACCAATTATTGTGAACTAGCACAATAAAGGGGTAATCATCCGTCGGAGAGAGGTCGGACGGCGACGACATGAAGTAGGATGACGCTAGGTAAAGAGGGCATCGATTGAGAGAGGAATAGATTTAGAATAGCTGGTCAAGGAAACGACCACAGCTGAACTTTAGGGACTAGAGATTTGTTTATTTATATTTGCTTGATTCAAAAAGATACAATTACATCTCTTTTATAGGGATAACTTAACTTGACTTCTAAGAAATAATCTTTAATTTAAAGAGACAAACTAACCGAAGATAAGCTTTTAAACTGACCAAATCAATCTAATCCCTAAGAAAGGAAACTAATCGGAGTTGCTACAGTACCCATGTGAACAGTGCACGTCACGGTTGCTAAAGTACCGGTGTGAACAGCGTGCGCCACGTTTGCTACAATAACCATATGAACGGTGCTCGTGTGCTACAGTACCACACACGTAACAACCACTGGGTGGTCTATACTAGGGATTTTTTTAAAAAAACCTGTTTCAAGAAAAATCCCGGCTCATGGGTGAGAGTGCTGCATAAATTTTTCATTGACACAAGGAAATGGCTGCTACTGCCAAGTTTTATTGTTTGTTGGTTTGAATTTTAAATTTAAAATATTCGGGTAGTTTTAACCTATGATACCCCTATACGTCGCCCTACTGCCATAGATCCTAATATATATTTACCGTATTGACGAATCGTTATTTTTAGAAAATATCATATTACCGTATCCATATCACCATACCCGTATTACGTATCGGGGCAACACTTGTTTTAACTATCCTGGAGCTGACAGCGATGGCTGGTTCCTGGTGCTGATTTTTGTCCCTGGTCTGTACTAGTTCTCTCCCATCTGTCATGTTGGCCGTACCTGCTAGTCCAGTATTTTCCTGGAAATTTTTAAGGGAATCAACAAATTGCTGGCCTTATTTGAAGCAAAATGAAAATGTTTACATTGGAAGAATAATACAGAACTTGGCCTTAGTTGATGTAAATCATCCATAAATTCCCGAAGTGCCTAACTCTTATCACGGTAGAATTCTAGTTCTAATGGTAATAGTGGATACTGGCCCCAGCTGGTATGGCTCGTCACTGTGGCAAATTTGCCCTTCACTTGTGGTTACCTGAACCCCCAAGTGGATGAAATATTATGCTATAGTGAATGAAATGTTTTATTTTTGAAAAAAAGTAACGATGTCCTTTTTATCTATCTGTAGCTTGGATAAGAAATCTTCAATTGGTGAAGCAGCAGCTGGGAAAGGTGGGTCAAGGTGGAGGTCTGACGAGTCTAGTGAAGATGAAGACGAGAAAAGAACAAGTGGGTACATGGAGAGTGGAGCTTCTCTTGGTGCCCGAAGGCAACCGAGGTTTTCTAGAAGATGATATATCCTCAACTGGTCTTGGGGTTTTAATTGCTCGCAGGGGGCAGTTAATTCGATTTTTTCCGGCCACGTTAGCATCCCCTAATGTAACAGTAATTTGTTTTTAGGAAAAGTGGATCGCCCCAATGTTTTGGAGTAAATTTGTGGTGATTATCTTGCAAAGTTTGCAATTTGTGGTGATTATCTTGCAAAATTTGCACTGCCATGCCCGGAATGATGTAACTAAAGGGTGCTAGAAAATGAAAGGAAAAATTGCTCATTTGCCCCAAAGTTTAATGTCGTTTGCTCATTTGCCCTATGATATCTCACTGACATACGGGTCCAGTGCAACATTTATAGGCTCTCAAAAATTCCTCCCAAAAAAGAAAGAAAAGGAATGGGGGCATAACTTGCCAAAAAAAAGGGAGAAAATATGTGGGGCATAGGACAATAATACTACTGCAGATTCCATTTCATGTAGAAATTTTGGCAAAACCAGTGGCGGCTCTGTATTCTCGATGGTGTGTGCCAGGAAAGAAGACTCCGGAAGCCTGCATCCGATGGACGACGATGCGCGGGAACTTGGAACGCGACGGAGCGGATCGCATCCAGTCTAGGCCATCGAAATGGACACGGTGCGGTGCAGACGATGGGATCGAACGTAGGGCCGGCCTGCCCTAACGCTAGGTAACGGACAAGGTGTCATTGTCCTTTGATGTGCCTATTACCTCCATTTGATTTGATGAGGTAGGTCTAATTCATTGTTTCATGCCTGTGTGCTGGGGCCGCTGGCTCTTGCAGCCAGCTTATCTTGCATATATAGCCATTTTTCTGTGGGCTGCTGCACGATCGATGCGATGTTGACAAGGACCTTGCCCCTTTTGCTCGGCGCCCTACCGAAAAGATGCACGAATGGTACCTATAAATATCATTTAAATAAGTACCCGAGTAGTTTAGAGCTCTGATCAACTCGGCTTCGGCTTCTGACTTCTGGCTTATTTTTCACTATTCATAAGTTTCGTCTTTTTCTGAACTTTTGGCTTTTTGTTGAGCTTTTTTGCCGGTTCTTTTTTTCCCGTATTTGTTTGTATTATACGTAATGGGCTAACATATTTTTTTATTTTTAAATTTTTTTAAATTTAATTATGCTAAATAAGCCACTGTCAGCTACAATGCTTTTTTCAGCCAGCTACAGTATTTTCAGCCACAAACCACGAGCTTTTCAGCCGAACCGATCACCACCTAGTTCTGAATTCTGTTTGAGAACTTTGAGATGCTTTGATGCTTCACAGTATTGCTGAAGAAAACGACGCGGCATTTATTACCTTTGCTGTGTGCGGGGGACCCGGCATTAGTAGTATAATCTCGATAATACCATGTGAGCTGCGGGATTTGCTCTGCGTTCGGATAACAAAGACGCAAAACTTTCATGCTCAGCCGATGCCAAATGGGACGGCGCAACAACATTCGGTGGCGGTGGTGGCACCATCCATCCGACCATCCGTGGACGTCTGCAGTTACGAGATGACCGTATACACTCACACCGAAAACAGAACAGTAGCTACTCCACGTTAGGACATATATAAGGGCATCTCCAATGGATATAGCTAGCAACTAACTATAAGACTCCACATCATCTATATAGTACACACTAAAGCTAGTATTCTAAAGAACTATCTATAAGGATAGCTATTTGATGCTTACATGCACACACAGAATTTATAGAGGTTGCCTCGTTTGACGTTATAGACTAGTGCTTAAGGAAGAGCTGGCTTGATTTTTTTTGTATACTCTCTTTCCTCCACATAGGATATATGCTGATGTGTACATGCATATAGCTAGCTGACTCAGACCATTGGAGATGCCCATAGTATAGGCAGTTGTTGTATATAATATTTTTTATGTTATCTATAGATGATATTAAAGATAGCTCATATAATAAATATGATTGTCCTTTTACATGTATCTATACACAGTTATTTTATGATACAATATGTCTTGTTTATCGTGTTACAGTTGACTACTGCATAAGAGACGATTCAATTCTCTATGCTTCTTATTTCTCCTTCATATCATCTCGTATCCTACATGATAAAATTTACAGCAAATATTACACCACTAAACATGACCTTAATGTTTATTTTCTTGCAGCAGTGCGACAGTGTAAGCACCTTCTTTCACCAATGCAACGCCCCGTGCAGCGCCACTTCCAGTGGATGGCCCCCGTTGGCTGCCAGCCTTGCCACACCACGGCCGTGCGCTGCTAATGTTGTATAGCTCGGTCCGTCCCCGTCTCGAACACCGCACGCGCGCGCCATCGTGCTCGTGCGCAGCGCTCGCGTCCCTCGTGCCGCACCCGCGCCGCGCATCACAACGGCCGTCCGTGTTGCGCTGGCTACGGCCTAGCCACGACGCCTGCGCGTATGTTGCCACGCGTGGCACCGTCCTTCGCGGCGCGTCTGCGACGGGCCGCCAGGTGTTGCGCCGCTCCGTCATGCCTCCGTGCCGCTGTTATCGTGTACGGTTCCGCCGTTCGTCGCTGGGAACGTTGAACTTTTTGTACAAATGGCATCGTAAGTATTTTTTTAAAAAAAATTAGCCTTTGAACATCGATTTTTATAAATTTAGCTCTCTCCTTGTACTCAGCTGGGCATCGGAGGGCCGCACAATACTAAATAGTGTTAATCAATGCAATATATTGATTAATTAATGTTAATCCTGCCCCTAATCCCCCTACCGCTGTGCAGCTTCTCCACCTGCCGTGTTGCGGTTGCTCGGCAGGTGATCTCAGGACTTACTAACTTATGTATCGCAGTAGGCGACACGTATTATCTATCGTGACTACTAAATTTGAGGAGAGGATTAGATTTACAAAAACGGTTAGTTAATTTTTAAAAAAACATAGATACGCTATCATTTTGTGTAAACAGTTCGGGAATGTATGCTTGGGCCAGGTCACCACGGAGGAACTGTGCTGGATCCTAGATAGGCATTAGCCGCCGAGGGAGCTCAGCTCTAGAGACCATCCCGCACCACAATAATTCCTTTTTTTTTCCTTTTGCTTCGGATTAGGATTTAGGAACATTGAGCATGGATATTCTCTTGACACCAATTGGTAGTTTTACTCATAATCCCCGCACTGTGAGCCCCCAATTGAAACTGCGGAGATTTTGTAAGATTCATTGGTGGTAAGACGCTAACCAGCTGGCACGCTTGTGTACAGGGGCGGCGCTTCTCCAGGGTCAAATGGGGGCATGCGCATCATGTTTTACAGTGAACTAAGTTTCATGTGTTGGTTTATTCAGTTGCTTTTGGTGCCGTTTAGTTAAGCTGAAATAAGTTGGTTTATAGTTGAAATTACGTTGTAATTGACTGCAATTATACTGTAGCTGATTATGACTTATTTGATATAACTAAATTTAAAAAAAATAAAATAGAAAAAACAGGCTAGCCTATCACGAACAATGTAAATGAATACGAGAAAAAAGAACCGACAAAAAAGCTAAAAAAAACCAACAAAATAGAAAAAGATGAAAATTATGAATAGTAAAAAATAAGACAGAAGTTAGAAGTTTAAACCGAAATAAGCAGAGCATTTGGTATTTTCTTTTCTGTTCGATTCCTCTCTAGGCCAAAATATAGCTACTATTATTAATTGGCGCACTAACTTTGCTTCATGTCTGGTTTGTGGTTGACGTGGCCAGCCCTGACATATATAGCATCTATGCTATTTTTTGCTTGCTTTTTCTCCTCGCGGCAACATTTCGATTGGCTTCGCCACTGCTTGTGCAAAAGCAATGATCACAACAAACGGCTTAAAGGCTAAAAAGATGGGCGAGCACAAGAAATCGTCAAACAAGTTTCTTCTCCTTACTTGATCCTGGTTTTGATCTCTGGGTAAGCCACAGCAAGCTTCACCCCACATGCTCCCATCGTACAGACACACGGTAGTGCCAGAAATACCGACGCACCCAACTCGACTCGAGCATAAAGATGCCAGAATCCCAGGGAATCCGTGACATGGCCCATCCAATCCACGCCATTGCTCCGCGGCAGTGACATTGATATTTTCATCGCCGGAGAGAGAGCAACGGTGACGAGCAAAACGGGTGGCAGCAGGAGCAGAGGATTTCATCCGTCTCAGGGCCAGTTAAAACGTCGGCATCAGAGGTCACACGTCAAAGCTCGCCAACCCTCCGTCCGCGATCTATCTGTTCTGTTCGATTGCCCGGCCGAGACGACGACGATGCCTCGGGTCGGGATGGCGATGGCGCTTTTGTTTACGTGCGCCCGTGACGCCGACCCGACTTGTGTACATGTACATTGGCGAGCGCTTTGAGTGCAGGTATGTGCTACCTAGGGGTGGAAAACGGTAACGGATAATTCGTTTTATCCGATATTCGTATCCGAGAAAACACAAATATGGTAAGCAAAAATCCGTATTCGAAAATATTCGTATTCGTATCCGAGAATATTCGTATCCGTATTTGAGAGTATTCGTATTCGCATTCGTATTCGAGAATATTCGTATCCGTATTCGTATTCGAGACTATTCGATTCGTATTCGATCCGTTTCTAGAACCTATGAAAAATTCGTACAAATTTTGTGATTCAAAATTTGAATTTAGGCGGTTTAAAATCGGTAACCGGTCAAAAACGGGTGAAAAATCGGTAAAACCGCTAGGAATCCGTTTTATCCGATATTCGTATCCGAGAAAATCCGTATTCGAAAATATTCGTATTCGTATTCGAGAATATTTGTATCCGTATTTGAGAATATTCGAATTCGTATCCGTATTCGTTTGAAAAATATGGATTCGTATTCGTATTTGAGACTATTCGACCGTATCCGATCCGTTTCCACCCCTAGTGCTACCTCCTTCCAAGTGTGTATGTGCTACCTCCTTTCAAGTGTAAGTTTAAAAACGTATTTTTTTGGCATATATATCAAAAAGATAGTGAAATGGCTATACCGCCTCTAATTATTATCTCTAAATACTATACTCAATGTATGTATATAGAGAATAGTAAATAAAGCTATATATTTATTAGAGGTATAAAGGAAATATCACACTAATTTTACATTAAAATATAAAATACGTTCTATATTTATAGATAATAATATTTTAAAAATACATCTTATAAACTTAGCCGAAGAGAGTACCTTTTACTTTGGTACACGAGGTTAGTTTATGTACATAGATGTGAATTCGCCATACTCTACAAATCCTTGGCTATCCTACTGAAAGGGATCGTCTGCATTCAAGAGCCAAATGCAGTGTGCTATAGTTCTCTGCATTAGGGCCATGTCCCCACCGTCCGATCAGCAGGGACGCCTGAGATCGGATGCTACAGTAAAAATATCTGCCGCGCTAAAGCGTGAATGTTACAGTTTTAGATGATTTCCGGTGAAGGATTTGTAGGCATAAATTCCCACAATTAAAGATGACCTAGTTTTAACATACATCTTCTCTCGGTTAATTTACTATTGCTAATATATGAAATGATTTAAATTGGTTTATGATTAAAATTGTACTATAACTGACTGAAATTACATTGTAACTGATAGTAACTTATTTGGTGTAACCAAATTTAAAAGAATAAAAATAGGTTAGCCCATCACCCATCACGAATAATGCAAACGAATACGAAAAAGAACAGACAAAAAAGCTCAAAAAAGTCAGAAATTCAGAAAAAGAATTATAATATTATAAAAATATTTTTTAACGATAAATTTAATGATATAATTTTAGTATAACTAATCTAAATAGATTAAAATCTATTTAGTAGCTAAATGTTAGATGGCACTGATTTTAAGAAGTTTACAAAATAACGGAGGTAGTACTCGCACTGAAATTAAAGAATTGAATGAAAAGAGCAGACAAGCCTGGTGTGGCTAAAGACCGACGACACATGGCTTCCCCAAACCACGGCCACCCCAGAGAGAGAGGTGTCACTTTAATTCGAGGAGCTCGTGCTCGTCCTCTCCCACCTCGTCTCCCATTGTAACAAGTGTCCTCATCTTCCTCACCCCACCCCACCCTTCCCTTCCCACCTCTCGAGCTCGGTCGGGCCTCCCTGACGCAGGTAAAGCAGCCTCCTTTCCCTTGCTTATTGAGTGGAAGTAGAACTGCATCGACCGATTACTAGTTCATTCTGGCACCGCGAACTGACTGATCTAGAGATGTGATGTTGATCCGTGTATCTACAGACGCTTTCTTGGATTAAGCGAAAGGATCGAATAACTGTACTTTCACAGTGCTGTTCTTGATTTCCGCACGATCTGCTCTTTTCTCTCCTTCCCTGAAGAAATGCGCACAACTCTGCTCTCTCGTGCTGCTGTCCACCTTCAATTTAGCCAAAGTTTTGTTTTAGAAAAGAAACAAAAAATATTAGTATTTGGTAGCAAGTGAGGAAAAATGAAGGAACATGGTTATTTGATTTCTTCTGGCTGCCAGTGCTTGATCTGCTCCTTTTCTCTTTCGTTTTCTTTGTGTTCTTTGTTTGGGAAGTAACGAGGGGGTTGGATTGATCCTTTCTACTTGGTATTGTAACTGATGCACGTGTTGTGCTTGATTTTTTCTCTTTCGCTAAATGGGGATTGTGTCCTTTTGGTTGTTCCTGAGAGAGCACTGCCTGAGTTTTCCCCTTTTCTGGAAGTATTATTTCTCTCTCGTGGTGATTCCATGTTACAGAAGTTTAAAAAAAACTTTGTTTTGTTCCAAAATTCCTTTGAGGCAGGCGTGTCGCACCTGGTTTTTGCAGTTTACGATTCCTTTGTTCAGTTGATTCTCGTAGCTGCAGTGATTTGATAACGCCCGAACCGAATATAACGGACACAGTCAAGTGCATGGAGTTTAGTCTTTAGTGTTCTGAATGGAGACGGCACTACTTGGATTCTCTGTTTGTTGGTGATTCCTTATTGGTTTGATTGCGACATAAATAAATGTTTGTGATTTGCTAACTCACTATTGGCAATCCAAGCTATTTTTCTCCGTTGCACTCCCACTTAATGTTTCTTCACTTAATGATTCTTGAAATGTATTAGTGGACTGGACTGTGAGAATCCGAATACAGGCCTGCCAGAGATGTCTAAAGATGCTACTATGTTAAAAGTTTACATCAAGTAGGTTGAATATGTCTGTAGTGAATTCCCTAAAGAATACGTCAAAATGAATGCTGATTAATAGGCAGGGCATGCTACATGACCATGTCGTTAGCGGGCTGAAGTACTTTGTTCAGTTCTCAACTGGTGATTCAACGTATTTTCTGTATGTAAATTGCTTTCTTCCAGCAGTATCTTTAACTGGGTAGAGTGTAAAACGATAAGGTAGGCATCCTTTTCATTGCATCAGCACACTGGACTTTGATATGGTGTTCCCAGTAGGATTGAGATAGGGTTGTTTGTTTATGTGGAACAGTGCCTCAACTACATTATTGATGAAATGCTTCCACTTATCCAGTCTTCTTGTTGCTTTCTTTCCAGTTCTCTGTATCGGCCACCCTATGGTTATGAGCTAGTATCTTTGCTTTGTATGACAGCATCCTTATTTTTAGCCAAGCCCACCTAATTGTTTAAGTCAAGTAATTCACCATTCCTCATTTTCTTGGGCTGTGTTTTTGCTTTACACTGTGGTTCTGGTCCTAGTGCTGAGAAGGCAAAATATGCCATGCAAATTAACTAGTGGCCTGCTATGCTCCTTGATTTATGATGTATGTTAGTAAAATCTTGCTTTTAAGCTTGAATGTCATGTTAGTATCCTCCAGTGCTGTTTCTGCTACTTTGCAACTCTTGAGTTTTATTTCATGGGCTAGGTAGTTGCCAGAAGCCCCATCTTTTCCCACCTGTCCTTTGCCTCCTTTTTCACCTTTTAATCGTTTCTACTTCTTTCCAATAACTTGTTCCATTTGTGATAAGAGTTGATCTGCTTGAAAGAACAAATTTGTGGTATTAATTAATTAGTCATTTTTTGGGATTGAAAATTTCGGTTGTTGTTGGCTCTGCTGGGCATCGTGTATTTGAGATATCGGTTGGTATATTATTCAAGTTTTGAACTTTTATGCTATCCTGAACATCTTTGTTGTCACATGAGTTCTTTGTTATCTATAATGCAGTATAATATACACCTTTATCATTTGCAAAAAATAATGATGTCATATAGAAGAAGTTGTAGGTCAGGCAGACCTTTCCTCAGTTCAAAATGAAGTAATTGTTTCTTCTGACGTATGGTCTGGCACAGAGGAAAATGCAACGAGCAATTCAAGCTATTGGATCACATGGCAGTCTGCTCAAATCTGCTGTTCTTCAACACATCAGTGCTCCAAAACCAGCTATGCTCCCTGCCGTGCTTTCGCGCTTCATGTCAGTTTCATCTGCTCAACTAGAGGAAAGTGGATTTGAGACCGCCACTGTAGCAGATATTTTGAAGTCTAAAGGGAAGAGTGCTGATGGATCTTGGCTCTGGTGCACAACGGATGACACTGTCTATGATGCTGTCAAATCGGTATGTGTTTTCTGCTGGTCATATTACTTCTTACATTGGCAGCTATTATGCTCCGAATGATAAAAGCCCCTTGTCAGATGACGCAACACAATGTGGGAGCTCTGGTGGTTGTTAAACCTGGACAAGATAAAGCAATTGCTGGCATTGTTACTGAGAGAGGTAATGAACTATGTGTCTTAAGCTGTGTCTGTGATGGAAAAAGACAGTACCATATACTAGAAGATAAAGACTGTGGCTACTTCAGTTTTGGTGTGCTAAGTGATATGTACTGTTCATAGATTTTGTCTTTTTCCCTTCTTTTTTAAAAAAAGAGAAAGGTTAAACAGTTTATGCAAAGCCACATTGTTGTACTGCCAATCAGGGTTCAAAATCCCGGCGGTTACCGGTAACCGCAACCGCCGGTTACCGTTTTTACCGGTGGAGACTGGTAACCAAAAAAACCAGCCGGTATGAATTTTTGATTTTCGAATTTTGGCCAGTTTTTTTATTACCGGTTTCAAAACATCTCAAAATTCAAATTTTGATTTTTAAATTGTGACCGGTTTTTCCGGTAACCGGCCGGTTACCGTTACTGGCCGCCGACCGGGATTTCTTCCGGTTCCGGTTTTTGGAACCTTGATGCCAATAGTAAAGAAAAGAAAAGAAAATGGACAATGAGTTGGAAAAAATGAGGTCTATGAGTAAAAGTTCTAGAGAAAGGGTGTTAAATGTTGATAAAAAAATAACAACAGTTGTCTCTTCCGTTATGCACTATAAATTCTTTTCGGACTGATGGATATATCTAAAAGTTTGTATTTGATACTTCACACATCAAGAACCTGCATATTGTCTGCCGCCTGCCAGTATCAAGTAAGTGGAACATATACATGAAAAAAATAGCGTTTGATAATTATTTTTCACATGGTAGTATGGTACAATTATAGTCTAAGTTACCTCTGAGTTTCCCACCAAAAATTATATATGAGGATTTACGGCATGTGCATGAGAGAGCTCACGGGTAAAAGGAAGTGTATATTCCAAACCATTTATAATTGTGCCTCTAAACTCTGGTCCTGGACTTCCATCTACCATAAAAAATCAGCATAAATTTCTCCCTTCAGGTTTGCCAACTTCAAGCACAACAATCAGAGATCTCGATCATTTACATAATGTTGCATTGAGTCATTTTCCTATTCCCCATATTGCACGATCTCCTTTAATAGTACCAGCCAGCATCAGTACCCAGTCCGCTAAGATACAAAAACGATGTTCGCGTGAATAGAACCAATTCTTCCAGTCAAAAGGAACAGAACATGGTTGTATTATGTTACTAGTAACATCTGAATCTGACACTTTGGCTTTCCAGATTATCTCCGGAAAATCATAGTGCAGGGACGATCTTCCAAGTCAACTAAAGTTGGAGACATCATGACTGAAGAGGTACTACCCCTCTTATTATGCTCTATTTTTTCTTCTTATGTTTACACTTTGCAGCACACCCTGAACCTTACTAGTACAGTAACTCTTAGTCATAAAACTAGTTTGATGAAAAACTTCAATGACGAAGCATCATTGTGACAGAACAAGCTGATCACGGTGAAACCTGATACTAGAGCCCTGCAAGCAATGCAGCTGATGACAGGTAACCAGCACGAGTTCTGTTGTTCGATACTAAAAGTCTGGAAAGCGCTGAACTTAAATCATGACATGGAATGCGGATTGCTATGTGCAGAAAAGCGTATCAGGCACATCCCAGTAATAGATGATGGCACAGGAATGTTGGGGATGGTCTCCATTGGAGACATCGTCCGCGCAGTGGTCAACGAGCACAGGGAGGAGCTCAACCGGCTCAACGCCTACATCCAGGGTGGCTACTAGGAATCCGCCGCGTTCGCAAGGCGTCCCTTTGAATTCTAATAACACTCGGGATGATGACGACGAAATAGGTCGTGTTTTTCGTGGACAATGCTGTTGAATTGCGTGTGATGTTTCCGCTTGTTCATGTGTATATCGTCACGGCGCGCGTGACGTGCTCCGTTTCGGGGGCGCGCACAGACCATCTTTGCATCTGATGGTAGAAACACCAAATAAAAGCGCGTAATCCCTTTGGATGATCTGCATTTCACGGTGCCTGTTGTTGTGAATTTTAGTGTGGCTGTGTTCGTGTGACCTGTCGATCGATGTATGGCGATTCGCTGCTGGAAGTCTGGGGTTCACGACTCACGATGGGGTTTGATTGCTGAAGACCGGAGAGAAGGCTGAAATGGCAGTTGCATCAGTTTTCTTGCTTGGTGTGGATTGCGGTTGTAGGATCGATCGGCGTAATCAGAGGGTAAATAATTGTCTTTATTTTTTAAATCTCTTCAAGTGCTCAACCTGCCGTGGTCGACATATTGTGGTCGATCTGCTTGATTTGAGTATTTCAGCAATTTCAGACTTACAATAGTATATCAATAAAACTTTCAGACTTACAATAGTATATCGATAAAACTTTTACAAACGTAAATTTTAATGTAACTCAAATGTTAATCATTCATCATCACTAAATTTACGATATGTCCATATAGTGCAACAATCTTCCCCTTGATGAATACATTGACAACACTTAAAATCTCTCGAATGAGTTAGATTTGAAAGAAAAGTAAAATTTGTGAAAAGAAAGTTTTAAAAGATAGAAAAAAATTTGACAAACCACAACAGCAGCAAAAAAACTCTGAAAGCACAACCTCAACTCAAGAGAAGCAACTGTAAAAAATTCCCACCAATTTTTCTCCCGTTTGGTAAATAAGCATCAAGAACTCCACAAAAAGAAAAATTCTAAAAAAAACAATGAGAGTAAAAATCAAGGAGCTTTATAAATTATCCAAGACACTTTGCATTGATTTAATAAATTAACCAAGCCATCTTTTTAAGTAAAGCTATCTAAACCATATAAAGTTATATATCATATAGCACTATCAAAATAAGTCTTTAGCATGACTAAGTAATTTAGATTAATGACAAGCATCTCAACAATGATCAAACCAATTATAAAGAGTATAATGAGATATCACAACGAAAAGTGAAGCCAACTTTAAGCCTAGACGAGTTAACAGTCTCATATAACAACCTATTGCTATACACTCAATTCTTAAATATGTAGTATGTTTGTAGCATACTTCTTTTTATGATAACATACTTGTAACATACTTCTTTTAAATGGTGGTATGCTTGAAGTATACTTCTTTTTATTTGTGCACTTTTTGTGCTTTTTCTTTTTGTTTAACTATGACGTACTTGAAGCATACATCTTTTCAATTGTCTCTTTTTCATCTTTTTTTTCTTATATGCCAGACTGAGTGTCCATAAAAAGATTGCAATAAGAAACACACGAGCGTCATAGCTAAGTTTTAAAATAAAACTCACAATCAAATCAATCCTCTTAGATGAAATCAAAAATTACTATTTATAATCAATCCAGTCAAAGCATTCTACTATGTCATATTTTAGTTTAAGTATATATGAAATCAATGGAAGGAGGAGAGATGTAAGAGCGAGTTGAAATTAATTGGTGGTGCATATATAAAATACTTTACCTAATTATTAGTACATATGTGTAATATACCTATTAAATATTTAATATTATACAGAAAATTCGGGTATTCAGTTGAATACCGAATCAAATCGGGTCCGCCCACGACGCCGGCAGTCAGTTTTGCCTGGCCGCCCCTGGCAAGTTGAACAGTTCAGGCCATTGCTGACTTTGTGGTATAGTTGATCGAGCCCATGGTCTAATTGGTTTCGAAGCTTTAACTACCCATCGTGCAAGCCGACGTCTTAAGGGCATCTCCAATGGTTATAGCTAGCAACTAACTATAAGATTTCCACATCATCTATATAGTACACACTAAAGCTAGCATTTTAAAGAACTATCTATAAGGATAGCTATTTGATGCTTACATGCACACACAGAATTTATAGAGGCTGCCTCGTTTGGCGTTATAGACTAGTGCTTAAGGAAGAGCTGGCTCGATTTTTTTTGCATATTCTCTTTCCTCCACATAGGATATATGCTGATGTGTACATGTATATAGCTAGCTCACTCAGACCATTGAAGATGCCCAACAAACTGCAGCAAATTCAGCGCGTTGTAGTCCTCCTCAAACTGCCCTTTTTTGCCTGGTGTTACCAGGAGAGGAGCAACGACGACGTCAACTGCGGAACGCATCTCTGCTATCTGCTAGCAGCAGCAGATGCCAACTGTGCAACTTCTTCGGACGACCTATTCAGGGAGAATGGTAACACTCGTAGTACTCCAGTACGTAACCTGCTTTCCCAAATTTGACCGCCTCGTCGTCGCAAATTAAAAGCGTCTCAATGTTCCATCGGAACGCTAACATCAGATGGTACACTGTAATATTTATTATTTATATATATAATATTTATCGGTCATCTATACAGCAAAAAAATAGTTATTTTTGTTACAACTTTTTTTTGTTACGTGCATGCAGCAATCGGCAATAGCAGTGTAACATCGAGATTTTTTATCAAATTTTTTGTTGTATACATAGTTAAAAACATTGCATATATAGTCGAGAAATGTTGTATCGAAGCGTACGATAGAAGTAATCTTATTGTTCTTTGTTTTTTGTTACATACATAACCAGGAAATGTTACATACATGAGCGAGAAATGTTGTATCGGAGCGTACGATTGGAGTACTCTCATTGTTTTTTTATTATATATATATCTAAGAAATGTTGCATATATTCTCGAGAAATGTTAGGACCGCCAATTGTTATCTGTTCCTCTGTGTGTATGAACAGTAACATTTTCCCAAATTAAATGCTCTACTCATGTCGAACTGGATCGCACTTGTGTCAAAGCGATCGAAGCTGCGGGGCAATACGCAACGCGCACCATCAAGACGCCACCACGGGGCATGGGCCACGGCGAGGTTAGGGCGGCGTCGTCATCGTCAGACGCCACTAGCCGCGGAAGCAGAAGCGAGAAAAAGACCTCGCAAGCAGGAGCAATGGGGCCGGCAATCCACGTTCCTGCCATTAATTATGTCTCTTCCTACTACTCGCACCCAAATCCTCATCTGCAGTCAGAACAACTCAATTACATGATTAATGCTGTCGTACGCATCTTAATCTTATGCCGTGGTCAATGGCATCGTAATCATGTCGTAACTGCGACGCCTGTAACTTCACTTGCAAATAATTAAAGCAAGAACTTGAACCATATCAAGAACTCGGAAAGTTTCATAGTAGTAATAGAGGCAATGCCGTCGCCTCGATCAATAATCAAGCAATACAACTAATAATCTGTACAAATCCACGCGAGCAGGAGCGTGCGTACAATTGCTCATTTACAATTCTCTCGCGCGCGCAGGGGAGAAATTAGACCGGAAAGACAAGAAAGGAATCTGTTCTTCCTTTCCAATCTCCATGCTTCTTTGTTCTTCCCAACCAAACCGGAGGCGTCGCATCCGCGTTGATTGATTTGGACGTAGACGCAGCATCGATAGTTCAATTCTAGTAGTGGTACATTAGTGGCGGCGGCGGCTATCTGCGTCCGGAGAGGCGATTGAGCCACGCGTTGCGGAGCTGGAGCTCGAGGGGCTGGCCGAAGCACTGCGCGCGGGCGAGGCAGAAGTGGGTGCAGAAGCCGGCCGCCGAGCGCACGCGGCAGGTGTCGAGCACGTAGCACGCCGCGCACTCCATCCCGCGGGCCTGCACCACTAGGCCCCAGACCTGCCGCGCCGCCTCCGCCGCGGAGCTGGCGCCGTCCTCGGCCGCCGCCGCGGCGACCTGCTCGACCAGGATGATCCCGTCCGGCCGCGGCTGCCCGCCTGCGCCCCACCGCCTCCGCACCTCCGGCCAGCTCTCCACCGACGCCGGCTCCCGCCGCACCGTCACGCGGCCGCCCTCCCGCCCGTCGTTGAACAGGTGCACCAGGAACGGTTTCTCCCCGATGTGCCGCACGATCTCCGCGATCGACTCCCGCATCCACCCCTCCACCCTCTCCTCCCCAACTTTCTCCACCTCCTCCTCCCCATCCTCCCTATCAAACACGCCCCTCGAGAACCCCACCTCCCCCCGCTCCTCCCGCCGGAGCTGCAGCCCCCGGGGCACGTCCGCGACCACAGCCCGCACGCGCACCGAGGCGCGCCGCGGCGTGGGCGCCAAGGACGCAGGAACCCGCAGCCTCACCCTCGGCGACAGCGCCGACGACGACGACGCCGGGCTGTACCCCCGCACGGAGGCCGCCGCCGCCATCGGCCGGTGCACCGCCGATCGGACCGCCGCGAACTACTCTTTGCCTAGCCGCGGGTGAAGTCTGCGACGACGACGGATTGGTTGTAAATAGTAGCAGCAGAGCGCAGGGCGAGGCGAGTTGGGCTTTGCGCCGGCGTCGAACGGGTGGTGCGCGTACAAATAGGTTGCGGAGGTGGTCGGATTGGGGAAGCGGAAGCTTACACGAAAAAGGATTCCAAGCCGTGACGACCTGGTACTCCCTCGGTTCCCCATGCGTTTGCGTGCGTGGCGTCCGACGTGGACGGATTTTCGGGATCCCGTGCGGCAGAACGGGATCTGTAGGCGCACGTCCGGGGAGTATCGGGCTTTCGAGTGGTGCGGATGCGTGTTCGGTGTGATGCGCGGGGGAGGGAGCGTGGGGCGCGTAGGCGCGCGCGCCGAGGCACGCTCCGACACGCAGCGGGCGGGAGGCGGGAAGGGGATTTGCCCGCGGTGGGTAGGCGCCAAGTCGGACGGGACCGCCAGGTCAGCACGCGATGACACGTCAGAGCCTGGGAGGCGGCGGGTTACGCTTTGGGGTTGCCCCGCTCATTTCAGCTTTAACTTCTGACTTATTTTTTACTATTCATAAATTTCATCTTTTTCTGAACTTTTATTTTTTTAACTTTTTTGTCGGTTCTTTTTTCTCGTATTCGTTCACGTTGCCTGTAATGAGCTAACACATTTTTTCTATTTTAAATTTAATTACGCTAAATAAGCTACCTTCAGCTACAGTAAAATTCGAGCCACTACAGTGCAATTTCAGATATAAGCCACAACTTTTAGCCCAACCGAGCAGGGCCTTGATCTGACAAACACAACGCCGAGTGGTGTGGGCCGGAGCGAAGGCGTGGCGCGGTCGGCGGTGCTGCATGCGGGGGCGGGCGAGGTCTCGTTTAGCTTGTGATCCTTGTGCGGTCGAGGCTTCATGATATTAGGAGCAAAACTAGAACAATAATGACTGAAATTTACTATTTTATCATATATATATAATAGCATATGTAATTGTTAAATAATATTATACTAAATAGTAATATATACGATAATTTTTAACATCAATTTTAATATAACTGATGGTAGTGTAATCATGATAAAGAAGTAGTGATGGAAATGCTTCCTAAAATGAAGAAGCTCAATAATAATATTGGTTGCAGCAAATTGAAAGAACGAACGGCGAACTCACAAATAAAAGTTGGTCAGTGTTAGTAAAATAGATCATCTGGTTTCAATGGTCTGTTAAAAGAGAACAAATTTACTTAAAGTTTTCAAGTAAAAAAATATAGAATGATCAAATGTAAGTTAATACAATAACTTTTACTATTTATGTTCTTTTATGTTCATAAAACGATGAACCATAACATCATTAGTAATTTTCATTAATTCTTATTTCTCCACATAACACATAAGTATATTATTCATGAAATCATTATTAATTAATTGAAAAATCAATTAGATACTTGTATATTCAACAATTCAGTAACAATGTAACAGAAAAATATGTTCAGTGGCTTACTTACTTGACATTGTGATCAAATTATACAATTTTGCCTTAATTTGCAATGAGTTAGGCCGATATTCCAAAAAATAAAATTGAAACCCTAAATCTTAGCCCTGCAAATCAATCAACAATCATCACATTTAAACCGTAGCTTTATAAAATTAGCCTTGTTCTTGAAATAAATAAAAAGAATTAAGAGAAATTTCGAGCAAAGTACATACTAATCAGGTGAACTTAAGCTTCCTTCAGGGCGGTGAGAGTGCAAAGCAATAGGGGCTAGGCGGCGCCATGGCAAGAAGGTCGGTGAGGGCAGTCGGTGGTGCCGATTTCTCCTATTCCCTGACAACTGGTCACTGCCTGGCTGGGTGCTATTATGCGGTTGGTGTGGTGCACATCTCCTAGCCGACCGTGCGAGATGAACAGGTGTCGAGGATTGTTGCGAGGTGATACGCTCTGAGATCGATCAATGGTCTATTGTGATCCTCCCTCTTGGGCTGATGCAAGGGCTGCCTCGCCCTGTTGCAGTTGACTCTTAGGCTAAGGGAAGCGGAGGCTCATCGTGAACTGCTGCTAGCTACTATAAATTTTGGGTTGTTAGCGTTCACTTTGACTCATGGGCTGAGAGAAGCGAAGGCTCATCATGAACTGCTACTAGCTACTAGAAATTTGGGTTGTTAGTGTTCTTTTCATTGGGCTTCAAGAAAGGGACTAGATGCACTGCGTTTGAGTCGGGGGGTTCACACATCAACCGAAGGTGCTGATCACTGCTAAAAAAAATTTTAAACCCGGTGTCACATGACATCGGGTAGGAAATCTTGCTTGTGCCCCCTGCGTGTAATGGTGGATTTTTTCTCTAAACCCTAAACCGAGAATCACAAGTCTTTTTGTGTTGTATTTATTGTTGGTCAGAAAAAGTTTGATTTTCTAGGACGGCTTTACTCTAAATTCAACTTAGTAATAATACTGGTAGTGTTTTTGGAATTTTTTGTACGGATAATTCATTTTTATTTGAAATTACAGAAATATACCCGCGGGAAATTTTTTTACAAAAATATGCTCCAGTCGCCCAATGATTGGGCGATTGGAGCCTTTCGCCCAACCCAACAGCGACAACTGAAAAATCTCCCAACTGTTGGGCAATTAATTGCAGTCGCCCCACCGTTGGGCGACTTTCCTCCAGCCGCCCTCCAAAAATAGTGAAAATTGGTGGAGCTGTTTCTTTATACATTCAAAAGTCTCCAGAAAAAATTTGAGCCATTTCGGCCACGGGATCAAAAGTTATAGCAGTTTCAATCGAGGCCGAAACGAATTTGAGTCCGTTTCCGACACACCTTCAGTAAAACGGGCATAACTTTTGCATACGGTGTCCGCTTTCGACGTTCTTGTACTCGTTGGAAAGCTAACAACAATGGGAGGGCGACTGGAGGAAAGTCGCCCAACGGTAGGGCGACTGCAATTAATCGCCCAATGGTTGGTAGATTTTTCAGTTGTCGCTGTTGGGTTGGGCGAAAGGCTCCAATCGCTTAACCATTGGGCGACTGGAACCTATTTTTGTAAAAAAATTTCCCACGGGTATATTTTTGTAATTTCGAATAAAAAATAGATTATTCGTACAAAAAAATCAGTGTTTTTGCGGGTGGGTTTGGTTTTTTTCGAATCATGGGTGAGTTTGATTTTTTTTTCCGCATCAAGCCGCGCATGCATGCCGCATGCGCGCGAATTACGTCACCAGGCAGCCGCGACGTGCGTGTGGGCCCAACTGATGGGCTCGGTCAGTCATGAGGGCACGAACCACGTGGCGTGGAGCGGGTGCGGACCGGACCTTGGGGCCTCTCATCTCTTCTTGGGCCGAACCATAAATGTGCTAAGGGGGCCATATCGGCATCGGAAGAATCCTATGCCGCACAAGCTGGGCCACACTGGACTGACGCCTTTCGGCTTTGAGCGTGTCGAATATTTTTCTTGGCACGAGGAGTGAGAACCTGAAGGCGCGCACCGGCATGGCCGCATGGGCAACGGTGTAGCCAGCCAAGTGGCGTGGGTGCGGCGGCCAGCGTACGCGCGGATGCAAAGCCCTAGATATTCGGCGTACCCCTCGATCACCTGCACCGCACTCCTGCCTCCCCCTTTCCTCGGCCAAGCAAGCAAAGTAAACGCGCGAGAGAAGAGAACCGTCGCCTCCTCATCACTACCTCCGACCGATTCCGCACATCGCCATCGTATCCCTCTCCGATCAGCCGACGCAAGCCGGCGTTTGAATCCGTGCGTTCCAGGCCCACACTTGTAATTTGCGTGTCGGATTCGATTGATTAGCTCCGGCCATGGCGTCGTCGTGGGCGTCAGTGCCGGTGACGGGGTACCCGGTAGACCCGCACGGCAACCAGCAGGCCCCGCACCCGCAGTCCACGGCCGTGGCAGTCACGGCGGCAAGCAACGGCGAGGGCAACCCCTACGTGCTCGTCACCCCGGCAGCCGCGTCCCCCTCCACCTGCCAGAGTGCGTAAATCCTCATCTTGATTGATTCCTCTCCGTGAGTTCGTATACCTTCCTCACGCGCCCGCGCGATACGTGTTCTTGCGCCTTGCAGCCATCAGGAAGGCGCTGGGCCGGTACGGCAAGCTGCTGGAGGACGGCACCCGCAAGGCCGCCGACACCACCGGCAACATCTGGCACCACCGTACGGAGACCCCCTCCCCCCTGTGTCTTGATTCGTCACAAGCGCACACTGACGACACGCTTCTGGTCATCTTTGCTTGTTCGGACAGTTCGGACGGCGCCGAACATGGCGGACGCGGCGGCTGCGAGGCTGGCGCAGGGGACGAAGGTGTACGCGGAGGGCGGGCACGACAGGGTGTTCCACCAGACGTTCGGCAGCGTCCCCGGTGAGCAGCTCCGCAAGGCCTACGCCTGCTACCTATCCACCTCCTCCGGCCCCGTCATTGGCACGCTCTACCTCTCCACGGCGCGCCTCGCCTTCTGCAGCGACACCCCGCTCTCCTACCACGGCCCCGCCGCCCAGCCGCCCGAGCCCATGTACTACAAGGCAAGCGCCCGCTCTTTGCTCTTCAGTGCCACACATTCACCTTCAGTTGAGTTGCTGCAAATTCTTCCATGTCTCACCTTGAAATTGACTTGCAGGTGGTGCTTCCCCTGAATCAGGTGATCTCAGTGAACCCTTCTGCCAGCATGTGGAACCGGTCCGAGAGGTACATCCAGATCACGACCATAGACAACCACGAGTTCTGGTTCATGGGGTTCGTGTCCTACGACAAGGCTCTCAAGAACCTCTACGAAGCTCTGCAGCGCCGTACGTGATGTCCACGGCCTGGCCACCACCACAGCTAAGCTCCAGTTCGATCCTACAAGCACTTGTGTGTGTACTTTCATACACTGTAACTTGCTCCATTAATAGTTCTTGCTCTGAATTAAGACACGAATTCTGATGCCGTGTATTAGTAATCAATAATCAGTGTAGAACGCTGAATATAAATAAGAAAGCTTTAGCCCTCACAAGTACTAGCTCTTTCTTCATTCATTCCTGGATAGAGTAGTAGCATTTAGTCAGGTTTCTCACATCAGTCTCTGCTCTTACATTACAGATATTTAACCCTGAACCTCGCATACAAACTGCAACTTTACAACAGTGTATTACACCGTAGAAGCAGTTGTTTTCCGCATCTATCATGCACAATAAGAATAAGGAAGCATCTATCATATACAATAAGGAATAATACAAACGCAGGCTTAGCTGAAAGGTGGTAAGCGGCTAGTGCCGATCTCATGATTTACAACAACATTACATAGGAAAACTGTTGTTGACGACGGCGCATCGGCGCTGTTCTGTATAGATTTCATCATCGGATATGATGGAGCTGTGTGTATGTATAGCTCGGTGATGGGGTGGCGCGCGCGGTATGTGTACGGATGGATGAATCAGCTCAGTTCAATGGCGTGGGTTTTCGTGGGTGTAGGCGATCGTCATGATCGGAGGAGTCGACGCGGTTCTTGAGCGCGGCGAGCTGGCCCTTGACGCTGAGATCGATGACGTGAGAGTCGCCGGGGCCATAGCAGACGACGAAGCCGGCGATCAGCGACAGGTCGACGACGTTCTCGATCGTCAGGTTCACGAACCCGGTTATCCGGCGCATCTTGCGCGCGATGAGCTCAGTCTGGTGCGCGTCCAGCTCCACGGCGGACGACACCACCACCCGCAGCGCGTGCAGCGGGGGCGCGGCACTGCCCTCGCCGGCCACGCCGTCCGCAATGGAGCTCATGCTGTCCCTGTCCAGGAGCGACCGCAGGACGTTGAGTGTGAGCGGCTGGAACGGCTCCAGGGCCGCCGCGGTCGCCTGCGCGCTCTGCTCGCCCGGCGCCTGCCCCGCGCTCTTCATGGCGGATGACTCGTGCTCGACGCCGACGTAGCTGCTGGCCCGGCGCAGGGTCTGCGCCTGCCACCTCGGGGAGTGGGCGTGCGACCGCCCCATGGCTGCCGTGCTCGGCTGCGTCGACAGGCCGTCGAAGCGGACCGACGCCGGCATCGGCTGGCCGCTCTCCTTGGCGGCCGGGAACACCGGGTGGCCCCCGCGGGGGTTGATGGGCTTGTTCAAGATGTTCATCACCCTGCAAGAACCATATGCATCCCGTTGTCGGTCACAGGTGTTGGTGGTGCATATGATCTACGCCACTCTCTTCTTTGCCCTCGAACAGGCCTTTTTATCAATCAAGAACGAACTAAACTAGAACATGAAAGCTAAGCTACACCAATTGGACTGAATCGGATTCTAATTCTGGAGTGTTAAATGAGGGACTCGCAACTGGTTTCACTATCTTGACATGGTGAAAACCGAAAAGACAAAACATATCATAGTAAAACAGAGCAACAAATTGTAACCTGCAGCTCAACTCGGCACGATTGGGACCGGGAGAGAAACGGCAGCGGCCGCGAGGGAGAGGAGGAGAGAAACCCACAAGAATGGTGGGCGTGGACGCGTGGTATGAGGTTTTGCGCTAGACGTACGTATGTATCGCGAGCTTGGAGGTAGGTCTGATAGCAGCAAGCTAGCCAGGAGAGGCGCAGAGAGGCCAGTGGGGAGATAAGGTAGTAAGCAGGAGGCTGCGGAGAGGGGAAGGTGACGAGAGAAATCGGCGTGCACACGATGCGGGCGCGGCAGCCGCACACGCCCCATCCGGAAAAATCTGCGTGCCGCGTCCGCCCAATCCCGTCCCCGCCGCGTGGTCACCGATCCGACCCAAGCCCCCCATCGCCTCCTACCCAGGTCGGGCCCGCGCAGCGCCGGGGCGCGACGAGTCGTCACGTTTTCTGTACGGCCACGATCCGTTCCGCCTTTCGTAAGACACGCCTACTAATTTTCTCGGGCACAAGGACCTGACGCCGTGCGACCATGTGCATCATGTGGCTTCCACATGCCGTGTTGGCTAGCCGACAGCTATTGGCAAATTTTTTTGGTTTTTTAATGGGTTTTTACTTTTGTTTTTTCTGAAATTTAGAATAAATAAAATGATTTTTTAAAGTCATTTCTTTAAATAATTTTTAAAATCTAAAATCGTGTGGTTAGTGTCTCCGTCGTATCAACAATACAGCTAAAAGACATTGAAAGCAGCCTAAAAAGCATGACTATTTGATTTTAATGGCTCACCAACGATAAAAGAAGTGAGTAGCTTGCAGTTGTTGTAGTACTAGAGTCAGAACTTTTTTTGTCAATACTACGGTCGGTAAACAATTGGCTACGTAGGTTAAAAAAAGGTGGACACGTAGGCTGTTTGCCACTTTGGTTTGGTTTGGTGTATACTAACGAATGATGCACGGCGGGGCTAAGCTTCTGCTGTCAGTTTGCTGCACAGATTTTCAGCTCAGATTTGTTGTGTGTGCATCAGGTGTCAATTTAGGTTTCATCAGAAAATTTCACTGTTTGAACAATTCCTCCTATCTCGAGAAATTTTTCACGCATGTTGGTAGGTTTCATTCATCCGAGTGAATTCTGTTCGAATTGGAGGCAGGCGGA
The DNA here is from genome assembly GCA_017311315.1 of Dendrocalamus latiflorus. Lineage (NCBI taxonomy): Eukaryota > Viridiplantae > Streptophyta > Magnoliopsida > Poales > Poaceae > Dendrocalamus > Dendrocalamus latiflorus. The sequence goes on from CM029631.1 coordinate 5,730,718, forward strand.
CAGAGGGTAGCCGTCGCCCCGTGTACCGCTTGTGCTCTTTGGAAACGAGTCGGATGACTAGTTTTGCCGTGGCTGTCGTCATTGTAGCGAGCAAAGAACGCGAGTTGCTCGATGCTGCTACTCAGCGATTTCACGTGCGCTGTTTCACTTCACATGATCCCAAAACAGCAGTAGTATTTTTCACGTTCTTCCTCACGAATCATCACACCTGTTGTTACTAGTAGTTACTAGCGGCTACTGTTAAGAATGGGCTCACCCGCTGTAAACTGCGACTGTATTTGGCTGCGCTGTGCTGAATTGACATAAGGGAAAAAAACTATGAAAATTTATCAAATACATAAACCTACCTACTCATGCCTTGTAGTGTCATGTTAAAAAAAAAAAGATGGCACCGTTGGTGTCTTCTCTGTCTGTACCGGTGGCTGTTAGGTCTTCAGCTCAGTCTTCAGACAAAACATCAGAACAGAAGAACGATGCAGGATACTGTGACGACCCGCGTTATTATCGTGAGGTAATAGTGCCAGTCAACGGATTATTATTCGTTTTAGCCGATAAAACATCGCTCTAACGAATAATAAGCCATCAGAGTGTTGCAGCAGAACAATAATTAGAGACATACATAATATTACAAGGATATTGCCACGCAGGGCTACAGTTTATTATAAAGCCTCAAGGGCTTGAATATTACAATCTTTAGGGACCAAAACTATTCTAACTACTTTCTATTCAGAAATAATTCCACACGGGCTGTCCGCCTTGTACCCATTGTATTCCGAGTCCACAGTATTCCATCCAGGTAGCTTCCTCCTGATCTTAGCCATCCTCTGATCTGACATGCTCCTAAGCAAGGGGGAATTATAGCAAGGGTGAGTACAAAAGTACTCAGCAAGCGTTATTAGCAAAAATGCACAACATGCTTAACCTTTGCACAATTAGGAATCTCAATTCCTATCCTCAAATCTCATGCTCATTCTTCTATACTCTTTTTCATCTTCAATTTCATTTCCATGACATACAGAAAATAAGGTTTGTTGGTTTTGAAGAATTCCAAATAATTAATTTAGAAAACTACTGAACATACGCATGAACAGCAAAAACCCCCATAAGTTTCCGTAATTCTCCTTTCCCGGAGACAGGCATGAATTCATGATTTGGATAGCATTGCGCAAGGTTGTATCACTTTACCCATCACCACTCTGATCCTGTTGGCTTCCCGGAACTCCGCAATTCCTTAGATGCGGCGCCCAGATCAGAGTACAGTACGTTTGCATCTATCTCAGTAATTATATCTCCACCCAGTTACTCACAAGCGGCAGCCTGGAGCGGTGTCAAAACCCTCACGCAGACCCACCGAAAGCGACAATAACTGTTGGCTGGTAGGGTTTCCGACCCTCACCCAACCCCCTTCCTGCGTAATATAACGCCTTTGCGTAACCCGCCTATGGGTTCTCACGCTCCGGTCTCTTACCGGTTCCTTTGGGGCTCATCCCATAATTAAAAATCAACCCTGTGGAGAATATAATACTTTGATAGAGCTACTAGTCTGTCCGCCGCAACAGGATGATGGTTGATACGGTTGGTACGGTCTGTTCGCACGGATGAAGTTGGTAAATTCCTTACATTCTATTCTTATGCAGAGGTCCCATACCTGCTCACTTATCACCTACCCTGGCAACCTCTGCCCACCTTCTTACATAACTGAAATGGCCAACTGCTCCATTAGTTGCCTTCTGTTTCTTTGTTCATGTCTCTTTATCTCAATTGTTCAGTTTAAATATCTTTTAATTCTTTCATGCAGGGTGATAATAGATTAATACCAAAATACTTGTTTTACGAAATATACTCTGAAGACTTGATCAAAGGAATGCTTGCCTGAACTTTAACCATATACTCGGATTCAATTAGGATCAGGTGAAGTCGTTCCCGTAGCTTGGTTGTTGCCTGCAATTAAAATATATTGGCTACGATTGAATTTGCGGAAGTATAACACAATGCAATGTGTCGATGTGTTTTTGTGCCCCTAAGGTCGAATCTCGCTCAATTTAACACGATTGCAGTAATTGAGGTTAATTTCGGTACACTACCCGTCCTTCGACATTATCGCACTAGAGTCATGAGATATGGCTGATATAGTAGGTACGTCTAACATTTTACTATTTTCTAGCAATTTTCCGATTATACGGAATTAACTAGAGGCATGACCAATTAGAACAGCTCATATTAATCCTGTATGATAGTAACTGCTATTATGAATCCTAGTCAACCTTCGCGTATGCGATTATACCAATTTGATTCCTCATATGAGCACATGTATATATTCACCGCTCTAATTCATTTTAGATTTTATGTTTATTTAAATAAATTCTTTTTCTTTGGTACCGGTCCTTCTCGTAACTAATATGCGTGCGACTACTTATCTACACCAATGAAATTACTCTTAAGTAAATATTAATTAAATTATACTAAAGTGTCTTTGCATTATCTTCAAGTTTTATTTTCATATTAAATTTGCTCCTGGATATTACCTACTTTATAGCCATAAATATTTACTAGAAAGGTTCTACAAATTTAATACGACTAACCATGATTGCAACAACAATATACTAATTTAATCAGTATGCCATATACTCTAGTCTATTGATGGCAATTCATGTATTCTCATCATTGTAAATACTGATTAGTGAGTTTCTATTGTTTAGACGAGTTTGACCAAGTTATCTGTGTATTCAAACCTACAACAAAATGGTCTTAGACTATAGTACTCTAATTGAATCCGTACACGTATAAGCTTACTTGACTTGCATCTTTTATATCCTCGGACCCACTTAACTTGTCCTAATAACTCTAAATATTCGAAGGTGGATTTCTATAGTTAAGATGCGACTAATCAAATTGTCTGAATGGTTAACTATACCATGGAAAGGGTTAAACGACAATATACCAATTTTAATACACCTGCCTACCAGTTTCAATCCATTAATAGTATTACATTTATTATAGGAACTTAAGAATTATCCTGGACTTCTGACTTAATCTCTGGCGACGAAGAGATGCTATGGTTAAAATACTTAAACGAATCTTGCTAAATATGCTGGCGGTTTTCTAGGTTTTCATTTAATTCCAAAAAAAGAATTTCTATTGCGTTTATATGGCTAATAGTCCAATACCAGATTTTTAAATATATGCATCTAATTTCTTTAATTTCAACCAAGCTATTACAGCAAGGTTGTGACACTACATGCTTATGAAAAAATGCCTAAATTTAGCAATTTTTACTCTTCCACATTCCCCTTTTTTTCCTTGCTTCCTTTTCTTCCGCCCGATCCCCTTTCTCCTGGGTTCGGCCGCCGCCCCTGGTTTTCTCCTCTCCCATTTCCTCTTCTCTCGGCTCCTCTCCTCTCTCCGGTTGTACTCGCCCCGGCGCCTCCCTTGGCTGCTCACGCCGCACCGCCACCCCACTCCGGTTCTCTCCCCCCTGGACCTCCCACGCCACCTCCAATCTGCCCTGTCGCCTCGGTTTCTCCGTGCCGCGCCGGACCTACTCTTCCTCCCGTGGTCTCACGCCTCCACACCGACGCCGCGCCGTCTCCTCCGTGCCCAGTCCCAGCGCTCCCCTCGGCTCGGCTCTCCCTCACGCGCACCCTCCCCCTCTCGCGCCGGATCTGACGCCGCTCTGCGCCGCTTGGCCGTCCCCCTCACGCGCACGGCCGCGCACGGCGTGATGCCGCCGGATCCGTGGCCTAAGGCCCGGATCTGGCGCTTCGGCTCCCGGTTTCCGCCCGATTACCCTCGATTTACTTGCTATTTTGCTTTGATTTAATGGGTTTTGCTCATATGATGGCAGGTAGGGAGGTGTGTTGCCCGGTGTAGTCTCGGCCGGCTAAAGTCGCCCACACACCGGGGGAGTGCGCGGTGGCGGGTTGGTGGGGCTACACCGACGGTAGCACACAGCCGCCTCCATCTCCGGTAAGCTCCGTTTACCCCTCTTCTACCTCTGGCAGTATGCTCTAGATCGATTTATGGTGTTCTACTGAGGCTTGGATACTTATTGTCTCTAGTTCAATAGTGACTATACTGATTGAATGGAGTAGGTTGCCGTGAGTCTTGGGTGGTTTACCGATGATTGGTCGGCTTGTTGAGGGAAGGGCTTGAGGTTGGCTTGTAGCTGTCACCCTCTTGGCTTGCGGCTGTCGCCTTCTTGTGGTGTGGATGTCGACGGATGGCGACCTCCCCGGGTTGATGGAGATGGCTTGCGGTTGGGTCCCCTGCCGTTGCCGTCCCCTTGCTCCCAGTCTGCTTGCCGTGCCTTCAGCTCCTGGTAGGAATGGCAACGGGGCCCCATTCCCCGTTCCCCGTCGGGGAATTCCTCTATTAGGGGACGGGGATGGGGGAATTTTGCTCCCCGCGGGGAGGGATTTGGGGGGAAACTCCCCCCATCGGGTGAAGCGGGGGCGGGGCGTTCTCCTATTCCCCGTCCCCGCCCCCCGTTCGGGGCCCCGATTTACAGTATGACATGTGGGCCCATGTATATAATATATAAGGTTTTGAGAATACACAGCCCAAACCCTAGAAACATTTCTCTGATTCTCTCCACACAGCCACAGGCGGCGGCCCCGAACGGCTCCTCCCCGCACGGCCGTACCCCACCCAGCGTCCCAGCCACCCAGGCGGCGGCCGCCGGCGACCATCTCCGCGCCCCCGGCCCCTCGGACCGAGGCGGCGGCCAACTCCTCCCCTCGGACCCAAACGGCGGTAGCGCTGAGGTTCCAGGCGGCGCGGAGGCTCCAGGCAACGGCGGCGCGAAGGCTCTAGGCGGCGGCGGCGTGGAGGCTCCAGGAGGCGGCGGCGCAGAGGTCCAGGCGGCGGCCGGGCGGAAGTTCCAGGCGGCGGCGGCGTGGAGGCTCCAGGAGGCGGCGGCCGGGCGGAGGTCCAGGCGGCGGCGTGGAGGCTCCAGGAGGCGGCGGCGCAGAGGTCCAGACGGCGGCCGGGCGGAGGTTCCAGGTCGGGCGGAGGGCGGGCGCGGTGGCGAAGCTGAACCAGCGGACGCGGGGGGCGAAATCCAAAACCGGAATTAATCCCGAGCCCATCACACGAGGACGCGCGCTGCCGCACGAGTCCAGACGGCGGCGCCTGGACCCATCGGGGACCCGGATCCCCGACGGGGGGCGGGGACGGGGAGATCGTGTCCCCGCGACCGGGGACGGGGGCGGGGAGCGGGGAAAAATTCCCTGGCGGGGGTCGGGGACGGGGAGCCACTCCCCGCCGGGGAATAGCCCCGTTGCCATTCCTAGCTCCTGGCCGCAGGGTTTCACTCGGTGGCTGGCTTCTCTGTGGATTTGAGGTGGTTAGAAGGTTGGGGGAAATGTTTGCAGTGCTGTGGTCGGTCTCATTGCCTTTTTTCTCTGGTCGGCTGGCTGTGGTGCTGGCCGTGTGAGGCTTCTGGACTGCTGCGCTGTCCTTTACTGTGGCGGTTATGTGATCTTTTCCTATGGTGGGTTGGCTTAGAAAGAAATGAAGTTATGAAATGGTGGGTTGCATTTGCTGGTTTCTATAATAAAACAGGTTTGTTTATACCGTATGATGAGCCTATGGTTGTGTGAGGTGCCGACTGGCCCCCGGACGGTCAGGTATCTCCGTGAACGGATTACCCCGCCCGAAGTTAACCGCTACGGCTCTGACGGCAATTCTTTCTTCTTTCTTTTGTTTATTTTATTCGTTCTTTTGTTCGGTCTTTTTCAGCATTATAACTACTGGTTTGTTCACAATTAGAATAGTGGTGTGGTGGCAGTTCGACGACATCTTCTAATGTATGAAGTGATCTAAATTGTAATAGGGCTTTCTCTTAATATTGAGGTATACAATTTAATGTAATTTCTATTCTTCATTTCCCTATTGTAATAATTATGTATGAGATGGATCTCTAGTTGTAATTGACGCTCTCTATTGTAATTGCTTCATTTTTGAGATAGTTATTTTGTTAGGACACAAAATTGTTTATCTGTTGTAATTCGTATTGTCGCTATTATGTAATGCAAATTGTAATATTTTTATTGGACTTGATATGAGTTCTCATTATCGATCAATGTATGTTATTGATTTTATCCTACACAATTGTAATCAACTACTGGTGTACTACGGACTGTTATATATATTTTAATTGACTTGAAAGTTTCTATTTGTCGTGCAATTGAATTTTTGTTTCTTATTTCAGTCCATATAGTTTGATATTCATCCTCGTTAATAAAATTATGAAAACAAGGTACTAATTTATCATTCGTTGATTTCAATTTATACGGCTACGTAGAAAAGTTTAAATTTCCTCGCATTTTTAGATTATCATGTAATTAATCTTACTTAACGTCCTAATTTGCTAATTAGGGTTAATTAACGATGTGGGTCGTTACAGATACAAACTGCAAATGCAGCAGCTGCAAGTTTACCATGGTCTAATTGCATAAAGAAAGCACAAATTCCTGCGCATCCAAAATTCTACTTGCAATGCTCGCCATGACAATCTTCTGACTAAATAATGTACTACAAACACTTTGGTTTCTAGACTAAGAGAAATAAACTTGCAAGATTCCACCACAAAACATGTGTTTGTAGTTTGTGCTATTTTGCAACCAAACAATTTGTACTACAAATATGTATTACCTACCTAGCAGACAAAGGTCTAGATTAATCCACTTTAACGCATAGGTGTGTACCAAAATCATTTGGAGAGTTGAGAAGGAATCTATGAGGAGATCTCCCTTTCACTATACTATCTAGAATTGCATTAACAGTGGTCATGCATATTGGTACTGAGTGTCATTGGTGGAAGATATGGTGCAGGATCTCTCATCCTCCTGTTCAGTAAAATTATTCAGCTTTAAAAAAAAAATCATAACTAGCTTTTGCTTTACATGCTCTGTGTATTTGGGTGCTCACGATGATGCCTAAGGAGAAGAGCGAACGTTATCATTACTATTATAAAAGAATGAGTTGGTAGTTATATGCCCATTCTTCTTCAACCGCTCTATTTTTGTAATTTCTTATCATTCTCCGCTTTCCAGCCGATAAAAGCAACTCTCTTCTATAGCACGATTCTCTATACATTCAATAAGTTCTGTTGCAACGCACGGGTACGTAACTAGTTAAACATGATCAGACAAAACATGGATAGTAGTAGAGATGTGCATGGGGTGCTATACGGCCACAGCCCCACACAAAACGGTATGCTATGGCTTCATCTTGGTTAGTGCTATTCAATCATCTACAAAATCAAAATTCCTAGAAAATTTATGTAACTGAAAAATTGTGCATACTACCATTACAAAGAAAAAGGTTAATAGTTGAAATTGCAGGTGTTAAGTATTGTAGTAAGAACACCTTATGCCAGGCTGAAAATCAGTGACTGAATTGAAGAATGTAGCAATTCTGCAAAACAAATGTAATTGTTCAACTTCAGTAAATCAATTCACTTCTAAACTATTGGGATAAAAGCACAAACGAAACAATGGTATTCGAGTAAACCCACTGGAGTGAAAAAATGGTAATGGCCCTTGTCATGCTTCATGCACAAAACCTTTTCACCTCTCTTTTGTGTGTGCTTCTGCCTCACCATCAGGCTGTGACATGGAGACAAAGTCATGGCTCAGTACAAACACCATACTCATACTATAATCATAGTACTTGTGACACATTTTCTCAGAGGTAACAAACACTTTCTCGAATTGAATAGTCATATGAGAAAAAAATAGAAGGATGATACGAAGGCACAAACAAACCTGAGACCTTGTTCTCCCACCAGTAGATGAACACGAGGTTGGCAAACCCCCTGCTTGCCTATCTTGTAGTGCTGGTACCTGGTACAGTGCTCAGCAAATATATTTAATTGGCAATCATACTATGTAATTGGCAATATTATTACTTATTATAAAAAAACAAGTTAGTGGTGTATGTATATTTTTCTCCAACCGCTCTATTCTCTCACTTCTCACCATTCTCCGTTTTCTAACCGATCGGAACAACTTTCTTCTATAGCACAATCCTCATTACATTCAATAAATTTCGTTGCAACGCACGAGAACGTAACTAGTATTTTTCAAATGCACCAAATCTCATCTCATACACAGATTCAAGAACCTATCGGCAGTTCAGCACTGCAATTCAAGGAACAAATATTCGGTGTATTCATCATCAGTTAAATCCTGACGGTACAGAAACATTCGAGCAGCAATTAACGAACCAAGAAGTAGAACACGAAAGCAAACAGCATTGAGACACAACTGCAGAGTGTCCGGATCGAATCCACCCGCCAATCGAACCCCTCGTCATCACAACTCAACTCCGGTGTTGCTCCTCCTCCTCCTCCTTACGATCTCTTGAGGCTGGTGGCGATCGGCACGATGACTAGCAGGACGAGGAGCAGCAGGATGATGATGCCGATGCAGAGGCACTTGCGACTACTGCGCTGGTACTCGCGGGCCTTGCCGAGCTCCTTGTTGCCGCCCTGGACGTAGTTGGAGGCGCTTTCGACGTGGCGCTGGATGTCGTCGATCTGCTCCCCCTGCGACTCCACCATGACGGCCATGTCGAGGAACACCTGGTGGAGCTCGAGGAGGCTGCGCTCCACCTCCCGCGCCGCGTCGTGGCGGTCCTGGATCTCGTGCACCGCGGCGAGCACCGCGCCCTTGCCGTGCTCCGCGACGGCCGCGCCGAGGAGCTCCTCGCTGCGGCCCTCGGAGATGATGCGCTCGATCACCTCCTCCTCGGGGACCTCCCCAGTGAGCGTGTAGTAGCGGCGCTCGACGGTCTCCTTGTATTCGGACATCATCCGCTGCCGCAGCGCCTGGAAGTCGAGCATGAGGTCCTTGAGCTTCTTCCGGAGGCCGGCGGTGACGGAGGTGCGGGTGCGGTCTAGCGGCGTCCCCTCGCGGCAGCCCGCCGAGAGCCTCCGCTGCGCGGCGTTGGCGCGGTCCATGGACTCGAGCCTGGCGCGGATGTCGCGGGCGCGGCGGAGCACGGCGACGATGTCTGCGTTGACGCGCCCCCGGAGCGCGCGGAGAGCGTCGGGCTGGTGCAGCGACTTGCCCTCCTCGTTGGCGGCGTGGAGGCGGGCGAGCGCGTCGCGGATGGCGGCCATCTCCTCCTTGACCGCCTCCGCCTCCTGGAAGAACCCCCTGAGGCGCTCATCAGTGACGCCACCGGCGCCCGCCCCCGTGAGCTCGGTCTCGTCGCCCCCCGCCTCGAGGTCCTTCGCAGCCGCCTTCTTGAGGTCGACGTAGCTCATGAAGGACTTGGTCATGAGGTCGTTCATGGCGGCGATCTCTTCCTCGCTCGCTCGGCTCTTCGCTTCACTCTAGGGTTTTCGTCGCAGGTGGGAGGAGAAGGGGATCTGAGAAGAGATATAGAGAGAGAGGTGGGCTTGGGGAAGAAGAGGTGAGAGGGCGGGAGGTTTTCGCAACGGTCAAGGGGAGCGGCCGAATAGAGCCGTTGGTGGCCGTGGGGAGACGGATCCCGCACCGGCTATCCGTTGCTGACACGGCACGAGAGCCAGACTGGGCCTGAAAGATCGGCCGTTGGACGGCACGACATCGGGCCGGCCCAGCACAGCAGGTACGGGGCGCACAACGGGCACGACGTCATAGGGCCTGTTTGACAGAGCTCCACCAACTCCAGATCCATTAAAAACAGCTCCACTCCACGAATTTTTACCCAAATGCTCCAGCTCCACGAAATCTGGATCCACCAAAATACTGAATCTAGCTCCAGATTCATGAAATCCCTCAAGGGGTGCTCCACGAAACCTTGTTTCGTACCTACTCGTGGAGTTGGGTGGTAATTACCCACCTTTTGCCACTGGTTACACACCCCATCCCATACCACCATAAAACCCATGAGCAAAACAGGTCATTCCCACCAAAAACTCAGTTTCGTGGATCTGGAGCTGCTGTGCAAGCCAAACAGTTTTGTCTAGTTTCATGGTGAGATCCCAGATTCACGGTGGAGCTGTTTTTGGTGAATCTGCTGCTCCAGATTCATTTTTTCAGTGGTGGAGCTCTGCCACAAACAGGTTTATAGTCGGGGGAGGCGCTCTTGGGCGAGTGGCTGCGGCTGACGCAGCCGCTGGAGCTCGTGCTGCGGCTGTCGGATTGCGAGCCAAAGCCCGTGGTGGACGGCTGGACGCGACTGACCCGGACCGCGGCAGCACGACGAGGTTGGGTGCAGGTACATCGGCTGCTGTGGCCGAGGAGGGGCGGAGCGGGAGGATCTTGCCGTGGGAGGAGCTCGTCGGCCACGCACATGTCGGCCGCAACGCCCGAGACGAGGCCGCCGGACGATAGGATGTGGAACTCGAAGTGGTCGGCCGTGTGGTGGAGACGTGGAGTGGAGATGGCCACGCATCCCGATCGCGTCTTCCCGGCACATTCCCGCCCCAACTCCCATCCCACCACAGCAGTTTCCTTTTTCATTTTTCACTATGACATGTGGAGTAAATCAGTTACTTTCACTATCTCTAGTTCGAAATAAAATACTAGTTGCTGCTACTGCATTCTTCTAGTAAATATGATTCAACTTTGAGCGCTAGTATTTTTCGTAAATACTCACATTTGCTCGTCGTATAACTGTACAGTGAAAGAGTAATAATTGGTTAGGTTGAATCTAAAGGGTCTTTTACAGCGAGTATTAAAATGATAGTGAAACAACCTAGCTTAACAAGAGAAACATGTGCATCGTTATTTGGTAAACTATTATGTGCACTTAACAAGATAAGCCTAATCCAATCTAGACTATATCTAACAGCTAAACTCGCAAACTGCACCTTGTCCTCAACAAGTGCTTATACTTAAGCTTAGGATTCTACAATACTTGTTGTTAAATGATGTATTTTTAAGGTGAGATCTATAGAGAAATTTAATTGTAGTACAAATTGTAACGGTCAAAATCATATACAATTATTTCTATTTACGTATTGTCTCTTGTGAATAGATCAAAATTTAAAAGCCATAGCTACAAGTCATAAGACACAGTCTAAAAAAACCTACCATAACCTGTGGCATTAGTGCAAATAGTATTTCTACAAGCTTTCTGTATTTTGCCCAAGGTGCATACCTTATCCAAGACTCAAGCCGACCGTCCTCCCTCACACTGCTAGGCTTTGCGATAAGGAACGACTTCGTGGTGTGTCCTCCGGTAGCGGTGAACCCAACCCAAGGAGTTGGTTGTGGGTTCTGTAATTCGGGAAAACTCAACATAAAATTTTTTGAAAAAATTGTAAATAATTATCAACTGTTACCCAATAGAAAGACATATTGTAACTTTCGAAAGTAAGAAGACTTAAGACTTCTTACATGTATTCTAAAATCAAGCAAGCATAAAATAGAAATATCGTCTTCTAACATGTATTCAAAAATCAAGCAAGCATAAAATAGAAATATCGTTTCAAGGGCCTACATGAATCCATTTGCGCATAATCCGTGCATCCGATCTACGTACATACATTTGACCCATTCGGCAGAGGTCCGTAAATAAAAGGGCTTGCATTATAACAGCCCGCAAGATTATCTATTAATGATGCTACTATTTAGGCAACTCGAAAAGCAATCTATAGTTTTTCAAGACTCACACTTGGAACCTGTAAAAATTCGCTTGTTTCTTTAGCTTTCCTTTCCGAGGTGTTTACTGCTCATGTTTACTCCCTTGTAAACTTGCTCGTTACCATCTAAACTAATAATCCACCAGTTCAAATTATCCTACATCCACCCAACAATTACCTGCTCCACAGTCATGACCTTAACTACGTCCACACCACAATATGCACCCAGAATTACACCATCCTAAAAACGTCCGCACCAGATTAACTCTCCTCCATTCTCTCTCTTTACTCAACCATATCCGACGGTCATCCTTCAATGGATGTGCAGTACCCCTTCGCCCTCCCTAACGCTCGCAGCTTGCATGCATGCAGGTCGATCGTCCCCGCCTCCGCCGAAGGACCCGCCTCCCCCGAACGTCGCCGCCTCCCCCGCCTCCTCCGAAAGCCCCCCGCCTCCCCCGCCTCCCCCGAACGCCGCCGCCTCCCCCGCCTCCTCCGAAAGCCCCCCGCCTCCCCCGAACGCTGCCGCCTCCCCCGCCTCCTCCGAAAGCCCCCCGCCTCCCCCGAACGCCGCCGCCTCCCCCGCCTCCCCCGAACGCCGCCGCCTCCGCCGCATCCCCCCAAGGCCGCCGCCTCCCCCGCCTCCTCCGAAAGCCCCCCGCCTCCCCCGCCTCCCCCGAACGCCGCCGCCTCCGCCGCATCCCCCGAACGCCGCCGCCTCCTCCGCCTCCCCCGAATCGACTCCCGGCCGCTGCCTCCCCCGAAGGCCGCCGCCTCCGCCGCATCCCCCGAAGGCCGCCGCCTCCGCCGGCTCCCCCGAAGGCCGCCGCCTCCCCCGAAGGCCGCCGCCTCCGCCGGCTCCCTCGACGGCCGCCGCCTCCGCCGAATCAACTCCCGGCCGCCGCCTCCCCCGAAGGCCACCGCCTCCCCCGAAGGCCGCCGCCTCCGCCGGCTCCCCCGACGGCCGCCGCCTCCGCCGAAGCTTGTAAACTGTAAGCAGTAACATCACCATGATGCACAATTTCCTTTCTCCCCTTGTTCAGCTCTTATTGTGTAGCAGATATATGCAGTCATCTGTACATGTGCGCAAAATGACAGTCAAAACAACAGATAAATGGTGTTGGCATTTTAATACCACACGAAAGTTATGGCTCAAGGATGAAAAGTGCCATCTTTGGTTTACAGTGAAACCATGGGATAAAGAATTTACAAGGTTTAGGCTAAGGAATTGCATGCTGAGATTCACATATATCCATTAAAAATACTATATTCTTGTCCAAAAACATCCATTTCAAATGCTCTAGGAGGCATTGAAGTGTTTGTCTTGACAGACATTGTATCTATTAGTTTTGTAAGGCTCTCCTGTTCTTAAAGAGAATTACAAAAGCTCCCCTGATGAGCACCGTTTGGTCTTAAACATTAGGTTAAAGCAGCCTCATCACTGAAGAACAAACGAAACAACAAGCACAATCTGCTTTGCCGCTTTCCCAAGTGACTAAGCAATCATTCCCTAAACTACAAGTTGGAAACAACATGATTGATAGGATAAAAATGTGCAAATACACCAAAATGATAAACATTAAGTTAAATGGTACCACTTAAGTACTGAGCAATGGTTCTCGAACTGGAACCATACGCGGAGCCTCCCTCACGTACTCCTCCATAGTCACAAGAAATGTTTGTGGTGGCTGAGGAAAAATTCTTAAATAAGATGCTGTGCAAAAAACAAATGCTATCAATAGTGAACAATTAGACAACCAGTACAAACCCTCACCTCCCTCAGAGTGGGAAATTGAAAATTCCTCGCAAGTTATAGACCCCTGCAATTTTCATAGAAGTCGGATAGGTTCCCAGCCTGCATCAATAACCAAACCAGGTAAACTAAGAATGAGCAAAATACACTCACTTTGATATTTTCAGAATCTAGATATACTCAACAATATTGTCTTCTGGGCTCTGAAGTTACCTGTTGGCCAGCCCTCCTATAAATTTCAAGGGCTTTATGTGCTTCATGTCTTGGCATCTCAAAAAACTACACCCAATAACAAGAGATTAACATATGCAGAATGTTGGTCACCATGGAGTAATATATTGCCACTTGAAGAGCATCTTTTACCTTGTCAACAAGGTTGATAATTCCATCATTTATCGCACAATAAATTTTGAAGCTCTCTTTTAGCACTTGTCAAAAACAGAGCCACACTCTTTTTAGTCATTCACTCCATCTGCAAATCAAAGACAGAGCACTGAAGGAAATATTTGTCATTGGCCAGGAATGGATATGCATCGTATACACATAAGAAGAATCAACATTGCATGCCAGTGCTTAAAAAGTATCTAATTGGACATAAATGCAAACTGTAGAGCTATAGCAAAAACAATACAAAAATTGTTCCGCTTTCACCAATATCATTTAGATAGGTTAAAGAGCTGGGAATGATAAATGAGTTTATAAAAGAATAGCCTTCAGGTGAAATTAAATAAAAGCTTATTAAGCCTAGAAGAAGAGGAGCAGTAGAGGCTAGGGCACAAATAAATCCAATGACCAAAACTAGAGCTTACCAAAGCTAGAGCATATTGCACCAAGTAGTTGTTATTTGCAGCTCCTTCTGGCTGTAATACCAAATGCAAAGTGATGTTATGTTAGACCAAGAGGAAAAAAAATAATAGAAATTGAGAGATCTCATATCTAAGACTTGTTAGCCTAGAGTTAAGAGATAATTACCCGACAACCAATAAGTCGGTATAGTAACTGCTGCAAAGCTGGCAACTGCTCTAACAAATCCTGAGACTCTAATTCTCTGGTTCTACTGTGTCCCTGATGACAAAATATAATGGGTTGAAGCAGTGATTAGTGAGCTAGATTAGATACTGAAATTTAATATGTGTGATCCTCAAAGCTAATCAGTTGTGGTACCAAAATGAGATATAATGTTTCAGACCTTTTCAGGACCTGGACCTTGTTTGGACAAACGCTCAGCTTCAACATCATACTTCAGGATCCTGAAGCATTCCAATCTTTCCTCCAAAAATAGTCCATATGTACGAACCCATGCAGAACAGTCCCAAGCTGGACAACACTTAACATTAGTACTCCCTCTGATCACAAAAGAGTGACATTTTGGGATGTGTGTAGTCAAACTTTGTAAATTTGACTATCGATATTTTCAATGAATATTTCCGTTGGAAATGTGAAAATAATATGCAGATATATGCACAATTTCCTTTCTCCCCTTGTTTAGCTCTTATTGTCTAGCAGATATATGCAGTAACATCCTCAGGTTGGTTTTGCATGTTGATGGCTGGTTAAATAAAAAAAAGGACATGTCAAAGCAGAAAGCAGAACCCACTGCTTTAGGCGATATAACAAACAACAACACAGGTATGAGCGCTTACTCGGCTGTGACGGAATTGCTTTCGATATTTTTATAACCTTCTCAGTTTTAAAATCACTTGCAGCACCTGTGGATGAGGCCGAGCGAAAGAGGGAAGAGAGGAATAGAAAACAACGAGAATACCGAGCAAGGATAAAGGCTGAGGAATCCAACGAGCAAAGAGAAGAAAGGAATAAAAGGCGCCGGGAACAACGAGTATTGAAGAGGACAGAATCATCAACACATACTATAAGACCTGATCATGGTATTGCTTATTTATTATTTAATAATGGTTCCTTTGTTATTTGAAATGTTACTCTTTATTAAGCAATAATAATTATGTCCGGACAATGAAAAATTAATGTTTCATCCTGCTCCATGATAGGTCAACAAGCACCATATGGAGCGTGTTCAAGTATTCTCAGAGCATCAAACGATGAGGACAAGGAAAATGTCTGTCCGGATAACAACACGGATTGGCTACATAGAAATTATAATTATGTCCGGAGAAGACAATCGACCTATGATACTTCTTGTGTGCCCAACAACCTGTCAAGCCACACTCTGTTGAATGCAAGTGCGGCAACTCCAGGTGCCATCCTTGTATTTTTTTTAAATTTGTGCAAGCAATAGTAGCATGTTGTGCTATATTGTATAATAATAGAATAGATCATCTGATCATGCCAATGTTTTCCACCCAATGGTGGCCAGTTAGCAGCTCAAATAGGCAAAGGGCCCTTGCAAAAAGAGAGAGGTACAACAATATGGATGAGCACAGCAAGGAAAACATGTTGCAGAGAAATAGGGACTACAAAAAAAAGATGAGAATACAGTCAGTCGGTGTCTTGGTGAAGGAAACATTGCATATAGGACAGAATGATATAGAATATGATAGTGCCTTGTTCGAACCTATAAACAATCAATCTGATGAAGATGTGTTCTTTTTCTTTGTTTATTTTTGATTTTAATAACACAGTCATTCGGTGTGTTCTATTCCTAATGTTCGAGCAAACATCATGCAGACGAACATCTGGAGGCACCTCATTCCTTGGATATTGATGATCTTCTTGATGACGATGAGACTAGGCAGTACGTTGCTGAAGGTAACTTTATTTTGTGTGTCATCACAGGTGTTTCGCTTATTAATGTTGTGTAATGACGGACAGTGCTTGCTTTCATAACAGAAGATGGTGCCTTCGAGTCCTATCGTGTCAGTGTCAATGGTGTTGATTTGAATACCAATGAAGATCCTTATGATGATGTCTACCAAAATGTGCCTGATAGGCACCATGTTTTGAGAAAGGTGCCTAACTGCTTGTACTGTGCAGCAATGAGATTTCAATATGAACCACCTGGATTCTGTTGCAGAAAAGGAAAGATAAAAGTACATGTTCGACAGGTGCCTACTGAATTAAAAAGGTTATTCACAAGTCAGGTAGATAATGATGCACAATATTTCAGGCAAAATATTAGGTACTTCAACGCTCATTTCTCTTTCACGAGCCTTGGAGTAACCTTGGATCGACGAGTTGCCACCGCGGCAGGGACTGGTATATATACATTTCGTGTGCATGGGGCCTTGTACCATCGCCTGGACCAGTTGGTTCCAGGTTCTAAAGGACCTCGCCACTTGCAACTCTACTTTTATGATACGGAGGATGACAGTTTGGCGCACAGAGTACAGAGATCGCCTGACCTAGATATCAATCTTATCAGAACTGTGCTGCGAATAATGGAAGGCAACCCATATGTACAGACCTTTAACAGAGTTGGAGCTATTCCAAATCTTGATGACTATGTTATTGAACTCAATACTAATGTCACGCCAGACCAACGAAGGTACACATGTTCAGGGATATGTTTATGTATTGCAAAATATTTTTATTCTACAAATAAATTTGATTTTTTTATTAATAAATCAATGATTGATTTTATACATATATTTCTTTGCTGAAAACAAGGTACAATGCACCCACGGCGTCACAAGTGGCGGCTATCTGGTTAGATGGCAATGATCCCCAAAGATGTTTTGATAGGAGTGTGCTTGTGTATGCCAGAGGGGATCGCCCGCGCTATATCAAAGCATATCATGGATGTTATGATCCATTGGCATATCCGATATTTTACCCTAAGGGAGAAACTGGCTGGAATAAATTTATGCCGTACAATGATATAGTCACTGATATGGAAGGACACACCTCTGTTGATCCAACAGATGCAACAGATCCGACATATCCAACAGGTATCGAACATGATTTAATTTCCAATGCCTTAATAAAACGCATGGCTACATACTAATATATAATTTCGATTTGAGACAGAGCATGGTGAGGATGGCGCGGACGTACAACAAGGTGAATACATGAGTACCATGGTGGAAGAAAGACAATCTGGAAGATTTGTAACAGCAAGAGAGTACTATTGTTTTTTGATGCAAGTTAGAGAGGGGCTTTTTAACATATTGCTATTTGGGGGACGACTTTTCCAACAATGGGCCGTTGACATGTACATAAAGATCGAGTCTATGAGGCTTGATTGGTATTCTAACCCTGATAACCAGAAACTCATACGCGCGGAACTATATCAGGTGAGTTATGCAATGTTTTATTATTGCAAAATATTATGTCACAACAATTCAAGCCTAATCAATATACACTAATTAATCATCCATGCTGTAAATTTTTAATTTTCACGTAGGGTTTGGTTGATGTAATTTCTGCTGGAGAGACAAGGGCTTCAGAGGTTGGCAAGAGAATAGTGCTACCTCGCAGTTTCCCTGGTGGCGATCGTGACATAATGCAGCGATTTCTTAATGCAATGGCTATAGTCCAGCGTTTTGGGAAACCAGATTACTTCATCACCATGACTTGCAATCCGTACTGGGAGGAGATTACTCAAAATCTTGAGCCTGGACAAAAACCACAAGATAGGCCAGACCTGGTTGCAAGAGTATACAGGGCCAAGCTGCGGTCCTTAAAAGATTTATTGATCAAGAAAAAGTATTTTGGAGAGGTGGCAGCATATGTCCATGTCACTGAATTCCAGAAGAGGGGACTTCCACATGAACACATCCTACTGATTATGAAGAAAGGCAGTAACTTAACAACCCCAGATGCTTATGACAAAGTCATCTCTGCAGAGCTACCAGACAAGGATAAATACCCTGTGTTGCATAGCCTGGTCATCAAGCATATGCTGCATGGCCCATGTGGGGTCTTGAATAGAAAGTGTGCTTGTATGGTTAATGGAGAATGTCGCTTTCGCTATCCTAGACAGTTTTGTGCAGCAACACAGCAAGGCAAAGATTCATATCCTTTGTATAGGAGGAGGGATGATGGACGGCGTGTGAAAGTAAGAGGTGCCGAGTTGGACAATAGGTGGGTGGTTCCATACAATCCTGGGCTGCTTATGACATATAATTGCCACATAAATGTTGAAGCTTGCTCAAGCATCAAAGCTTGTAAGTACTTGTGTAAGTATGTACACAAAGGCCATGACCGTGCAGAATTCTCTATTGATCCTGCTGGAGTAATCAATGAGATCCGTCAGTACAGGGATGCAAGATACATATCACCCCCGGAAGCTGTACATAGGATTTTCGGCTTCCACCTTTTTGGAGTTTGTCCATCTGTTTTACAGCTCCAGTGTCATCTACCTAATATGCAGTCTGTTATTATTGAGGAGACAGCAAATCTCAACGATGTTGTCAAAAAGCCATCTGCAACTATGACGACACTCACAGAATACTTCACATTGAACCGTGCTGATAGTTATGCAAGGAAATTTTTGTATAGAGAGATCCCAGAACACTACCGGTGGATTAGTGGTAAGAAGGCGTGGCATAGAAGAAAGCAGAGGGGACAGGTGGGGCGTATTGTGTATGCACACCCGGCTGAAGGAGAAAGATATTTCTTGAGAGTGCTTTTAAATCATGTACGAGGTGCAACATCATTTGATAATTTAAGGACAGTTGCTGGAATCACGTACCCTACTTTCAGAGAAGCATGCGAGAAGAGAGGACTCATAGAAAGGGATCAAACTATTGATGACTCATTGAGTGAGGCAACAACTTTTCAGATGCCTGCAGCTCTGCGAAGGTTATTTGCGACTATCCTTGTGTTTTGTGAGGCCACCAACATCCGTGGATTGTGGGACAAGCACAAGGAATCTTTCTCTGAAGATTATAGCCGAAACAATCCTAACACAGCAGTCGTAGAACAAATGGTTCTCAGGGACATTCGGGTAGTAGTTCAGTCAATGGGGAAGGATATCAGGAATTATGATCTACCTGAGCTAAATGATACGGGTAATGTTTTCAGCACTAATATTATTCTAAAAAAATATTTTATTTTAATAGTATATTTGGATGTCAATATAGTGCCTTACTGATAAGATTGAGTATAACTCAAAATAAAATCCTAATTTGCTCTTTTAACGATTTTATATTTATTTACTTATTTCATGTTCCTGTTCTTGTGTCAAGTAGATGAATTTAACAATGACATTATGAAAGCGGTTAGGGAGGAACTTGCTGTGCCTGTCGACCAAGAACATTTGGATATAGATGCATCTCTTAACAAGGAACAACGTGAAGGATTTGATGAAATATTAAATTGTGTAATGAATAAGAAGAGCCAAGTGTTTTTCGTGGATGGTCCAGGAGGAACAGGAAAGACATTCCTATATAAGGCACTTCTTGGTAGAGTGCGCTCAGAGGGATTAATTGCCATTGCAACTGCATCTTCTGGTATTGCGGCGTCGATATTGCCTGGAGGACGCACAGCACACTCAAGGTTCAAAATCCCAATTAAGCTTGCTGACAATAGCACATGCAGCTTCACAAAACAAAGTGGCACTGCAGAGTTACTGCGTATGGCATCCTTAATTATCTGGGATGAAGTAGCGATGACAAAGCGACTAGCAGTTGAGTGTCTTGATAGGTCCCTACAAGATATTATGCATTCTTGTTTGCCATTTGGGGGAAAGGTTATGGTATTTGGTGGAGATTTTAGACAGGTGCTACCTGTAATACCACGTGGGACAAGAGCACAGGTAACAGATGCTACATTGCAGCGATCTTATTTGTGGGAAAGTATAAGGAAGATACGGTTGTCACGTAACATGAGGGCTCAGTCTGACCCATGGTTTGCAGATTACCTCCTTAGAATTGGGAATGGAACTGAAGAGACAATTGGAGATGATTATGTACGCCTTCCAGATGATATGTTGATTGCCTATACAGACAACGAAGAATCAGTAAACAAACTCATTCAAGAAGTCTTCCCATCACTTGACAAAAACGCAAGATCATCAGCTTATATGAGCACACGTGCCATCCTGTCTACCACAAATGAACATGTGGATCAGCTAAATGCAAGTATGATTGACAAGTTTCCAGGTGAGGAAAAGGTTTATCATAGCTTCGACTCTGTCGATGACGATTCAAGAAATAACTACCCTATTGACTTCCTGAACTCCATCACTCCAAATGGTCTCCCCCCGCATGAGCTCAAAATAAAATCCAACTGCCCTGTAATCCTTCTCCGCAATCTTGATCCTAACAATGGTTTGTGCAATGGAACAAGACTAATGGTTAGAGCATTCCAAGACAATGCAATTGATGCAGAAATAGTTGGTGGGCACCATGCAGGCAAAAGGGTGTTCATACCTAGGATCCCTATGTCTCCATCAGATGATATTTCACTTCCTTTCAAGTTCAAGAGGAAACAATTCCCAATTCGTTTGAGTTTTGCGATGACCATAAATAAAGCTCAGGGGCAAACCATCCCAAATGTTGGGATATATCTTCCAGAGCCAGTGTTCTCACATGGGCAGCTCTATGTTGCCTTGTCAAGGGGTGTGTCCAGGCAAACAACAAGAATTTTGGCTAAACCAAACAAGGAATTAGATCCAACCGGGAAGAGCACCAAGAATATTGTGTATAAAGATGTCCTCGAATGGTGATAAGGTGGTAAGTAATGTCCTAAATGACTATTTCTTAATAAATCAAGATGCAAGTGCTAACCTTATTCATTCCTTTGCCGCCGTCCTCACCAACACGTCGCCATAGCCCGGTCCTTGCGTCCACCTCAACGCCTCCCCTTCTGCTCCGCCATCTCCATCGACACCGAGAAGGAGGTGAGGGGCGCCGCAGCAGCGGAGGCGGCGGCAGGGAGCAGCGGCAGGTGCAGCGAGCAGGAGCACGCGCGCCTCGGGGAGAGGGGACCAGCAGGAGTGGCTAAGCGGCGAGAGGTTCCTCACCGACTGCAAGAGGCGGGAGTCACCGTTCCTCACCAGGCGGGAATCTATGATCTATGATGAATATGTTTCTAACATTGCAGACATGCAAAATCTATGATGAATATGTTTCTAACATTGCAGACATGTAATCACTCATAAAGTTGAGATGCTGATACTATAAGGGTGGTTTTTTTGATGGATTCAGACAAGGTCAGTTCAGCTGTGTGGGAACGGGCAATAGCAGATAGGTATGCACCCAAGCTAATAGATGCTGATTTAAATGGTTTATTTGTTTGTGACAACTGCAATGTTTTTGGCAGATTTTGGTGGAGTCTATTGGCTGGTGTGGATTGGTGGGACGCTGTTGGTTGCACACAGAGTGCCGCTGAAGATGGTATTGGTAAGGATGTTTCTGCAGATGCTATGCATTTGTGTGTGGTTTGTCCAATTCAATCTGTTCCAGTTGTCGGTACAATTTGAAGGGAAGTGGACCCCCTGCTGCACTATAGAGTTTCCACAACTGGCATTTTATCCTCTGCAAGTCTATAATGGAGTTAATGGAGGTTAAATCAAATATCTTTTGGATGTTTAGGCCTGACTAAAATTTGGTGTTTCTGATATGAAAGAAGTCAAGGGATAGTGGGAGAAATATTTGATTGCCTTCATTTTTATATGAATGGCATATAATGGGAGGAAGTTCATGTCCTGCCATATGTAGAAGATCCACTTCCCATCTGAAATGGGCCAAATCGCTTGCAAGTAACAGCTTGGGACTGTGCACTGTGCCTCTGGCATATGTTGAATTGTGCTTTTGCTTCATTTCTCCTGTCTAGATTCCTTGATGTGTTAAATTATTTTTGGGTATGAGATGTGACAATTTTCTGAGCAAATAGAATGTCTATGTTTTTATTAAGTTTCACTAATTGTTGCATATGGTTGGTTAACTATTTCAACACCTGCAATATTTATACTCATCAATAAGAAGCTAAATTTCTCATTTTTTATTTCAGTCTCACTTAACAGTGTGATAGCTTTGCTGGATGCGGACTTCCATTGCCTTCCAACTATGGACCAGAGGCAGCAGCACTGTCCTGTAAGTGCTGTCGTTGCTTTTGGTACACTATGCATGGTTTGAAGCACTGGCCTTCCAGTATTAATCATATGTTATCCACGTGCATCACTATGTAATATGTGTCACATTATCTTCTTGAGTTATTGAGATAGTGCATTCATCGATTACCATAGTAGTCATTCTACCAGTTAGTTGGATGAGGAACTCTATACAGCTAGACTAATGCTTGGTTCAATTTAATTGCGCTGCCCTGTCCCCTTTTCCCCTGGACTTAGTTTTTAATAGCCTTGTGACACCTATTCACTGTCTCTGCTTTTGAGTTGAAAGTGAAAATTACAGCATAAAACACATCAGTTTTTGTCTGTAAATATATATTATATATCCGGTTAATATTGCTCTGATTGCATAATTGAGTAGCTCGGTGGTGCATTCATAGTATATCCCTTTTGTAATTGGTAACTTAATATAAAGATTCGGATAATTCTTGTGGATGTAAACTGTGCCTATCCAGGGTAATTATTTTTTATTTACTTTGTTGTTTGCTAGGTTGCACGTGAAACTAATGAGGAACTTTGTGCTATAAAAGCTGATCCAATTGAAGGCTTTGACATTGGAGCGATTCTCTCAATTGCTAAGAGGTTTTCTATCCAAACCTTCGCATAGAAATTTTTTTACAAATTTTATCTTGTTTTGTACCAATTTTAATACCGATCAATACCGGTCAATACCAACCATACCGGTTTTAATACCGACCAATAACGGTCATACCATCTGCTTGCCCTTTATAGGATGGAAATGCCTGTAGTGGAAGTCCGTAATCATGGGATATGGCTGTTGGCTAAGAACGTAAGTTTATATTGCTACTTGCTAATAATGTTTTAAGTTTACTGCATGTGAACATACAGTAAGTTTATGTTTACAAATTTGCTCATATAATCCTCAGGTGAACGAATTTATCCACAGAATACTCGTCGAGGCTGATATCAGTGCTGAGAGCAGTGATGAGAGCAAGAAAATGAAAACAAAGAAAACAATGAAAAATTCTCAGTTCTCAAAGACAATGAAGGTCCCTCCTGGATCTGGTGGTGGACAGAAATGGACTAAGTTGGTGCACAATGGTGTTATTTTCCCCCCTCCATACAAGCCTCATGGTGTCAAAATGCTTTACAATGGGCAATCTGTTGATCTGACTCCAGAGCAGGAGGAGGTGATATATAGTGTTAGCTGTTTATTACCTTGTTTTGCAACTTTAGATTTATAACGATAATAATGATATAGTAACTTGGTTTCTCCTGAATCGAAATCACACTTCTATGGTCAGCTCTGCAATTTCAGTCATTTCCTTGTTTTCATGATATCGTATAAAGATAATGCTGACACTAAAAGCTTTTGTTTTCACTAACAATCACTGTTCTTTGTTTCAGGGGCTTCATCTCATTTATCTTTCTCTGCGCATGAATATATCTTGGACTGGTTATATTGTCTTGAGGTGATTCTTACGTTTTCATATTGCAATCAGCTGTGTTCTTCTTGTGTTGACATTGGTAAGAACATTGGTTTGCAATTACAAGGAGACATGCTTTACTGATTCTGGCGGCCAGCCTATACTACAAGAAGTTCAAGTTATATTGCAAGGTGTGTTGCCTTTCTAAAGTTACTATATTTAGTTAATAGAATGGAACTAGATACCAGGTATCTCAATATAAAATAATCAAAACATGCATACAATGATAACTGAATTTATAATATTTTTGTTCACTGTGAGGTTGATGGTGATACCTGTACACATCTTTTCAATATAATGAGCCAGAGGTATACTTGTATGTGAATTGCTAAGTGAGTTTCTTTTTTTCTGAATTACCATTTCTGCCCAAAGACTTTTGAATTACTTCATCTGTTCAGTCTTTTTCTGGTTCTGTGTATTTGCTATCATACGTAAGATGTACCCGACAATAACGTAGTCTTGTACTTATTCAAGCTATTGTTAACTTGAGGATTATTATGTGACTTGTAGGTGCAAGAAAAGAAGGTTAAAAAGGTATCCGAGATGAATTTGGACCCTTCAAATGCTCCTGCAAATGGTAGCCCTGCTAGCAGTAGTGTGTGTGGTTCAAACTCATCTATCCCAAATGGTGGCATTTTAAAACCTGGTGGACTTCCTTTACTTCGCCTGCCTGTGTTAGTTGTACTCAACTCAAAATTTTTATTTATGCACCACAAGAAAAAAATGTTCTAAATCAGTCAGATACTACTATTGTGCTAATTCCTGCTATTCCTGTTGAGCTGAGCATGTATCTTAAATTGATTCCTGTTGTCTTATCTGTCTTTACATGTGCTCATTTTGCCTCTGTTTTCTTGATTTGTTGCATGGACTCAATCTTTACCGTACAACAGGTTACAAGCCAAGAAACAAGTCTTGCTGCGAGTTGCCGAAGAGTCTATGCTCATGCACATGAGTACCATATAAACTCCATTTCAAATAACAGGTCCTGTACATTACTCACTTTTCTTGCAGTTAGCTGTATCATAGCTAATGTTTAAGCTTCTAAGCTATTGAATGTGAGCATGGCCATTTTGTTGTTTTCTTTAAATCATATAAAATCGTCTGCTAACTGCTTTGGTGCACATATCTATTTGCCTGGTAGAAGCAGTGCAAAATATGACTGTTGGATTTTTCTGTTTTGGCTTAATTCCCCCCCCCCCCCCCCCCCCCTCTTCCTTGATAAAATAGCCACAGCACGAGGTGTACAGATTACCTAGGCACATACTGAAGTACCTTCTATTATTATTATATATAACGCTCAGCAAAATTACTGGCAAACATGCTCAATGGTTGCATTGCAGTTTTTCCCTGAAAAGCAAATAGTATGTGTATTCAAGTGAGGTTCCACCTGATTGCTATATAATTTAACTTTTATTGGATCATTGGGCTGGCTTATGATGCAGAGATAATACAATAAAACTTTGAAGTGTAAGGATCAGCTCTGCTCTGTAATGATCATTTGTTTACAGTTAGAAAAATAGTATGCCCTGTTCTATTTCATGCCATTACCTGCAATCAAGAAAGATCTACAGAAAAAATTATGCCTTGCACTCAAAAAATTATAGCTTTGGAATGTCATGACAAATTATAGCTAACACATGCCAGATCTTGCCCTACCGTTTTTTATTGGCTCATTGCTGACCTATTATTTTTGCAACATCTCAGGTTGCTAAGGATCCATCAGGAAAGGACATCAATGCACTTGAGCAGCCTTGTCAAGGAACCTGAAGAACATACTGACATAGTTATAAGAGGTAACTTCAGATGTCAAATTTGGACTATAGCCTGACATGTAGTATGCAATAATTTATGTACCTGAATTGATTGGTATGCTGGATCTTGTGACTTGCTTCCATTGCTAAAGGTGAACTGGTCAGCTCATACACAAGTGAGCTATCATCCGGCAACTGCAGATGCCACTTCCTGACAGCCGCAACGACCACCTGACAGAGACTCCTGAGTGGGCTTACTCCCTGTTTCCTATACCTGTATACGCTCGAGCCGGCAATGAATACTGCAAGACTGAAGAGCATGAGCACCGTTGGGATTGCGAAGCTGACCCCCCACCCAACATTGTCCTGCAGCCAAACAAGCACTGTGCCTGACAGCAGGGAGCTGGTGCTGATCAAGAAGTAGTACAGCTGCTCTGCATTGCATAGTCCAGCCACAATCTCAGTACAAACATGTAGTTTTGTTGGTTGGGGTTGCATTTCTGAGAGTTGCAATGAGGATATTTGAACCAACTGAACGAATGCAATGACAGATTATTGTTATCTTAGAAATTATTACATGTTTTGGTCTTTTTTTCGTATTTGCTATGTTTGCTATTTTTCTTTATCTAGGTACTATTACAATAATGTTGTACAAACATTGGAAACAAAAAGAAACTAACAAAGCAAATTTGCTCTTCAAGACCTATATTGGATGGGCGGAAATTCGGTGATCGCAGCCGCGCCTTATGCTCACAATAAGTTTTAATTTTTTAGTGAAGGAAGTAATCTCTGTAGTTGTAATCAACCAAGAAGGGAGGAGCCCTAGATCGAAGAGAGTAATCAACAAAGCACGTGATGACCAAAGGCGACGTGGCCTAGGGTTTTCTTAGGGTTTTCCGGTGCGGCGCCCGGCGCACGGACGGTGATTGCCTGCTTTGGTGGGCCGATGCGGGTCATGTTTTCTCGGCCCGGTTCGGTCCAATTGCCACCGACTCGGTTCGTAATCGAGTCTCTTTTTTCTTCCGCCTGGAATTTCGTTCAGACTCGGTCGGACCTTGGGGATGGCGTCACGTAGCAGAGTTCGATTGGGACACTGCATGCCTGAGTTCTTGAGCTGGCCGTATCTCCTTCACGTATTCTACATGGAAACTCAATCTCTTGTCTCTCTCTCCTCTCTACCTCTCTCTCTCGTATGAAAGGTGAAGGAAAAGGTGAGATGCAGAACAAGACTCATGCAGAAATAGAGGTATGAAAGGTGAGTTGATAAGCATAAGAAAAAATGCAACTTAGATAAATCTGTTTACTCCAAGTTCTGATTCATCGATAGTTTCTTATGTTCTTCATTGATATACATCTATACCGGGACTGCGATTTCGCTTTCCTGTGGCGCGGGTTGCCGGAGTTCGCCGGCTCGCAGGGCATCGCCGGCGCGCACAGCATCGCCGTCGGGTGGTTCTTGGTGCTCCGGCATGAAGGCGGCGGCGTGCTCACCGTCAGGACGTTCGACACCACCTCCTGCCTCAGAGAGTTCTGCTCTCCGTCCACAGGTAACTGAAGATTGGCATGCAAATCTTGGATTGTGCTGTTTGCATGCTGTCAAATAATAGAGATCAGTAATGTTATGTTAGTAATCAGATATCAAGACTGGAGTATCACAACTAATGCCTTTTTAGGGTACAATGCAATATGGTCTTGGGGCATCCTAAGTTCCTAACTCTTGTTGTACTTCAGAATATAATAGATGGACATATCGTATGATGAAGTTAATTAGATCTCATAGTACTGAATCTAGGCTGTATATGCACATATCTGTCAGTAGTATAGGCTTATAACATGGACATACTTGATGAGATCAAAATAGCCTATAGTCATTAGAGTGCAAAAGTAAACTGATACAGACCTTACCATTAGTCCTGACATTTTTAGAATTTGCAATTTGATTGCTTATGGATGTATTTTCGAAGTGACAAGATTCAGATAGCTCTACCTCTGTTTGGCAGTCTTGCCTTAGTGATATTTGGTGGCATACATACTCCTTAGTAGAATCCTGGAGAAGAAAGTGCAATGAGTAATTGCTGCATGCATGCAAGAATTTGGGAATTGCTCCAGATATCTCTGGATTCCACCATATAACTAACACAAACAAAATATGAAATGGTCATAAACAATGCAGATTACTAAAACATATCAACACTCCAGATTTCTTAGAATTAAAAACTATTGATCAAAGTGTCACAGGTTACCTGACAGTATATCAAGAAATTCTCGAAGCCTTCACCTTTGGAGCGTATATAAGCTGATGCCATCTCACAGCGTATACCTCCCGTGCAGTACCTGTAAATAGCCACAAGATCAGTTATCATCTCATAATGGTCTCTGCAATGTGTACTGTCTCACCTGTACTCCGATTTGGTATAATTGTCATGCTGTTAAGCCTACTGTACCAACATACATGCAATGTCACAATATTGAAGACATAAACTTTCTTACATACATACAAAACAGTCACACTTTGAGGTGAATTTGAGGTGAATAGAGTCAAACCGGATTCTCATCAGCTGCTTTGTACCTGGATTTGGTCTATCTAATATCTCTTTACCCCTTCTCACTTTCTTGCCCCCTCCTTCTCTCTTGGATTTGGTCTGATTTTCGCAACATTGGAGAAACTACAGCTCTGGTTCCTTAATGTGCATCCAGCCATCCACGTGTGTGTGAAAGCTGTATTTATTATTCAAAATAGGCACCATCTGGGAATTGCTCCAGATATCTCTGGATTCCACCATATAACTAACACAAACAAAATATGAAATGGTCATAAACAATGTAGATTACTAAAACATATCAACACTCCAGATTTCTTAGAATTAAAAACTATTGATCAAAGTGTCACAGGTTACCTGACAGTATATCAAGAAATTCTTGAAGCCTTCACCTTTGGAGCGTATATAAGCTGATGCCATCTCACAGCGTATACCTCCCGTGCAGTACCTGTAAATAGCCACAAGATCAGTTATCTCATAATGGTCTCTGCAATGTGTACTGTATCACCTGTACTCCGATTTGGTATAATTGTCATGCTGTTAAGCTTACTGTACCAACATACATGCAATGTCACAATATTGAAGACATAAACTTTCTTACATACATACAAAACAGTCACACTTTGAGGTGAATTTGAGGTGAATAGAGTCAAACCGGATTCTCATCAGCTGCTTTGTACCTGGATTTGGTCTATCTAATATCTCTTTACCCCTTCTCACTTTCTTGCCCCCTCCTTCTCTCTTGGATTTGGTCTGATTTTCGCAACATTGGAGAAACTACAGCTCTGGTTCCTTAATGTGCATCCAGCCATCCACGTGTGTGTGAAAGCTGTATTTATTATTTTTAAAAAATAGAAAAAAAACTCTTAGCTAATATGTGCTGAACTTCTCCCTTTGGTCTGTTATTTGTTAAAAAGTGCAATATGTGCTGATTATGTGAAACATGGTTCTGTTTTGTTTTGCAACAGGTTTAAGATTAATCTTCTTCTATTTATTATTGCTCTCTTAATTAATGAGATCATTAGATTAGGACCTGATTCATTTCACAAGGTGCTTCACTACTTCACTCTCTCTTCACTGATATTATATATTGCAGATCAACATGGATGTAGCAGAAGGGCCGATCGAAGACGATGCCGGACAAATAGTTGACCTAGAACAAGAAGACTACAGGAAGCGTGCTGACGAGGATGTGAAGTCGATAGTCTTGAACACACAGATGAAGACATCATCCCGACATAATAAACCTAAGAAGTCAAACAATGCAAAAGTCCTGCCTCAAGGTGAGTAGTCTTCAATTGTATCTTCTTTACTTATTTGGGAATGGGAATTAATTAATAATAAAAATAATTTATCTGTAGATTATGAGTGTACAAAAGAAGATGCTGATATAATTGAATACATGAAAGCAACACCAGAAAAAAGGGTTCTCGTTAACATCGATAATAATTGGGTAAACAGAGATGACATGGATTGTCTTTTCCGTGACGGCGAGCAAGTGAATGGCGCTGTAAGTATGTTTAAGACTGTCTTTTGCATTGATTGATGTATACCTAATATCTGGGTTCAATTCTTTACTGTCAAATTAAAAATTTGCAGGTCCTAAGTGCTTATATTCACTGTATCCGGCATGAAGAACACCTACAGCATAGAGAAGGTGGAGATGTTTATTTAGAAAATACATTTATTTCCAGCTTGCTAAAACGCGACGGAGACCCTAAGGTGGCTTTGAACTATAAAGATGACGTAGATTATACAAGGGTCGAAAAGTATTTACACGCTGATATGGTAAACTTGTCGATGCCATAATTATTATATATATATAAATATCATGCAGATGTTAATTTTGTTAATTTAAAGATAGAAAGAAACATTTGAGATAAAACTCTGTTAGTGCAGGTGTTCCTTCCAATTAATATTGAGAAGTTTCACT
Organism: Dendrocalamus latiflorus; assembly: GCA_017311315.1. NCBI lineage: Eukaryota > Viridiplantae > Streptophyta > Magnoliopsida > Poales > Poaceae > Dendrocalamus > Dendrocalamus latiflorus. The sequence goes on from CM029631.1 coordinate 5,760,713, forward strand.
GGTACCTAGCGGTTGTGAATGCTAAAAAATGTGAGATACATGTCTTGGATTCTTTCGGACGAGAACTATCGGACCGTCGAGATCTCAAAACTACGGTAGGGCTTAATGATTAATATATAGTTTCATATTGTATTTTTTAATTCTAATTCCTTTTTGAATCTTGGTGTTTCGGTCACAACAGTTAAGAGGACTGGAAAGAGTAATAAAACTTGCAGCAGAGCAGACACAGCTGTACCGAGATAAATGGGCGGATATTAAAGTGGCATCTTGGCCAATTATAGATAAGATCACTGAGAGAATGCAAACAGATGGGTAAAAGATCATCTGACTTGTTGTGTGTGCCATTGCGTGACTTGCAACGGTATCTGTATCACTCACGTTAGTTTTTTTTTCACTTTTGCACAGGGTAAGTTGTGGTTTATGGATGATCAACTACATGGAGTATTGGACTGGAATTACTCTATCTGACCATGTGACCCAGGTAATTCATAGGGAGATTTCTAAACATAGTCACTTATTTTTGTCAAATAATCGGTTAATAGATCAGCAGTTGCTCATATTTTCAGGATGATATAAGTAAGTTTAGGTTCAAGCTCCCTGCAATCTTGTGGAACTCCACATTAAACACAGCGAGAGGGTACCAAGATGATGAACAAGATAAAGAGGTCAGCGATAATCCAGATGATGTCATAATGATCGATAATCCGGGTGAGGTCACTCAACTGTCAGAAATTGCTGCTGGTCCTCAACCATCTGCCAAAATATTCACTGACAGAAAGGAACTATTGTTTTGGTTGAGCACATACATCTGGTCGATAGACGATGAAGAGTGTTTAGAGTAAGTATTTTTTGCTAATTAATTGCATATGGTTTTGCATGCATGTCCAACTGTTTAATGTAACCGAGTGTGTGAAGAACATGAAGTTAAAAGCAAAAGGCAAACTTAGACAAGAAGTGTTGCTCATCGTGACAACCAAAAATAAATAGTTTGTGACAAGTAATCCTATACATTGTGCAGTGCAAGCTCTAGGCATGTCCAACATGATATATTCCCGAGCATAGTAACATATAGTTTACCGCATTTTTTAAAATAAGGTAGGTATGTCAACAGGACTACACAGTTATTACAGTATGTAACAGTTGCCCCTTATGTTGATGGGAGTCACTAAAACAGGATAATAGCATTGTGAGAAAGTAGAAATAGGCAAATTCCACAAACGTTGCAAGCCCATAAACCCAATGCATTTCCTCATAGCATATTATATAGTTTTTCAGAATAAGCAGTGGTGTTAGTTAAACCAAAGAAATACAAAACAAACATGGATAATGCAGAAGAACTAACCTGGAATTGTGCCAGATCTTGTCACTTGTCACCTCCCGTATAAGTCACTCAACAGATGTGTCTTCATATTGTGTGTTATTTGCTGAAGCTTGTGTTTTGGAAACAAGAGACCTTTTGTTGGCTGGTTTCTGATCTACATTATTTTGTTGGCTGGTTTTTTGCTAATTAATTGCATATATACTAATATATTAAGATGTGATCAACTAATTCGTTCCTGGTCCTTGTGTGTTTGTAGCAAAGAATGGGTTCGAAGCACCAGACCATATCCAATTTCTTTAAGTCTCAGAACACTTAGAGATATTTTAGATGCAAATAAACCCATTGATTGTGATTGCTTCAACATGGGTGTTCGGACGGTTGCGTGCAACGAAGCCTTGTTGTGGTTAGATGACAAATTCCACTACATGGACCTCCAGTTCTGTGTAAGTTGATATAATTGTTCCCTTGTTGTGTGTGTGTGTGTATATATATATATATAAACAACTATTTCTAAATTTTGCTAAATGAACAGACCATATCTCAGTTTGGACGAGATCCGCGGCGGTGTGACAAGCTAGACTGCAAACAACTGGCAAAATTGCTTGAATGCTGGCCTGACATGGAGTACGATATTTCACATTGCAGCAGTGTAAGATATGTTCTGTATACTCCTTTAAAATCTTGTGTTTTATCATTTGTCACTTTATAGACTTGGTGTTTGTTTACAGGTTCTACTGCCATACCGTCAAATGAAGCACTACACATTATACATACTAGACATGGGCACCAGAACTGTGTCCATTATGGATCCTCATCCTAAAAATGGAATGTTTAAGGGTTCTGATAAATGCATGCCATATATACATAAATTACATAACATTGCCAATAATTTTAAACTCGCCATGGAATTGGCACATCCTGCATGGAAAGACAATATTTATTACTGGCTTCGTAAATTCCCAACATGGGTTCCAAAAACATTCGACTGGTAATAACTTATTATATGTTTCATCTTTATTATCATAATCATTTGATTTATCTACAATAATTAAACACGTGCTCTTCTCCAGCAACCTGTCAGGCTTCCTTGTATACAATTTCATGCGGTCGTGGGATGGTATAAGATTGCCATTGATCAACACTGTGAGCATATATATTCTCTATGTATATTTTGCAGACTAAATAGCAAATTAATAATTTATCTTATTAATAATTCATTATCTGCTACTCACAGGAAACACATTCACTGAGGATGAATTTCTTGGTGGACATTTTGAAGTGCAGTGCAAATGAGTGTAAAGACATTATCCCTGCAGAACTCCATGACCTACTTAAGCAAATCAGAAATTAGACTAAGGAGTACCAGTGAAACTCTGGGGCAAAAGTTGATCATCCATAAGTTGTTGTGTATGCCATTGCGTGACTGGTACCATAAATTAGATGGTTGAGGCGAGACATGACTTATTATTGCCTTGTTAGTTATGCATTATAATTGGCCTAGGCTGGTAATTTCATGACCTGAACTTGCTGGTGATACATGAGTGTTTTCCGGATTTTGAGTACCAGTTTTTGTTCTACTTCTATATATAATATTTCTAGCCAGATTTTCTCTTCCTATCCTGGTCAAAATAAACCTCACTTGGCAAGCATATATGACAGGCAATACACATATATGATATTTCAACAATGGTTAAACGATAGTTCAACAATGGTTAAACCATGAAAGGTCCAATAAACAATTTTAAGGCAAGTAAAGTAGCAATCAGGTCACACTCACAGAAACTGCACATCACACTTGCAAACAAACATATAAACTTGTTCAGAACGAAAAGGAATAATTGAGTGATATAATCGGCTCAAGAACATAGTCCTCATGTTTTTCCTTTCTTGAGAATATCCCAATTTTGTATGTTGAGGACGGCAAGAGTGCTATCATATCTTCTGGCAATCCTTAGCTTTCAGTACCAATAGCTTCCCCTAATTGTTGCAGTTCCTGAAATACAGAAAGGGCTCAACAAATGATTGTTGCAGTTCCTGAAATACATATACAGAAAGGGCTCAACAAATGATACGAGAGATAGCATGTAGCATCCTATTTAACATTGCATTTGCATATATTCTTGAATGGAAATAATCCCCCCCCCCCCCGGCGGGCGAGCCCCCCCTTCCCCCGGCGAGAGCAGCCGGCCAACGGCGCCGACAATCACAGGATTCACAGCTCAAGCCCCACTGCCCCAGCGATTTTTAGCCCACTAGGAACAAAAAAAACTAAAACTTGAGTGGCAGCCCGGCCCAGCAATCCAACACATCCACTCGGCGACAGATCCAGAGCCAGGATAGAGGAGACATCGGGGCATCGGGCGACTGGCGGCGGCGCGGCGACCCGGCGGCGGGAGGGAGGAGTCGGAGCGGGGCGCACTCCGAGCGAGCTAGCGAGGCGAGGCGGTGCCCGGCGGGAGGACCGGAGGAGTCGGCTGGCGGCCTGGCGCTGAGGGAGTTGCGGGAGTCGGCGGGCTCTCGGGCCTCGGCGGCCGCCTGGCGCTGAGCAGGGGCGGACCTGCCCTTCGGGCGAGGCCGGGCGGCCGCCCGAGCTCCTCGCCGGCCGGAACCCCCCCCCCCCGGCCGCGGAAGGAGGCGCTAACCCTAGATCCCGAGCGGGCGAGCGGCAGAGGAGGAGGACGGCGCGGCGGCGGCGCCCAGACGGAGGTGTAGGAGGACCGAGGAGGGCGCGGCGCTGCGGCGCCCAGGCGGAGGAGGCGAGGAGTCGTCGGACTCGGACACTCGGAGTCTCGGGCGGCACGGCGCGGCGGCGCCCAGGCCAGGCGGCTAGGGGAGGCCGGGAGCCCGGGAGGCGGTGGCCGGGGTCCGGGGAGCGCGGGAGGCGGGGAGCCCGGGCCGGGAGGCCGGAGGCGGGAGGCGCGAGGCGGGGACGCCGGGGAGGCGTAGCAGTCGGCTGAGGCAGTATAACAGTCGGGCTGTTGCGGACTTGCGATGCTGCCTGCTGTTATTTGGCTTTGGAGCCTAGGATGCTTGCCGCTTGGCACTGGGAGTACAGAGTACTGGTTGCTGGCTTGAGTGCTTGGTATACTGTTATACTCATTATCTCAATTAGCAATTAATTTATTATATACTGTTATTTGATTAGCAATTAATTTGTTATACTGTTATACTGCTGAGCTTATTTGATTAGCAATTTGGTATACTGTTATACTGTTCATGATCATTTAAGTAATTGTAACAATTTGCTGTTGTATCACTAATTTTTTAAATTTTGATGTACAGATTGTTACCTACCGGAACCATATATTTACATATTTTAGGGATTCACTTGCCATTAGCGAGGTACCTCCATTATATCTCTCTTTTTTCTTTGCTTTTATTCATGTATGAAACTATGAATTTGATTGCACAAGAATACAAAACTATGTTAGATACAAATTAGTTTAGTCCATCGATGTGTTCCATTTGCACATGGCCCTTACATTAGTGCTAAAGCAAAAAAAAATGATGGGTTGGTGGGTTGTCCCAACCAGAATGAGGCCTAATAAACAAATTTGACAAAAAACAAGCTAATATAAAATTCAGGAATTGGAAGAGAAAACAAATAACTCCAACAAGGAAAAATGGCACTGACCTGATTAACTTGATCAAGTTTGCTGATTATGTTGAGTCGAACATCAGGAAATTCATCCTTAAGCAAAGAAAGAAAAATAGGATTGTTCGTTTTATTTTTTTACAAATTTTATCTTGTTTTGTATTGTACCGTAGCGTTAGCACGGGCACACTACTAGTGTTGATTAGGTCTCTAAACTGGTGACGATATTGCATACCCAGGAAACTGGACGGCCGGATTTATCACAGACTCTTGTTCTACGGAGAAAAAATCGCACGTGCCTTGGCCACACTTTATTTCGGTCTATAGTTTCTTCTTTCTAGAACCTACGGCCACCCCTCAAAACGGTCCAAAACGAGAGAACCAGACCTGCCGATTTCCCAAACGATCTTTTATATTCCTATTTTTTTCTCCCTTCCCTAGAAAATAAAAGCCTATTTCGTGCCAACGTGAGCGCCCCACGAGCGCATCGCATCGTTGGCTCCGTCAGTCCGTCTAGGGTTTTAGCCCTCACCGCCACCCTCCCGCCGCACCCCTCGTCCTCACCATCCCTTGCCCGACCAACACCAGCGGGGCGACGAGCGGCCCCGGCGCCGGCGGCGGAGATGGACCGGTACCAGAGGGTGGAGCGGCCGCGGCCGGAGTCGGCCATCGCGGAGAACGAGATCCGCATCACCGCGCAGGGGCTCATCCGCAACTACGTATCCTACGCCACATCTCTCCTCCAGGTGCGTTCCCCTCTCCCCTACCGTCCTACCGGCTTCGTACGTGGATTCGAATCGGCGTGTTTTGATGGTGCAAAAGGCTCGATGTCGGGGCGAACTTGGTCCACTTGGCTTGAGAGGTGGAGTAATCGAACGGCCAGTTTTGTGTGGGTTTCGATGGTGACGTTGTGTTTGGTTGGTGTGGTTTAGATTTGAAGGGCGGCGATTGGCGCACAAATTCGATGTTGGTGTGTTAATTTTGGCCTATTGGAGGGGGTAGGTGGGTTGCTTATTTGTTGGTGTTTGTAGTCGTATAAAGAAATTTGTTGAACAGGTGCGATTTAGCAGTTAATTCACTGCAAATCCAATTTGATGTGTCTGATGTTGAGAAAATTGATCATTTGCCACTTTGAACAGTGGGCTTCGCAAAATTGCCACTTTCAAAATTGGCTTCGCAAAAATACCATGCAGTACATTTACCTCTTAATTACCATGCCATTTGAGCCATTTAACTTATTTAATATTTTTTTTCCTAATTTCAAAGGCTAGAAAAGACCTTTCTATCCTTGCTAAGTTTTGCACTGTTCTATTTGGCTCCAACTACCCTCCGCTGCTTACACTTGATAAACAAAAGGCCATGCCTAGTTCTTTGTAACAGAGAGGCACTAACTTCTTGGTAAGAATCGTCAAACATTTACAAACTGAACAAGCACACGTCTCCTCAAATCACACGCTATCCCCCCATGACTCTATTCAACTCTTGCAACCTGAACTAACCAGCGCAAACAGCTGCGATACTTTTTTTTTTGTTCTTTTTGGTGCTGTGCAGTGCTACAGCATTTCAATCTTGAAACCCTTGAGGCCTTGAACCATCAATGCCGCGCTATACTAGGAGGAAGCAACAGCCGGTAAACACCGCGCAAGACCTAGCGGCATGTGAGGAGGCAAAGAAACCTTCAAGCGCGGGCATGTGAGGAGGCAAAGAAACCTTCAAGCGCATTTCGTCGAGCACGCCGCGAACGGCACGGAACCCGCAGCCGCTTCGATCACGCTATGCGCTCGTGGTAAGAGAGGGTGAGGAGGGGGGAGCGAATCATCTCTGGCTGCGGCGGCGTGGGCGAGAGGAGTGGAGAGTACAGCGTTGGTAAAACTTAGCAAGGGTAGAAATATCTTTTTCAGTCCCTAAAATTAGAAAAAAAATATTAAATGAGTTAAATAACTCAAATGGCATGGTAATCAAGAGATAAATGTACTGCATGGTATTTTTGCGAAGCCAATTTTGAAAATGGCAATTTTGCGAAGCCCACTCTTCAAAGTGGCAAATGATCAATTTTCTCGTCTGATGTTAGAGGTTGCTATGTGCTGTTTAGTGGTTAAATGTGGAGGTTAACGCTCCAGCCTGATATGTCCGTGCAGATTTTGGCTATGCATCGATGATATGAATGCATCTATGTAGGGCTATTTGTGGAGTTTGGCGTTTTCTGCTGAGATTGTGAAGTCTGTGCTATTCAGTTGAGACGCGTGGAGGTTAATCCGCCAATCTGATCTCTTTGTGAAATTTTCGGTTTAGTATTGGGAATATAAATGCAGCTATATATGGCTATTTATGGAGTTTGCTGTTTTCCGTTGCTAATTTCATGCTGAACTATTGTGATATGGCGCAACGGTGCATGCTTGTCTGGTTCGTTTGCGTTTAGATTACGTGGTCTCTGTAGGAGGGTTTAAGTTGTCTACAGTCTGATTTTTCAGTAGTTAATGCAGTTCTATGTTATAATTACCTCATTTCTAAAGCTTTAACTGTGCTAAAATTAGTTCCAACCATGCGGTGTGTGTTGTGTGATTTATTGGGTGTTTGTTGTTGCAAATCAGTCCCTTTTGTGGCAACGGAGAGGTGCAGAGTTTGATTCCGGGTGCCAAAGATTCGATAAAATACTGTCTACTTTTGTGTTGGTGTTTTTAACCCAAGCGGTCTAATAGCTTGTCTGGCATTGACGAGTGTGAACTCTGATTTTTTTTCATTGTCATGCCAATTAGTATTCTTCTATAGTTTTTAAACATTCTAGTTTGTTTCTCAATATCAAGCATGGACTTCGCTCCATTGTTTTGGTTTTTGCAGTAAATCATTAATTTATTGTCCTAGGAAGTATTGCCTATTATATCAAGTGCAAGCATTGTTCAGCTTCTGTTTACTTAATGTTGTGTTTTCTATAATCACTCTGCTGTTTCATAGACCCTGTTTATTATTTTTGAATCAGGATCGGAGGATTAAAGAGATTGTTCTGAAGGCCATGGGGCAGGCAATCAGCAAGTCTGTTGCTGTTGCAGAGATTATCAAGGTAATTATTCATTTTTGTTTTCTCATGTTTGTCACATTGTATGCAACCAATATCTGACAGCTTTCTTGAAAACAGAAAAGAGTCCCTGGGTTGTATCAAGATACCAACATCAGTTCGGTCAGCATCACTGATGTCTGGGAACCTATTGAAGAAGGCCTCGTCCCGTTAAGTTTCTGTTAATTCTACCATTTTCTATTCATATACATTATTTTCTTGCATTGAGAATTCTAACTTATTTCAAGGGTTTCCATTTGGCAGACTGGAGATGACTCGCCATGTTTCGATGATTTCAATTACCTTGTCTCCCAGAGAGCTTGACAAGAACTCTCCTGGGTAAGTCAAGACACATATATCTGTTAATTATTTAGATGTGACGGACATGAATTACAATTCTAATATAAAGAAAAAGCACTTGTGCGTGATACAGGTTTGGAATAAGGATACATCTTTTGGTTCTAAAAAAATACTAATACATTTTCTTGTAGGTACCAAACCCCAGCTTATGTTGAACAGCCCAGGCAACAGCAGCGCCTCCAGCAGGCACCACCACCACAACGCCAACCTCGGCAGCCACCACTTGATTATGAAGGTACGATAGTGATAGTTCACACTGACTTTTGTATTTCTTTTGTTCAAACTTTTGGTAATTGTTGCTTTGTTAGACTCCTATGTGCGGGGTCGTGGCAGAGGAAGGGGCCGTGGACGTGGAAGGGGTTGGGGTAGAGGAGGTTATGGTGGATATGGAAACAACCAAGGTGGATACGGAAGTAACCAAGGTGGGTACTATAACCAAGGTGGCTACAACCAAGGTGGTGGGTACTATGATAATCAAGGTGGATATGGTGGATATGATAATCAAGGTGGGTATGGTGGTGGATATGGCTACAACCAAGGCAGATATGGAAACTACCAAGGTATTGAAGGGTAGCTTGTACTGTTGTATCATTGATCTTGCTTATTTAAGAAATTATGGATGCTCACCTATCTTGATCTGTTGCATCAGAAAATGGTGGATATAACCGAGGACGGGGTGGTATGCGCGGAAGAGGCAATTGGAATTACCGTGGGGGTATGGCCTGTTATAACATCTTGTGTTTTGTAATCGAGTACTTCTAAATCATGTTCTGATCTGGTATTCGGTTATACATGAGCACACATGTTTTTCAACCTATGTAGCATGAGCCTTGCACACTGACATCCTACCTTGTTGTACCCACTTGAAAGTGCCGTAGGTCTAACATATAAACAATTCCTATGCATCCCAAGACTCTTCACATCTCTTGCACACTCACAAGCGCCGTAGGTCTAACATATAAACGATTCCTATGCATCCCAAGACTCTTCACATCTCTTGCACACTCACTAACACCTGTCACACGCTGTGCGTAAATGCCATGCCTAGTTTCATTTTTCTTGTTCTTGCAAGCTGATACTTTTGTAAATATGCAGTGGTGGTTTCTGATAAGATTATAAAATTTTTCTCAAACCCGTTTTCGCTAATTCTTAGGGTGATGTAACCAAAGAACTACTTTTTCCCTGGAAGCACTCCATTTTCCCCCATATACCTTTAATAGTTTTTAGTCATCAAGTTCCGTGCTTGTTTTTTTTTTCCAGTCTAATAGGTTCCCCGACCATTTTCCTCTTCCACACATGTAGATATAATAATTTTTTTTCCTGAGGTGGCTAATACGTTTGCCTGTTTCCATGTATTATTTCTGTTTGCTATGCAAATCGTCTACTGTTGTTCTGAATTCTTATGCACAAAGAACCATAAAACTGGTCTGAATTTTCTTCTTTGCACACAGGGTATGAGCGTGGCAGAGGTGGCGGTGTTCCTGGTGGAAGGGGATACGGTGGCCGTGGACGAGGAAGAATGGGTGGCCGTGGGCAAGGGAACTGAGCACAGGCGGGGCTTTTATCCATGGGCTTCTGGTGTTAATTAAATGCATGCTTTATATATCAGGGGAAGGAGAAGGAAGGGAGAAGTTATCTAAGGATTTGTGTTGGAAGCCGTCGGTCATGTGTGGATGTTTGTTGTTTTCCCCGAGCGCGAGGTTTGGTTGTGAGCACAATGCTTTTCCTAAGGTATCCTGTAGTCATCTTTCGATGCTGCTGCTGGCAAGGTTTGCTTGTTTTCCCAATGGTCGATGAATGCTGAGCATGCTGCTCTATGTTCATGCCCGTCGTATTACCTCATGGAACTCTATATTAAATTGTTCATTCTATTTTTGCAGTTTTGCCTTTGTCGATGCTTTGTTCTGTTTGTATATTCATGATGATTGACTGCATCAAAGCCAAGCTATGCTTCTTCCCTGGGCGAAATGTGGGTGTATGTGAGAACGCTAGCGCGTCGTAGTTCTGGGCCTGACACGGGAGACGGGACTAACGCTCAATCGGTACTCTGTCGCGTTTGGTATGACTGAGCCCTCAGCCGTCTCCAACATGACAATCGCTCCTCAGGATATCAGGTCTTGCGTTTGGTTAGGTTTTTGGGCCATCCAAGCTGCTACCGTCGGTTTCTAGCTTTTGGCTTCTAGCTTCTACTGAAAGCTGAATCAAATGTCTGGCTGTGAGAAGTGGCTTTTGAAAGCAACTTTTCCTGGATCAAACAATACTGCGTGCCTGCCCTTGGTCACGCTCGTCCTGTTGCCCCCCCCCCAAACACACACGGTGAAATGCTCGACGGTTGCCGAAGGCAAGTACTCGAGGCAATTGGAGGCTAGGAAGGCTCCCGATCCAGGCATCCCCTGCCATGTAGCTACTGGATATGGCGTCCCTCGATCGCTTAGCCACCAAATCTGACCTCCCTCCCTTGGCTGTTGTGCCATCACCTCATTGATAACCAAATATGGGCCTCGCAGGCCCGTCGGTAGTGGAGGGAGTGGTGGCGCTAGAGAGGTAGTAGGAAGGGCAGCAATTGGAGCATTGTCTCCCTATTGCGGATGTGTCACTGCCCATCACCAGTTGTCGAGGAGACAGAGGAGGAGAGACAAAGGCAAGGGGCATTTTAGACATTTGTCAACTTAGCCTAGCTAAAAGCTCTAGCCAAACTTCTACTTCCATCCACTTCTTCTAGCCCAGCCAAAAGCTCCAGCCGTTTCGAACACCCCCCTAAATACCAAGGTCTGGTACAACCAGCGAAGGGAAGAGTGCGTATTTGCTTTGGTTTCCGAAACCTCAAGGCTCTTAATAAATAGAAAATGCCGATAACAGACCAGCTTATTAATGGTGCAGTACTGCATGTGGTTTTGTTTTTCATGGATGGAACAAGCAAGGTTCGAAGAATTGGATTGTGGTAGTGAGTGGCTATGAGGCATCAATTGGTGACTGGAGATAACTTTCTTCAATTATTCCTGGGATGGGAGGGAGTAGGTCTTGCTTCATATTTGTTAATTCAGCCTTGCCCATAGGGACACAAGAACACTTCTTTGCCATCCCATAAGGGTTGGCTCCTCTGTTCATGAAAGACCTACTGATCTGTCCTGCCCAGTCACTAACTAAGTCTCCTAAAGGTACTTCCGTACTTTGTTCTACTTCTCAAAGAAAAGGCAGCCAGATATTCGCAATTCCATCAAGTTTAGGCAAGCGCTAGGGCAAACTAGCCAAGTTAGTCCTTCCTCTCTAGTCCTTTATAAATCGGGCTTCCTCGCTTAGTAGCTCCTTTAGTTTCCTACTATGTGGGGATTTGGAAGATGGACTTGCAGCGGATTCAACATATCGATTCGCCGTGGCATATAGAGATGGGAAAAAGCATAAAAGGTGTTTTCATGTTCCATTGGTGCTTCTAACTTACCTTTCTTCCTCGGGGGTTGGCTTTGTAGGAGTTGGACGAGATGTCAAACTTTTTCCTCAAGTTTTTGGAGTAGCAGTAGTTGACTTGTATTAAAGAAGAGGCCGCATCTTTCATTAAGTGAGATTCCAATTCCATCTGTTATGGCTAGGAAGCGGATGAGTGGCCTTATTCAACCACCTCTTTATATTATGGCTAGTTCCTTGAGATTCAGGAAAGTTTTCCATTAGATTAGGGGAAGGGAGAGCAATGGAAATATTAAAGAAAGTCAAGAAAGATAGGTGAAATGCCTGCGGGTTAGCGAGGTTGAATTGATCTTCAACCCAATGATAATGCTTCGATTTCGATCTTAACTTATTTCTTGGATGCTTGAAGTTTGTGTTCGCATTTCATCAAAGGAAAAGTGGGTTGTACCTACATGAAGAAAAGAGTTGCTCATGTAAAAGCTATATCTTCTATTTGACTTGTTGCTCATGTAAAAGCAATATCTTCTATTTGACTTATCTAGCCGTGTCTTGTCTTGCACATACTCGGCTCAGAAGGAAAGCGAAATTCTTTTCTAAATTCCGTGGTACGAATTTGCGGTCCCCATAAACCATAATGGTTATTGGAAGCCAAGGCCACCTCTCAAGGAAGTGGTGCCTTAACCGATTTTCAACGGTGGGCTACTTACTATTTTTGGTTGAGAAAGGGATATTAGTAATGTCATTACATTGATAGACATCAATTCCTTTTTCATAAGTTTTTAACATCTTCAGTCTCTTATCCACCTGCCAAGAATGAAGCGAGCTTCCAAGTTAACGGTCCGAAGTGGGTCAGGCAAAACCGTTGTTGCCTGATGGGAACTTCCCTTATATTGCTATCAATGTCTTCATGTCGCATGACCTCTTAACATTACACCACTGAATCCTTAATCCTTTGCTTGCTGTGCAGTGACAGTACCAATATCCGCTAATCGTTGTTTCCAGATACGGTTGCCGGTTGACATCTCTTGTAATTCGTCAATACGAGAAACAAATTGTTGTGTGGAGGAATCAATATCTCGACATAAGCCAAGAGGCAAATCTTGTGCCGCTCCACCAGGTCGTATGAAACTAGCATGCATCCTGGCTCCCGGGTAGGATGTATTATAAAAGAAAGCCTTGCCTCACTCGCATGTGAGGACCTCACCCCTCCTTCCTCATTTATTGAGAATGGCAAAAGACAATGTTCATTGTTTCCTCAAAACAAGAGTTCCACGGGCGATTTTTCATAAACCTCTTTAAGCAAGGTCTGATCAAATAAGAGATCAGACCGCTCTTAGAAAGATCAAAGAAAAGCTCTAACTTTGTTCAATCAATTGAGTTTTATGCTATCATATATAAAAAAGTATCAGATCGCTACGTCCCCTTAGGCGAGTTCAGTCACCGAGGAGAGAGAGCAAGTAGTATGAACTTTGCTCTTATCTTACTTGAATCCTGGCAAGGGCAATGACTTTAGCTTGGTTAGCATCAGTGGACGAGTCAGTGGAAGAGCCGAGGGCTATGACTAAAGCCCCCATGGATTGATACAGAACCCCTTAGACCAAGTAGTCAGTCTGGTAGCACCATCAAGCAGGTATCGAGGTATTTGAACCTTCGCTTTCAGTAGTTTGATACTCAGTAGCCGATAGGAGGTGGACCATAACTTGTTGACCATGTAAAAAGGGGCAAAGGCTCGGGCTCTAATATCAATCAATAGCAGCCAGTAGCTCTTCTAAAAGAATTCCGATCATCTCATCACCCCTTATCTAACTACTCTGAAGAAGACGAAGACATATTTGTTGGGTTGTGGGCCCTGCATCTTCACCATCTCCTCTGTAGAGGTTCTGATCTATCCCTTCATGACATGTTCACATGTTGTTTTCTTGTATCTAAGTTCGCATGATTATGACATGCATCAGATTGTGAAATCAATAGCAGATTGAATACTTGACCAGCTACAACACTTGCTGCAACAATAAATTGTTGCCACTTCCAGGGAAAAACTCTAACTCCTAACTCAAACCTAACTAATAAAATCAGCAATTCGTAACGCTCTCTTCCTTTCCAAACCCCTTTTTAGGAGCACACGTGACTCGATGAAATTCCAAGATCAACCATTCCTGAGGAAGACTTCGTGCGGAAGCTGATAAGTGGAAGAAGTCCATAGGTTCAGTAAAGAAGAAGGAAGGCGTATTATAAGTTGAACAAACACATCTGATTCAACTGGCAGAAGTTCACTGAATAAGTCAAATCCCCTATACCAATCTGCATTTCTCCTTGACTTGGTCTGTTGGATGGAATGCTGCTTCTAGTTCTAATAAATCTTGATATTGATTCCATAGAATATCGAATGGATTCGTTATGTCATGACGGTCTTCACCACAATGCTTAACTCTTTCCGATCTCCTGCACAAGGCAAACTCAGTTGTTGCCTTGAATGAATGGGAATGGGCTTGTCGGCTATGAAGACTATCATCTGTAGGCGAGCGAAGCGAAACCCTAGTTCTATCTAGAGGCCGTCACAAAGGGATCCCTCGTCCCTCAGGACAACAAACAAGGGATGAGTGCTTTGTTGCTAGCGCATACATTTTCTTGTTGGGTAATTTCTAAGAAAGTTTTTATGTTGTTGATTCCTATTCCTAGGTGTTGTGCTTTTTCCCCTATGCCGCCTATCGGTAACATTTTAGTAGCACTACCGAGTTTGCATCAGTGATTTTCTCACCAATGGAATCAATGGGTTTTGTCAATGAATTAATCTACCGACATCGGAGGGAGAAGCGGAGTCAGGAGCTGGAGGAAATAACACTTTTTGATAGACAGGAGAGGGAGAGGCAGTTGTTTCATTTCATTCGTTGACCCAAAAGGTTGTATAGCTCCATAATCAGAAGTGTGGGAAGCATTGACGAAGGATGGTCTAAGCCTAGAGAGGGAACAAAGCAGAGGTGGCAACTCCATATTCTACTGGCCTGCCCCTTTGATCTACTATCCAACTGCCATGGAAGCACCACTGAAGACTGGCTTCTCCGACCTTCCTCCTGATCTTGGGCGATCCCAGATCGACAAGTCAACGGTGTGGATTCCCTATATATGGATGGTAGGAACGATGCTTTAACACAAAACTTCCCTACTAAACCAGTACACTAAGTACGGGATCACTACTCATAACTCCTTGGTCTTCATAGTCCTCGAGAACCCTTTGTTTCTATTAGAGTCGCGAGCTTGTTGTAGTCGGTCCTAAAGGGATAACCACCATTTTAGGTTGGTAAGTCCCATCAACTCATCAAGGTTAAGTAAGCTGTCTATCCGTCTGACACCGTCGACTTCATCGCCTTGCTCTATGAAGTGTGTGATATCCATCTAAGTTTTTTTGTATAAAAATACCTCAAACTTTTGTGATCTTTGAATCCCAGGAACCAGGAACTGGTGGTATTTCCCTTTTCTTATTGGTGTTATAGGAATACACTTTCCAGGATACCTTGAAAAGTGAAGTGAAGTAGCCAGGAAACAAATTTGAAGCGAAATATCTAGAATATGCTTTACACTCCATTTTAACACAGGTATGCCTCCCTACCTTTCGATATTGACAACAATGAAATTTTTAGTAAGAGGAAAATCCGTCAACTTTTTAAATTGAAATCGCTTTCAATTATGTCGATTCCCAAAAATACAAAGTAGACAGACAAAGCTTTTAGACTAATAAGTGGGTAGCAAGACCACCAGAAGCAGGCTTTGTACTTGCTTCTGCTGCACCCGCCCACTGAGCAGCAGGTTCAGCATTTACTACAAAAGATAGAATCCACTTCAGATAACCACGTCTTCATTTTTGCATTTCTTAATTTAGTGTTCTGCTATTCTGATGAATATTTATTTATTCTTGCTTATCTTATCTTTCTTTCCTAGTTGTTCTAAGTAATGCGCGAAAAATGAGCCTTGCGATGAGACGTGGACATTCCTCATGCTATGGTTCCCTCTGGTCCATTCCTGGGTTGGGTTAGGAGAAGATCCGAGTGATTGCCTTCGCCGATCCAAACGTGCTTGAAATCTGCTTCAATGAGCTTTTTGGTCTTGATGATGACCTTTTCTTCAAGCTCTATCCTCATGCTACGAGGTGCCTGTTTAACAAGCTTCAGATTTGGATCAATCTTGAGTTGTGGACTGCGGATCTAAACCGGGCATTTCTTTGTAGCTCCATGCGAAACAGTCAACATATTCCAAGAGGAGAGCTTTTAGTGACTCTTGTCTTTCTTGGAGGAGGGATGTGTTGATGAAGGTTGGCCTAGGGTTTTCTTCAGTGCTCAAAGTCGAGTTTTCTCTCAATGTCGCCCATAGCTCCATTACCAAAAAGGGTACTCCATTGGACGGGGTCCTAATATATAACTCTGCCTGCTGTTGAGGGTTCCGTTGCCGGTTGGTCTGGGGATCAGGAGGTTTGGGTGGAGGGGCAGGGTGAAAAGCGAGGAGTCAGAAGCTCAATTGGATCGATGTCGAAAAAAACACACCCTATATTTAAAGATTTTGGATGAAAAAGGGAGGCCAACTGGCTAAGACCCATCTTGGCCTCCACTATCCTCCACTAGTGCTAAGGTCTGAGTAAACCCTACCGTAATTAGGATTTTTTGTGGAAAAAATTAAGTATTTACTCATGCAAAAGTTGACTTCCTAGCATTTACCACTCCAGAGATTGTATCTTCCTACTTTGCTATTGTAGAGTATTTTACACCTCATCCCCTCTTCTTCGTCCTACTCCTTTTCCATCCTGACTATCCATGGTTGACTCCACCATGAAGGACCAATGCCAACTATGGTCACTATATCTTTCCTGGACCACAACGCGGATGTTGTTCCCCTATCATTGCTTTCCACCACCACGTAGTGCTGCCATCGCTATATATTTTTCTGACCATGGCATAGTTGCCTTCGTCAAACCATACCTCGCTGAGCCCGATGGCAATGCGGTAGCAGCTTGGGCTTCTAGCACCTTTGCAATGTTGCAGCGGTAGGGTAGAGCCAAGTAGTGGTGGGCTCTCGATGAAGGTTGGCGCTGGTGAGCTGGCCAGTAGAGGCGATGACACTAGCATACCGGGGAGGATATGCACGGTAAAGAGAAGGGGACAGGTAGGAGAGGAATTAGGAGAGGGAGAGGAGAGAGGAGGCGGTGCTGGAGGCAACCTGACCACCCGAGGAGGATAGGGGCGGCGCATCACAGGAAGAAAGGACGATAGTGGTGGACAAGAAGCCTGTCATGGCTAGTGACCGGTGAGCAGGTAAAACATTTTTGGGCCAAAATTTTTGAATTTCAATGGAATTCGGTTTCCTCGCTCACCCTGAAAAGGCCCAATTTAGCCCGAAATGTTGGCCCATTTTGAAATTCTCGACCAGCTAGCCCATCCAACGTTCTCTCTTGAGTCTTGAACATGAGCCACTTTTGACACACCAACCCATCCATCCCATCTTGTTTCCTATTCATCCCCTCTTCGGTGAGCCGGCGGTTAGTCCATCCTCTCCATGGCGCCGGCAAGGGACGCAGCCACGGTGTTGGCAAGGTAGGGGGAAGTAGCGTCAACATGAATCTAGATCGAGAGATGAGCGGCACCGGCAAGAATCTAGATCGAGCGGCGCCAGAAGGGAGGGGGAGGTGGCGCCGAAAGGGGGGCAGCACCAGAAAGGGAGAGTAAAAGATCAAGCTCCACTTAAGTTAATTTTGGTGATAATGACAAATACTATTATGAGATTTTGGTGATAATGACAAATGCTATTATGAGATTTTGGTGATAATGACAAATGCATTTGTGAGACTAATCTTGTTTATTGATTATGATATTACTTAGTTTCACATGGATGAAAAGGAGAAATTATAAAGGTATACATTCGAAATTACATTATCATATATTAGTACATTCCATGGATCCAAAATATAGATTGAACTCCACAAATAGTCCAAAATAAATATGTGCATATGTCTTCATTATACATACTTATATGCACACATTTAGTGGGAGTTCACTCTATATTTTGAGATTTCATAAGTATTGATCTATGTTTCATTTAATATGCATATTTAGGATCTTTACTTTGAAATACATCTTTTAAGTATATATAGCTTGTGTAGTTTATATATACTCATTTGCAATCGGGTTGTCATGTAACTTCTCCATTATGTGTTAATGGTTGATTGATTAATGACAACCGGATAAATAAACTTTGCTTAATAAGCTTATCTTAGAGTTTACAAATGTTGTGTAGATGTTGTATACTTGTAAATACAGTCTTTATCTCATATTTTGTTGAGATTGTCATGAATTACCAAAAAAAGATTGTAGAATCTAGTCCCTCCATTATGTGTTAATGGTGAAGTTTGCTAATTAATGGTAATTGATTTATGGACTAATATTTTTCATGAGTTGGATGAACATGTTAGGTGCCACAAATGAGGATAGTTTAGGATGATTTCATGTATTGAAAATCATCAAGTCTAGATGGAATATGGTTTCATGTGTTGAAGGCTATTAAGAAGAAGATGTATCATGAGTTAGTGCATGTCCAAGAGGAAATGAATATGTGTTGATCATCTAGTCAAGTGAAGACCATTATATGTTGATGGAGTTGAAGAAAAAGATGCATCATGAGTTGATGCATATCAAGACAATGAACTAAGGCAAAGGTATGACTAGTTAGGGCTAAGAATGTGTTTCTAGTCTTTTGCCGGTCTTGGTGTTTGGTTGGAAGACTGAATTGCTAGTATAGGTTGCCGTACTATTAAGAGGGAACATGTCTAGTAGTTTGAGTCACATCATGTGTTGATAGCTCAACCTTACCTCTTATTGTTTATCTTAGCATGAGGCTTGTATTTACAAATGTGTTTTGCAAATAGTTAAAACTCATTTGAATCCTTGTAACATAAGACTATGCATTGCAAATGTGTTTTGCAAGTGCTTGAAATCCATGTTTTCATTCTTTGTAATATGAGGCTTATATTTGCCTATGTGTTTTGTAAATAGTTGAAACTCATATTTAATCCTTGTGTCATGATTATAAAAGTGTGCAAATCTATTTTGCAATCAGTTGGGAATCATGTTTGGTACTTGTATGCATCATACTAAAGTTTACAAATGTGTTTTGCAAAATCTGGTGAAGTATCTGTATTTCTTAAGACAATCGATACTACCGCGGACCGAAACTACCGGCGTTGTAATCACGGAACTACCATGTACGTTGGTGGTCGAAGACCTGTGTGGTTGAAGACCAAGTGGTCAAGAACCAGAGCGATCAGCCTAGGTGGTCAAAGACCTGTGTGGTCGAAGACCAGAGTGATCGAGCCCAAATGGTCAAAGACCAGAGTGGTGAACCAACATGGTCAAAACCAATTTGATCAAGATCTGTGTTATCGAAACTAGTGTGCTCGTAATCGACGTGGTCGTAGGCCTTTGTGGTCGTAAACCAACATGGTTGGAATCGACGTGGTCGTAAACCAGTGTGGTCGAACCAGCGTGGTTGTAAACCAGTGTGGTTGAACCAGTATGGTCGAACCGACGTGGTCGAGACCTATGTGGTCGTAAACCGACGTGGTTGAGACCTGTGTAGTCATAAATCAACGTGGTCGAAACAACGTGATTACAACAATATAGTCGAAGATCGATGTAGAGGTCGGAGATCTATGTGATCGAAGATTGACGTGGTTGGAAATCGACATGGTCAACATGGTCGAGACCTGAGTGGTCGAAACTAACATGATCGGGGACCAGCATAGTCGGAGACTTGTGTGGTCGATCTGAACAACATGGTCAGAAACAAACATGGTCGTGGACCAGGGTAGTCGATTATCGGAGCTTCCGATCGGCTCTGTGTGAGTGGTCTGATCAGCTTTGTGTAAGTGGTCCGATCGACGAGCGAAAGTACCGGCTCTGTGTGAGCGGTACTACCGGCGAGCGGAAGTGCCGACTTGAGTAGCAGCATGTTTTTTCCAAAGAGACACCTATGTAGAGTCTTCTCGTCCCCGATGAGATCGGTAGTTCCGCATGTGTAGCGCGGTACTTCCGATAATCGAAAGTACCGGAAAATGAATGACGAACCTTTCGATTCTAACTGCAACGGCTAGTTTTCTGACCGTTGCTGATGGGAGTGGAAATACCGGCCGTATGCCTGTGGTACTTTCGATAATCCTGCCTTTTCAGGAGTTTGGCTCCAACTGCTAGTTTTCTTGTGTGGAATATATATATACCCCTTGTGGTCAATTGGAGATAAAGTTGTTGGACCCATTTCTATTTTCTTGAGTTAGTGTGAGGCTCTATACTCAATTGTACATGTGTTACACCTTGTGAGCTAGGTGAAGGGTCTAGTTTGCATGTGTTGCATCTAGAGATGGATTGTGTATCCATTTGAATTTGTGCATTTGTTGCATGTGGTGAGAGTTAAGCGAGGGGCTTGACTTATTACTTTTGGAGTTTGCCAACTCCTAGATGGCGTTGGAGACGTCGTGCACGGTGATCTTCTCAAAGAAGGTTGTAAGAAGACCCGACAATGTGTGAACGTTAGAGCTCACCTACCCAGAGCGGGAAAGAGCTACGACTAGTGGATTTGAGGTGGAAGACTTAATTCGCAGAATCGGTCCAATTAATTTGGGCTTACCTCAACGTGGAATAGGGGAGAGCGGCAACTCTCCGAACACCACGGTAAAAAGAGACCACGTCAATTGTGGTTTGTTTCCTTGTACTCAATTTATATTCAAGTAATTTACATACATAGAACTAAATTGACTGCTTGTCATTCTAGAATTGCAAATCTTGACATAGTCTAAAATTGTTGGTGCACTTAATTGATATAAGCAGTGTTTGTGCTAAACCAAATTGATTTAACATTCTGCATTGTTTACTTATTTTAGACAAAGAGAAAAGCTCTTGAATCGTTAATAATAATTAGAAGAAAAAATTTAGACCGTCTATTCACCCCCTCTAGTCGGCCTCCTCAATCTTATAAGGAGGCGGCGCCGACAAAGGAGGGGGAGGCGGCGCGGATAAGGACAGCACCGAGAGGGGACAGAAAGGTGCCACTGAGGGGTCTCCAGCGCCGGCAAGGTAAGCAACGCCGATTTTATTTGAATTTTTTGGATTTATCGCTTTTTTGAATTTTTTTGACCAATTTTTCTTAAAATTTTGAGACCAATTTTCCTTGCTGGTGAGAGAGGTAGAGAAGGAAGAAGGGGAGAAGAAGAAAGAGAGCGGCAAAATGATCCACAGAGGATACGTCCTCTGAGAAGCAAAACAATCGATGGCACGCTGGCTTTGAGTGGCAAATGAAAGATCTACACACATATTAGACACACACTTATGTTTACGTGGGTACGTCTAATATATAAGATTGAGATGAGATGGAGGCCTAAGAGTCTCATGAAGTACGGACACATGCTTTAACCCCTGAAAACACCCATATGCGCTCATCTTACCAATATATATATATATATATATATATATATATATATATATATATATATATATATATATATATATATATATATATATATATATATATATATATATATATATATATATATATATATATATATATATATATATATATACATTCTGATTCATCTCGTTATTGTTTTCATATTAGGATATGATGCATCCAAAAATCTTCAGCACGATTTCCTCTGCTCCATTACTCCCTCACGTTCCTCTCTACGCTTCTTTGCTATATAATTGAAATGCTTTTTCTTTATATTCGCAACAATGTAGGAGCATTCAGTTGGTAAGCTCTGAATTAACAACCGGCATTTGTTGACGAAGGAATAGGGAAAGAAATAACATAGCAGAACAAAATTCTGTACGCTGAGTCAGGCCTATCTTTGTGGAAGATATTTGCTCGAATGCCTCGACCTAGAGGGTTCAGGTTGTATGCATTTGACATACGATGGAATGGTTCCCTTTCCATCTCTAAGAAATGAAGAAATTAGTGCTTTCTTGCGATTTATACGGTAGGAGTCCTTTTCCAGTCATTCGTGTATCTGTTTTCCTTCCATTATTTTCTAGTGGTTTGTATTACTTGCACCGCAAATGTTCGTTTCCAAGTAGGCATTACGCGATGCGTATTTACAGTTCACAGAACTAAAAACAGTTAATTACTAAAGACAATCAAGAAACATGTGGCAGGTGCATCCGACCTAAGGGATGGCAATGGGGAATTCCTTGCCAAGGAGTGGTGGAACATCTCTGTCCCTGATTTTTTTTTTCCTGTTTTCCGATCCCAATTACATGTCCAGAGAAGAATTTCTCCTATTTCCTATCCCCAGTGGGGAATGAGTCCTCACTGATAATAAGTGAACCTAAATCCTATATAAATAATTACAATCAATAATAATATGACAATTAGATCAATAAAAATTACATGAATTCACCACAATAAATATACAATAGGTACATCACCTAATTCAAATAAGTGTTTATCTCTCGATTTATGATTTTATAAGGTATTAATAAAGTATCATATGAGATACATAATATAGTATACAATGATTCGGGTCTTTACAGGGGAACTAGTATAGAGCAGGAGAATATCCCCGTCCCCGTCATTTCCGATAGAGAATGAACTTGCTTGCTACTTATCCCCATAGAAGAAATCTTCCCATCCCTACCTCCTGATAGAAAAATTCCCCACCGGAGAACAGGGAACGGGGGCCCACTGTCATCCCTAATCCGATCTCACGCGTTCGGGGGTAAATGGTAGTTTCAGTGTTTCACATCTGAACAGATTCTCTGCTGAATTTTGATAATCGAAACACGTGTAAAAGTTCGGTCGTTTGCTCGCTCTTATGTACAAAGTAAGATTCTTCTTGAGGCAAACGACAGATATTGGCTTAACGTGATGATACATTGTTTACAGATGACAAAATTTTGCGCAGTGACAGGTATGACAAAACTGGCGCAGTGAAGAGTCCACTGAATTACTCAGGTTAAGGAGAAAAAGAATACAACGAGACAACTCCCGAAACAAAACCCATTTGACACCATTAACCCACACTAGTTATATCACTAGATGATATCAGCAAACATTTTGTGCTGCTAAATCTTGGAACCTCTTATCAAACAATGAGCTGCTGGGGGATGGAAGCATTTCATGGCCTGGGCGCAAAAAAAAGAATGGGCTGCCTGTCACGAGTGCCAGAAGTTGAGATGTTACCGTGAATCATGTCCCGTATATATGTCTATGAACTGGTGCGCCAAAACCTTTAACCACATCCATCCATTGCTTCTCAACTATTAAAACTGAACTGTCCGATAGGTGGCCGACAAAGAGGACTGGATCTTTAAATGCAAAGAATTCAAAGTTATTCCTTTTATCCTGTTTCAACTCTTCATCACGAGCCTTCCGCTTAGGCTTTGTTTTTGTACCCTTTTGTGAGTCTGTCTTTTCTGCTGGTACAACTGAACCATTCGGTAATTGACCATCCTGAACAACTGGCAATCCAAAATCAATAAAGCACATTGCCCTGCAAAGGAAAGGAAACGATTGTATTTTTAGCATCATCTTGCTCAATTGGCAATCCAAAGTCTCCTAACTATACAGCAAACAAGTTAGTAAAGAGAAGATCAATCCCCATATATGACAAATACCTCACAAATAGTAAAGAGAAGATCAATCCCCATATATGACAAATACCCATTAAATCAGCATTTCAAACACAGATCAGCAATAGAAGGTTACCTTGCACTGTATACCACAACCGAAGATGAACTTAGTGGAGGAAATGAGAGGCCAATGACCTCTCCAGGAAATTCCTGGAATCTTCTGGGCAAGTGATGTGTATAGCGCTTAGACCATTCGCCTAATTGTTTTGCTTCCACATCAAATACGTACACCTCGTTTTTAGATGTAGTTATGACAAGGGAATTGTTCTTAGGACAAAAGCCACCAGATGTAACTGAACTGTCATTCATTCTAGGTATGAACCAGTGTTGCCTGCAAATATCAGAAATAGGTTTAGTGATGATAAAAATGTGGTCTGCATAAGTGCATATAAATATACAATCATTAATACTAGCTGCAAGTCTGCCAAGTCACAGGCAAAAGGACTGCAAATCAAAACAGAAAGTAAACTTCAAGATTAAACACAATTTACAGTAGTGAATTACTACATTACTAGACATGAAGCACATTCAAGACTAGACACAAATAATCAAATGGTATGTAACATACCTCTGCACCTCAAGGTTAAATATGTAGATATCCCCAAAGCAATTAACTGCAGACAACCACTGCCCATCTGCGCTTGGAAACATTTTTGTAACAGGTGGTTCTTTGGAAGATGTTTTTGTTCCATCCAACTCTCTCATAGGGTGAAATACATTCGAAACTTCTCTCGTTGCAATATCTATAACCTGATTGGTGCATGAGAAATGATGAACAGTAAGTTTAGAAAAAATAAGAGAAGATACAAAAATATTATCAGCAGATCATCTCAGCACTGTGACTCATTTGATCATGATCTATAGTAGATGAATCATATTACATTTTTGAGGAATGATAACAACTCTGGAGGGCGCCAAAGAGGTTGAATGATCAGGTTATAGACATCTGGTTAACTAATATACTGCCAAACATGTGCTATACTACATAGAACACAAGCAAAAACACAATAATTTGATCACATGTGCTATACTACATAGAACTCAGGCAAAAACACAATAATTTGATCACATGTGCTCGATTCAAAACTAGCATAGCTATGAGTACTGTTGTACAAGATAGAGAAGTGCATCCTGTTTCAGTTTGCACATTTTCAATGTGTGACAGCTAGGTTTCAACGTCCGATGGTAATATGATAAAATTGAATCTACAGACTAATTATAATGTACTGTTTTCTCCTGTATACTACAGTTGTTTCACAGCTATAGAAACACACAATATGAGTAGAGCAAAGATACATCGCAGGCAGGTAAAGAAATCATCTGCTGCTTATCATTTCTCATATAGGTATAGAAGCGGCAGGATCAGCGAAACACTTACATATATCTTTCCATCATTGCCAGCTAGTATCAAACTGGATGAGTCAACAGTAAACAGCATACTCTGAGAACATGGTAATCCCTTTGGCAACTCTAGTTTGTCTAGTGTGTACTTTCCACCCTTATGTCTTAGTGCAAAAAGGCAAGGCTTCACACAATCTGAATAGGCCAACAGCATTCCATTAGTAGAGGCAGCACTAGAAATGATTTTCCGGGTTCCCTTGCTTTTAAGACGAGCAAGGTGTCGCATTGTAGCTTCTCCTCTAGATGATGTACTAGGAGTCAACTTGTTCTGAACTGTCACACGTAAAACATCCAGCCAGCTGGTAGATTGGACAAGCATCACAGAATCTCCATTGACTGTGCTATCTCTTGCCAGATTTATCAAAGGGCGTTGAGGTGCAGGGCAGAAGTTATGAGGTGCAAATTGAGTAAACTCCCTTGCAGAATAAGCAAAGAGCTTGGTGTCATCACCACCAGAAATGAGCATTGGAACACCTAGATGTGCCCATTTGTGGTAACTGAACTCAATAGGCTTTTCACGCCGGCGAATCTTCACCACCTTTTCCTCTGGTAAAACATCTAGAGAACAAAAAACACAGACAAATCTGTTTAAGCCCAAGTGGAGGTAAGTTTAGTAAATGCAGCTAAGTTAACACAAACCTTCTCTACAAATCGGTATAGCCATTGTCAATGCCCTTACATCATGAGTATGAGCTCTTACATATCCCACATAGACCCACTTGCACACTTGCTCTTTGGCCACCACCTCTTTATCAGCACCAAACCCATCTTTCGATACTTTGTACAAAATTACCTAGAAAGCCACCAACAAATTAGTAAGCCAAGAAAAGTAGTGGATTTAAGATGAATCACAAAATAACTGTTGAATTGCAATTGAATATAATGTCACAATTCAATTAAAATCTCTTTCTATTTTTATACAGTTAATCTGCTGCAGAACTATAATTTATAGAAGACAAGGTTCCAACATATAATGATTTATGATATAAACCAATAGCTTCTGAAGTTTTCAAAGGGAAACACGCTGCACACGCACACAAGGGGGGATTTTCTTTAAGAGCAGTTAATCCACATAATGGCTGTTTCAGTAATGCTACCAACCTGTCCGTCAGATCCTGCAGAAAATACCCTGTTCTGACTCGGCACAGTTGCTAGCGCATTCACATCACCTTTATGATAGGTGTGAGCTTGCAGAAGAGTTCCATGGCAGCTATCCCAAAACTGGACGCTCCCAGAACTATCTCCACTAACAAGTGTTCCACACCTAAACACCAGCAACAATTAATCAGCACTACCGAATCGGCGGCCACCGCTGCGCGGGGGGGGGGGGGGGGGATTTGAGAAAGAATCTACTTTATCTCACCTCAGAAACAACAATGACCATATATAAAGTTCACCACCACTACCAGTACCACCCAATCCAGCAGTGATACGATACTTTTCATGGAAAGACGTTGAATCCCAGCATCTAATCAAACTGTAAACAGCAGTACAAAACAGTATCATAAAAATGACGAGATAAAGATTGCACACCAGAAAAAAAATATATGATGACCCATAGCTGAGAATTTTTTTTAAAAAAAAGAGAACGATGCTGAACAGTCTGATTGGGGTACGCGCGGAAATAATGATGCAATCCGTCAGAAAAGGCAATTTACACCAGTTAGGAATGCTACATACCCATCGCTGCTTCCCGAAAATATGAATTTCGCATCATTACTCCATGTAACACTCAAAATTCGCCCTGCACGGAAGCAGAAACATAATTACCAGAGTTGAAATTATTGTCAACATAACTGGGAGATGCAAGATATACAAGACATACCGCTTACTCTTGGGAGAGATCTATAGTAAGTCAATGCACCAGATTCGGGTACATTATACAAGCGTACAGAACCATCATCACAGGCCAGCGCCAAACGCGGAAATTCATTCACATGATATGAAGAGCTTGTCTTGGCAGAATTGTTTTCATCATCAGAGCTGTCACCATCATCAACGTAACTTGAGTCGGAGTCGGCGCGGCAATTATGATTTGCATGGCCATTAGTGGCAAATCCTGAGACTTTATTTTCAGAATTTATAGGATCATCTGAAGGCTCCATAGCCATCCGCCAGACTGGTACCCCAACAGAATCTAGGACAGTCTAGAAAACAGAATGGCAAACAAATGATAATTATATCTATGAACTTAAAATGACTATCAGATAGCAAAGGAATAAAAGATATAAATAAACCCATATTAAACATCTGACGAAACAGACAATTGGAATTTAGGTGGGATGCACTCTTAGCCTATTGCATTCTCTACACCCAATACGTTAAGACCCAGCATTTTGCTACCCAATCACATACTTACAACCGACAATCCACAAAAATGACAACTTTAGCTCAATACTACACATTGACAACACCTTCGACATCAATTACCAATGTGTCCCAAATAATGCGTACATACAAAACTCACAATCCCCAAGTCCAAGTTTACATAGAAAATGAAATGCAGCGTAAGCACGGAACGCGAGGCACCTTCTGCCGTATGTGGAAGAGATCCCACTCGGCCACCGACCCGTCGACGCTGGAAGAGAGCAGCCGCCCCCTCGCGCCGCTCCGCCCCCACACCAGCGAGGTGACCCTCGACTCGGCGTCCCCCTGTATTGTCTGCACCCACAGAAACCCCCAATCAGGTCACATCATATTCCCAGATTGCTCGCAGAGACCGCGCAGCCGTGGGGAGAGGGGAAGGGAAGCGTACGAGCTGGTGGTGCCACCCGACTGAGCCGGGAGAGACGAGCCAGAGCTCGAGGGAGCCGTCCTCGCGCGCGGCGGCGACCTGGGAGGCGCAGGGGGAGGTGGCGAGGGCGACGATGGGGGAGGGCGTCCACGCGATCGCGCCGCCGCCGCAGCGGTGGACGCGGAGCTTCTCCATGGGCGTCGGCAGCGGCCCGATGCGGCGGCTGCGCTAGCGATCCGCACGTTCTGGAAGGTTCTGGAAGGGAATCTAGAGGGCGCCGCGATAGCGCTGAGTGGGGGAGGGGGCGAGAGGGTGACAATGCTCGAGAGAGGCGGCTCGCCGCTCGTTAGGGTTTTGAGGGGCGAGGAGGTCAATAAGGGTTGGTTTTGCGAGGGCGGACGCGACGCGACCGTGCGGGGCCTACGTGGTGTGAGGCTAGCGCGGTGGGCCTGCTTGAGCCGGCGGTTTGGCCCAATGGGCTTTACATGTAAACGACTGATTTGCGGCTGTGCTGGGCTCGGCTCCCACGATTTGCAATGGAATACGGGAAGGCGATTAGGCGTATTGTTGTAAACAAACGGAGCCCAAGCTAGTCTGTCCTTCTAAACTCAAACTTGGTTGAAGCTGGAGCTTAGATCTTAAACTCAAAGCTTAGTTCAATCTAAGCTCAGTAATAATTAATAATTTAATATACATTAAGTTTTAACAATAACAAAAGCTTAAACTTGAGCTCGGCTTAAATAAACTCGATAAAGGTAAATATATAGCAATATTCAACGAGTGATAATAAAAAAATTATCATAACTCACAGCATAATAAGCTTGTATGTCTTAAAAGGAATAAATATGAAAGGGAAATATTTGAGGTGCAAGCGAGCTAAGAAAATTACCGGGTCTTGATGAGTTATTCGAGTTTGGCTCATTGAAGCTCGCGGGCTCGAAATTAAGCTCAAGTTCAATTCGTTTAGAGCTTAAGCCAGGTTTGAATCGAGTCTAGAGCGAGCTATATTCGAACAACTTATGAATCTTCAGTTTTTTTTACAGCCCTCCTTAGGTGAGAGAGGAACACCCTCTTCGAAAAGAAAGGAGCAGTGTGCTCTCAAAATAAATGGTAAGATCCTCTCGAAAAAAGTAAGAGAGGGAAAGACCTAGCAACCCCAATATTACTCTAAGCAGTAGCCGGAGAAAGATGAGAAAGGGTTTCATCTTAGAGCCTTAGTGTTGTCGTTGCTTGGCTTTGTAGTTTACACTGTTTTGTCAAGGCTGAGGGTGGATATTAGACCTAAGTAAGTTTAGCTCAATCCGAACCAACGCGAGCCTGACGGGCTTGGTCAGAGCCAAACTAGGTTTAGTGCAAAGGTTGCCTTGGAAAGTATAGTTTGAGGTAGGCTGGGGGTTGGCCCGAGCCATACGACTTAACACTCCGAATGGGTTCGGCCCTAGGTTGGACAAGCCGAATGTCAGCTTGAACGTCACATCTAGTCAATGCTAACACATGGAAAAGGAACTAGGCTTACCTGCCAGATGGTGATATAGAGAGAGCCATCATCCACTACTACACGAAACACATCAAATGGTTTAAAAACATCATTACAAACAGTTTCATGAGACATCTGAGTTTATAGGTCAGTGTTTTAACTACAAATCGTTTGTGATATATTAATATCGGTCTTTGTTCTTTATCGGTTTTTGTCTGTGCTAATTCAGGCCTGATATCCATATCAACCAAGTCAAGTCATACGTTGACACCATCCTTTGTTTTTATGAATGTTCAGTAAAAGACCAATTAAGCTATCACATATGTTATTCTCTACATGCATGACATAAATGTAGTGGTGAACTTCCAGGTGCTCCCAATAAAGTAAGTTCCAAAATATTGATATCTTTTTCAGACATTCTTCTCACGGGTCGTCGATTTACGCCTCTTTCCGAGCACAACATCTAAATCTTTAATCATGTCATAGATCTCTTTTTCACTTAAATGTCTTAGAGCTGAACTGTCCTCCTTCTCTACATTGAATTGTTCCTTCATTCTGCAGTATGGGTGAGCCCTCGAAAGAACCTACGGTGACGTATGTATACGGTTTTGCGTGAGTGCTTTAGCCGCACACACTCTACATATCATCTAAGCAGTGAGTACAGGCTTTGACCTATTTTGTACTCTGGCCCGACAGGTTAGCAAGCACAGGATAATCATTTATGATGCTTAAACAACAATGAGTGTAAAAAGTGAAGTTCTCTCGTTTGTATGCATCCCATATCTATACCTATTCGATCCACAGTATTTTTAGATCTTCCACCAATAGTACTATGTACACATTCATATCATCCCAGGTTGCTTCGACCCTTGGATAAGTGTCGATAACAAAATATATACTTCCGCTTTATACACAACCAAAAAGGAATGTTGTACATCAGAGAGTCACATGCCAAGTGTTATGCTGGCTACTCATATTACCGAAAGGATTCATTCCTTCTGTACTCAATTCAAAGCTTATATTCCTCAGTTCTGCACCGAAATCTGCAAAACTCCTATCGATGTTTCTCCACTGGGTGGAATCAATAAGATGTCTTAGCATTCCATCATTCTTACGCTCCTCCGAGTGCCAACGCAGTAGTTTTGCCTCCTTTAGGTTTACAAAAAATCGTTTCAAACGAGGAATTACAGGAAGATATCATACCACCTTAGCAGGAGATCCTCTCTTCACCTCTATTCTCTCACCGTCATCTGATTGATTCTTACGCTTGTATCAGGAGGCATTGCATACCGGGCATGCATGCATGTTTGCATACTCTTTACGGTAAAGGATACAGTCGTTTGGACATGCGTGTATTATTTCTACTTCTATTTTCAATGGACAAATAACCTTCTTGGTTTTGTACGTGGCTCTGGGCAACTCGTTTCCCTCCATAAGAATGTCCACTAAAAGACCTAATAGTGCTATGAAATTCTTGTCGGACCAACCGTTACTTACCTTCAATTCAGCAGTTCAAGCACGACTGACAACCTCGTGTATTTTGACTTACAGCACGTGAATAAAATGTTTCTCCGAGTACTCCATCAAGCCCCAGAATTTAACATACTCTTTTGCATCATAGTTTCCTTCCGCATCACAAAACATCTAATTTAGATTGTCATCATGCAGCATATCCGAATCATAACCATAATTGACATCATCTGGCGGTATATCATTAACTTAGTCAGTGATATCATTATTAGTACCTTTCATGTGTAGTCTGCTTTTCACCAAGACTAGTCCAACGCGTATACCCCTCTTTGAAATCCCTTCGAATCAAGTGTGCTTCAATCTGCGCTCGGTTCTTAAACATCTTTAGATTATCGCAGTCAATACATGGATAGTATATATATATTCCACCTCCTTATCTAATATATCTTCCTTGACAGCTCTTGTGAAAGCAGACACGCCATTAATGTACTTTTCACTCACACAGTTCCCAGTGTACATTCAGTTTCGATCTTACGTTACGCATATAATTGATAGTTTAGCAAGAATAACTAATTAAATTAAATTAAGTAGAAATAAACTATGAAATGACTAAACTCTAAATCGTGCTAGATGTAAATAAACTTCTCTCTTGATCTAAATCTATGGATAATAAACTACCTATAGTTAATAATATTCTCTCTAAATTAAGCTAGCTCGATTTAAACCATCTTCAATTCTTCTTAAACCAAAAGTTATAGATCTAAATTATAATGCAATTAGGAACAAATTACTAACCATAAGTAGTCAAGAAAAGAATGGATCTACAATCACTCTTGCCAAATAATCTCTTTTCACTAAATCGTTGCCTCAAAACCCCTGCCTCTAGCTCAAAGCAGCAGTTAGATCTGGAATTTAAGACAGAGGATCGAACGGATCTATGCGCAGTTATTATGGTGGAATTATCATTATCACAGATGATTTGCATTAAAATCTGTCTGTGATGAATATCACAGACGGTTCTTGGTAAGAATCGTCTGTGATACTTTCACAGACGGTTCCCACCATGAACCGTCTATGATATTATCTCATCATAGATGGTTTTTGGCGCTGACAGTAACACAAACAGTATTTAAACTAAAACCGCATGTACTTGTATTTAACATTGACGGTTTTGGGAACCGTCTATGATGTACCATCTAATATTAGGCTTCTTGTAGTAGTGATCGTTGCCATCGCTGTTGAGAGGTGCCACCAAGAGTCATTGTCAGAGTTAGGGAAGTTAGATCCACGATTGCAGAAGCTGACGATGGAACTAGGGACATCGAGGCACTTGTAGAGCTATAGTTGGCAAGATCCTAGGTATCCATGGTGGATATTTTCAAGGGTAAGCGCAAGGAGGCAACTTTGGGATAAACAAACCAAAGGAGAGCAGGGACAAATTTAAAAGATAGTTGACAACAAGATTAGCTGGCGAGGGTGGTGAATCAAGCAACTAGACATGCTTTCGAAAACCAGTTTTAAAATTCTACAAGGAACTGATAACATCGATATGACAGATAATTAAAAAAATTCAGAGGTTTTCGGGGCCGAAATTTTCAAATTAAAATTTGAATTAAAAGAATTTGCTGAAAACCGGTTGAAAATATTGTTCGAAATTTTTGAAAACAAATTTTAACAAAAAAATCTTGTATATTTGATAAAATTCATACAAAACAAATATTGCATAGCATATTTAAAATTTTAGCGGGATCACCGATAAAACCGGTATTTTCGGTTACCACAACCATACAATAACGGTGAAGAGGTACGCAATAGAGATGGGGAATAAGTTAGAGTGAGCGTGCGTAAGAGCAAGTACAATAGTATAGCCAACTAGTGGCTATAACACTTGTCCATTTCATCTATAGCCTTCAAAAAAATAGTTCATACAATAAGGTAGCTATTACAATAACTATTTGGCCCCACGTGTAAGAGAGTGAAATGCATATTTTTACGTGCTATAGCTAGCTGTAATTTAGTAGCCAGCTTCCTTCTCTCTCTTCCTTTCTCTCTCTGCCACGTAAGATTTGGTTGATATTATATTTGCTATAGCCTGCTGACTAAGCCTTATTGTACCTGCTCTAAGGGCATCTCCAATGGTTATAGCTAGCAACTAACTATAAGACTTCCACATCATTTATATAGTACACACTAAAGCTAGCATTCTAAAGAACTATCTATAAGAGCAAGTACAATAGTATAGCCAACTAGTGGCTATAACACTTGTCCATTTCATCTATAGCCTTCAAAAAAATAGTTCATACAATAAGGTAGCTATTACAATAACTATTTGGCCCCACGTGTAAGAGAGTGAAATGCATATTTTTGCGTGCTATAGCTAGCTGTAATTTAGTAGCCAGCTTCCTTCTCTCTCTTCCTTTCTCTCTCTGCCACGTAAGATTAGGTTGATATTATATTTGCTATAGCCTGCTGACTAAGCCTTATTGTACCTGCTCTAAGGATAGCTATTTGATGCTTACATACACACACAGAATTTATAGAGGCTGCCTCGTTTGGCGTTATAAACTAGTGCTTAAGGAAGAGCTGGCTCGATTTTTTTTGCATACCCTCTTTCCTCCACATAGGATATATGATGATGTGTACATGCATATATCTAGCTGATTCAGACCATTGGAGATGCCCTAAGGGATAAGATCTATTTTCTTTTCTTTTAATCAATCTCACCTCGGAGTTAATGAAGAGAAGCCAAACATCAACAAAGTTGCTTAGGGCATCTCCAATGGGTCTATAGCAGCTATCTACAAGAGAGTCCATGTCATCAACTGTCCTACGTGGAAGATATTAAATGAAGAAAGAGAACGCAGCTCTCTACAGCTCTAGAGATAGTCTATAGCGCCAAACGAGGCAGCCTCCATAAATTCTGTGTGTGCATGTAAGCATCAAATAGCTATCCTTATAGATAGTTCTTTAGAATGCTAACTTTAGTGTGTACTATATAGATGATGTGGAAGTCTTATAGTTAGTTGCTAGCTATAACCATTGGAGATGCCCTTATTAATAGGACCCGATCTTATTCCAGTTAGGAAAAATAAATGTGTTCATTTTTATTACGAGTGTAGGGTGGTTGAAGCCTTGAAGGGAACGGGATGATTTGAGATTTGTGCAAGATAATTTCGCTCTTTTTCAGATGAGAAAAACACAGCTCGGAAACAGGCCTTCGATTTTCAAATGCTAAAATGGGCTGAGGTAGCCGGTTTGCTCTGCCGGCTCTTTGATCACTGAGCAACTGGCAGCAATATGTCGAAATGAACAGTTGGTTCGAGGAAACCTCTCTCTCTCTCTCTCTCTCATGGCTTTCGAGTCATGGCTAGCCATCTCAGCGTGTAGCATGCAAGCGTCCAAGGCTACAAAGATCTGGAATATGCCACCCAGGCTTCGCCCTGAGCCATCTCGTGGCTGGCCCTGGCAGACTGTGGGCCCACTCACTCCCATGAGACACGAGGAGGAGAAAACAAACGGCAAAGCCGGGGAGAGCCGACGTGTGGACGCCAGGCCTCGCGTCGGATAGCGTAACGAGCGAGCGGGAGAAAGAAATCTCTCGCCACAACGCCCCACCCCCTCTCCCGACTGACACGTCGGCCCCGCGGTAGTACGGGCCCATCTATCAGAGAATCACAGCGACCGTCTCGGAAACAAGATTTAAAGCGTCGCCTCGCCTCGCCTCGCCTTCGCTCCCACCATTTCCATGCTGCGGCCGCTGCTGCCGAGTTGCTGGAAAGTTATAAAACCCACGGGCCGGGGGCAAGCGTGGATTGGAGCGACACGAACGCCACTCGCTTCTCGCTAACATCGCGAGGGGAGCTAGGCGCGGCGCGAGAGGCAGGCTAGCTCGGTTGGATAAGGCCGCCGCGAGCGATGGGCCTGTGCGTCGCCGCCCCCGCATCCGCGGTTGCGGCAACGCGCCGCGGCGTGCTCCTGCCGCCGGCGTGGCCGCTCCGGGCGCTCGGAAGCCGGCGGTGCCTCTCTGTGCGGATGTCCGTCGCGACCACCGAGGCTGCCACCGCCGCCGTGGGCGCCGTCAGTACTCAATACTCTGTACATGCGTTTTTTTACTTGTTTCTCTCCGTTGCTCTGCTCACGACTCTCTTGCGCGGGTGGATGCTGCAGTCGGAGGACGCGGAGATGGAGACTAGGAACGCGAGGACGGTGGTGGCGGTCATCCTCGGCGGCGGTGCGGGGACGAGGCTCTTCCCGCTCACCAAGCGCAGGGCCAAGCCCGCGGTGAGTACAACCTAGTCGCTCGATCAAGCTACCCTTTCGCATCTTCTTCCCCTACCAAGACCCGGAAAATGCGAGTAGTTTGTCTCTTGGTTGATGAAATTGGGACATAGCTGAAACCGTCAAGTGCTAATTGTTACCCTGCAGGTGCCGATAGGCGGCGCGTACAGGCTGATCGACGTGCCGATGAGCAACTGCATAAACAGCGGCATCAACAAGGTGTACATCCTCACCCAGTTCAACTCGGCGTCCCTCAACCGGCACCTTTCCAGGGCCTACAATTTCAGCAATGGCGTGGCCTTCGGAGATGGCTTTGTCGAGGTGTGAAATTCAGACTATCTATACTTCAGGGGATCAGAATGCCACCACAAGGATCTGTGGGTATTACTTGGCATTGATGATCTGTTTAACTGTTTTTCAGGTTCTAGCGGCAACTCAGACGCCTGGATTGGAGGGGAAGAGGTGGTTTCAGGGTACCGCTGATGCTGTTCGCCAATTTGATTGGCTTTTCGACGTAAGTTTTTCTCTTAATGTATCAGACATGCACAATGCTTACCTTTTTTCACAATGCGGTCACGCAGGGTCTATACATATGGTGAGTGTGGTACCAAGGTTCCAAAACCCGGAACCGGGAGAAATCCCAGCCGACAGCCGGTAACGGTTACCGGTTGGTTACAGAAAAAACCGGTCACAATTTGAAAATCAAAACTTGAATTTTAGGATGTTTTGAAACTGGTAACCAAAAAAATAGACCGGTAATCAGAAAAACCAGAGAAAACCGGCCAAAATCCGAAAAATCAAAAATTGATACCGGCCGGTTTTTTGGGTTACCGGTCTCCACGGTAGAAGCGGTAACCAGTGGTTACCGGGGTTTTGAACCCTGCTGTGGTACAAAACTCCCCGTATGGTGTCAATCTAGTGTCAAAACACACATGGCCATTGAGATACACCCATACACTTACGCTTAGTGCTCTGTGAAATTAGTCTGTTACATACTTGTGTGATGAAAATCATTTGTGTTTTGTTATATTAATTCAGTCTGTGAAACAAGAATTCATGTTCAAATGTATTGTTCAATTCCCTGTTATTTCATTGCAATATTCTGCCTAAAAACCTCATGCTGTTCCTTACACACTGTAATGCGGTGTGTTTTCACTTTGTAGGATGCCAAAGCGAAAGACATAGAAGATGTGCTAATTCTTTCTGGTGATCACCTCTACCGTATGGACTACATGGACTTTGTTCAGGTAACTGCTGCAGATAGATTATTTCTTACAGTTGGATATTGAAGTAAAATATCTAACTTGGTTTTGGTGATTTAATTTGCAGAGTCATCGCCAAAGAGGTGCAGGTATCAGCATATGTTGCTTGCCTATTGATGACAGGTGATTCCCTTTCCATTTCAGTAGCTACTGTTCATGAACGTTGAAGTTGCTTCCATTTGAAATTTTTAGATCAATTGAGTTGTCTTTGTTTTGTTAAGACAATAGTTTGATTTCGAGCATAGTTAAACTATCTTTCATGTGT
The DNA here is from genome assembly GCA_017311315.1 of Dendrocalamus latiflorus. Taxonomy (NCBI): domain Eukaryota; kingdom Viridiplantae; phylum Streptophyta; class Magnoliopsida; order Poales; family Poaceae; genus Dendrocalamus; species Dendrocalamus latiflorus. Next base: position 5,796,987 of record CM029631.1, read on the forward strand.
TAAGACTATTAATTTGGTCCTTGTGGACTTGAACATCAATGACTCTATTTATCATGTCAGCCGGGCATCTGATTTTGGTCTAATGAAGATAGATGGCACAGGGAGAGTTATTTCATTTAGTGAAAAACCAAAAGGAGATGATTTAAAGGCAATGGTAAGCTGTATTGGTTTCTTCATGCTACTCACCTGTCCTGTACACACATTTGAATCAATTTCAAGATGGCTAAATGCACAATGCATCAGTTAGTATTGCATACCTGAGAATGAGCATTCAAAGAAAATAAAACAGAAGTTCATGAGGTATTCTTTTTGCAGCAAGTTGACACCACTGTGCTAGGCTTATCACCGGAGGAAGCAAAAAAGAAATCATACATAGCTTCAATGGGGGTCTATATATTTAAGAAAGAGATACTTCTAAATCTTTTGAGGTATGCCAATTCAGCTCATTGGAGCCCACAAAAAAATTACCAAAATACTCTTTTTGATTATCCAAATATAAAGAGAACTTCCAATCAAATGCCCTTTCATTGGAAGTTCGAAACCTTACATTGTAAGCTGCATTTTTACTAGAACAATGTAATTGCTAGTAGATCTTAATCTTCAGTGCATCGTTGTTAGGTCAGATGGCGTTTTCCCACTGCAAATGATTTTGGATCTGAAATAATTCCTGCTTCAGCAAAAGAAATTAATGTAAAGGTACGTGTTTAACACCACAAGTTCCATCCAGTAGTAGGTACACTGTGTAAGCATTGTTGGGCAGTTCAAGAAATAGAATGACTACGCTACTTCATTCATATTTTTGTTAATTGCCTGTGGAAAATGTAATACGCCATACATGCCTAGTATGAGATATTTCAGCAGTCAGCACTAGCTACCTTTCCATTATTCAATTACAGTCATGCACCTGGAATTGCACAACTAAAGGACAGAAAATGAGGAAAACATGGTTGGCATCATATCCCCATTTTATTTCTATATTACTGCACCGGCAAGTAGCAATTTTAGGTTTGAAGAATATTAATACTATCTCAAGATGTCATATTCTTTTCCCTAAACCTTCATTGCCATATGATGTCACCACTCACCAGTATCTAATATTGAACATTTCAGGCATATCTTTTCAATGATTACTGGGAAGATATTGGAACTATTAAATCCTTTTTTGAAGCAAATCTTGCCCTTGCTGAACAGGTATGCCTTGTCTGTGCAAACTAATGGAAAGCTGTGTTTGTATACTTCAGGCTGTGTTCTTCAGATAAATATGTAACTGTAGGCATTACAAAATTGATGGATCTATTTTTTCACCATCCTTCTATCAGTCCCTGCCCTTCTTCCTTTCCTACACCCGTTCTTTCAGGGTGTGTTTGGTTTGGAGACAGGTAAGGATGGAATGAATCCATCCCTGTTTTTAAGTATGGAACTGTCTCATCCCCTATTGTCCCTGGAACCAAACACACTATTGAAGGCAGGTAGCGAGGAAGAGGGACGAGCCCATCCCCTCATTTTTGAGGGACGGGGGCATCCTCAATTTAGGGGAATATTCCCAGGATATTCCCCAAAGGGGATGGACTCTGTCCCTGCTGATTCCAATCCAAACAGGTCCAAATCTGTGATAGCCCCGTCCCATCCCCTATTGTCCTTGGAACCAAACACACCCTCATGTTCTCGGTTTTGGCATTAGTTTTATTCAATGTATTGGTGTGATAGTAAATTAGTGATAAGACTGTTCGTACTGATTAAGTATCAAGCAGTAACTTTTTAAAAAAAAACTAATCAAGTAATAACTTGAACTCTTTGTAACTTGTGGTCATCTTTTGATTAAACTATGCAGCCTCCAAGGTTCAGCTTTTATGATGCCAACAAACCAATGTACACGTCACGGAGAAACCTGCCACCATCTATGATCAACAACAGTAAGGTATGTGGTGCCCTATCTGAACTAGCATGACTCCCTTTTTGAGCTATTTTAGTTCCCGAATCCCAAATATTCTTCGATTCACTCATGTAGCTAATTAGCAATTCATAATGACTCTCTTTATTTTGGTTTTGCCTCCCTACTAATATTGAATTTGGAGTTCAGTTACTCTTCTTCATAAATCAATTTGGTTGCCGTGTCACATTCTAACACATTGATATCTTTGCAGATCACTGATTCAATCATTTCCCATGGATGTTTCTTGGATAACTGCAGGATAGAGCATAGTGTTGTTGGAGTCCGTTCTCGGATAGGCTCCAATATGCACCTCAAGGTAAGTCCTCTTTGTTTCTAGAAGCATATTACACCAATAGAATCGATTCCACTCTTCCACAATTACAGCAAATTTGCCGTTTCATTTTCCTGCAGGATACAGTAATGCTCGGTGCTGACTTCTACGAAACTGATGCGGAAAGAGGAGAACTGCTGGCTGAAGGAAAGGTTCCAATTGGGATCGGGGAGAACACAAAGATTCAGTATGCATGCACATTTACTTCCTAGATCATTGGAACATCAATTTAGACATCATCTTGTATTATTAGACTCTTAATGTCTCCCTTTTGTTCTTTGCAGGAACTGCATCATAGACAAGAATGCGAGGATAGGGAAGAATGTGACAATTTCTAACTCTGAGGTATGAATGATCTCTGCCACCTCATTTCTTCAAGAACAGTGGAATATTCATCTGACTAACAATACTTAAAATCACCAAGCAACAGTTGCAACTTGCAACAAATTAAGATCTGCACAATGTTGTTTCATGTCACCTTGAGTTTTATGATTATGATTTTTGCAGTGTTTGCCAGCATTGGAATTATTCTTTCCAGTGCACCACTCTTCAGCGGATGTTATCAAGATCTAATTCAATTGTGATTGTCTGTTTGGTCTTTGCAGGGTGTGCAGGAAGCAGATAGGACCTCCGAAGGCTTCTACATCCGATCCGGCATCACGATCGTACTAAAGAACTCAATAATTGCGGATGGATTAGTCATATGAGATGAAAAAACCCGAATCCGACAAGAAAAATCAGACACCAACATTTGGGGAAGGACTAGAATAATCACAAGAGTTCTTTGTGCTATTCCAGTAAGTTGTGCAGCATTTAGGAGCTGCTGCTTATCTGTACAAAGATCATTTTGGCTCACAAATGTTTGTCTCACCGTGTTGTTTTCAAACTCAAAAATCGCTGTAAACATGAACACCAAAGCTGGAAAACTTTTGCATTTCGGCGTTTCTTTTTTTTCGTTGGACAATGTACATCGTCAGAAACTTTTATCACGTTTTATGTCTACAAGTTGAACACCAAAACTGGAAAATTTTGTATTTCAGTCCAACATTTTTTTGTTTTAGGCCTTACATTTCTACAAGTTACATTTAGTCGAAACTTTTGCTATGGAAAACTTAGAAACATAAAATAAATAGAATATATCTTGTGTGGCTCAACAAGGTCTGTAGCAGAAATATTTGGCAAATATGTGTGTGTTTTCAATGTTTAGGATAATTTTTACTTTTTGAGATATGAAGTAGGAAGTATAATTTAAATATTTTGTTTGTTAACTATGTAAAGCAAAATTGAAATATTAGTCACATATGAAGTTGAAAATTATGAAGAGGATGAATGTTTGTTCATGATAAAAAAGAAGAAATTAATAGATGATTCCATGGTAAAATCCGGATGGCTATAACTATGCCCGTGTGAGTAAGGATTCATAGTTTTGTAAAATGTTTTCCCCTCTCCATCTAAGCATGCTTCCCAAGGACAGAGCACCTACCGTATTTTATATAATCAAAACTTTTCCGTACAAGTTTGTGGTAGAGCCTAAACTCTGCACACGCTTCTGAGCCCCAGAAGCCGTCGCAAAACACCCTAACCCCGACTACTTCAGCACCTCCAGCCGCTTCCCTGTTTCGGCTTCGATCACCTGTAAGATCGAGGAGGACGACTAGAGGGGGGTGAATAGGCGGTTTAAAAATTCTCTACAAATTAATACTAATCAATACAAGATATTTTCTATTTGCTTAAACCAATGAAACAATGCGGAAGCTAAATTCAAGTTAGTTTGGTACAATAGCGCCTAAGTCAAGCAAATTCGCCTAAGTGCACCAACAATGCTATCCTAGGTCAAGGTTTGCAATTCTAGGTTTACAAGCAATCAAATTAAGTCTATAAATGTAAATTGTTTGAATATAAATTAAGTACAAGGAAACAAACCACAATCGACACAACGATGTTTTACCGTGGTGTTCGGAGACTTGCCGGTCTCCCCTAATCCACGTTGAGGTTAACCCGAACAAATCGGACCGGCTCCACGAATTAAGCCGAAACATCTCGTATCCACTAGTGGTAGCTCTTTCCTGCTCCGGGTAGGTGAGCTCCGACCTTCACAAATTCGCCGGGTCTTCTCACAACCTTCTTGAGAAGATCACCGCGCACGACGCCTCCAACGCCGTCTAGGAGTCGACAAACTCCAAGAGTAACAAGCCAAGTCCCTCACTTGACTCTCACCACGTGCAACAAATGCACAAGCTCAATTGGACACTAAGTCCACCTCTAGATGCAACACATGCACTCTAAAACATCTCTCGCTTCTCACAAAGTGCAACACATGCACAATTGAGTGGAGAGCCTTACTCTAGCTCAAGAACACAGGAATAAATGAAACAACAACTTCTCCAACCGGCCACAAGGGGGTATTTATACCCCACACAAGAAAACTAGCCGTTGGAGCCAAACCCCTGAAAAATCAGGAAAATCGGAACTACCGCAGTACAAATTGCGGTACTTCCGGTTTCCTCGCCAACGGTCAGAAAACTAGCCGTTTCTCAACGAAATCGGAACTACCGCAGTACAAATTGCGGTACTTCCGATTTTCCCGAGGCCAAGTCATTCAAAAAGTCACTCTCTGGAAAAAATGTTCCGCTCGAAAATCGGAACTACCGGAAAATCGGAACTACCGCAGTACAAATTGCGGTACTTCCGCAAAAATCGGAACTACCGCAGTACAAATTGCGGTACTTCCGTTTTTAGTTTTTCAGCACAGACGACACTCGAAAAAATGGTCATAACTTTTGACTCCGATGTCGGAATTCAGTGATCTTGGACTCTATGGAAAGCTTATTCAGAGGGCTACACAACCCATCTATTTGCATGACCTCAAACACATTAGATCAATGCAGAAATCAAAGAACATCCAAGGAGTCACTACCATGGTCCAAGTCCAAGGAAATAGCAATAAACAATCTTAGACCATGCCAAGGGATAATGCATGATCTCCAACTTTTGTAAAACGCATTTGCAAACTTAGATCATGCCACAAGGAGTAGGTGCATGGACTTCAAGCACTTGCAAAACACATTTGCAATGCATAGTCCCATGTTGCTAGAATTCAACATATGAGCTTCGACTATTTGCAAAACACATTCGCAAATATAAGTCTCATGTCGAGATGAGCTAGAGCAAGTGAGGTTTGAACTATCAACACATGATGAGACTCAAACTACTAGACATGACCACTCTTAATAGTACGGCAACCTACACTAGCAATCCGGTCTTCCAACCAAACACCAAGACCGGTAAAAGACTAGAAACACATCCTTAGCCCTAATTAGTTATACCTTTGCCTTGGGTCATCGTCTTGATAGGCATCAACTCATGAGGCATTCTTTTCATCAACTCCATCAATACATGATGGTCTTCACTTGTCTTGATGATCAACACATGATCATCTCCATTTGAACATGCATCAACTCATGACACATCTTCTTCTTGATGGCCTTCAATACATGAATCCATCTTCTTCTTTGATAGCCTTCAACTCATGAAACTATCTTCTTCTCAATCTTGACTTGATGATCTTCAACACATGAAGTCATTCCAAGTCGTTCTTATTTGTGGAACCTAAACTCTGCATCCAACTCATGGAAACCGTTAGTCCACAGAACAATTGTCATCGATTATCAAACTTCACCATTTTGGTAATTCATGACAATCTCAACAAATAATGAGATATGAAAATGATTTGCGAGTATACACCTTGTACACAACAAATGTATACTCTAAAATAAGCTTTAGACAAAGCTTACTCATCCGGTTGTCATTTAGGCATTCAACCATTAACACATAATGGAGAAGTTAGATGACAACCCGATTGCACATGAGTATATACGAACTACACAAGTTATATATACTCAAGAATGTATTTCAAAGTAAAGATCCCAAATATGCGTATTAAAGAAAGCATGGATCAATACTTATGAAACTCCAAAATATATAGAGAGCTCCCCCTAAATGTGTGCATACAAGTGTATATAGTGAAGACATATGCACATATTCATTTTAGACTAATTGAGGAGTTCAATCTATATTTTGGATCTAAGGAATGCATTTGTAAATGAGAAAGCGATTTCAAATGCATACCTCTTTGATTTCACCTTTTCATCCAAATAAGACTAACCAAAGATAAACTCAAATAAACATATTAGTCTCATAAATTCATTTATCATTTTCATCAAAATATTATAAATTATATGTCATTAATATCATAATGTCATAATGGCATTTGTCATTAACACCAAAACCAACTTAAATGGAGCTTTATCTTTCATCACCGCTTGGAGGCTTCGACCATGTTGTGTGGTCAAAAGAGGCTCCGACCACGTTGTCGCAAGTCTTGTGCAACCCCCGCTCGGACGCCGTCCGATGTCTCTAAGCCGCTCGCACACCGTTAGATTCCCTTAAAGTTGGCCAAACACCATCCAAACCCTGCAACCACTTGTACACCGCCCAATCTTGCAAGTAACTCGTACGCCGTCTGATCTCCGTTGGCTTCCGTTACTCGATGGTCGTTACGACCGTGCAGCCGTTTCGACCACGGCATGGCTTCTGACCACGTTGTGGTCTTCAACCACGGCTTGGCTCCCGACCACGTTATGGCTTCCGACCATGCTGTGATCTTCGACCACGGTATAGCTTCCGACCGCGTTGTCGTTTCGACCGTGCTATGGTTTTCGACCACTGTGTGGCTTCCGACCACCTGAGTACTCGTCGGATCTTCCGAGTACGCACAGTAAAAACCCGCGATGAACAGTACCCGACCCGTTACTGTTCATCCAGAACCCAAAAACACAAAATATACCCATTTCGACCGTTTCAAGCCCGCCAACCCATTTCTCAGCCCTGTTTCGCCTTTTAGACCCTCCCATAAGCCCAAAACCTTGTTTATTCGGATCTTCTCTTCATTTTGTTTCTTTATTCCTAGCTCAACCCTTCGGGCGTGGAATTAATTTATTTTAACTTGTTTTTGCGTTAGCTCCCGACGCCAAAGTCCCTCCAGAGCCTGAAGGAGAAGCCCAAGCTCAAGCCCAATCCACCGAAGAGTTTGAGCTCGTTGAAATCGTAGACCCGCAAGGCAAGTCACATATATTTTGATCATATTAAACTTACATTCCTTTATTTAATGATTTATCAGTATTTTCATTATATTATTTACAAGTTGTTATTTCATGTATAAATACTGTTATAATGACATGATATTAGTTACGTCCTACCACCCGAAAAAGTCTAGTTTAATTTGATGGCCAAATTCATCTTGACAAACCATAGTAATATTAAAAATAGTAATAGTATAAATATGGTAGCTTAGGAACTCATCAAAATCTTTCCACTGTTAACAATTTCGGTACTTGTCCAGAGTTTTGAAAAGTTGGACTTAGGGTAAGCGAGGATCGCGGAAAGCCATAAGTGGGCCGGATCCTAAGACCTTATCCTAGGGTAGAGGCTTGGCTGTGGATTGGTGGCAGTGCCGCAGGCACTAAATATGGGTTTGTGCGTAGATGTTGCCTCAGTTAAAAATGTAAGGACTAGACCCTTATGCTGAGTAAGAAACATGTTACTCGCCCAACCACAAGCGTTGACTTTGTCAAACTTGGCTTAGTAGCTGCTCAAGTTCTATTGAACCTCTGCAACTGGTGGGGGGAGACCGAGGGTGAGTTCGTATGGGAGGTGGTTAACCATACAACTGTAGGGCTGCGACAAGTCGGGCGAGATCCGTGGGGTCACCCGAGCTTGTTGAGATCAAAAACCTACTGGGTGGAGGCTATATAAAGAGTTGAGCAGTGAACAATCTTGTTTTCTTAACTCTGTCGCGGGAGTTAAGGGATCTTGTAGGTAAAACAAGGCAACTCTGCAGAGTCATGAAATAATAATATTCGAATACGCCGTGCTTTCGGTAAATAAAGTTGTGTTTAATGGGTGAATCCAACAGCTAAGCATAAGTAGATTTGAGAAGGATTTGAGAATGTTGAAAGTTGGTAATCAAGTTTGAAACCCCCTTTTACTAATGAAGTTATCTTTCTTTTAAGTTTCAAACTGGTTCACAACTAAAACTGCATTCATATAAAATAAGAAACTTGTTTCTCCATCACATGGTAAACCTTGCATGTAGTTATTGGAAATCTCCATGTGACTTGTTGAGTAGGTAGTTGTACTCATACTTGCTAAAAACATTAATAAAAATCCTGCAATGAGGATGCAGACGAAGGCGAAGAAGTGGAAATCTACGAGATAGATGGAATTAGGGTTGTCTTCCGCTCAGGCGTGCCTGTGACGTCCTTTTGCTGTAGTGTACCTAAGGGCCGTTTGCCCTACTGTAAAACTTGGTTTTATGCCTTTATATTGTAATAAAGTTAGCTTTTGTTCTTAAACTTGCGTTGGCAATGTTGTACACTCGATTGATATAACTCGTAACTGAACAATTCTGAGTAGTTGCGAGGGATTCATAACACTTCCAAAAATAGGGGGTGTTACATGGAGCGATGGCCCCGGCCTGCACTATTGTACACGAGCCCGGCCGATGCCAGTGAGCATTCACAGGTACGAACCTGGCAGCGCCTGGGGGCGGCGCTGGAGGATTGTGCACAACCTGGGCGGCCGCGCCTTCCTCATTGACAACAGTAGCCAGTCGGTGGCGGTGCCGCCGTCAACGTGGTTGAGGCCCAACTGCGACTACTTCACCGACATTATGCCGGGATCCGACGAGGTACGAGAGACTATCTGGAGCAGGACATTTGGGAGTTCGGCATGGAGGGCGGGGTCTTGCTGTCGTGCGGTCGGGGAGGCTTCCCACATTGGTTTGAGTGGCCAAAAGCCATGTGGTTTACACCTTCCGTGCCGTGACCACGTCGGATGCAGCTGCACATTGCAGCAGTATCAGCTATATTGTGGTCTTCGAGAAAAAAATAATAATAATGCATGCACGGCGATACTGCTCTGTTGATCTTGACTAGTATTTCCTTTCCAAAAGTTCTGTATAAGACATTGCGTATCATGTGTGGAAGAAACGTAACCATGCATGTTACTCGCGCGCACCAGAACATCACACGTGAGTCCGCTATGCCCCAGCTTTACAAGTATCCAATCAGTGCACAGCTGGACATCAGGAATGAACTGTTTCTTAACGCGAAGAAATACCGAAAGAATTTACCTCTACAAAAAAAAGTTCAAACAACACCTGTGACGACCATGTCAATCACAGCCTCCCCCATAATTCCATAGAGCACATTCCTAGCCCGTACTCTGTAGATGCTAAGTGAATGTGGCGTGAACTAAACAATGAAATGGAATATTGCTTTGAACTCGGGAGAGTCGGGATAGGCTCAGTATTTGGATGGAACTATTGTCTTCTTCCTATTTTCCTTCTTTGTTTCTCCTGGGTTCAGTTGGAACTATGTCTTCTCCTTGGCTGCTTTGAATAGTTTGATAACATTTTCATACACCACAAATGTGAGGGAAGCTGCTGGAAGGTTTTTCAATAGGTTAGACGTGATGCCCCTGTAAAATCCACGGACACCTTCGTACCTGTAACAGAAATTGAGAATCCAAAGAACACGAGTTACTCAATTTTAACACAACTCCCTTAATGTCGACCAGCAAAGGTGCAGTTCAGAAAATTGAATGGGCTATCTGGCGGCTCTGGCCAAATATGGCACATACTCAACATGATTACTTTTGCTGTGATGCCACAACATTACACAAGCAGACCTTGACATTCCCAATTCCAACAGGTGTAGTACAGATTAATGAAGAATATAGATGGTGTAGTACAGATTAATGAAGAATATAGATGATCAATGGGCTAAACTGTAGGGCAAACTTGAAAAAAGACAGCAAGCTTATCTACTGTATACTAGAAACATCAAGTTCCTACATGGGTAAGATGCCTATTGCATAGGACAAGAGAAAGGTTAACCTGTATTTAACATCAGACTCCATGAAGCAGTAATGCCACCTAAACATTCTCTAATCAAAGATTAATGACATAGCAATAACTCTCACCTTGCAGTTTCCTGCACTACATGCCAACTGTCTGAGTACTTAGGAGTACCATCACTGCCAGGCCGTTGCTGGAAAATTGCACACAAGAACTGTTATTATTATTTGATTAAAACTCAAAGAAATGGGATGGAGATGAAGAGCTTCAAATCTGAAACCTACCTGCAAGCGGGCTCGGATAACCTGCAAAATCCAAAAACCGTTAGTTGATATGTTTCGTAAGAAGGCAGCATATATTTATAAGTTGATGAGAATAAACAGAACAAAAAACTTGCCTGATAAGGATAAGTTAGTAGAATAGCAGCTAATTTTGAACCAGCCCCAAGTGTCGCATAATCAATGGAATTCTGTTAATAATGAAGGCAAAGGCATATCAGACATAGTAACCACCTATCCACCTATTAGTGGATGTATTTTGGCACAGAGATGACTGGAAACAAATGTTCTAAAAAACTGAGCTTCCTGAATCAACGGATGTATCATACCTTTCTACATATTTGATGTTGAAAATTCGTTTTCTAAGAAACAATACTGCATAACACTTATATTTTGACTATTTCATAATCTTCACAATGAAGTGTTAAAAACTTAAGTCTCCTATATTTCATTATTCACAAGATGTATCATGTGAAGACATGCAGAAAGAGATAGGGAATATTAAAAAAGGTTGACCAGAATAGCTTCAGCAACCTAGTTTAAGAAAATGACTAAACATCAGAACTAAATTATCCAGGGGAACATAAGCATGTCTATATTGCACCAAATTAAACTAGATGTCCCGAGCACACGTTTAATTAGTTAGTACCAATGAATCATCGCTGCCTCTGTTGTCTGTCCTTGTTTGTCTACTTTTGACAAATATCATAGCTCTGCGAAGTTCCTCATAGGCCGTGAACTGTATCGCACCATGGGTGACCTTTCAAGCAGCATGGCACAATAGAGAAACATGAAAGCATCAATTAGATTCATCAATCATATCCAAGTAAAACAAAAGAAATAAGTAAGGACTCTAGAAGAAGTTAACAGTCCAAATCATATGCACCTTCACTAATTGAAAATAGTATAGGCAACTCTACTTAAGCAAAATTACAATTTACAACGACCAAATTCATTCAGCATTGATGGAATAGATGGGAAAGAAGCTACTAGCAGTGTTGTCGAATTCTGCAATTACAATTTGCAACGACCAAATTCCTTCAGCATTGATGAAATAGAGGGGAACGAAGCTACTAGCAGTGTTGTCGAATTCTGATATTGGCAGGCATACTAAACAAACAAGAAAAAAACAAAAGATTTAGCTAGCCTTACTTTAATTTCTTAAAAAAAAACTCGACCTGCGGGGGGGAAGAATCCCCCCGGGCATTGCTTTAAGAAGAAGGTCTTCTCACGCAGACCGAGAAAACCCCCGAACCCCTGCTCCACCCTTACACAGCGGCACCATCGCCCGACCGTGTGAGACTACCGGCGGATCCTTTGGATCAACGCCTTGGCGGGGCCTTAGACCTGTGCTTTGGTGTGGTAGCAGGCGAGGGGATTTTTTCCCCCAAGCCTAAAATTCGCTCCCACTGGGAGTCAAACCCAGGACCTGGGGGGTGCTACTCAGGCTTCTAACCATTGGGCTAGAGACCCTTTCGCTTACTTTAATTTCTTCTTGAGAACTATGGGTGATCTCCATAATGAGGCCAATTTTTTGACATCACAATGGCACAATAGCAATGCGGAAAAAACATGACTAGTGATGATCCAATAATATGAAGTCATGAAAACAGATTATCCAGTTGGGGCCTCACAAGAGGATATTACCTAGAGCATATAGCTATAAATTTGATAATTGACAGGTCACACCTCACAGAAAACCCTTATGATGCTAATATCTTAAAACTCAGGTGCAACTTTCACAACAGCCAATCAAGTTCATACCATTAGGAGTGGTTACGATAAATTCAGTACTTTGTTTCACAAACATAGATTTGGGTCAAGAACTCACGAAAGAATGAACTGAAGTCACAGAAACTATATAACTACGGGTCAAGAACAACTCAACACGCTGTTGCACTCCCGCATCTAACATTGCTTAAAGCATCATGGGGCAATGGCTATATGACTAATTGTAGGGCAGCATTGAAAAGCAACATAAAATCAGTTAAGCAACAGATAAAGAAAAAGATACATACCAGCAAAAGCCCAGGTCCGATCCCTCTATAAAGTGCAAGCCATCCCTCCTCTTTCATAATAGTTCTCAAAGCATCTGGCCTTGCGGAGACCAAATAAGCAAAATCACAGAAAATTTAAATTAGAGTAAATTGCACTTTGCACCAAATAACTTGTCGCTTGTTTCACTTTGCATCAGGGTTAACCCATACTTTCATTTTGCACCAAAGTAGACCAAATAAAATTTCACTTTGCACTAGTCCAACCTTGTTTGGCTCAAACCGGCTCTACATAATAACAAGTCAGTATACACAATTTTGATCGCTCTGTTCTTTCAATTTGATTGCCTTGTTTGAGACTAAAATTGAAAGGCTAGCGCAAAGTAAAATTTTATTTGGTCTGCTCTGGTTCAAAGTGAAAGTATAGGTTTACCCTGGTGTAAAGTGAAACAAACAATAAGTTACTCGTGCAAAGTATAATTCACTCTTTAAATTAAATATAAACCAAAAGAAATCTGAACACTGACTAAGAACAGGAACAATTCATAGCAAGATGCATCATACTTCACATAATGGATTTGATTTTTTTTTGCTAAACTCATGTAAATATGCATAATTTCAGCAGCTTCTGCCAGAGCCAAGAATGGGCATAGGCCACACTCATGTGATGCAATCACTGTTAGAGTGATCTCAGGGCTTTGGCCCAACGGCCAAAGCCCATCCCTTGACCGCGCCCTGATCGGGGGCGCCCAGCCCGTTTGGCTGGTGGGCCCCTGTCGCCAGCGCTATAAATACAGAGGTGGGGGCCGGGCGGCACTGATCACGAGGTTGACCGCGCCGCCGTCACCCCACCGACAAACCCTAAGACCGATCTGTTAGAGGGGAGCGCTGAAGCGACGGGAAGCCACCACCGGCCAGGGAGATCGTCGCCACCGGGAGACGCCACCGCCGCTCCTCTTCCCCGACCGTCGCTGCCCGTGCGCAGAGCTTCGCCGACGAACCACAATGGCCGGCTCTTCATCCTCTACACCGGAAGGTTGGTATCTCTCTCTCTCTCCCTCTCGGATTACCTCAAGAACCCTAGAGTAAAGAATCACCCCGCTAGATCTACCCTAGGAGGTCCTAAAGAAACTAGGCTATCAATGGTATCAGAGCAACCTAGTTTTAGATCTAGACGGAGCGAAGAAAGAAAAGAGGACGACCCCCCCCCGAACCCTAGAAAACCAGAAAAGGAAAAGAACAGAGAAGGGGAACGGGGCGAAACCCTAACCCTAGATCTGAAAAGAGTCTTACCTGGCGTGGTCGCCGTCGTCGTCGCTGGCGTGCAGGAGATCGGCCGAGTCTCGGGCTCGCCGGCGCTCCACGTACGGGCCATCGCCGACGCGCGCTTGAACGGGCGCCGACACGGAGCCGCTCGACGGCGGCGCGCTCCCTCTCAGGGGAGCGCGCACGCCGGCGAGAGGGCCCGCGGCGGCGCCGTCTTCTCCTTCTCCGGCGGCGTGGACGCAGTCGCCGTCGCCGCCGCTTCGCTCGCTCGGTCGGGTGCGGACGAGAGAAAGGGGAGAGAGAGGAATGGATTAGGGTTTCGGGGGCGTCCGCCGCGCGCCGTTTTGATCGGGCGAAAGAGGCGCTGAGCCGTCGGATCGCATCGGGCGGCTGAGATCGCGCCAAGCCGCGTCGGGCTGGCTTTTGGCCCAGGCGGGCGAGAGCTTTCCCGGCCCAGGCCCAGGTTGCGGCCGCGTCCGCTCCGCCGAGAGGAACGGGAGCCGTCGGATGTGAATCCGACGGCTGTTGTTTTTGCGGCCGGGGCGCGGGGTCGGCGCGACGTCCGCGCGAGCGCGTGGGCGCGTGAGAGAGGCCGAGCGGGCCGCAGAGGCCGCGCGCGGGCAGGCCGCGCGTGCGTGAGGCCGCGGGCACGCGCGCGCGCGGGAGTTGGCCGAGCGGGCCGTCGGTGGGCCGCGGGCGCGAGGAGCGGGCCAAATTGGCCGGATGAACAGTAAAGCCCGAAAAAATGTTTTTTTTATTTAATTTCAGAAGCCCTTTTGAGTGTATTTTAATGAAATTTGCACCAATTTCTCTGTAATTTTTGCACCAACGTGTTAATTTTTCCAGAGATTGATGTTAACAGTATAATGCTTCTGAATATTGAATTATTTTTAGAATAATTACAGTTTCCGCTGCAAAAGTTAATGTTGATTGTTTTTTCATTATTAAATTCGAACCAACGGGAGAATTTAATTTTGGAAAAATAGAGATAAATCCCAGATAATTATGATATTGTTATTTTCTGACCAACGTTGATAATAACAATATTATAATTTTTAAATTGATGATTTTATGCATTATTTCTATTTCTGCCCAACGGTGATGTAGATTTAATGTATGATAGAATTGTTTTTAAATTGTATGTCGTATTTTTGACCAACGTTGGAAATAAGTCATATAATTTTGATGTTACGTTCTCACTGCATTTGAAATATTTTTCAGGAGGATACAACTTAATGAGTTGTATTAGAGAAATCCCCACTCTCAAAGGTGATAATTATGGAGAGTGGAAGAAAATGTTAGATTTAGCTTTTATCTTGGCTGAGGTGGACTGGGTCCTCACTACAGCACGTCCCACTGAGCCTCTGGCACCAGTGAGGGAACAGAATGAGGATGACACTGCATGGCAGAAAAGACAGAGGGATCATGCTCCCTTGCAGATGTCTTATGATCTTGATCATAAGAAATGGACCACAGCCAACAAGAAATGTATGGCTGTGATAAAGAACACAATTGAGCCTGCTATTCTGGGCTCAATTGCAGAGTGTGACACTGTCACTGAATACCTTGATAAAATAAAGAGTCAGTTTACTGGCTCTTCAAAGACTTATGCTACACAGCTGATTAAGCAGCTGGTAACAGAGAGGTATTCTGGCGGTGGCAATGGCATAAGAGAGCACATTCTTAGAATGAGCAACTTGGCATCTAAACTGAAACCGATGGATTTGGCTCTCAAGGATGAGTTCCTTATTCATTTGGTTTTTGCTTCTTTGCCAAAAGAGTTTGACACTTTTGTTGTCAACTACAATATGCAGCCCGAAAAATGGGACATGGAAAAGTGCATAGCCATGTGCGTGCAAGAGGAGGAAAGAATCAAAACCTCACATGGTGGTTCTATCAACTTTGTTAGGGAAAACAAGAAAAAGAATTATAACAGTAACCCCTTCTCAAAGAACAAGGGCAAAGCCTCTGTACATCAGCCTCAACAGAACAAATTTGCTGTAGACAAAGACCAGTGCCTTCACTGTAAGAAGACGGGACACTACAAGAAGGATTGTCCTGACTATTTAAAGATGATAATGGCTAAGAAAGGTGAGAACATTATTACCTTTATTAATGAATGCCTGTATGTGAAATATTCGAAATCCACTTGGTGGATTGACTCAAGAGCAACTGTTCATGTTGCTAATTCTTTACAGGGATTCCGTTCGACGACTACGCAAAGAAAAGAAAGATGCGTTAAAGTCGCAAATGGAGTCGAAGCTGAAGTTGAAGCCGTTGGCGATCTTTTATTAGAATTAGCTAATGGCTCCACTCTTCTACTTAGAGATGTCCTTTTTGTACCCTCTTTACAGAGGAATTTGATTAGTGTGTCAAATTTGGACAAAGATGGTTATGATTGCAATTTTGGAAATGGCAAGTGCGAAATAATGTTTAATAAAGAATGTGTTGGTATTGCCATATTACAGAATGAGCTTTATTTGTTATCATTGTGTGATGATGTGAATGTCGTATGCGATAATGAGAACGTTGCGTGCGAGAAAGTGATTGAATCCTCGTCTACGAATACAAACAGAAAACGAAAGAGAACTCTAGATGAGTCGTCGAAATTATGGCACTGTCGTTTAGGCCATATTTCGAGGGGGAGAATAGAAAGACTAGTAAAGAATGATATTCTTCCTCCATTAGAGTTCTCAGACTTAGAACAATGCAGAGAATGCATTAAAGGAAAATATGTAAAGAAAAATAAAGAAAGATGCTAAAAGAAGCACAGGAGTTCTACAAATTATTCACACAGATATTTGTGGTCCTTTTCCTGTGAAAAGTGTGGATGGATATGACTCGTTCATAACATTCACAGATGATTACTCCCGTTATGGATATATTTATCCAATCAAAGAAAGAAATGAAGTCTTGGATAAATTCAAGATATTTAAGGCTGAAATTGAAAACCAACACGATTTAAAGATTAAGATAGTCCGATCTGATCGTGGGGGGGAGTACTACGGTCGACATACCCCATATGGACAAGTTCCTGGACCTTTTGCGAGGTTTTTACAGGAAAATGGAATAGTGGCCCAGTATTCGATGCCGGGCGAACCTCAGCAAAATGGAGTAGCTGAAAGACGCAACCGTACCCTGATGGATATGGTGCGAAGTATGATGAGCTACTCCACACTCCCATTGAGTTTGTGGATGGAGGCGTTGAAAACCGCCATTCATATTCTCAACAGAGTGCCTAGTAAGTCGGTGCCCAAAACACCGTACGAGTTGTGGACAGGAAGAGTTCCCTCACTAAACCACTTACGTGTGTGGGGGAGTCCTGCTGAGGCTAAAGTATTTAACCCAAACCTTGGGAAACTTGATCCCAAAACAGTAAGTTGCCATTTCATTGGCTACCCTGAAAAGTCAAAAGGTTATCGTTTCTACTGTCCAAACAGATATACAAAGTTTGTAGAAACGAGACATGCTGTCTTCTTAGAGGATGAAATGATGAGGGGGAGCATGGTAGCTCGAGAGATTGACCTTGAAGAGAAGCGGGTGTATGCGCCCACTCCGATGATTCAAGAGTCATTATTCACACTACCTGCTGTCGCTGCACCGACGGTGCAAGACACTGTGGTGCCAGCACCTGTTATTGTTCCTCCCGTGGCAACAATGAATGAGAATGAAGAACTTGCTCTTCAGGATCATATAGAACCTATTGCCACAGATGAGGGGGAGCAACAGCAGCCTCAAACAGTAGATGTACCAAATGAGGAGGCTCCGAGGAGGTCTCAAAGAGTAAGAAGATCAGTTATTTCTGATGATTATCAGATTTATCATACAGAGGAATTTCAAATGAAGGATGATCCCACCTCATTTGAAGAAGCCATGAGAAGCGAAAATTCCTCAAAATGGCTTGATGCCATGGAAGAGGAAATGAGGTCCATGAAGACTAATAAAGTCTGGGACTTGGAAATTATTCCTAAAGGAGCCAAAACAGTAGACTGTAAATGGGTCTACAAGACAAAGCTTGACTCCCAAGGGAATATAGAAAGATACAAAGCGCGACTTGTGGCGAAAGGCTTTACGCAAAGAGAAGGTATTGATTACAATGAGACATTTTCTCCAGTCTCATGTAAAGATTCCTTCAGAATCATAATGGCATTAGTAGCACATTATGATTTAGAATTACATCAGATGGATGTAAAGACGGCATTTCTTAATGGGGATTTGGAGGAAAATGTTTACATGGCACAACCGAAAGGTTTTGTCGTGGAAGGAAATGAAAGAATGGGATGCCGCCTAAAGAAATCGATTTATGGGTTAAAGCAAGCTTCAAGACAGTGGTACTTGAAGTTTGACAGTACAATAAGAAAATTTGGGTTTAAAGAGAATGTAGAGGACAACTGTGTTTATGCAAAGTTTAAAGATGGGAAGTTTATCTTCCTAATCCTGTATGTGGATGATATCCTACTGGCTAGTAGTGATGTTAATCTGCTACTGGAAACAAAGAAGTTTTTGTCCTCAAACTTCGATATGAAAGATCTTGGTGAAGCTTCATTCGTTCTAGGGATCGAAATTCACCGAGATAGAAACAAAGGGGTATTGGGACTGTCACAAAAGGCATACATAGAGAAAGTCTTAAAGAAATTTGGTATGCATAAATGTAGTCCATCACCTGCACCTATAGTCAAGGGCGACAGATATGGGGATTTTCAATGCCCCAGGAACCAGTATGAGATCGATCAAATGAAAGCGGTTCCATATGCTTCAGCTGTCGGAAGCTTACAGTATGCTCAAGTGTGCACACGCCCTGACTTAGTATTTGTTACAGGGTTACTTGGCAGATTCCAGAGCAATCCTGGAATAGAACATTGGAAATTGATAAAGAAAGTCTTGCGTTATTTGCAAGGAACAAAAGGCCTCATGATGACATACAGAAGATCAGATTCACTCCATATAGTGGGGTATACAGATTCTGATTTTGCGGGAGATGATAGAAAGTCTACATCCGGATATGTGTTCACTCTCGCTAAAGGAGCTATATCGTGGAAAAGCTCAAAACAAACCGTCACTACATCGTCCACAATGTATGCCGAGTTTGTAGCATGTTATGAGGCCACGGGGCAGGTGAACTGGCTAAAGAAGTTCATACCCGGTTTAAAAGTGGTTGACGACATCAATAGACCACTTAAGTTGTACTGCGATAACGAACCCGCAGTAACGTATGCCCACAACAATAAGTCAAGTGGTGCTGCCAAACACATTGACATAAAGTACTATGTTGTGAAAGATAAAGTTCGGGATCAAATTATAAGTCTTGAGCACATAAGTATCGCAAAGATGTTAGCGGAATCGCTTACTAAAGGCTTACCACCCAACGTGTTCAGAGAACATGTAGCCGGCATGGGTTTAAGGGAAAGCCTATGATTCCTGGACTAAAAGATGGCCCAAAGATTAAAGTAACTGTTTCAGAACAGGGAGGTGTATTGTAACTGTTGAATCTATCGGCGATTGACCGTGACGATGAGACATGTTCTATGCACTAATCTGTGATGGAATGTGTAAAGTCAAAAGTAATTAAAGATAAAGTATAGTTTGAGATCAAGGGGGAGAATGTTAGAGTGATCTCAGGGCTTTGGCCCAACGGCCAAAGCCCATCCCTTGACCGCGCCCTGATCGGGGGCGCCCAGCCCGTTTGGCTGGTGGGCCCCTGTCGCCAGCGCTATAAATACAGAGGTGGGGGCCGGGCGGCACTGATCACGAGGTTGACCGCGCCGCCGTCACCCCACCGACAAACCCTAAGACCGATCTGTTAGAGGGGAGCGCTGAAGCGACGGGAAGCCACCACCGGCCAGGGAGATCGTCGCCACCGGGAGACGCCACCGCCGCTCCTCTTCCCCGACCGTCGCTGCCCGTGCGCAGAGCTTCGCCGACGAACCACAATGGCCGGCTCTTCATCCTCTACACCGGAAGGTTGGTATCTCTCTCTCTCTCTCCCTCTCGGATTACCTCAAGAACCCTAGAGTAAAGAATCACCCCGCTAGATCTACCCTAGGAGGTCCTAAAGAAACTAGGCTATCAATCACACCTCTAGAACAATCTGATTTGCTATATGATACTTGAAAAGTAAAGACATGGGTACCTTTTTAACACAAATATGAGTACTCAAGAAAGCATATATTACCAGAAAATCCAGAATATGGTGGAGTATGATGACTAGGTGTTTGTAGTTGCAGTCTTGTTTTCACCAGCCATATGGGATTTGTAAACAAGCAAACCTGTATAAACACAAGAAAGTCACTTGTGTCATGAATAAATTGTTTTTTTAGGTAATAAAAAGGCAATACAGGGGAACAAATAACACTAACACATGTTAGCAGCCAGAAAAGAATGCCACAGGTTAGGCATGCTATAGAAGGTTCAATTACATTTCGTCAATTCAACGGTGAAAATCTTATGCAAAGTCACTCAACTCATTTCCAATCTGACAATATGATATCAACAATTTTTGTGAGATCAGAAGTTACTGTACGAACCAAAGCACCTGCTTCTGCAGCTGAGACAAGATGGTGGAATGGACGGAGCTGGTCATCCTTCCCCTGCAAGTACCTTTGTTTAGCTCTGTTATAACTGTCGAAACAGACGTTCTTAAAGTCAGTCAAAACACCAATACTATAGTAAGAAGCACCCAAATTGGTAAACAGAAACACAGAATCCTTAGACAGGAGAAATAAACAAGTGAAACTAAATCCTGAAATTAGCAATTTACTTCAGTCTACTTCAGCATTGGAAAAAAAACACAATACAATTATTCGGAGGAAATGAACTAATGTAACTTACAAAAAGAAATATAGCCCCCAGGAAACAGTTGATCCGAGAACTGCAGGATAAAAGCCCGCATAAAGTCCTCTCAGGCCCTACAATAAGCCAGTTGGATCAGCATAGTTCGTACTTAACATATCAGAACAAATTCCTTACAATCTTACAACACAGTTCAACAATCTCAAGAGCCGTGATAAGCGTAGATTTGAAACATTTAGTTGACGAACCAAGCTTCTAAGATCAGTTATACTACAACAACATGCAATAACTTGCATTCCAGGACCAATGTACACGCACATGGGCAGAAAACTAAGAGGTTTTCCATGAGTTAATCTAACCACCTACCACATTTAACATGCAATTATGCTTTAACTAGAAATTTTAATACGCCCTAATAAAGTACATACATTTGCATGTATTCAAAATACCACTAGTTTGGAGCGTATACATAGACTAAATACATCTGCTTCCTAAGTTACATAAACTAAACACATCTGCTCCCTAAGTTCGACAACTTTTCAATCAAATTAAGTAAACTTTTCCAACTAGGTAGTAACAACTTGCAATCTCACCTATATATTGTTGGCAATTTCACTTCCAATTTTTTGGGAACCCATCAATACTAACACCACATGCACAGCACAGAGAACCCCTTTTTTAGTGAAGATATCAGCTAAGGGAAAATTTGGCAACTTCAACGCATCCACCGACCGGTTAAAACAAAAATGAGGTAGGAAGTCACACCTCAGATCGTGCGATGGTGTACACGGCGTGTGCCGTGTTCCTGTACGGCGACACGTCAGGCCACCCTCTCCCGCCGCTCACTGCACACCAACGTGAGAGAGCATGATTAATGGTCAGGCTGCGCGTATCCTAGGCCTAAGGTTTAACGGCTGGGGGGTGGTTACCTTGGAAGCGGGTGCGGACGACGTCGAGGGGGTGGAGGGTCGCGACGGTAGCGAAGCCGGCGGCCGCTCCGGCGGCGGCGTTCTCCCACGTCCAAGCCTCCGCCGCCGTCGGCGGGGTCCCCGGCGGCATCTCCGGCGAGAGGTGGTCGGGTCTCGTGTGCCTCTCGGTTCGGGGGGCTCGGTAGCGGCGGCCAGATTGTTCACGAAGTCGATGAATTTCCGCCTGCCTGAGCTAACCATGCGCTGACCACCTCACTTTTTTTAACGAGCCTTGTTTGGATGGGCCGGATTCCATCTAGTCCCCCGGGAAATTGTCTGACCTGAAGGCGTATCCTATTTGGGCTGACAATAGCTTGGGTATCGGAATAGCTCCTTGCCCAATTCCAGCGGATCCTAAAGAGCCCAACAGGCCATTTTTGATCAAAAGCAAGGATGGATCAGCGCCAACTTCTGTCCGCATTCGGACCCAACACGAACCTCTCTTTACCGAACACAAGAGTGAACAATTTAATAGGCCTCTAGTGCAATCTACCTTGTAACAGTGGTGTCCAAATAAGTTGTGTGTAGCAGACTAGCTCATAGTTTGTTACTGTAGGCATAACAAGAGGCGTGTCAGAACGGGTCGGCATGGCACGAGGGGCGGGCCATGCCTAGATCGCCACCCTAGCCAACGTGCTGGCACTGCACATCACACAATATCGGACCGGGCACAGCTTAGCACGGCACGACTCGTTAGCTATGCTTAGCCCGTAGGCACACGTAACTTGCAGGCACGACTCATTTGGCATGAAAATATAACCGTTAGGTATGTTTGACCCGAGCACGACACGGTGGACACGGTCCATTTGGCCCATTTATCTCGTTTACCATGAGTAATAGTCGATTTTTTTATTAAAAAAATTATAGCCATTTGTAAGTTTAAAATATGAAAAACTTCAAAAAAAATCTCGATTTTTCTATAAATAGGCAGCATACCCCTCATTCAGCCACACTCACTAGTAATCTCTTCTTCAAATTTTCTTGTGAAAATTTTAATATACTTTATGATAATTTGGCAAATTTCGAAATAATTTTGCCAACAATCTAAAAATTCGGCCAATGGTCAAGAAAAGAGATAACAATACTAATTTTCGTATGCTTATATTGTTCTTATTTTTCTTTATAATGATGTAAAATAGGTAAAGTGTAATTTTTTATTTGTATTTTACAGTTTTCACATTTTTTACGTAACGTGTCGTGGGCGTTGGTCTATGGTCCATAGGTGATAGATCCAAGCTACGGCCCACAGGTCCACAGCCACGTCATATGGGACGTCCCTGGCTGTTCGATTATCCGTAGGCTTACATGGGCCGTTGGATCGGCTTCCCGTTCAGAACTTGTGTTTTTGAGCTGTCTCGCACGGTTCCGACACTTAAACCCGTGACAAATCGCTACGTGCACACGGGGCTGGGGAAATAAAGGCCACGGAAGAATTATCCAGCCGACATAGGCATCTTAGTAAGAAATTAAACACAAATCTTATACAACAGGAATTATGCTAATACTCCTAGTACTTAGGGTATGCACGTAGTACTTAATAGATATTATGACATAGATTTTTATAGTGCTAGTAGCTCTTTGGAGGGCATACATTCCTAGTACTTACGTCGAGTGAGTTATTCTAATTTGACATTCTTAAGTATTTGTTGTTTATCGATGTTCAATGTTTTACCCTAGTATTTAAGATATAGAAGCCAAACATTACAATAGCCAATTGAATAATTCACAATAGTAACTTACAATTGGAATAGTGAAATAGTAGTATCCTTACAATTCTGCTGCGAGTATAAGCTTAGCAAGCATTAATCGAACTAAATTTACTTCAGCGTGCAGTTTAGATAGCCACATCGGACAAGAAAATCGTTCATGTTGATAGAGACACCTCCGGTGAAGTGTGCACCTAGCAATTGCCTCTCAAAACAACAGGTGCTTAACGCTAACACCATTCGCTAATCTGAACGGCTTCCTCTAATCAAACCCCTGTATTAAATTACAACGCCCCGTCCACAACCGCCATTAACCCGACGCAGAACACGGGAGAAAAATTCTTCGACTCCTTTCGAAGCCGTTCAGATCTCGCTTCTGGAAGCTTCCGCCCCGGCGCGGGATGTCTTCGGAACCCACCGCTCCCGCGAAGGGCGCCGCCGCCGGTGCCGTTGCCGGCGGGGGCAAACGCTGGCGGCGGAGCCGGTGGGCGGCCGCCGTGGGGGCCCTCCTCGTGGCGCTCCTCGCCGTGGCCGTGAGCTCCCGCAGCTTCCCGGCCATCTCCTCCTCCTCGCGCGGCGGCGGCGGCTGCGGCTGCCCGGTAAGATTCTCGCCGTTGCTCCTGCGATTTGGTAGAAGAAATTTTGCTGGTTTGGGGGTTTTGATTTGACGGCGTTGTTTTGGGGGTGGTGCTGTACTGCTCTGTGTTTCATTAGGGTGCGAGGAAGTACACGGGGATGGTGGAGGACTGCTGCTGCGACTACGAGACGGTGGACTCCATCAACGAGGAGGTGCTGCACCCGATCCTGCAGGAGCTCGTCACGTTGCCCTTCTTCAGGTACTTCAAGGTGAGGATATATGGGGTTTTAACGGTTTTATGCGTGATTTTAGTGCCTCATGGAAAATGTATGTCGTGATGTTGGGATAGCCAGCTAGACATGCTGAAATTTTGGAGTGATGTATGTTAGGTTGGAGCATTCGCGGCAAAACTATAGAGCCATTTTTGCGAATGTATGTTGTGCGATTGGAATACCGAATTGGATATGTGCTATCACTGAAAGTAAACATTCAAAATCCTTATTCATTTGTTCTAAGTCATGGGTTCTTTGTTTCCCTTTTTAGGTTAAATTGTGGTGTGACTGCCCTTTTTGGCCTGATGACGGAATGTGTCGGCTTAGGGACTGTAGTGTCTGTGAGTGCCCAGAGAACGAGTTTCCTGAACCATTCAAGAAGCCTTACAGTAGCCTTTCTCCGGATAATATGATCTGTCAAGAAGGAAAACCAGAGGCAACTGTTGATAGAACCCTTGACACCAAGGTTTTCAAAGGATGGGTCGAAACTGATAATCCATGGACAAATGATGATGAGACAGATAACGGTACATTGTTTTGCTTCATTTTAGTATATTGTGCTCCCTTTGTTTCTTCTTTATTATCATCCCTGACGATTATCAAACTTTTATCCCCGTTTCAGCTGAGATGACTTATGTGAATCTTCAATTAAATCCTGAACGTTACACTGGTTATACTGGTGATTCAGCTAGAAGGATATGGGACTCTATCTACAAAGAAAACTGTCCAAAATGTGAGCATTTGTGCTCTCCGATTTCTTTTTCTCTCACGCTCATTCTGATGTTTCGTTATGTTGACCTTGCCTAATGTCTAATTCTTAATGTGCAACTGAGCTGTTTATTTTGTTTCGTTTTTGTTGTTAACTTGCATTATATATCCTATTTACTGTCTGGTTGATTGCCTTTGTTTATAAGTACATTCTGGTGAGAGCACAGCATATCGAATGAATAAGTGCTGAGTTGATTGGTTGCATCCTTCTCTTGATATGTACAACAATTAAAGTCAAAGTCACTTGTCTTCTAAAATTATCCCTCTATGTGGTGTACTTTTGTTTGTTTATTATTCTTCTATGGTATGGTATAGTGGCATGCTTTAGTCAAGTTAGATGTAAATGTCATAGTGTCCGATACGATAGATGATCCTATCATGTGCTTACATCACCAAACTTATCATGACACAAGTTTTTCAAA
This sequence comes from Dendrocalamus latiflorus, assembly GCA_017311315.1. Taxonomy (NCBI): domain Eukaryota; kingdom Viridiplantae; phylum Streptophyta; class Magnoliopsida; order Poales; family Poaceae; genus Dendrocalamus; species Dendrocalamus latiflorus. The sequence goes on from CM029631.1 coordinate 5,822,209, forward strand.
TTGCCTTGTTTTCTTTCAGATCCTTCAGAAGAAATGTGCCAGGAGAAGAAGGCATTGTACAAGCTAATTTCAGGGTTGCACTCCTCAATTTCAGTACACATTGCTTATGATTATCTGCTCGACGAATCTGCTAACTTGGTATTTGCCCACTATCATACTCCTCATTTTGGTGTTTGTTACTTTGTTGTACCATTTTCATAATTGTTTTGACAATCTTATTGTAAATGACCACAGTGGGGACATAATCTTCCTTTGTTGTATGATCGTGTTCTGAAGTACCCGGAGCGTGTCCAAAATCTGTACTTCACGTACCTGTTTGTTCTTCGGGCAGTGACAAAGGTTCCTATTTGTTCCTTATTTTAAACTTAACCTTTACTTTACATTTTACTGCAGTGAAAGATTAATTTGCAGACTTGCTTTGTCGTAAAGCTTCTAGTGGATAACGATTTAATTTGCTATCTTATAGGCAGCAGATTACCTTGAGCAGGCTGAGTACAACACTGGCAATCCTGAAGAGGACCTGAAAACGCAATCTTTAGTGAAGCAACTGCTTTACAACCCCAAGTTAAGATCTGCATGCCCATTACCTTTTGATGAAGCAAAACTCTGGCAGGGTGAAAATGGCCCTGAGCTAAAGCAGAAGATTCAGAAGCAATTTAGAAATATAAGGTCTGTGTCATAATCTGTGTTTTCAATTTGTATTATGCATTTCCATAACTTGAAATCTTACCCCCTGCAATGTTCTGTTCGTAGTGCAATTATGGACTGTGTTGGATGTGAGAAGTGTCGATTATGGGGAAAGCTCCAAGTTCTTGGTCTTGGAACTGCACTGAAGATTCTGTTCTCTGTTGATGGAGAGAACCATTTGAATCAACCGGTATGTAGTTCATTTATCTTTACCTACTACCGCTTTGCAACATAAAAGTAATATGAGGTAGATACTGTGCATTTTGTTGGTCCATGCTCCAGTAAGAGACCAGTTTTTGACATATCATCCTTTTATGACCTTAGTTCCTAGCACCTGATGCTTTGCCTTATTGGTCACCTACATTTCCTATGGAATAAGTTATTTTTTAAAAAAACCCAGTAACTTATCTGTTCTACACTAATAACTAGTGAAAGTTACATTTCGACATGAGAGCAAAAAAAATGCCTGTTGGAATCTCAGAAATTATTATGAATTTACCTTTCAAATTCACATAAGATGTTCACAGTGGTGATTTGTCTAACAATGTTTCTTTTTGGTAATTATTCAGTTGCAGCTGCAGCGAAATGAGGTCATTGCATTGGTAAATCTTCTGAATAGGCTGTCAGAATCTGTCAAATTTGTACATGAAAAAGGACCCTCAATTGAGGAAATCATTAAACAACAGAGGTCTTCAACTGTTAAAAAGGGTGCTTCCTAGCTGAATCTTACTGTAAGTGATCTCTTGCACCTCATTAGTACAGTTTTATTTTGACTTCCATGCCTCATACCTTCTGCATTCTTCAATCTATTATTTCTGCAGGCGTTTCACTCAGATGTAAGAGAGCAAGTTGTATTTACACCTCCTCTCCGTACCGGAAGAGTAATGTACATGCAGGGAGCAGCTTCCTGGAGGGTTTTGCAGACCCTAGACAAAAGATATACAGAACTTTTGGGGCCAAACAATGGCAAAGCTTACCTAGTATTTTTTCGCTTTTACTGGGTACCACACCACCCCTTTGAATTTTCCATGTAGAGTACATTTGGCAACAGAAGACTTGGCATAATGCACGAGAAGACTTGGAAGTGTCAATGTGACATGCAGCAATGGTAACCAGTGGGCGTTTACCACCTTAGGGCCTCTTTGGAATGGCGGATTTTTACTGGGTTTTTGAAGGAAATGGATTCCTATGAAATTTAACCTTGTTCAAGCCTTTGGAACGGAGGATTCGCCTCATGGTCATGGCCTTTGTAACATTGTTCTAAGTAACTTCTGAGAAACTAAAGTAACTTCGGAGAAACCAAAACTGTTTAGAGCAGGCCATCAAGCTTGCTCCGCTTTAATCTAAAACGCCGGTCCGATTTACCAATCCACCCCTTCTCATCCAGGTACTCGCAATCATAAATGGAAGCAAATCACCTAGTATATGCTGAGCGCATAATACCGACTGTACCGTGCTACTTTCTCGATTTCGGCGGCCTAATAAAAAGGGAATATCCAGATTGATTGCTACACAGATTTAGCTACATTGCATAGAATCACGGTGATACGCTACGTCAGCCGTTATCAATCCACGCCGCACTTTTTCGCCTGATGACTTTAAATTAAAGGGATGTTTGGTTGCTACCACGTCTAAGATTAGGCAAATTTGATCAACTTTGAGAGCTGTTTGGTTGCAGCCACAGTTGTGGCACGATTCCCTTCCAGCAAATTAGGTTCTACGCGTCAATGACTTAAAAAAGTGTGATAAGATTCCCTTAGGCTTACTAAGGTGTGGCAAATAATTTGAGCAACTCAACTTAGACAAGTGTGGCAATTATTATTGGCAAAGTGTAACTAGCAACCAAACAGCCCCTAACTCCACGATACTGTAGCGCGTTGGCATGCTGCCAATACTTCATTTAGGGTGCACAATGGAAATCCACACATAACATATTCATGCACGAACCAGCTAGATTACACCAAGGAAGTAGGTGTTCTTGGGATTTTCTCCTTCGCTAAATTAGTTAAAATATACAGATCCAGTGGACCACAGCTCAGTGTCATGGGCGATCGATGAACCGATGGATTACTGGTTGGGCTTGTGACATTGACAAGCCATAAAAGTGATGGTTCATGTGCCAAAAAAACATTGTTTTGAATAGGAAAATGGCGCCAGGGGAACAATGTAGTGCACCATGTTTGCTTCTTTTGGAGATATCTTTTAGTATGCATTTTGGTAGGCCAATGTGGTCCGTGTCCTGATACCTCTTGGAGCTGGAGTTCAAGCATAATATATGGGCCCCTGACTCATCAGTTTGGTGTTTTCCCCATGCAATGACACAGGACTATATTGTTTACTCACTGCTCTTTTTGGGTTTCAAATTTTTGAATCATAACAGCAATCTGACATGTGTAATGGCAAGTTGTGAGGATCTTTTTCCTCACGATCCTTAGCTGAACTATAGAACATCAAGGGATTCTCTGTTTTTTAGGCCTTTCGTCTTGAACTCAAAGATGTGATTGAACTTTGATGCTATCCCATGTCACACCATAAAACTTCTAGAGGAATTTTTTGGAACTAATGTATGAGCCACACATGAACAGTGCGGTTTGATATACTTTAGTGTGGACACTGACTCGGTGCATGCATGTTGTTGATATACTTTATCAACATTCCGTCTGGACTTGTACAAAGATCAAGAAGTACAGTAGCAATATTTTTAAAGTTGGAGCATAGTACTATACAAATTACTACAATGTACACTTCAGTTTTTACACATACCATGCAATACACGGTTTACCGCATCGATTAGTTACAAATATCACAATAATTTACACATGCATTCAATAACAAATCAATCAATGTCAAATCAAAGGACAGATCATATTTATCAAATCAGCCACATCGGAGTACTCCGATGGGCAATGCCCTCCTATGGTGTTGGGATCGTAGGTGCAGCCAGAATCAGTGGCAGACCTACCAGGGGCAAAAATGGCTGACACACACCCTATCTCAGCCTGAGAGTAGTAACCTTAGCAGTTAGCACCCTTCAGCCATCCATGAGGGCGCTATGAATGTTTACTGACGAGTGAGAGAGTTTAGAAAGGTCAGTGAGGGAGAGTTCAGAGAATGTGAGAGATTACTGAAGGTAGAAGAAAAACATAAGGATTAAGGAGAGTTGGGTCTAAATTAGCTTTTTTTATGCTGGGCAAACCATGTATCCACACCAGCAAAGCCTATCAAATTGCCAAGCCCAAATATCTTTCCACCGAGTCCAACCAATTCGGCAGCAATTCTCCATTCCATTCTTCCTGATTCGATGATTCTCTCCTAGCTCCTGTGCTTGACGACTGGTGGGCGGGCGGTATGTAGGCGGCTGAGGTTTGCGTAGTTGACTCTAGCAGGCGGGGGACAGGGTGGATTACGCAAGCCGTGGGGGAGTAGGCAATGGCCAACCGCTAGACGCCGGTGAGCGGGTGGCATGCAGGGCTCTAGCGGGGCTCACGTCGTAGCATGGGCGACGGTCGGTGGACGGCCCGTGCTGCCGTTGGCGCAGGGCCCAAGTGCCACCGCCCAGGCCAAATTTGGAGCACAAAGTGGCAGAGGAGAGGAAGGGGCTGAGGGAGGCAGGGTCAAGGCAGGCAACGACTTTGATTCAGCGTAGAGGAGAGAGAGCAGTTGACCATTAGCGCAAAGAAGAGGAAAGGGAGCAGTTGGCTATCGGCGTAGAGGAGAGGGACTAAGGGAGGGGGGAGGCCTGGAGGGAGCGACCGAGGGAGGCGGAGGCTCGACTGCCTAAGGGGAGGGAGTGAGATAGAGAGAGCGTGTGTGAGACTTGGAAAGTGAGGTATTTAAAAGAAAACACAAATATACTTTTTAATTCACACAATTGTGATTAATTTGGTATTTTAGTTCCATCCATTGTTATTTACCGATTCATAGATTTGCAAGAAATTGAGAAACAAGCACTGCATAAATATTTTCCAAGCAATACAAGTGGTACTCCCCATACATACTAACGTGAGCATGACTCAAGTAAAAAAGGCTCAGGCAGATTTTAATCCCAATGAAATCATCCCTGATCCATCAAGACACATAACTATTAATAAGTACGACAATGAAATTAGAGATCAAGTAAGGATGGCATATATGTTGAGAGGTCCAACCCAACCAAAAGGACACGATTTTTCTCGCAAAATACAAAATGATTGTTCAAGGGCATTTCAACAATGTTCGTACAATAAATTTGATTGGTTTGAATATAGTGTGGAGAAGGATATGTCATTTTGTTTCTATTCTTTTCTTTTTAAGAAACCTGGAAGGCCCAAAAATTTTGGCGATGATGTATTTAAAATAACAAGGTATTTCAATTGGAGGAAGGCTTTGGAAACATTTTATAAACATGTTTGTGGACCTAGTAGTTATCACAACATTGCAAATTGGGATAATCTATGGTATGTAGGTTTGTGAATCATGTAGTTCATTTTATGTTTTTAATTATATTATTTATTCATGTAATCATGTGGTTGTGTTTTAAATTAGCATAATCTGTAGCATGTAGGTTTGTGAATAACAAGGGAAGGTTGTGTCAAAGGTTTCTTGGTATTAAGTATGTGACAAATTATACATCTGCTACATTAAAGGAAGCTTTGCTTGCTTTACTGGAAAGCACCAATTACCAATTTTTAGGCTACGCGGGCAAGCTTATGATGGAGCTTCGAATATGAGAGGAGAATTTAATAGCTTGAAAATACATATTCAAGATGAAAATCCGAATGCTTTCTATATCCATTGCTTTGCTTACCAGTTGCAGTTAGTGGCTGTAATGCTGCAATTTGTAGTAGGACTATTTCTCTTTTCTCTAACTATGTTCCCTTGACAGTGACTATTGTAAATGTATTTTGCAAGAGATATGTTGCTTGTAAAGCATCAAGATGTCCTTTGGATAAGCTAGAGAATAGCAAGGCTGCCACTCGAACAAGGTTGCATGAATAAATGATAGCTAGACCTTCATATACTAGATTGGGCTCCTATCCAAAAACCTTGTTGCGTATTTACCAAATGTGGGAGGCAGTGTTAGAGGTGCTAGAGATTATGAGTAAAAATGCATGTCAATCATTAAGTTATGGTGGAGCATTAGATTTGGTATAGAAAATGGAAAGTTTTTGAATTTGTGTTTATCTTGCATTTGTTAATACACTTTCCAAACATTATAAATGAGTTATCACTTGCTTTGCAAAGGACGAATCAACATATTGTTAAAACCATGGGTTTACTTGTAAAGTGAAAGTGTGCTTGCACAACACGAGGGACAATAGGCGGGAGTCATTATTCTAGCAAGTGAAAAGTTTTTGTGAAGTAAATGATATTCATGCACAAAATATGGAAGAACTCATACTAGTTAGAGTTATGTCTGCACGTAGTAAGCATACAATGATATACCTTCATTATTACCATGTTAAGATTTTCATTGCTGCTATTGATGCCATTACATCATACATGAAGACCGTTTGTAACTTCACTATGGCTGACCATTTGTTGTTTAAAAAATCATCTTCAAATCTGTGTTCTCAATACCAGGAGAAATGTAAAATTCTATGGATGTGGTGATATTGCAAAGCTAGTTCAAAAGATGATTGCAACAGGAAAAATAGAACTTTCTCATTGGTCTATCGCTATTGAGTTAACAATAATCCTTCCAGTGGCACGGCGTGGGCCAAGGCCAGTCGACCCGCTTGGCCGCACGGAAGAAAACCCCCACTGGGCTGCATTATGCTGGTGGGCCGGCCCAATACTGTTCACCTGAGAAAAATCCAGAAAATCAGAGAAAAAACTAGAAAATTCCAAAAATGCATCGTTTCGATGTCGCGAATCCATTTTTGACCTCTGTTCCACCAAATTGAGCTCCAAATAAATCCAAACCTCTCCATTTGAATTTTAGTGCATTTTACTCCGTTTTAATTAGATTATTTTTCCTAGCTTGATTAAATTCAAGTATGGACTTATTTTATTTTATGTGTTTGTGCTAGCATCCGACCTTTTCCGAAGCAACGGTGTAAGGACCGGAACTAGGTAGTGAAGTGTACGAGCTAGTGGAAGTTTCATAGCACTAAGGCAAGTTACAAGTTTTTCATCATATTGAATCCCGTAAAACTTAAATTATTTAATTGCCGTATTTGCATTATTCTAAATTGTTGATTAAAATAAATGTTTAGAATGACATGCTAATTAGTTGTGTCCTATCACTGAAAAATGACATGTTTAATTTGAAGCATATTCACCTTGACAATCTTAGTAATATTTAAATTATTGTATAAATAATTGTAGATCAGCTCATTCAAAATCTTGTATTACTAAGTGACTTGGCATTTGGCCAGTAGAATTTGTAAAATTGGTAGTAGGGTAAGGGTGTGCAGCGGAAAGCCACAAGGTGACCTTCAGCTACGACCTTACGCTAGGGTAGTGGCTTGAATGGAAGTGTGGTAGTGCCGTCGGGCACAGTTGTTTGGAATGTGGTTGGTGCCTCAAGTGAAAAATAAGGACAAGAATCTTATGCTGAGTAAAAGACACAATAATCGCTTAGCTATAGGAGTTGACTTGTCAACCCTGGTTTAGTAGCTGCTCAACTTGATTGAATCTCTACAAGAGGTGGGGGTGTTGATGATAGGGAGTTAGGTATGTGTAGCGGTAAAACTATACCTAACAACGATAGAGGTCACCCAGAGCGAGTAGAATAGATTAGGGTTAATGTGTGAGCCGTGTCTAGGTGATTCTATTAGGTAGAGCCTATATAAAGAGATGTACAGTGAAACGACCTGGTTTTCTTAACTCAGTCATGAGGGTTAGGGAATCTTGCGGGTAAAGCTAGGCAACTCTGCAGAGTGAAATCAATGGTATTTGGATACGCCATGTTTCTGGTTAATGAAGCTGTGTTAATTGGGTGATTCCAGCAACAAAAGCATAAGTAGATTTTATGATATTTTAATTTGAGTAAGATGAGTATGTAAATGTTGAAAGAAAACCCCTTTAATCTTAAAGAGATATGTTCATGTCTTACCTGTTTGCAAATAAAACTGCATCCACTCAATTTAATAGAACAAGTATATTTCCTCTCTTTGAATATCCTTGCAAGTTGTTAAATTAAAGTCTACTCTTATGACTTGCTAGGTACAATTGTACTCATTACTTACTAAACAACAAACAGAAAACCAGTGGAACCAAGATGCCTAAACCAAAGATGAAGTTCCTGAAGAACCTTTCTTCGCTGAGGATGATTAGTTTTAAGTCTTAACTGTGCTTAAGTACGTCTAGGAGTTTCTTGTATTGTAAGATAATTTTGGGGTTACACGCCCGCTGTGTAAAAAGGAGGTGATAAATCTTATGTCTATAATAAAAGTTTGACTCTTTTGCTGTAGGCACGTGTTGTTATGATGCGTACTTATATATAGTACTCTATAATTGTTTAGAGCAACTCCATCCCATTAGTCATTTCTCCCTTTCTATTTCCTAGGATGAAGAGGCTCTCTATTTGAGTTAGCATTCCAATGGCCTAGCTATTTGAGAAGCGAGTGAGGAGGCGCTCGCCAAATCTAGCTAGCGGCCGGGAGAAAATAGCGACTCGATAAAAATGAAGAGGAGGATAAAGAACCGGTTGGAGTCCATTTCTTGAGTCATATTAGGTAAATATACAATGAAGAGCAGGATAAAGAACCGGTTGGAGTTGCTCTTAGTGTTGAATAGTTATGGAGATTACAAGCGTCTTCAGAAATAGGATGTTACATTTTCGATGCGACGATGGGAAGCTCCGGGCAAAATCTCTGAAATTACGTGGGTGGGTTATGGTGGTGATCGGTTCGGCTGAAAGCCTCATGGCTTATGGCTGAAAACACTGTAGCTGGCTGAAAAAAGCATTGTAGCTGACAGAGGTTTATTTACCATAATTAAATTTAAAAATAGAAAAAACATATTAGCTCATCACGTATAATGTAAACAAATACGAGGAAAAAAGAACCGGTAAAAAAACTCAAAAAAAGCCAAAAGTTCAGAAAAAGACGAAATTTATGAATAGTGCAAAAATAAGCTGAAGCCATATTGATCAGGGCCATATAAAAGTAAGTACACGTGGCTAGCCGGCGTCCGGTGGTCTTGGCAAACATGTGGTCCGACCCGACCGGGCATATACCACATGCGTGTCCCGTCCCTGAGCTAGATCTGGCGCGTCGATCTCCCTCCAAAATCCAGATCACTACCTGTCAGATAGATCGGCACGCACAGCGTCGATCACGCACCGCGCCCAGAGCCTCAAGAGTCTACGAAGAAATCATTTCAGTCGGACGCCGCGCGAGACAGGCAGGCAGGAAGATGCACGAGGTTTTGCCGGCCGGACAAGTGTCTACAGCAGCGAGATTAAACGGCTTGGAGATCATAGATGAGTTCGAAACAACCACTTGCGTGGCCGAAGCTGCAAATCAAGGGACTTTCTAGTGTCTCCCCCACCCCACCCAGACACATTTTTGTGTTTGATAGGTTATCTCACTAACATTGCAGCGGATTGAAATATTTTGAACCATCTGATTATCCTAAGCGAGGTTTATGGTGTTGTCAGACTTATCTTCCCACTGGTAGTCTTCGGTGATACCCACCGAGGCAGATGGTGGTGCGAGTGTTGAGACCATCACCTCCCCATGCATAGTCCCGTCATCGATGACCTGATGTGGCTAACAATGCCGCCGCCACGGCCTTTTGGAGAGCAATAGCCTCACGACCGGGTCAAGGCTCTAACTCTGAGCTCACAAAAAAAGGATTTTGATAAATATTATCCGGATGTTTTCTTCTAAACAATCATCCAAATTTCTCACATTTGGATGCCCGTGAATATTCGTGCACTACTACTTCCACCTTCTTCTCCGACGACCCATTCTTCTCCTCTCCGGCGATTGCTTCTTTCTCCTCTCCGGTAACCCATTCTTTCTCCTCGCCGGTGACCGCTTCTTCCTCCTTTCCGACGACCCGAGGGGAGAATCTCGCCACCCGCGCCTAGGGTTCATTGTTCCCTAGGCATAGAGGGAGGGCGGGGGACGGTAGCCCGGCAGTGGGCGGTGGTAGGGTGACGAGTGGGGTAGGAGGGTGGTGGGTAGTGCCGGAGGGCAGCAGAAGGCAATGACTATTAGGTTGGACAGGGGCGACACGGCATGGAGAGGTAGGGGTGGTGTGGCAAGGCGGTAGGGGTGCTGCCGGTCGCGGGTGGTGGAGGAAGGGGCGGGAGGTCGCGGAGATGAGCCGCGCGGAGCTGCTCCAGCAATAGAAGGAGGCAGCGCGAAGGGCGATGAGGAGGACGGCGCTAAGGACGCATGGTGGGAGACGACGGGATCGAAACAGAGGGTCTTAATTTAAGAGTCATAAATTTAAATAATTATTTAAAATAAAATATCTAGATAATTAGTAGACACACAAAAAAATAACGTAAGACGTGCAAGATGTACACACTAGTCATGATGTCGTGCTACCATGCACAGCCCTATACAACACAACTCGACGAGACGAGCGCAGCAAATCTAGTAGTAATCCCTATCCCCAATCATTCATGTGCGAGAAAGATAACCCTGGTACGTGTCAGACAGTGGGGCCCACGCGGCAGTGGCCAACCAACCAAACACCATGGGCCATGGCCTATCTCCATCGCATTACTTTGCCGCGAGCTAGGTAGTAGAGCTAGCTAGCTGCTATCCTAGCCTGCGGGAATGCAGGCAGGCAGGATTTGATTTGACACACGACAGACACAGGGAGCCAAGCCGTTACGCAGTCGCCCATTTCCGTTATGCCTGCGTCCCTGGGCCGGCACATACGATGGAGATAGCCGACACTACTAGTCACAGAGTAGTCGTAGCCTTTAAGCACTCACTAGCTAGGGTGATGGAGAGAGTCGGTCACCATGGGCGTACGGCGATGGCGCCCCCGCGGTGGGAGAAATTTTACGATATCATGGTTATATAAAATAAGTTGTGTAACAATTTAATAAAAGACTAATATATAATGTACAATATTGTCTCCAGCCAACGCCCCTGTGCCCACCTCGAAGGCCTAGTTCTGGTCCCCAAGGCCTCCGCCCCCACCCCAATCGTCCCCTCTATGTTGGCGCCAAGCTCGATCTCCTAATGTCCGGCCAAGCGCTCCGGATCCATGTCCTTGGGCTTGGACGGAGCCACGTCCGGTGCCAGGGTGGCGGGGGGTAGTGGGTGCGTGCCGGCCAAGTCCTCCAAGGCAACGCTTGCGTCAATTGGCATGCCCATCGCGACCCCTGCCCTACCGGTCGACGTGTCCTTCTCCGCTGTTACTCCATCCACCAACACCCCCGCGCCCAAGTCCTCCCCTGCAACCCCTGCACCATTCATCGTGGGAGGGTTGGTGGGTGTCGTCAGCGAGCAGTGGCCGAAGGGGCAGAGGCAAGCCCAAAAACAGGTCACCGAGGTGGGATAGCAGTCAGAGAAGACAACGTTGCGGTCAAAGCGGTCATCCCGGTGCCTAGCGACTGCACGGAGTGCCCAACTGCAGAGCAAGAATGGGGAACGACAGCGCCAGAGTGAGAGGGAAAACCAAGGTGAGCATGAGTAGGATGGGGCCGAGGAGAACTCACCCATGCAATCAGAGGAGCCGAGGGAGTACCAAGGTGGGCTGGCATCGTCGGCGGGGGACGACGTGAGGTGGTCGCCAATGGGGGCAGCCTAGGGTGAAGGAGAGGTCGTGGCGGCGCTTGGAGATGGTAAAGGATGATGTGGGGTGCTTCTATCCAAAGTAATTGCACCGAGGCGCTGTGGAGGATGAATGGTGGCAGCGGCGGCTGCGGCGGATGGCAGCGAGGAAGACACAGGTTCGGCAAGCTCTTACGGGGATGGCTTCAAATCAACCGATAGGGTAGCGGTCGTAGTGGACGTACCAGCCGGCGCTGGCGTTACCTTGGAGGACTCAGGCGACGCGCACCCACTACCCCAGCCACCCTGACGCTGGCCATGGCTCCATCCAAGCCAGGCCATGGATTCCGGGGGCTCAGTCAAAGACTAGAAGATCGAGCTCGACACCGTCGCCAACAAAGAAAGGACGATCGGGGTAGGGGCCGAAGCTGGGGCATTTGGGGTGGACACAAAGACGTTGACTAGAGATAATTCTACACATGATATATCAGTCTTTTATTAAATCGTTACCCACTCGACTCATAATGTGTAACTATAATACCATAGATTTTCCCGCAACACAGCCGTACCTCCGCGCCCGTTGGAGGGAGGGGAGGAGAGGCGGGGCGGTCAAAGATTCGGTCTCGTTTTTTCGGGGTTTGAGTTCGCTGAAGCTGAGTGCGACTAGGGGCTGGGCCCTCGCCGGTGTCGCTTCGCACCTGGCCCTGCGCCTGCACTGCAGCTGCGCTGCTGCCCCCATATCAGCTCATGTCCTCCTCTGTCTGATCATCAGACTCCCTCTCCGTCAGTCTATCTCCTCTCGTCTCGTGCATGCCAACTTTTCAGCACCTCCGTCCTATCTGATGTCTCTTGGCATCATCTGGGCCGCACGGACTGCTTCATTCATGCCGGTTAAATGCTCCGTGCTCCTTGCGTTTGACTCGCTAATTTGACCTAGCAGTCATGTATTTACTAGATGGGTTTATCCGTAGAGCCTATCATATAAATAGTACTATACGTACTTTTCTTTAAATTTAATCTTTTAACACCTGTTCTTATAAATTTAATCTTTATTTCCGAACTTGACAGTCATAGCAAACAACACGTGTCGTCTACTGTGATACAGAAGCTCGCCATATGTTGCCAGGCCACCAGAGCTTTACAACACCTGCCAAGCTACAGTTGTTCGGCAGTAGGAGCTGGCGAGGCCCCACAGCAGCAATCAATTTTCATTATTAGCACTAAGTAAATATGATTAATGCTAATTAAATGCAATTAGCACTAAGTAAGCATACATACTAATTAATATGCGATGTCCAGCGACTTACCGAGTTCCCCTAGATCAATAGTCATAAGGAGGAGTTAGATTTATAAAAATAGATGTCTAAAACTAAATTTGAAAGAAAAAAGCTAAATATTATTTGTGTAAACAGTTCTTATTCCTAAGTAGATGCACGCACGTAAAGATAGTTGGCCTAAGCGTGCATTTAAAAGCTCTACTAGTAGTTATGTATATTATGGTTACCGAGTGTGAAACGTGGTTAGAGTCTAGGAGGAGAGAAACTTCTAAGCCAGCCTTATTTCTGACCTTTTTTTACTATTTATAAATTTTGTCTTTTTTCTGTTTTTTTGGTTTTTTGATCTTTTTTGTTGGTTCTTTTTTCCGTATTCGTTTGCATTTGTCTGTGATAGGCTAACTTGTTTGTTCTATTTTTAAATTTTTTAAATTTAATTACGCCAAATAAGCCACAATCAACTACAGTGAAATTTCAAGCATAAACCACTTTTTTTCAGCCCAAATGAGCGGCAAGGCTAAGGAGTACTCAAGCACTTTGTTATCTTGGGGTACTCGAATTTTGATTTGTAGGATTGGTATGTAACGGTAAAGGTGAATGGGGTCTTCAAAATTTCCACCAAGTATTTGTGGATTCTTCACTCCAATAGGAATTGACATATAAAAATCAAGATTAGAAGCTAACACCAAAGCAATCAACTTAAGAAAACAAAAACCGAGGAAATAAGAGCTCAGGCGGTCAGATCGCCGGTTGGGCACCAATTTGATAAGCCTATGGTGATCTAACCGAAAGAGGGTGCAGTTTGACTTGCCTCCCCTGTTTCAGAAGAATAAACTCAGCTCGAGTCGATTCAATTTTTTGTGTGACTTCAAAAATACAAGTTCAAATGATATAAATTTTGCATACACCTTACTTAAGGTTTCAGAAATCTATTCCAACCAAGAATTGCAAAAATCCATGTCAAAGTTCAGACTTTTTCAAGAATCCATAATATGATATTTCTTCCATCTTGCAATATAAGTCTAACCTCATTATATATGTAAACTAAGGAAACACTAAATATAAGAAAAAGTATTATTATTGGACCATACATACCTCTATTAAAGGATATATTGTAGCTACTCGACTATTTTTTTCTACATTAAAGCAAGAGTACGGAGTAGAAATATTGAAATAACTATATTTTAATTTTCTAGATAGACTTTATATTGTATGATGCAGTTTTTCAAAGATTCACGAAGTGCTCATTTCAACTTTTGCTGTGAGCTTTTAGTTTTTTTCACCATTTGGGGCTTTTCTGTCACTGTAGCTGTTGTTAGCTTTTTAGTGTAATTAAGTTTAAAAATTTAAAAAAGGAAAGACATGTTATCTCATCACGTTATGTGAAAAAGAAAAAACAACTCATAAGCCCTGGTACAGCTAACAGTGCCATTCCATACCAATGTTGCCATAGTTCAAAAAGAATGGGCCAAAGCACCCTTGACTCCTCCGTGTCTTTCCTGTTGTACTCTTTACCCTTTTACTAAACGTACCACCCAGAGCTGTAAAGCGGTAATGAACTACTTACTCTAGGCAAAAGGTAAAAGAAGCCAGTTTTTACTAGCACCTCTTTTTACCGCCGCGCCCACGCGAGGAGCCAAGTCAGACGACGCAACATCTTGCAGGGCCATCGGTTTGGTCGGTCAGCTAGGCCATGCATGCACGAGAGGCGAGAGAGGGAGATGGCAGTAGCATGTCTGCACTCTGCAGTGACTGTGCAGCGTGCATAGCCTGTAACCTGGCTGTAGCTTTTGGTGCTAGCAGCCCATGGTAAACAGCGGCACGCACGTCGTCGCGTGCAGCGAGCGCATGCGACAAGTTGCTGCCGTTGGCCTTTGGCCTCGCGCTGCCGTGCGGCGGCCGTGGCCGGGGCGGCCGCGGCGCGAGACGGGCGAGCCCGTCCTCCGTGCCGCCCCGTTCGGCGGACACGTTGTGAGTACGTGTGATCTTGGAGCTGTTCCCCTAAGAAATCACTGCCTAACGAAGTAGCAAAATTGAGCTTGGCAACTATCCTAACACGTCGCCAAGCAAACGTGGTTGTCCACGGTTTTCTGTTTATTCGGCCCCGTTAGAACCCTGAAATTCCACATGGACCTGATGAGATGGTTCTGTAACCGTTTAGGTTTAACAAAACCCTTTTTAGATGGTGTGTTTTTAGGCCTGTTCTTTTTTGCTGCGGCTTATGGCTTTTGACTGAAATTTTTGAATTTTGGCTGTTTACGGTACAGATTACAGAGAGATTGATACTCACTTGCAATTTTGGCTGGTACAGATGTTGAGCTTTTAACGTGTACTACGTTTAACTTATGGACCCCGTCTTGAGAAAATACTCCGTTTAAAAGTTAGGTACTGTAGCGTCTGTCAAAAGCCGGGCGGCTTGTGCCCTGCCAAACACCCCCTTTTTCCTGATTTTGGTGAGAATTGAATTAGGCCTTAGTGCTAATAAAAGTTTCTCTGTTTTACTAATAACTGAGGAGTACTTCAACACAGCAGTTTCAGTACTCTTGAAATCTAGTCTGCTCACAAAGCTTATATAGAGACGTTATTATTAGATTTTGCTTTTGATTTTCTACTTAGAAAAGTCAGAATTCAATATGAATATCTCACTTTCAAAGCAGCTTTTCTATTTCAGTCAGCCTAAGCCACGGATACATCATGTGCACCACTTCACTCGCTCCCATCTCACACACATCTCTTCCTCATATTTTTCACCACTCATCACTTTCTTCTAAAAGCCATTTATTTTAGCCACTATTATTTATTTTTAGTAAAAAAATTATCGGTGACAACCAAAAGTCCACGGTCTCAGCCAATAGAACACCGCGTAATCCTGCGCTGAAAATTGCTGAGCTGCATGCCAGTACACTACCACCCCACCCAGACATAAATACTCTTCGGACGTGCAGCCAGAAATAAATTTGAGAGCCTAACGCCTACACATACGATCAAACTTTATTTTTTCCTCTGGGTGGTGGTCATTGTTAAAGAATCAATCCCCAATTCTTTATTGTGCAGGTGTCCAAGTGTAGAAAGTTACAGAGCTTTTTTGGTAGTGTGGTAAAAGTTTCAGCTTTAAAAACTTGACCCAAAAAAAAGAAAGAGAAAAAACCCTTAAAGAGTTGTACGCCCTTTTTAAACAACTCCACTCCAAAACCGAGGAGCAAAGCAAAGGAGAAGGGGGGAGACGCAGAAGACCAAAACCCCAAGACACCTCAAGTAAAACCCCCTCTGCACCCCGCCCTTTACACCAACCTGTTCTAAAGCAAGAGCCGAGAGGAAGGAGAGAGAGGAAGAAGCAGGGCAAAAGTAGTAGTGGTGGCTAGAGAGAGATAGAGAAGAGGGGGAGGGGAAGGGATATAAACTTTTAAGAGGACGGTATTGGGATGCAGCAGCAACACCTGATGCAGATGAACCAGAGCATGATGGGGGGCTATGCTTCCCCTACCGCTGTCACCACTGATCTCATTCAGCAGGTCATTCATGATCCCCCAAATCTCTCTTTTCCTCTTCTTTATCTCCATCTCTCTCTCTCTTTTGTTGGTACCCTAATATTTTCTTGCTTATTGCTTTCGTATTTTTCCTCCTTTGGTTCTTGAATCATTTCTGTCTCGCTTTCTTCTTTCTTTTTTTTGCTCCATCGATTGGTGTGGAAGTTTATGAAAAATGTTTCTTCGTGGAAAGGCGTTTATGCTCATAGTTTCCTTGTATTCTGCTTTCTTTCCGTCTTTCCTTCTGCTCATTTTTCTTTATCCTTGTTTGTTTTTGGTCACGTTATGTGTGTCCATCGATTGGTTTCATGACAAAACTCATTTGAAAACCCGCTATGCTGCAAAGTTTCTCTTTGTTTTTTATTTGAGAGATTCCAGAATAGCTCTAGGGCACATTCAGTTTGACCCCTCTTCTATTCTTCATGTTGATTTTTCTCGACATCCTCTACCCTTTATATTGATGTGTTCTCATATGGTCCCTCACATCCGATTTCCTCTGCAGTTCAAACTGTTGCTGTCTATTTGGTCCCTTTCTTTTGTTTTGCTGCTCATATGATGTGATGATTTCCATATCATTACCCCCTCTTAATCTACATACTATTTTTAGCTTGCTTTGGTTGGTGACTTGGTGTCAATGATCATATCTCCCTTTTCTTGTATTTCGCAAGTAATAACCTTGCCAGAGCTGTTCCCTCTGCAGCTGCCCTGGCAAACAACCATTAAATCTTGCCCCCTCTCTAAGCAAATGTACCATGTGCAATCTTCCATCAAAGGAAACAAGAAAGGCTGTGAGATTTGCATAAATCTCCCCCATTCCATTGTGCAATCTTTGGTGCCAGATGTTTTCTGCGTGGAAAAAAATTAATGCGTGGTTTTGAGAAAGAGATTAACACACACTGGCTGGTCACTGGCCTTATTGGCCAAGCCAAGCCGAGCCAAGCATGGTCTGGTCCATATTCATGTGGGTAGGAATGTAGGTTTGCTTGTGCTACTGCCGGTCACCCATTGGACTTTGACTGTTAGACCCCTAAAGCTGAGCTCCACGGCTAAAGGCCGATATAACCACCAGGGGCCCGGTCTGCTTGTCCTGGCCTTGTGATCACCTGTTTGACGTGCTATCTGTGCTATCGTGTCAGTTAATGATTGATCCTGAGCTTGAGAGGATAGGCTGGCAATCATATCTTTTGTATTTGTGACTGTGTGGTTCTGCTTTAGAATCAAGATGCCAATCTCCAATCTAGTACTTCGTTGGTGTTGACTGATATATTCATATATTGGTCATTTATAGCGCAAATGTTGTGTTTGAGATATGCATGTGCTTTATCTTGCGTGTACTGAAATGTATTAACACGAAAAGTTTCAACGTTAAAACTGTGCAGTACCTGGATGAGAACAAGCAGCTGATCCTGGCCATCCTCGACAACCAGAACAACGGGAAGGTGGAGGAGTGCGCACGGTGAGTCTGGTCTCTGATCTCCTTGTGATTGTGGTGTTGTAGCAACTAGCAACTGTACTGTAGGAGCACTGAACTCATGTTGGAATGTTGCTGGGCTTTTTTTTGCAGCTTTTACTCTATTAGCTCTTATGGTAGCATCAGTTTGATTGGTGTTTACAGGAACAAGATTGTCCTTCTGTTCTTCAGCCTGATCTCAGTAGACAAATGACAAATCAAATATGTTTATAAATGAAATGTTGCATGTGGTGTTGAAGGTGATTCCATTTTAGTCCATTGATGCTGGTTCTAGTTCATAGACTGATCAATACGTTTATCACTGCTCAAAAGAAGTGATTAATGTGTGGTTTTGTACTAGAAAAGGACAGTTTCTTGTTCAGTCCACTGTTTCTTGTTCAGTAATGTCAATCTCACAGAATAGTTTCTACCACCTCATATGGCTTTTCTCCTACTGAAGCAACTACCAATCTTTCTTTTTCCACCATCATGTCAAGTTATAGCATGCATGTTCATGTGCATATGCTTGTTTCACTGCTTACTTTGTAGTGACAAGAAACGCATTTGTACCACTGAACAATCCTATCACGTTCGCTTATTGCGCATTGCCCTACAACCCACAAGCTGAGCTCTCGTGTCTGCCACTTGCTGCTGTGCTCTGCAGGAACCAAGCTAAGCTCCAGCACAACCTCATGTACCTCGCCGCCATCGCCGACAGCCAGCCGCCGCAGACGGCCGCCCTATCACAGGTATTCATTGAGCCTCACCTTGCAATTCTTATCCTTTGCAGTTGTTTTTCACGAGTAAAATCAAGGCTGCATTGCTCATTTGACATGCTTGCTCGCAGTACCCGTCCAATCTGATGATGCAGTCCGGGCCGCGGTATATGCCGCAGCAGTCGGCGCAGATGATGGCCCCGCAGTCGCTGATGGCGGCCCGGTCGTCCATGATGTACGCGCAGCCGACCCTGTCGCAGCTGCAGCAGCAGCAAGCGGCGGCCGCGCACGGCCAGATGGGCATGTCCTGCGGCACGACCAGCGGGTTCAACATCCTTCACGGCGAGGCCAGCATGGGTGGCGCCGGCGCCGCTGCCGGCAACAGCATGATGAACGCCGGCGTCTTCTCAGACTTCGGCCGCAGCGCCAGCGGCGCCAAGGAGGGATCGACCTCGCTGTCCGTCGACGTCCGGGGTGCCAACTCCGGCGCGCAGAGCGGCGACGGGGAGTACCTGAAGGGCACCGAGGAGGAAGGCAGCTAGGGCGCTGACACTGCCACTGTCAGTAGCAGTTGGCACTGGCTATCAGCAGCAGCAGCAGTAGCTGGTAGTTTCTGAGGAGGGTAGTACCAGTAGGCGGCGGCGGCTAAGGTTTAGGTTTGTTCCATGGAACCTGGAGGTGGTAGTGGCCTGCATCTGCATCTGCATGCAGGGTTCACTTGTTTTGGATAGGCGTGGCAGGTTCTTCTAAGATGTAGTATGGAGTTTGCTTAGCTGGTGGCTTCTCGCGTGGTGCTGATGGTTTGTGAACACTCCCATATATATGTAGTGCTGAATGCTGACGGTGTTTACTTCTCACTGCCTTGTTTATTGTATGATCATGACGTTTGTTGCGGGTTGGATCGGAACCGTTCGTGTTAGATTTAGCTTCTAGATCCTATTTAGAGAAGTCAAAGCTAATATGAACATCTTAGTTTCTATTAGTCACTATTTTGTACTTTTATATGTTGTAATGTACTTTGTATTTTATTATGTTATAATTCTATAAGTCGCATAACGGTCTAAATGTTATATAATGTCTTTCGTTGCACTATTTTTTACATAATATACTCAGTGAAAAGTCTTAAGTAAATATAAATATCCTAGCTTCTAGCAGTCATTACTATTTATCAAATCACAGTTAAAAACTACCGGGAAAATTCAATGCGAAGGAACCAGTTATGAAGCTGTTGGGAGGAGCTTGTCCGTCAGGCAGGGAGCTGAACGACTTAGGCCCCGTTTGGCACGGCTCCACTTCACAAGTGGAGCTGTTTTTTTTGACTTCACGAGTGAAGCCGGGTGAAGCTACTTTTTTCAGCTCCTTGGGTGGAGCTACTTTTGTCTCAGCAGGTTTTAAAGAACTCCTTGAGTGGAGCTATTTTATTTTACCCCGTTTGACACAAAACAGCTCCAAACAGCTCCATGGAGCTGTACCAAACGGGACCTAGATCTCGCATGGCCCCGTCCTTGGCCTGCAGTGCCGCCAATGAGCTCGTCCATTCAGCACAGATAGTACGGCCGCAACATGGTCTGGAGTTAGGCTTCGTTTGGAACATGGAAACTCGTAACGTGCTCTAGAGCTAAGCCCTATTTGGAATATAGGATTTTTTTCTATTTTATACGGGAGCTGAACTGTTTATTGAGATATTCATGTGTTCTAAATAGGCCTTTAATAATTCACTTACAAGGTTTTAAGGCTAATTAGAACCTGATTTGTAACCACACCGAGACCACAGCCAACTACCCGGCCACCAACGTTGACACTTCAAGACTTGTGCGATTTAGCTTTTGAGGGAGGATATTAGATACTCCTCACTGAATTCGTGATATGAAACACCCCAAAATTTCAAGCTTTTCAAATTTTTTTGTAAATCTTGTTTGAATGCAATTTCCTTCCCAATTTGGCAAACCTCAATGAATTTACGCCTTCCCTTTTTGGCAAATCCGCCTCCATCCCTCCGTTGGCGCCCCTGCTTGCGCGCGCTACTCATCGCTCGCGTGCACCTCCCCTGGCCACAGCTCCCTCACATCCACCTCCCTCTCACATATCCCTGGGAAGATTTCGTTCATTCCCCCTCTCCATTCGCGTGAGAAAAGCGTGACCGAGAATGCCTCGCTGTAGAAACCGCCCTACACCCCATATAAACCCAATTGGTCACCGTGAAACATTTCCAGGCACTTCCCCGCACCTCCACCCCAGCCGATTGAGCCCACATCATCCCTGCTGTCCGCAATCGAAGCCCCTGAGTCCGGTGAGCCCTAGAGCCATTTTCATGATTGAATCGATTACTTTTCAATTCAGTGCTCCTATATGATCCTCAGTATCTTTGGAATGCAACGGCGCACCCGCTGGAGCGTGAGCATTTGCATGTGGCCGTAGCGACGAAGGTCGCTGCCGGCCGATGAGGCCTCTTCCTGGCTAGCTCACTCGGGCTATCCTCGAGCTCAACCGCCAGCTCCAATGTATTCCCTAGGGGCTGTAGATGGTGAAAACGCAACCGCTTAGGTCTAAACTCCACCGGAGCTCTTTAACACCGCTGTGAGAGCCGCCACCTTCCTGGCTGCCGGCGACCATTCCCGTTTGTCCTCACCTCCCCAAAAGCCCTGAAATGGAATCCCTGTGCACAGCCGCACCTTTTGGTAGAAGCCATCCCCTGTGAGCGTCCCTGTCCTCGCCGCACCACCGCTGGCGACAGACTCTGTTTCGCCGCTAGAACCAGGAGTCGGGAGGAAGACGATGACTCCCCGTCGTTGATCCCGTTTCATCCAAGCGTCGGTGTAGATTTGAATCTCGACCGTCAGCCCTGCGTCTCACCTCCATCCGAACACTCGCGCTCGCTCCATTGTGACCGCCTACGCTAGTCGCGCGTCACACATCGGGCGGGCGGGCGTGCGCCCGCGCTGGGCCTCGCTCGCGCGCTCGCGTGGGCCGCAGGCCGCAACCTGTGCGGCCGTGCGCACGGTGCGGCCGTGGGCCGGCTGGCCCGTTTGGCCATGCGGGAAGGCCGACTGGATTGTGCTGTGCACCCGGGCCGAGTCCAATACTATTCATGCTATAAAAAACCCAAAAATCCAGAAAAATCTCCAAAAATTCTACAAAAATCTAAAAACCCCAAAAATACCAAAATACCTCATTTTGATCAATTTAATATCCCAAATTCATGTCTAGCATCCATTCTTCCAAATTTAAATTCTAAAAATTTAAATGTTACCATTTCACAAACTTAACTCTTTAAACTCCATTTCCCCTGTTCCACCCAGTTTAAATATTATAAATTCAAATTCTATAAATTTAAATGTTATTAATTCAAATTTAATCCTTATGTCATAATCAGCTCCAAATAAATTCAGACCCTTCCATTATTCAAATTAAATCCTAGTAAAACCTCAAATTCATCTAAATCAAAAAGCGACCATCCACTTCTAAATATTCATCCCTTATTCCCAAAATTTATTCAACATCTATCACCCTTCGATCGTTTTGAACCCATCAAATCCAATCCTCGCCTTGTTAATCAACTAAGCCATACTAAACTTCGACCTCCCAACCCAGCCCATTTCTTTTTATGTTATTTCTTGTTTTTAATTGCATTTTGTTCCCAGCTTGCATCTTGCAAAGCAGGAACTTATTTGGCTTCTTTTTCTGCGCTAGTGAACGGACCAAGCGAAGTGGTCAACCGAAGAACAACACAGTTTGGAGCTAATCAAGAACAACGGAAAGAAGGCAAGTCACATGTTTTTGATCATGTTAAATCCCATGACATGCCTATTATCTAAGTAATGTAGTTTCATTATGAATATTTGTGAAATGCTATTTGCTTAACATGAAATGTTTAGAATGACATGCTAAATAGATAAGTCCTACCACTGATAAAAGCCATGTTTACTTTGATGGTCATATTCACCTTGACAACCTTGGTAATTATTGAAGTATTGTATAAATGTATGTATCATCATCTCATTCAACATTATACACTACTAAGTGACTCTAGCCGTTGGCTGATAGGTTTGCAAAACCCGGACTTAGGGTAGGGTGGTATGGGACGCCGTACCCTAGGCCGGTAATGTTGGTGTGCAGGGTGGGGTAAAGGTGTTGCGCGAAACTGTACGGCAGATTTCGCCCATCACTGTACCCTGCAACATGTACACTATTAAGGTTTGAATCGTGTGCTAGTAGATTTGGAAAACCCGATCTAGGGTGAGCGTGCCCTAGAGCGGAGGTGCCGGTGTGCACAGGTAGGGTAAGGGTGTTGTGGGAATCCGAGCGGCGGACTTCGACCACCGCTTTACTCTAGGATGGGATTACGGGTAAAGGTGTTGTGGGAATCCGTGTGGCGGACTTCGCCCATCGCTTTACTTGGGGATGGAGGCTGGTTTGGTTTGATGGTGGTTGGTGCTGTTGAGCACAGGGGAAGCTGTGGTTGAGTGCCTCAGGTGAAAAATATAAGGACAAGAACCTTGTGCCAAGTAACAGACATAGTGACCGCTCAAACCACAGGAGTTGACTTGTCAACGCTGGTTTAGTAGCTGCTCAATTCGATTGAAACTCTACAGGATGAGATGACAGGATGCCGGGGAGTTAGGTATGCTGCGGGTACCTAACAACGGTAGTAGACACTTAAAACGGCAGGGAGAAGTTGTTGTTTATATTTGGCCGTGACTGAGTGATGCTATCGGGTAGAGCCTATATAAAGAATTGAGCAGTGAAACGACCTGGCTTTCTTAACTCAGTCATGAGGGTTAAGGAATCGTGTGGGTAAAGTTGAGCAACTCTGCAGAGTGAAATAAATGGTATTCGAATACGCCGTGCTTCCGGTTAATGAAGCTGTGTTAATTGGGTGATTCCAACAACGAGGCATAAGTAGTGTTTCTGATGTTGTTAATCTGAGTAATGAGGAAACTTTGTCTGATAATAAAACCCCCTGATCTTAAGGAGCAAATGTTTTAATTTTATTTGTTTGCAAATAAAACTGCATCCACCCACTGTAATAAAACCAATATATTCCCACCCTTGATTAATCCTGACAAGTAGTTAAATAGTATTTTCCACATGTGATTTGCTGAGTACGGGGTTGGAGTACTCAGGCTTGCAAAATTTTCCCCCCAACAGATATCAGAAGAAAAGAAAGCAAATCAAGATTTCGTGTTAGGGTTACGACTGCACTCAAGAGTTCCTATGGAGTTTTCTTCGGCTCTTCTGTATGTAAGTTAAGTTTTGGGCTTGGACACCCGTATTGTCATTAATGTTGACCATTAGGTCTTATTTCAATTAAATTAACTTCTTTTAATTGTTCGTGAGCAGACATGATACACTGTTGAGCCGCAACAGAACTCCTGGGCTGTTGCGGGCCGTACGACGTCCCTGTTCCCAAAAGTCGGGGGCGTTACATGATATTATGAATTTTTTTAATTTTAGATTAGGAGTTCTAGCATTCACTATTAGTGCCGAGTCGAACGCTGGTGGGCGCAACGAGTGACCTAGCCATCTGACCTCTGGCCAGCAGTTGTCTGAGTAAAAATATTTCAATGTGCGCACTAACTACATACGTGGGCAGCCTAATCATTCAAATTTAGCAATTTTAAGGTGATAGATGGGGCCCTGAGACAAAACCAATGACAAGCATAGGGGATTGACATGCGAGGCACGATCCTTAGCCAAAGCTGACGAAGACCGCGCGTCCCTGCATGCCGTCGAGCCATGCAACGCGAAGGAATCCATCTGTTGTATGCGTACATGCAACAAGGATAGGAGACAGCGTCCTATACGAAGCCGAGTTCAACGCATGCCAGATTCTGCGAAAGGGAAGTCTACACACGTGCAAATTAAGGAACCAAAGGTCGATCAAATCAGTTCGAACCACGCACGTATGCATGCCTGGATCGGTTGGCCTCTAAGTGAGTCCAGTTCAATGGAAAACGGAGCTAAATACATGGAAGTCAAAAGACATAGACGTTTGTGTTACCAAATCGGCTACATGCTTTCAAATGGAGCCATGCAATAAAAGGAAACAAACATGACATATGTGGGAAGAAAGACAAGTCCATCAGCCAATCGGCTAGAAGCAGGGCAGCCGGGCTGGCGCTCCCTACCGTCGGCCTCCTCTCAGTTAGGGCTATTAGAGCAAGTATAATAAGAGGCTATTAGTAGGCTGTATGCTGAGGTGGAGGAGAGAGAGGAGGAGAGAGAAGAGAGGTGGGCTGTAAGTTTACAGCCAGCTGAAGCACAAGAACTAAGAAACTTTGTGAGAGAAAGGGGTGGGTCATACAGTCTTCAGCTGACTGTAGACTACTATATGAATGTGCTGATAAGTGGGCTGTAAGTGTCCATACAGCCAGCTGAAGGCTGTATTATTAGCCTTGCTCTTAAACTGCTGATCGGACTTCTAATTGACCCAAATAAAGGATGTTCGAGATTTAGATGGGGCACATGAGTTATTGCTTTTAGTTTGTAGGGAATACCAATGCTTTACAGGGAGAGTCCGCTACTGCTATAGTCCTATATATATCTCTTGAAACAAGAAGCTAGTTTTGATTGTCATAAATTTTTCTCTTGTTGAGATAAAAGAGCAAGACATTACGGCTTTGGTTAATCAAGAAGACAACCAGACACTTCGATAGGTGATGCCGACAATGCGGCAAGCTACCGCAGCTGGTAGCTTGGCATCAGTAAACCAGTGAAGTCCCATTAGCTCCCCACCCTAATTTTGATCTGGGTTTGCCAAGGACTCCTTGATGTGCACGGACAAAGTCGGCTAGACAAAACATCTACGATCATGAGGTGGCTAGACAAAGTCATGACCGCGAGGTGATTAGACGAAGTCAGGACCGTGAGATGGTCCGACAAAACCTAGACCACGATGTGATCGAACGAAGCATCTATGACCGCAAGGCGGACGGACGAAACTCATACGACCACGAGGTGGTCGGACGAAGCATCTACGACTACGAGGCGGCTGGATGATGTGATGATCGTGAGGCAGCCAGATGAAATCACGACAGTGAGGAGGTCGAACGAAGTCACAACCACGAAGTGGTTGGGCTAAGTCACGACCACGAGATAGTCGGACGGAGCCACGACCACGAGGTGATCAGACGAAGTTACGACCAGTACGTGGTTGGACGAGGTCGCGTCCAGGACGGGGTCGTGACCAGGACGCAGCTGGACGAAGTCACGACCACCGGGTGGTCAGATGGTTGCCGACGGATTCGGCGGAGTCACGACCATGAGGTAGTCGGACAAAGTCACGACTACGTCGACTAGGAAGTGGGAGGACGGTTGCCGATGAAATCAGTGGCTGAACGAAGTCTTGAAGCATGCGCTCCATCTTGCACCCTTCGGACTGGCATCGATGAAGTCGGCGGCGAGATGAAGTCCGTGAAACTACACTTCATCCCCCACCACTTGGCCTGACGTCGACGAACTCGGCGGTGGGACGAAGTCTTTGAAAACGTGCTCCGTCCCCTACCCTTCGGACTAGTATCGACGAAGTTGGTGGCGGGAAGAAGATTTTGAAAGCACACTTTGTCTCCCACCCTTCGGACGGTTAGCGACGAAATTGGCGGTGGGACGAAGATTTTGAAAGCGCGCTTTGTCCCTCATTCAATGGACTATCGTCGATGAAGTCAGTGGCAGGATGGTTCATCAGTCGCTGCGGTAGGAAGCGGCTGTTCATGCCTCGCTAGGGTTGATCGCCTGGATTTTGCAAGGGATTTAGGCATGACTTTTAGTTGGTCAAGAAGGTCCGGTTCTTTTGTTTGGGTTTGGAGGAAAGACTTCGATATGGCAGAAGCACTACGCTGTCACGGCCACGGCCACTTCCGCCCCGGGGCCACCCAAGCGATGGGCCGCGCCCCGTGAGCCCATTAAAAACGTCAACCCCTCTCTCCGCCCCTGCAGCCTCCACACCAAAGCCGAGTCTCCCTGACCTACTACCCCCATCTCCCGCAATCCCGTCTCTCTCCCTCCCCTCCCCTCTCCCCCCCAAAAAACAGATCTACACGCTCGGCCTTGGCGCTTCTTGGGCCGAGCCCTAGCTAGTCCGGATCGGCCACGGCCACGGCTACCACCACCTCCTCCTCCCCTCCTCCTCCCGTAAGATCCCAAAACTCCAAATCCCTCTCTTTCCATTCCTCTACCGCCCGTCGTCGTGGCGTCGCGGCGGTTTAATTTCTTTCCTTTTGAAAGTCTAGATCTGTGCGTATTTGGAGCCCGTTCGGGCTTGTTTCGGTCGGATCTGCGGGGAACGAGGCGCGCCGTCTGGAATTTCTGGGCTTTTGGGTGCGTTTAATCGCGATTTAGAGGGGTTTTGCGCGTTCGGATTGGGCCAAGGTGGGCCCTGCGAAGGATTTGTTTCGTTTTTGTGAAAAATTTACCGATGGGTGTGTTCTCCGGGCCCAATTTGTTACCGATTTCAGGATTTCCTCGAATGTTCTGCTCCGCTGGGTTCGGAATTCAGGTGAAGCGCGGTCGATTCAGAAGCTTCGGCCATGGGGGCTTTACTGTATGGTGCCCGTGCTTTCTGTGGAACTAGATCTCGAATTTAAGGGCAGGAATTTAACTATATGTGCCAGATTTGTAGTTATAGTCCTCCGAATGGCGCTGTGGCCGGAATTTTTGCGGAATCTGGAAACGGCAGCTTGGTTAAGTGGATTTGGGGAGCTACATGACGGTGGATTTGTTGCGATTGTTGTTGTGTCTAGATAATTGGATTCATAAGCTTTCCTGCCTGCATAATTATGCGAAAATTTAATATTTTCACACTTGAAGAAATATAGTTAATATTTAAACATGTCAATCATGCTTGTCTAACTAAGAGCGGCCAGGTTTGAACTGCACAAGTGGTTTGAAGCTTCGTAGCACAAACAAGGTTCATGCCATGGAGCTAAGCGTGAGTACGAAGTGTTGTGTTGTGTCTCACCTGCTCAGAGGAGAACTGGAGTGTTCCAATGTTCCCTTATCACCAATGAACCTAAGTTGGTGGTCACGAGGAACAAGAACTATCGTTATACTAATAAGCAGGATTTGAGTTGTGGACGAACAAATTTTGCTGGAGATGCTGCCAATTTAATTTAATTATACGGACTAAAGCTGCCAATTAAATTTGCATGGGGTGTTCTTTTTCCTGAAATTTGCCTGTGAAACAACACCGTGGTTAATTCTGCTCATGATTATGACAATGGCAACAGAAATTTAATTCAATGGTGCGTTTTATGCATTTTGACCGAGTTGGGCAGATGACATGTTTTCTGTTGGAAAATATCTCAAAGTCTTTCGTATTTCTATTTACTGAAGTTTGATCTTTTCATCTTTGCATGAGCACTTCCTAACGATTTTTAAATATTTCTATAAATTATTTATTTCTGAAGGACCTCTAAAGTTTATTGTTTTGAGTTGTGCGCTGGTTACTCCAATTAGACTTTGCTAAGTTGCTATCATGAAGTCATGTTGTATTGTCGAGCTTGTAATATTTATTTGTAATGTGCCAAGTGTATTGATTCCTTTCATGAATGACCACATGTTTAAGTTTATTTAGCCTCCTTTTGATCAAATAACCGGTGCTGACTTTTGATATTACTATGTTACGTGTGACAGATTTTGTGAGTTTAGCTACTAGTCTGTCAGCATGGCTGAGGAAACAGGCAATGACAATCAGGTGGTCCAAGGTAATGAGATCGTCCCTAGCAATGAGGCAGTCCAAGGTGATGAATTAGTCCAAGGTGATGAGTTGGCTCAAGGTGAGGAGTTAACCCAAGGTGACGAGTTGGTCCAAGGAAATGAGTTGGTCAGTGCTGAGGTGACCACCCCTCCAACCCAATCGAGGCGCCGGAGAAAGAAGTCCCTGGTGTGGGAACATTTCACTATTGAAGCTGTCTCTGGAGGGGCCACACGGGCATGCTGCAAGCTGTGCAAGCAAACATTTGCTTACAGCTCTGGTTCAAAAATTGCAGGAACTAGCCATCTCAAGAGGCACATCACCTTGGGTTCATGTCCTAAGATAAAAAACCAAGAGCAGAAGCTAGCACTGCCTTCAACAGGAGGGACTGACAATGATGGTGAGGGCACTGTGGAGCGTCCGTCTAAGAGGCGTTACAGATATACTGGTTATGCAAATGCAGCTTTTGATCAAGACCGCAGTTGCTCATTACTGGCGAAGATGATCATTTTGCATGACTACCCACTTCACATTGTTCAGCAGCCAGCCTTTGCCGCTTTTATTGAGAGCCTGCAGCCTCGTTTCAGGGTTGTAGATGTTGATACAATGGAGGGGGAGGTGTATGCTGTCTATCAGAAAGAAAAGGAAAACCTGCTGCAAGCATTCAGCACTATGCCTGGAAGGATCAGCCTCACTATTGGATTGTGGACAACTAGTCAAACTCTTGGCTATGTTTCACTTGCTGGTCAGTTTATTGACTCCGAATGGAAATTACATCGAAGAATGCTTAACTTCATGATGGTGTCTTCTCCTCATTCAGAGAATGCACTTAGTGAAGCTATTAGCACAAGCCTTTCTGACTGGAATATGAAGGACAAGCTATTCACCATCACATTGGATAATGATTGCTCGTCGCATGATATCTACAGTGCAAATCTGAGAGATCATCTCTCCAACAAGAACAACCTCATGCTTAAGGGCCAGTTGTTTGTTGTGAGGTGCTATGCCCATATCCTGAACGCAGTTGCGCAGGATGTCATTGCTTCAATTCACGGTGTCATTTACAATATCCGTGAAAGCATTAAGTTCATAAAAGCTTCTCCTGGCCGTGAGGAGAAGTTTGCTGAGATTGCTCTGCAACTTGAGATCCCCAGTACCAAGACCCTTTGCCTGGATGTTACAACCCAGTGGAACACCACGTATCTGATGCTGCTAGCTGCCTTGGACTATAAGCAGGCTTTCACTACACTAGAGACATGTGATGACAATTACAACGAAGCACCTTCAGCTGAGGACTGGAAGAAAGTTGAGGCTGCCTGCAATCACTTGAAGCTGTTGTATGACTCGGCACATAGCGTCATGGCAGCAGCAAATCCAACTGCAAACATATTTTTCCATGAAGCTTGGAAACTTCAGCTAGAGCTGACAAATGCGACCGGACATGAAGATCCCATTTTCAGTAGCATTGCCAAAGATATGCATGAGAGGTTTGACAAGTACTGGAAAGACTGCAACCTTGTGCTAGCCATTGCTGTTGTCATGGATCCCCGTTTCAAGACGAAGCTTGTTGAGTTCAGCTACTCCAAAATTTATGGTGTTGAGGCTGCAAAGTATGTTAAGGTGGTAAATGATGCTGTGCATGAGCTCTATAAGGAGTACGTAGCACAGCCGCTCCCATTAACACCAGCCTATGTTGAGCAAGGGGAAGCTACTAACGCACCTGCCAGTGAGAATAACACTCAAACAACTCCATCTTCAACGGGTGATGGACTTCTGGACTTCGATATGTACCTTTCCGAGATAGCTACAAGCCAGCCTTCAAAATCTGAACTAGAACAGTATCTGGATGAATCCCTCACTCCACGTATCCAAGAGTTTGACATTCTGAACTGGTGGAAGCTTAACACACTCAAGTTTCCAACTCTCTCGAAGATGGCCCGGGACATCTTGGCCATTCCAATGTCCATGGTAAGCAGCGGCAGCTCTATCTTCTCTGCAGGAACAGGAAGTCGCATGCTTGATGACTACCGAAGCTCACTTCGTCCGGAAATTGTGGAGGCGCTTGTCTGTGCGAAAGACTGGCTTCAGTATTCACCAACTGCCTCAGAGACGCCAAGTTCTGCGCTGATCAAGGTGGACGCATCGTAGGCTGTCATGGGCTCGCAGTGGTTACCCGCTTCCTTGTTGAAGCATGCATCTATTTATGGTACCTGTGTGTGGTCTTTAGCTGTAGGTGTATTTTAGTCAGTCGATTGTGAACTGATTGTGATTTATATCAGTATTTATCTCCTAGAGTGTAACTTGTATCGACTCTGTTTACTCGTTCATGTTGTTATGTACTCTTTCTTGTGTGGCTGTGTCGTGTTTGTAATCTGTGATCAGAGTATCTGACGCTGCTAGTAATGTGTATGTACAAGCTGCGTAATGTACCAGCTGGTGGCGTATGTTTGAACTCCCGTTTTGTGCAAGTGTAGTACTTCTATGTCGTTGGGTGTTCATTTGAATGCCTAGCGGTAGAATGCTTTATGTTTTACTGTCTGCCCCGTCCATCAGTTAATTCTCGTGACGATTTTGCGGCTTGGCAGATTGGCCATTTATATTGATTTTTGCTAATAGTTTTTTGTTTTAGTTTATAAATAGTAACAGCTTGTAGAGAGCTATATGTAGAGATTTGTGTACGATTTTGATCTATACAAATGAAATCACTACCGTGTATATTACAATCGACTAGTAGTTTTTATTTTAAAAAGATATTTCGTTTAAAAGCTAGGTGTTATAACAAAATATATTTACCAAAGAATATTTACTTTTAAAAATTAATATGGACAGGGCCATCTTTATAAGTATATGTCGTTCATCTGTCAATTTTACTAGTGCGTGTTTTGAGTCGAAGTGATGCTTTTCAGGGCACTCAGTTTAGCTAAAATAAGTTAGTTTATGACTTATTTTGCGATGTAGATGGTTTATTTTGTATTGTTGTTGTTGGTGGATTTTTGGTATAATTAAATTTAAAAAAATTAAAAATAAGAAAAACATGTTAGTCCATCACGGATAACACAAATGAATACGGAAAAAAGAATAGGCAAAAAAAATCCCAAAAAACTAAAAAAACAAAATTAATGAATAGTAAACTAAAATCAAAAAGGCAGAATTTGAAGCTGAAATGAGCGGGTTTATTTACTACTGGGTGCGTGCATTTGCTAAAGGCGAATGAATACTTCCTCTCTCCTGGCTACCGTGTCACTGCAATTTTGATTCAGGGTGGTATCGTCACGTTAGTCGTTTTGATAATACGGCTGAACGCATGTGCATCATCATTAGTTCATAATACAGCAGTACTGCGTAGCGGCAAAGATGCATTTGTTGCCGGCGATCCCGTTAGTTCAATTCTCCTGTTTGGCAGAGCTACACCACTGAAAAAATAAATCTGGAGCACTAGATCCACCAAAAACAGCTCCACCGTGAATCTGGGATCCCATCATGGAGCTAGACAAAACTGTTTGGCTTGCACAGCAGCTCCAGATCCACAAAACTGAGTTTTTGGTGGGAATAACCTGTTTTGCCCATGGATTTTAGGGTGGTATGGGATGGGGTGTGTAACTAGTGGCAAAAGGTGGGTAATTACCACCCAACTCCACGAGTAGGTACGAAACAAGGTTTCGTGGAGCACCCCTTGAGGTGCTCCATGGATTTCATGAATCTGGAGCTAGATTTAGTATTTTGGTGGATCCAGATTTCGTGGAGTTGTAGCGTTTGGGTAAAAATTCGTGGAGTGGAGCTGTTTTTGGTGGATCTGGAGTTGGTGGAGCTCTGCCAAACAGGCGGCCCCGTTTGGCACAGCTCCACCACCAGCTCCTTGGAGCTGTTTTGTGCCAAACGGGGTAAAACAAAATAGCTCCATCCAAGGAGTTCCGTAAAACCTGCTGAGACAAAAGTAGCTCCACTCAAAGAGCTGAAAAAAGTAGCTTCACCCGACTCCACTTGCGAAGTCAAAAAAAAAACAGCTCCACTTGTGAAGTGGAGCCATGCCAAACGGGGCCTTAGTGGTCCCGTTAGATCGATTCTCTTAGTGGTTTAGTACCCTTTAAAAAAATTCTTAGTGGTTGTGTTCTCATTATATTAAGCTCACTCTCTAGTCTACTTATGGGACAACCATGCTCGGGCTGGAACTGAAGGCTGAGTTGCAGGCTGAAGCTCACGGTCAGCTCGTAGGTTCTTCTCGAATGAGCTCCATCACTATCCACTTGGCAAAGAGAAGGTGCTAAGAAAAACTCGAGATCAGCTCAAGTAAGTTTGCGTCGGCCTTAACGATGTGTCGCTTACTGGAATTCGCGAATAAGCTTAAGCTTAAGCTCCATCGAATTACGTGTAGGATCTCAACCCTGTGAAAAAGGAATCAGAGACTCGAAAATTTTGCTCGAATAGATCCACATGGTCCACATGGACAACGTTGCGTTCCTCTCCCCTAAGCCGAATCCCGTAACAGAAGAATCCGACGGTCCAAATCAAAACCCTAAAAACGGACGGGCCAACCCAAGACGACTCCTTGTTGCGCCAAGCCGGCCCCCACCGAACCCACAAAGACGAGATGAGAACGCCGAAAAAAAATCGGTCCACGCGTGTATGGCCCACGGGCAGCCTCACACCCGCGCCAGCCCGTGGGCCGCGAGCCCGTTAAATCCCCCTCTCGATTCCGCAGCCGCCACCCACCAAATTCCACCTCGTTTCTCTCTCTCCCCCGCCTCTCTCTTAACACCCCCTCCTCCCCTAAGAAAAGCTTCGCTCGGGCTTGGATCTTCTTGGGCCGAGCCCTAATCCCGCGCCGCCCCTCGATTTTGATCTCCGCTCCCACCTGCGCTCCCCTCCGCCTCCCCTCCTCCGTAAGCGCCCAGACTCCAAACCCCCTCCTCCTCCTCCTACCGCCTATCCTATTTGCGCCTCTCTTACTAGCTTCGTTCGTGGATTCGTTCGGTTGAGATGTTTAGATCTGCTTGCGATTTGAGTTCGGTTGCTCGGCTTGTGTTGGGATGCGGTTGGCCGGATCTGTTGTGCTGGGGCAAGCACTTCGTTTGATATGTTTCGGGATGGGTTCAGATGATTGTTTCGATTCAGATCTCTGCGGGTGGTTCTGGACACTGAATGCTTCGATTGGGCATATGCGGGTTATTTCGTGATTTTGTTCGTTTGTTTTGTACAAGCAAATGGGGGGGGGGGGGGGGGCTTTGCGAGTCCAGATTTTGTGTACTGTTGTACCTGTTGGGAGGATGGCTCATCAGTCGCTGCGGTAGGAAGCAGCTGGTCATGCCTCGCTAGGGTTGGTAGCTTGGATTTGCAAGGGATTTAGGCATGACTTTTAGTCGGTCAAGAAGGTCTGGTTCTTTTGTTTGGGTTTGGAGGTAGGATAAAGACTTTGATATAGCAGAAATAGTACGCTGCGTGGGGCAGTATTGTTCATCCTTTTGAGGTTGACAGTTTGTACATCTTTGCGACCCTAGAAGCTGTAATTCTGCGGAAACACGGTTGTACCATTGTCTGGAGAGTTAGTAATTGTATGCCCAAGGCTTGTGATGCTTGAATTGTTGAGATGAGTTTGATGCATGTCAATGTTCAAGTAGATGCTAGGCGCTAGGCGGGGGGCAAGCAGGGGCCTAGCGCCTAGGCCGCCTAGGTGGGGACTAGGCGGGGCCTAGGCGGCCGGCTTTACTATTGGCGATGTTAAGATATATATATGATGTTTGGAGAAATAATTGTTACCTAGAATAATTTGTAATGTTATAAATTTGATAGATGATGATGGATACTTCATCACTTGATATAAATTCTTGATGTAAATGCTTCATGTAAATCTGCATATTACAAATTAAGCAATACATTAGACTCTTGGTATGTGGATAAATTTATACAATTATTGCTCTTTAGACTTCTATGTAAGTATGAAAGAATGAAAGAAATAAGAAATGACTACAAGACAATAAAACATAGTCACATAGATCAAATAAAAGTATAAAATAAGTTCACAACCATACGTAGATATAGTTCACAACATCTCACACCAAAAGTTCTCAACCACACATAGCAAAATAATTCTTAATGAAATTTTAACAAGGTAGCATGCATAGATAAAATGACCAGTCTTCATCCTCTTGACCGTAATCATTTATTGGAATCAATTCATCTTAATCGGATTCGAACTCAACATCTTCAGTGGGGTTCACCTTCGGCGCCGAAGCAACAGATGACATGCTATAAATTAAATATTAGCAAAGCATGAATCAAAGTATAGTTATCAAAACATTAATAAAAGTGTATTACAGTCTGCAATACATAACCAAATTAGCACACTAATCAATATTCAATAATCAACCAAACCAACCATGCACATACTTAGCTGCAAAGCATATCAGTCAACCGTCCCGACTGATCGACCGACATCGACAACGATAATCCTCCTCCCTGTGCGCTCCTCTTCGCAGTGGCGGACCCAGAATTTTACCAAAGGGTATGCCGCACCAAAATTTTGCAACATAAACAAAGCATGCGAGATAACATAGTTCCATAACAACTTCAATCGAGGGCAAATATGTCCTTTTCCGCAGGTGAAAAGGTGAAAAAGCTTGGAAAACGCAAGAAATGAGCGGAAATGATATTCTATGGATCTAAATGTGTTCGTAGTGACATATCTTGGAAGTCGATTTTCGGAGTGACGTCCCGAACTATGCCACTCTTTGGAGTGGTATGTCCTGAATTTTTCCTTTTCTCTAAACTATGTGGCAGCATCAACATCTTATTTTCTCCTCTGCTTTTCTTTCACTGCACTAATGACATAACTTTAGATAAGGATTTCCCCTTCAATCATGTCTTGCATATTTCTTGCCGTGAGTTCATCTATGTCTATTGCATGAACATAAACTCTTTTCACCAATTAAAATCTTCTAGAATTGCAGATAGGAAAAGAAACCCAAAATTGAAGAAATCTGACAATCTGAGGTATTTCAACAAACAGGTGATGTGCGTCTGGATACGATAATACAGCGCCACCAATGGATACTGTATTGGGTAAGATGCAGGCATGCATCACTCGTCAATCAAAATTTATCTCACAAATTCTAGATGCCGAACCATCAACGTAAATAGGGTTCTCACCTACGCTTGCAATGCCTGCTGCGACCTCCTCCATGCGCCCCCAGCACTTGGCCCCCGCATCCAGCGAATCATCGGCTTGTCAGCGCCCGACGCCTCCTCCACCGAGCGCCTTGCCCTTTTTCTTGGCTCCCAATCGATGGCCTCACGTCTGGGCAACAAGCACACAACTTTAACCAAGGAGCAAGAGAAGAGCAAGTTTGCTGTCTGTCTCCTCTCGCACGGCACAGCCTCGGGCAGCCCTTGAGGTCATCGCCATCGACCTCACCCGCTGGGCCCTAGGGTATGTCGTGGCCCACCCGGCATACCCTGTGGGTCCGCCCCTGCCTCTTCGTCTCTCCTTCTCGTGCGCTCCCTCGATTCCTCGGCCTCCCCGTGCGCTCCCCATCCCCTCCGGCCTCTCCTCTGTGCCTCATCACCGGATCCCCAGTGGGCAGCGGCATCTCCCCTGAGGCCCTGAGTTGGAGGGGAGGCGGGGAGGCAGAGGGGAGGGGAGGCAGAGCCGGATGGGAGGGAAGGCAGAGGCGAAGGCCAGAGGCGGAGGCGAAGGGGAGGCTGGAGGCGGAGGGGAGGAACACAGTACATACATGGGATAATCCGGCAAGGCGAAGGCCAGGGGAGGCCGGAGGGGAGGCCAGAGGCGAAGGCGGAGGCGGAGGGGGAGGTGGAGGGGAGGAAGTACACTACATACTTGGGATAATCCGGCAAGGTGAAGGGAGAAGCTTGGGCTGCTTGGCCAAATCCGGCGAGGACGCGAGACGGAGGGAGAATCTCGGCCAAATCCGATGGTTTGACGACGCCGGCGCATGGGAATCCCTGGAGGTGGAGGCGGCTCTGTAAGTCTTTCCTCTTTCGCAACCCTAGCTTTTGCGCGCCCTGTTGAAGTGTTACGAAACACCGTTTCCTCCTCCTTATCTCGCCATCCGCACACCTAGGCGACTGTCGACAGCCGCCTAGGCCCCGCGCCGCCGCCGCGAACGCCTGGTTTGTCGCTGCATTGCGCCCGCCCAGCCGCCTAACCTCCCACCGAGGGGCCAAGGCGCGGTGGCCAGTTGCCGCCCACCGCTTACGCGCCGCCTAGGCCGCCTTTTGCATCACTGATGCCTGTTAGCCCAGCTAGGTTCCTTCCATTCTTAATAGGTTGCTATAAACTCTTCTGTGCTACACCAGTACCTGTTAGAAATTAATCTTATATGAGTGTAAGGCATTTTCTAGAATTCCAAAGCATACATGGTTTAGTACCATATTGCGTAACCAAGTGAAGGAAGGTAATTTATAAGGTGGAGTTCGTGCCGCTCCTTAACATGTAACATATGGATAGGGATGGCACGAGGACTTTGGCTAAACACACATGCGTGTGCATATTCGCGTATTTTCACATGGAAAATCGCGTGACTTGTGCCTTGCGACCACGCTGTGACTTGGCGCGCCACTTGGTAGACTAAGTCCACTTTATTTTTGCTGAACTGTGCATCTCTCTGTATGAATGGGATTCAAACGTTTGAATTTAAGGCTTTATTGGGTTCAATGATTGATTAATCACATCAGTTCATAGTCTGCATCTATATATATGTTTGGGGACGTCCAGACTAGTTATGCCCAAATCACTGTCTCCTCCATTTCTTTTCTTTCTTCCTGTAAACCTGTGCTGTTGTGTTGTGCCGCTTGAATCTCGTCGACTCTTTTTCTTGGCGTGCACCATGAAAGAGGGGAGTGGCATCTCCGAGCCGTTGTTGCCATAAAGACCCGCGCAGGGCGGCAATAAGGTTTTTGGGCCGCACACATCTGCGCGACCACTCACTTCGCTACTTCATTTATGTTATGCACTGCATTGAGCCTGTACTGTTTTTCGTTCTTCATCGGACTCTACTGTAAGTCATTCGTGTAACCGATCGCGATCGACTCTGATATAATTTTGTTCTTGTATATATTTGAAGTAAAGTATGATTTGCTTGCTGCTGATAGTTATGAGCTTTGAATCACTAGTTATTTGGGATATTTGCCTCCTAGTAAAATCTGAAATTAAAATATTGCCCACATTTCCAACAATACCTACTCCTTACTATGCAGTTCTTGCAAGCACGAATAGAGTAGTGGCTACGAGCTTAGCTTGTGCCAACTGCCAAGTAACCGTGCATATTTGCTTTTGTACAGCAGAAGCTATGTTAGGTGGGGGCCGTTTATTCTTTGCAACTTATGTGCAGGCGCCAATGGTTCTACTGGCAGAGATAAATTGGCAATCAAATACCTAGGGGGCTCCATTTTCCCTAAAAGTTAAAATTTGTTTTCTGTTGCAACTCTTTAGAAAATTGAACGAACCACTTCCAGCATTTTGCTTGGTTTGGATAGGTCCACTTTTCTATTGGATTTGTTATGATATATCCATACTTGTCTAGAATATCGTGAGCATCTATCTCTGTACAATATATTTTTATATTTTCAATAGTTGTAATGCTAAGATATTTTCAATAGTTGTAATGCTAAGCACCTTCTCTTTTGAAGAGATCATAGAGACTTACTAGGAGTATATGTTAATAACTGAAAATGTCATCATTGTATTGGCAAATTTACTATTTTTTGAAAGTCTGTAATGTTAGAATTCTCAATTTTACAAATTTGAAGTAGTGATTTCTGAATCCAATCTGGAAAATTTATTGTTTGTTACTTTGAGGAGTGGTCTGGTAAAGCAACCAGATCTTATCATACTGAAATTATGTAATATTTTTGATGTTTATCAGTGATGTTGTGTCAGTTTGAGGATTTATTTGACAGATCGTGTTTTGAAGTTTATTTGAACCTTATTTGAGAAATAATCAAGTTTATTCTGATTTGATTACATTAGATCTGACATGGTTTTATTTGTTCCAATCATTTCAAATTAACAGGCCTTTTGGATTTCATCAGCCAGTCTCTCTCAGCATGGGTGAACCAAACAGCAATGGCAATGCAATGGTGCATGACAGTGAGATGGTCAATGGTAACGAGATGGTCCACGGTAACGAGATGGTTCAAGGTAGTGAGATGATCCATGGTAATGAGATGATTGAAGTTAACGACATGATCCACGGTAATGAGATGGTTCAAGTTAACGACATGGTCAGTGGTGATGAGATGGCCCATGGCAATGAGTTGGTCAGTGCTGAGGTGACCCCACCAACCTCATCAAGAGGCCGGAAAAAGAGGTCACCAGTCTGGGAGCACTTCACTATTGAAGCCATGCCTGGGGGATGCTCACGAGCATGCTGCAATTTATGCAAGCAAACCTTTGCATACAGCTCTGGATCAAAAATTGCAGGTACTAGTCATCTCAAGAGGCACATCACCCTGGGTTCATGTCCTATGATGAAAAACCAAGAGAGGAAGCTGTCACTGCCTTCAGCAGGAGGGACTGACAATGATGGTGAGGGTACCGTAGGACGTCCTTCTAAGAGGCGTTACAGATATACTGGTTATGCAAGTGCTACATTTGATCAAGACCGTAGCTGCTCATATCTGGCAAAGATGATCATTTTGCATGACTACCCACTTCACATTGTTCAACAGCCAGCCTTCATTGCTTTCGTTGAGAGTCTGCAGCACCGTTTCAGGGTTGTAGATGTTGATACAATTGAGGGACAGGTGTATACTGTTTATCAGAAAGAAAAGGATAACCTGCTGCAAGCATTCAGCACTATGTCCGGAAGGATCAGCCTCATTATAGGATTGTGGACAACTAGTCAAACTCTTGGCTATGTTTCACTTGCTGGGCAGTTTATCGACTCGGAGTGGAAAGTGCAGCGAAGAATGCTTAACTTCATGATGGTGTCTTCTCCTCATTCAGATAATGCACTTAGTGAAGCTATTAGCATGAGCCTGTCTGACTGGAATATGAAGGACAAGCTATTCACCATCACGTTGGATAACGATTGCTCGTCGCATGATATCTACAGTGCAAATCTGAGAGATCATCTCTCCAACAAGAACAACCTCATGCTTAAGGGCCAGCTGTTTGTTGTGAGGTGCTATGCCCATATCCTGAATGCAGTCGCACAGGATGTCATTGCTTCAATTCATGGTGTGATCTACAATATCCGTGAGAGCATAAAGTTCATAAAAGCTGCTTCTATACGTGAGGAGAAGTTTGCTGAGATTGCTCTGCAACTAGAGGTTCCCAGCACCAAGACACTGTGTCTTGATGTTACAACACAGTGGAATACCACTTATCTTATGCTGCTGGCTGCCTTGGATTACAGGCAGGCATTCACCATATTAGAGACGTGTGATGATAACTACAATGAGGCACCTTCCGCAGAGGACTGGAAGAAGGTGGAAGCTGCCTGCAACTATTTGAAAATTCTCTATGATTCTGCACATAGCATCATGGCTGCAGCAAATCCAACTTCAAACATATTTTTTCATGAGGCGTGGAAACTTCAGCTGCAGCTTTCAAATGGTATAGCTCATGAAGATCAAGTTTTCAGTAGCATCGCCAAAGACATGCATGAGAGGTTTGACAAGTACTGGAAGGATTGCAACCTTGTGCTAGCCATTGCTGTGATCATGGATCCACGTTTCAAGATGAAGCTCGTTGAATTCAGCTATTCCAAAATTTATGGTGTGGAGGCAGCAAAGTATGTTAAGGTTGTGGATGATGCTGTTCATGAGCTTTATAAGGAGTATGTTGCACAGCCCCTCCCCTTGACGCCAGCCTATGTTGAGCCGGCTAATCAAAATGTGCCGGTCAGTGCTAATAATGCTCCAGTAGCTCCATCTTCTACTGGTGATGGACTTCTAGACTTTGACATGTATCTTTCAGAGAGAGCAGTAAGCCAGCCCACAAAGTCTGAGCTAGAGCAGTACTTGGAAGAAGCCCTTACACCGCGCATCCAACAGTTTGACATTCTGGACTGGTGGAAGCTTAACACCCTGAAGTTTCCAACTCTCTCAAAGATGGCCCGTGATATCTTGGCCATCCCTATGTCCATGGTGAGCAGCGGCAGCTCCATATTCTCGGCGGCAGCAACAGGAAGCCGGATGCTTGATGACTACAGAAGCGCACTGCGTCCTGAAACTGTGGAGGCCCTTTTCTGTACAAAAGACTGGCTCCAGTATTCGCCGACTGTTCCGGAAGCTCCCAGTTCTGCATTGGTGAAGACGGAGCCGTAGGTTCTTAGCAGTTGATATTTGCCTGCTGAAGCTGGCTATTTGGTGGTGTTTACTTCTGAACTTAGCTGTGCTAGTGGTCTCGAACATAGAATGTGACTTGATTATGTTCTAGCTACCTCCTAGATGTAATTCGTACTCTCGGTTTATTCCTGCTATTGTGATTGTGACACCTTTAACCGGGTGCGTGCCTGTGATATACTGCTGCATGTTGTTCGTATGTACAAGCCGTATGATCATCATCTGTTGGCTTGTTCATGCATTTTCATTTCATCCTAGATTGTGCAAACCTGTGCTATTTTTTCCTCCCTCTAGTCGTTTCATTTGACTGATGTTGTGCAGTGCCGGCTTGTTTCGTTATGTTCATGGGAAGGTCGAACTGTTCAAAGTCCATTGGCACTATTTGTTCGTCTCTTGTTCTTCTGGGTGCTAAATGTTCCTTTCTAATCTTGCAGATTATGTATTATCTGGCATTAGTATTTTGAGATTTCGTAGGGTCTAAAGAAATTCAGGATCCCATTTCCCCCTTTGTAACAATGTGATATATAGTCTAATTTGTGCGTGGCTTGGTTAGAAAGCTGATGCTATTGCTGGCCATTGAGGTGCCGCTTGGTTGGGTTGAAATAAATTGGTTTATGGTTGAAGTTATACTGTAGCTGACTGAAATTACTAGTGGTTTATTTGGTGTAACTAAATTTAAAAAAAACAGATTAGCTCATCACGGACAATGTAAGCGAATATGGGAAAAAAGAACCGATAAAAAAGCTCAAAACTAAAAAAATTATAAATAGTGAAAAATAAATAAAAAAATTAAAAAGTTTAAATCGAAATGAACGAAGTGTAAAATTGGATGTGCTCTTTTCTTCGTCGCTCACGAGTCTGCCACCATTGAAAGCCCAGATCTGATCTTCGTACGCAAGAGCGCACCTGCAATATGCAACTGTGAAAGCATTTTTTTAAACAAGAATTGTGAAAGCAAACTGACTAACCAAACAAGCTCACAGGCTTCTGGACGCACCTCACACACCGTGCATTCGTTGACCAATCATTCATCCCAAACCCATCAACTTGGCCTTTGGTTCCTCTGCTCTCCGTGACAATCCGTGCTCCTGCTATCCCGTCCCCTTGGTAATCCGCAAGCCCACATGCCTGCCGGCATGGCACACCTGCGCCTGTCGCGCTCGCTCCGCTTCCAACAACTGCTCCCACGCCCGTCCGCCGCACGCACTTCACAGCAGCCAACTTGCTTCCGTCCAGCTCCCATGGCTGCTGATCAGGATCTTGAGACAAGAAAAATCGAATCGGCGATATCGGACACTGACACGCACCAACAACCCCCTGGATCTCGCCAGGTTCGGCGCTCCACTTGCCGAGTTGCGAGATCGAACGGCCCGCGCCATCACCAGACAAGCGGTGGCACCAAGTACAAAGAGCCCGGTAGCACCTGCCGCGTAGCCATCGCTCACTGCCGGTGCTGCTGTTCTTATTAACTCGCTAGCGACAACATATCACGCACAAGCTCACACTAAGTGCTGGCTGCACAGTGCTCTCACTCATCACTTGCCATCACTCTGCCCACCTACTCCAGATCTCATGGCTCCCCGGTGCCGCCACCACGCGATGGCCATGGCGTGCTTCCTTGTCCTCCTGCTGTGCGTTGTTCCGGCTCACGGAGGCCGCGCGCTGCGGGGCGGCGTGGTCACCAAGGCGCAGGCGCCGACGGCCAACGCGACGACGGACGAGTTCTTGGCGCCGCAGAACCAGGCGCGCGCGGCGGTCGGGGTGGCCCCGCTGCGGTGGAGCACCGACCTTGCGGCGGCCGCGGCGAGGACCGTGTCCCAGCAGCAGCGGCAGAGCGGGTGCGCGTTCGCGGACATGGGCGCGAGCCCGTACGGCGCGAACCAGGGGTGGGCGAGCTACGGCGCGCGCCCCGCCGAGGTGGTGGCCTCGTGGGTGGCGCAGGGGCGGTACTACAGCCACGCCAACAACACGTGCGCGGCGGGGCAGCAGTGCGGGACGTACACGCAGGTGGTGTGGCGCCGCACGGCCAAGGTCGGGTGCGCGCAGGCCAGCTGCTCCACCGGCGCCACGCTCACGCTCTGCCTCTACAACCCGCACGGCAACGTGCAGGGGCAGAGCCCCTACTAGCGGTCGCGCGGCTGCCTACTAGGTTGGTGGTGCCTTCCTTGTGTTGAGCCGTTGCCGCCGGCGCCGGAGCATGGTTAGAGTACGAACGTCAGATGCAGCTTTCGTTTTTTCTGGTTCGGTTACGGTTGCTTTGTGTTGTGATATGTGGTGTTCTTGTGTTTAGACCAGCTTTGGGCAGGGGTTAATGAGATTTGCTCACCGGTTTATCAAATACGTAGTTGCACGTTGTGGTAGTTTGTTCTATTATCGGTAAAATATAGGAAAACGCTATTACGACCATAGCCAGCTATCTTGGAACTCCATACACTCTATAGAACCTAAACAAGTCGTAAAAAATCAAAATTACTTATAATTCCATCAACACCTCCTAATTCTTGATTCAATATGAAGTGCTGTATGACTACAAGAATGGGAGGAAACCAGGGCAGGCATTAGTCCTTGGCTCTACTCCTGCTAAAATAACGCAACATGCTATAGCGCTTTAACTAATATCTCGGTGAGGCTCTGCAAGACCTAAATCATAACAGCTACTCAATGCCAAATCAAGAGTAAATGGTCGTGTTAAGGATATACAATTATTTTAAGTAAAATTAGCTTGTAAAAGAGAGACTAGGAATGGTGAAAACAATTAGAAATGGCAAACTCACCTTTAGACTCTCAGACAAAGCACAATATACATTGCTGCATTGTTCGGTGGCAACTACAGGCGGAGAGGAGCGAGCTTCCCATAATCCCATTGATGGGCCTGGGGTGACAAGCGCCAGCTTCACCTGACCCACTGATGGCTTCGTCTTGTGGTGTTGGATTTAGACCCACCTATACGTGGCGTGTGTAAATTGTGCTGACTCTGAGTCATGCAGAAGTGCCACAGGACCAGGCTCTCTTTGATTACTCGTGTTCTGCAGAATTGGGCTAGCTAGAGCCTGGAGTACTGACATTGCAAGTTTTC
Source organism: Dendrocalamus latiflorus (assembly GCA_017311315.1). Taxonomy (NCBI): domain Eukaryota; kingdom Viridiplantae; phylum Streptophyta; class Magnoliopsida; order Poales; family Poaceae; genus Dendrocalamus; species Dendrocalamus latiflorus. The sequence continues at coordinate 5,865,603 of CM029631.1, forward strand.
GACAGCCAACATGTGCGATGAACAAATGTTAAACTTCATACGATGAGTCCGTGAGCCAGAGTAAGTTGGATGCCGGTTGCAAAAATTTACATTGTGAAAAAAGAATACGCGACCTTTCCCTGTGTTCAATGCGTCATGCTTAGTGACAAGGGCAACCGACAGATTGGCAAAAGCAAATTGATCATCCCTTTTCTTTGTTCTACTATACTGTTAAGAGCGCTCCTAGCCAACCAGCGCCCCTCCTCCTCTGTCACTTTTCTCCATTTCCTCTCTCTTCTCAACACTATCCTTGAATTTTTCTTTAGGGCCAGCCCAGCTCCGCGCTCCTCCTCCACCTCCCCTGCCCCCTCCACCACCACCCGTGGCTGATGCACTATCGCCGCCTCACCGCATAACCCCCTGACCCCTCCCCTCCCTGCTGCGCTGCCCCGCCCAACCTAACTGCCATAACCGTCACTGCTACCGTCCTCTGGCTCCACCCACCGACTTTCTACCCCGCCCATTATCCCGCTGCCTCCCACTGCCTCCCTCCGACCTCCTTCTATGTCCGGAGAGAAGGGTAAATCCGTAGCGGGGGAGCCGGATCCAACGGTGGAGGAGAGTGAGAAGATGATGGCGGTGAGGAGGGAGGAAGCGGAGGATGGGAGCGAGAGGGAGCACAAGAGGGAGGGAGCGGTGGCACGTGCTTAGGAGATCGCGTGGCGGAGGAGTAATGGCAAGATGCCGTTCTACGTGTGAGAACGGTATACCGTTCGGTAGTTGTTCTCTATTGTTAAACCCACAGTTTGGCAATCCATACTACCTGACAGCCTGTTCAGAATACACACGCGCACACCACACACCAGAAATTCTAATGATTAGTAGTTCTAGTTCGCTGTGGTTGTCGCCACCTTTGCCGTGAAGCCTCTCACGAATCATTGAGACAAGGTGGTGGACATCACCATGTGACAATAGTAGCGCCACGGAGGCCTGCTTGGATGCCGCATGGTCCCGTCTTGCACGTTGTCGCGCCGTGGGTGGCGGACAAAGAGGCGGTGCTACAGTTACAAACTGTAGCGCCCAAGTTTTTTTTAAAAAGGTATAATATTTCAAACAAAAACCCCTAATCTAATCCATCTCTAATATCCCTAACCTCCCTCTCCTATATCTAATATATCCCTCTCTCCCGTGTATCTCTCCTCCCTACATCTATCTTTCAATCTCTCTCTTCCATCCTCCCATCTCTCTCTCTCGTTATGGGCCATCACTAGGCCAGGGCCGCCGCCGGCGGCACAGGCTGATAGCGGCGGCGGTGTCGGTCGGCGAGAGGCGCACGAGAGGCGGCGCGAGAGAGATGCGATGGCGCCCAAGCGATCGACGGTGGCACTACGGTGGTAGGCGCACGAGCAGCGATGGCGGCCTCGCGATGGCGGTGCAACCCGGTAGCAGCGGCGCTGCGTGGGCTGGCGAGAGGCGGCGGCCTCGGTGGCTGGCGACGTGGGCGCTTGGCCATGGTAGCCGGTGGAGGCAGCGTGGGCGCAGCGGCCGCGTGGTGCGGGTGGCTATGAGGCCTTGGCGGCACGGCATGGCGGCCAGTGGCGATGGTAGCAGCATGCCAGCCCGGTGGCGATGCAGCACCCGGCGACGGCGCCCAAGAAGGAGGCGCACAGGCGGCGCGATCGCACGGCCGGAAGCAGCTGGTTGGTTACGGTGTGGTTGGCCGGCGCATAAGCTGAGGCGACGCCGGCGGCCCAGCAGTGAAGCGGCGGCGGCGGCCAGCCAGCAATGGCTGAGGTGGCTAGGCGGCTATGGCACATTGGTCACATGACCGGGTTGGCCGAGGCGTAGTCGAACTTAGATTCGTGCAGAGGTTCTACTGACTTTTGGCGTGGGTCATTTTCATGTGACCGAATGGCAAATCGCACGGCTGAACAACGATTCGCGCGGCAAATCTTAACGAACACATTTTTTCGGCCGAACAACCCCCTGCTGTCCTTTTCACAATCTTATCATCCCTCATCTAATTCGCTCCCATTCCATCGTGTAGGTTCATATGCAACGGTTGAGGGAGCGTTTGGGCAGTTGCATATTCTAGATCCATCATACAGCGAGTCCGCCGAGCGTGCTCAAGGTATGAAGGTAAGTACCTCGCGGTCGTAACCTATTCGTTCCGCATACCACCTTATCTATGATTACTTGTTACCATTGTCATTGAGTACAATTATCATATCACTAAAGTTATATGGCTATTATCATATCACTAAAGTTACCTGGCTATCATCATATCACTAAAGTTACCTGGCTATTATCATATCACTAACGTTACCTGGCTATCATCATATCACTAAAGTTACGTGGCTGTTATCATATCACTAAAGTTACCTGGCTATCATCATATAACTAAAGTTACCTGGCTACCATCATGTCACTAAAGTTATCTGGTCATTATCATATCACTAAAGCTCACCTGGTTATTAACATATCACTAATGCTTGTCGGGTTATTATCAAATCACTCATGCTTGTCTGGTTATAGACTCTTAATACTGTATTCATACCATGATGTTTTATGTTATCTTGTTTTACATGCTTTTAGATTTATTAGCATGCTCAGTTAATAATGTTATAGAATTCATACTTTTTAGTTAGTGTTTTAGAATTCATGCTTAAATCGTTAATGTCGGTAGTATATGAACATGTTTTAACTTAGGTTTAAATTATTAGCACTCCTTTGACATTAGGGTTGCTATGTTTAGTTTTCTAATATCATGATCCATTAATTGTATGATGTTGTATGTGAGCCATGAAGGATGTATATATTAAACTTGTTAATCTAACTAATAATCACTTATCACATAATTAAATTTGAATAGTTGACAATCTTGTGTGAGCTATGTTATAATACCTCTTCAGAATAATTCCTATATCACTATTATCATATTATCATTCCACATCGCCCTCATATCAGAAATTATGTCTCTCCACTTTCAACCTTAACAAACCCTTCCACTTATCATAACTTTATCTTAACTTTTCCTTGGTTCCCTTAAATTCATACCATACAACATGTTAACAGTATAACGGTTACTTGGCCTAGGGTTACCCACATATAGGAAAGATTTTCACTCACCTGGTAACGTATGGGGGGCCATACACTCTCGTTAGTCATGATATTACACCCCATCTACAGTTATACAGTCGAGGACAGTGTTGTGCCTGACTACTCTCATATAATCGGGTATGTGAAAAGTAATCGCCAATACCATTGCCATAACTTGCTACATAACAATTATCTTTGATTCCATGGTTCCTGTTACCTCTATCTCCGATCGGTATCAGTGGTTTCAATAACCTAGTTTCATTGCAATTAACTTGTGTCAATTACTTGTTTACATTACTTATCATTTAATCACTGTGTTGCGACCGTTGTTGGGTACTTATTGAGATTTTCAAATCTCACGCTTACTCTTTCCATTCTCAGGTAAAAGACCAGTGGAGTGATAGCATCATGCATGAGTGGGAGCACTCGAGTTTTCAGCACCGTGGCTTGCCACTATTTATGTCATTTTATTTATTTCTCTTTTGGCTAGAAGTAAACCAGTACGATGTTTCAAATATTTACTTCAGCTTCTGCTTGTTCTCTAACAAAGTACTATTAAAGTTTTAGTTTTCTTATGATTTTTATTTCTACTTTTATTGTTTATTCTTTACTTTAGCAATGACGTTCTATTGTAGCATCTCATATTGGTATGTGAGGTGCTACAAAAACATTACACCCCACAACGAGCAGGCCAACGGCTGCACCCTGCTGTCCTGTACCTGCTCGGGGCCCTAGAGCGTGAATACATGTAAACGGTAGATCGCGTACAATCATGCGCGGCACCGCATCAGCACGGGCAACGCCTAAAATTTTGGGGGGTGGAATCAAAACGTATACGGACGAATATCGCTTTATGCCTCTACCTATATCCTATTCCACGTGTTTTTTTCTCGAAGTCATTTCTTCTTTATGTATTCTCCTCATAAGCCTTCGGTCGGTTAGACGGACAGATACATGAGCTGATCCAAGAAATTGGACCATCGATGTCACCATATGCTAATCTCATTTTGGCAATTAGGGTCACCTCATGTATATATAGAGTGTTACCTTTGATTAAGTTAAGGTCATTGGGGTCACAAGACCCCATTAAACAGAAATTATTTGCTCCATTTGCACTCGTTCACAGGAAATTAGATAATAGATGTGCAATCAGAGCGCATACAGCTGGATATCATATTTTGTATTTTTTTCTTGAACACATATAGTAATCATATCTATTTCCTTTTTTGTATTCCTGTCTCAAACCTTGGATTGGTTGGTGACATGGAAATTATTTGCTTGGTTTGCACCCCTACGGCCACGCCCACGTTGCACGTGCACTGCCTGCTTGCATGTACAAGCCGCCCGGCAATGTGCTGGCCATAAGCCCAGAAGCCCAAAAGAACGTTTTTATTTGGGTCAGGCTGGAGGATCTCGTACTACAGATCTAAATTAGCATGAGTTTTAAGCATATATAGCACTGTTGTAGCACATATTTACAGAAATAGTTGTATGCGTTGAGTATTGGTAAAAATAGTTTTTTCCCCGTTTGGTGGTCGGATGGCAACGCTGAAGGGGCGACACATGTCGCTACTGTCCCATGGGTGGACGGCAAGCCACCTGCCGTCCGGTGGCCAAATGGCAGATAATTAAGCCGGCTTTTGTCCTACGATCATATTCCAACCTCCGCGAGGCGCTCTGGTCCTCCCGCGGGCCTCAACGAGGTCCGCAAGTAGATCCTCAGCATCTAGGACCAGGTGGACATCGTCAAGGTGAGAGAGGTGGAGCTCGAGTTCCTCACCGGCGTCGGAGTCAGCGTGGAGGAGGACGACTTCGCGGCCAAGTTGTTGTGGCACTCCGGCATGAAGCTGTTGCTGGCGGCTGTGAAGGGGAAAGAGAGATGGGAGGAAGAGAGACGAGAGGTGGAGATATCCTCACATGGAGGCCAAATCAGCTACATCTATCTATGTAGAACAGCTAAAACCGCTTTTGAATCCCATATCCATACTTAAGAAAGAAGGTACAACATTCGATTTTATAATTAAGGGTTATTTCATATTTTTACAATATATAGTTCACATAGAACTCGTTCATATAAGTTATATATGTTGAAGTTAATATGTTATACCTATACCTAAATACCAAATAGGGCCTACTAAGCCTATATAGCTTGGGAGTTGGGAGATAGCCATAGTGACGTAGGTTCAATAATACCGCAGTACGAAAATAGTAGAAAGATTAAGAATACAAATGTTTTTAATTAGAATATTCTTGTAGTAGATGTTGTGGACTAGTACGAAAGTGAAAAGTGAGCACCATGTAGTCTCTACTTTTTTGTGAAAAAGTGAGTAGAGTTTCCCCCCAGCACAAAATTTTTTGCCAAAAGCACTTGATAAGAAATCGCAATGCCAGCGACTGCTCGAAGATGTAAACCCTCGGACAAGATTGCATGTTTGAGACGCCACTTGAAACTTCAAATCAGTTCGAATCGTGGTGTCAAATACATCAACAAGATCCCATCACAATCAGACAGAGGGTTAGACTAAGAAACAGGTTAAACACCATTGGCTACTGTGCCTCTGTGAATCGACAGTGATGCAGCTATGACTGAATTTGGAATATTAGACTTGAAGCTTCCTGGGATTATATTATGCGCAAGCCAACCATTGCATAGCCTAATGGTTCCACCAACCATAGGTTAGGCGATTTATTCGTGTGAATTTTTATTATAGGAATAAGTCTATAAAGCATTCTAAATTTTGTTTAAAAGAGGAATAAGTCCATGTAACAACCTAAATTTTGTTTAAAAGACTGTCCAACATCATGAACTATAAAATCAGATATTTGACTCTCAAACTTTGCAAATCTGGTTCAAATAACATTCTGACCCAGCTTTGTGTGGTGGTATTGCCCACATGGCGCAATGAGTGGGCAGTTTTGCCACGTAGGATAACACGCTAGCCAAGTTGAATCAATGACATGTGGAGCTCACAAGGGCTTCTCCCCATCGAGCTTCCAGGCGTTCTTCCATGGCCACAGCCCCCTGTAGTTCCCTCCCTCTCTGTTTCAATGGGAGGGAAGATTCTGTGGGCCTCACCTGTTAATCATCTAAACTTGACCAGCGTATCATCCTACATAGCAATATTGCTCATTCATCGCGTCACATGGGCAATATCACCATACAAAACCGAGTCAGCTGTTATTTGAATTGGATTGTGCAAGACCATATGAGAATGTCCTAACTTTTATTGTGATGGATCATTGCAATGTTTCTGAAGTGATTTTTGAGGATTTTGCAAAAGATCGTTTTTGTTTGATGACTTCATGGTTTACGCGTTTGTCTGGACTGAGAGTACTGGAATATTTGAATTTTACGACTTCGTGGTTGGGCAGTCTGATCAGCCCTATGTAGTCGATAGTCCGATCGGCCTTGTGATAGCCAGTTCAAACGTGTGTTGGGTGGTCTGATCCGAAGATCAACCACAGATGGTCGATGGTTGAAAGCTACAGTGCATGAACGACCACGGTTGGTCGATGGTCAATTGTCCATAGTCGTAGATTTTGCATATTATCGTAGTTGTAAATTTTGCGGTCGATAGTTGTTGACTTTGCAGTCAATAGTTGTAGGCTTTGCGGTCGATAGTTGTAGACTTCACGATCAATAGTCGTGGATGTTGCGATCGGCTGTCGTAGAATTCGAGTACTCCTGTCAGACCAGCTAATGGTCTGACCAACTTGTGCATGGCGGTCAGACTGGTCTCTCTCAGTGGTCTGAGGCTATTTTCTGGAATGCATGGAATTTGGGTTATGGTTTGACCTGGGTGTTGTTGCTTGTGTGCACATGGGTTAATTGTCTGGTTCTAAGCTTAGGATCAATATTTTGGTTGCATACTTTTTGTATGGTGCATTGTATGGATGAATTGCATAAATTGAAGACTTTGTATATTGTGTGGTGCTATGTGATGGCTTGCTTATTGGTGTTGGTTGCAGGATTTTGGAATTAGGTCATGGTAAGGCGTAAGAGTCCGAACGGTCAGGAAAATGCTAAAGATGATCGAGACTTGCGGTGTGGTTGCAAGCCGGGACGATGAGGAACCGAGGCGGGAGCTACTGGTGGTGCTCATGACGGGCAACAGCAAGGTGGATCGGGACTAGGCTCAGAGAGGAGTCGAAGTCCTATGTGGTCAAGGAAGCCGGGTGTCGTCATGTGCGAGAAGATGCATGTGGTGCGCCAAATGACTTGGGTCATTTTCAAGCGATGACGGTTTGGTGGGATCCAAATACGTGAGAGGCCGGGTGACAAGTCATTGGGGCCACGTGGAAGATGGTGAAGCATGGGCGATGCTTCATGGAAAAGGAAGCGGGAAGCTTCGTGGAAGACGGTAGAAGGGCATTTTGGTAAATTGCCCCATAACAAAAAAGTGATAGCGTGTGAAATCTCCATGTTAGCCTAAATGGTTTAGATCTTGTATGTGATGAAAATATAAAGTGGATCAAGTGTTGATTCACTAATGGGTTAATGGTTGTAAGTCGCTTTGAGAAGCGTCCGTGAGAGAAAGAGAGAGTAAAACCCGGTGGTAGGTGATCTTAATAGGTTATCCTCGTTTTGGCCTAATGAATGGATCCATTAGATTTTGGTTCAGATTGTGAGCCTATATAAGGGGAGGAGAAGTCTATATAAGGGGAGGAGAGGAAAGAGCTAGAGTTTGAGAAGGTTAGCTAAGTCTTTTGGTGGCTAGCTCCTCCTCCCTTCCATGGGAGATATGTTAGAGAGTGTCTGTGTGCTCTAAGTTTAGAGCTCTGTCCTCCTTAGTGGAGTGGCTGTAAAACCAATTATCTCAAGTGAGCAATACATCAATTTTTGATCTACCTTTCATGTATCTTCTTGTCTGATTGATTTTACTTTGGTTTTGAGTTAGTTTTTCCTCTCTTCCCCCAACCCCTTCTTGAATTTATCTAGTTGATTGAGTTGCTCTTGTTTCGGTTGGTTTGATCTCTTTTCTGCTCTTCTCTTGATCTTGCTGAGCTAGGACATGAACGAGATAGAGATAATATCTTGAGATTAACCTCTAATTATCTAGGCACTTCAATAGTAAGATTTTTAAGAAACCCTATTTTTGCTCGTTCTTAGCCTAATCGGGTGATTTCTTGATCCAAGAGTTTTTGGGTTGATTTCTTTGGTAATCTTATTTGCTGTGACATGTGGAAATGTGCTCAAAGTCATCTTGGCTATGTTCTATCTACGAGAAAGATCTGATCATCGATTTGGTTTTTAGTTTTCAGTTGGCGTGCATTGCTTTAAAATTGCAAAACGGTCTCAAATTTGTCATGGATTTTTTTGATCTAGGAATGGAATAGTTTCATGAGACCTTAAGAAACATGCATGCAAAGTTTCACGGCTTTTGGTTTAGTCGATCGAAAGTTTTATGGATTTGGGATCTTACGGTCGGGCTGAAATCCCTATTTATATGGAAAAAATGGTAGTATCGCAGGCTATGTAGCAGTAGTACTGCAACTCCTGTTCTCCGACCACTTTGGTTTTCGACCATTCATTGATCATCAATCTCACTGGTTGAGGTTTGGATTGGTTCGATCTCTTTGGTTTTGATCACTCATTGGTCGTAGACCACTCTGGTCATATTCCGAACTGTTACGACTACTCGGGTCATTGACTACTACACGATTGATTATCTGTCCGCAACCCTTGGTCATCGACCACGTTGGTTTTGATCACGTTGGTTTTAACTACTCTCTAATTGCTAACCGGTCGAGTTGTAACTTGACCACATTGGTTTTTGACCGGTCTTTGATCGTCGACCATATGAGTCGTTTTCAGACCACTCAGTCTTCCGATCGATAGCGGTAGTACCACAGAAATAATAGCGGTAGTACCGCACCTGCAGATTTTGCACAGTAGCTTAGTTATGAGTTTATCTAGATTTTGAGTATGATTCCTATCCAAATCTTCATAGCTTTGTAACTATCGGAGCAAATGATAAATGGATACTGGGAGAAATTTTTTAAGGCACCATCCACCTTTTTCTGTTAGCATCTTTGGTCCTACATATTGCAAAGTTCAGAGCATCAAATGTTTAGTTTTATAGTTCGAAGTGCTAGACATCCTTTCAAACAAAGTTTAAGATGTTATATAAACTTTTTTCCTTTATTACGAGTTTGCAGTATTTAGACTTGGATTTTCCTATATCCATTTACTTGGCAGAAGAACTTGAGAAGCTTCCAATAATTAAAGATCCATATCACAAAATTGCATTTCAATGGATATCGATTGCTAGAAAAAATCCTTGGTACAGGAAAAAAACGTTGTTTATGTATCACTCACCTGTTCTTTTGAATTATATGTATCCACGAGACAAATTGTTGGCTTTGATGTGCAAAAGTAAACTATTTCTATTGGAAACATTAATTCATAGTTCCTTGTGGGATATAAGCCATAAGATGACTAACCAACAGAAAATGTATTTTGTTAATCGTGAAAAGATAAGTATTTATGCGCTTTCATCAAAGTGAAAGCAACGCTGTCGGTAGGACTGTCTATCTTTCAGTGTCACACTGCCATCGCGATTCCCGGAAGCCTCATTTTCAGCCGCCCAAACCAAGGGGACAACACGGCGAGGCACCTGCTGCTTATTAAAGTTGCTGTTGATGATGCGTCCTTGGGTTCTGCCCCATACATAATCTGTCTTGTTAATACTGTGTTGTTTTTACTTATAATTTATACTACAGCAATTAATTTTTAAATATGTATTTTTCAAAACGAGTTCAACAGAAAGATTATAGTAAAAAATATACTGAGTTTAGCTGTACCGGCCAAAATCGTATACGACTATTTTCCTCTACGTACTGCCTCTCATAAACAGCTAGCATTAAACATTTTAAGTCATAAGCCGCAGCCTAAATAAGCCACAGCCTAAAAGAATCCACCCTGAACAATATCAACTGCTACTTTCAAACAAGATAGGCCATCATGATGCACACTGTAGCTGTAAGGGACTATGGTGAGATTGTTAGAGTGCAATCGATCGATCTCACAAGTCACAATCAATCCCTTCTCTTATGTTTTTCTACTAGCCTCATAGGCGCGGCGACACGCCGCGCCAGCCACCGTGTGTACCGAAGTAAAAGAGGCGATAATTCGTGAGGAGTTTTTAAAAAAAAATCGAGGGCACGTACGTAATTTCGAGAAAGCTAAAGGAGTTTTTTGGGAAAAAATCGAGGACTTGTAAGGACCTGTACGTAAGTAAATAAGGGCCTATACGTAATTTCGGGAACCTGCGGGGCGCTATCCAAAAAATTTTTTGGGGAAAAAACTTGCAGGGACCTTTTCGCGAGAAAAAACTTGCAAGGACCTTTTCGCGAGAAAAAAGGACCTATACGTAATTTTCGTAAAACCGGAGGAAAGTACCTCCCCTGGCCGTACGGGAAAACCCCCGCCACGCGTCGGCCAGAGCGCGCGCGGGCGGGGAAACGGTGACGTGGATGGCCTCCGGGGGCGGGGAATCCGCGGGGCGTATAGGATGGTTATTCGGCCTGGGGATTACAATGAGAGGAGAACAAAGGGTGCATGGTGCGTGCAGTTATGTATTACCCTTTTTCTCTTCTGAGAAAATGTTCATCTGTTTTGATTGCAGATATTTGGCGTCTTTTTGGAACACGTGAAGTAGAAAACGCAGAAATAGAAAAAACATAGGAATAAAATGTCACATGTTATGGAATCCCATATGATTTCAAAATACAAGAATGTTAGAGGTGATGCGTTTCGATGGTTCATAGGAAATGACACGGAAATTTCGGGGGGAAAGCATTTCTTGGAGAGAGAGAGAGAGAGAGAGAGAGAGAGAGAGAGAAAGTGGAGAGAGGGAGAGAGAACGCATTAGATTTCTCGAAGGAAAAATAACATGATGTTTGAGCTTATATTTATTTTCTCATGTATTTTGGTGCATAGAAATGGATGCATTCCATAGGAATTTGATAATTACATTCCTATGTTCCAAAAAACACTTATAAAAAAGATCCTAAGGATTAGAATCCTCCAAAATTCATATGAAAATCCTACGCTCCAAAGAAGTCCTTACTTTTCTGATTAGAAATGCTCGGTCAAGCAGTTCTCTTGGTACCAAAAACATGTACATAAATCCTAAACTCATACTGAAAATAGAGCAAAAGAGTTTTGGATTGTTTCTTAAAAAAAATAAAAACTTTGGATCGTTTCTCGGACAGCTCAATATTGCATGTTTTAGCAAGGTTTGTCATCTTATCTAGGTATACATGATGAGCCATTTGATCCAAGACCAACCTAGCTATAGTCTTTTCGAACCAACACATCAAGTTGGGACTTCTCAATGTACAGCAACGCATGCTTACTTAAGCATAACAACTGATCAACTAGAAAAGATAGGGTGAAAAAAAATTAGCGCCAGGAATGAAAGCATAACAACTATATAAAATGGAGCAATTAGACCAAGATTTAGCTACATGCATTTGTGAACAGAAAAGAGAGATGAACACCGGAGCATGTCAGATTTCGCAGGCTGCAGGCTGCAGCAGGAAGTGTGTGTTTTTAGATTGATTAGTATATCATAAGCCGTATAATTATATTCACATGTTGTTTTGAACATCAGCGCTAGCGACCGGACCGTATTGCAGCAGGGAGCATGCATGGCTTGTTCACTGGAGTTTTGAACAAACGTTTGCAACTGCAACATTTGGATAGTTGGAAATTAAGCATCATCTTAGGTCATCACAAACGTAACTAGCTAGCACAAGAAATCTCTAGGGCCTAGACGCTAAACCCATATAATCGTTTCTTCAAATATACCATCCCTAGCTAGTTAAGCTAGAGTAACACACAAGTTAGGTCAGATTAATTAGTACGTGGCTGCATGCTCATAACATATAGCTGTAATTTACTATCTCTCCGCTCTTTGACCTGCTAATACAACGAATTATATATAGAATATATTCTTCCATGCTGTGTAACCTCTTGAATTAACTGTGAAACTTAAATCTAAAGGGCCTGCAAATTAACACAAATTCACAAGTACCATACCTTAAAAAAGCAGTCGTTCCTCACGCTCTAGGCTAGGCAAGTTTGTGATATTGGCACGGCTCAATCAGATCGAACAAAACAACATCCTTGCACCTTGCTAGCTAGTGCAGAAGGATCACCCGATCGATTTGATTGAACCATGCCAACATCGCACTCTCCCAGCCAATCAATCCTTGGAGGCAACCATAGCTCCCGAAAATGCAAACCACCATCTTATAGCCTAACTCCCAATGTAAACCCAAGAGATCGAGAACATGACTGACAATGGAACATGGAGCTGAATTAATAGGCGGCAACGGCGACGATGAATGCTCAAGCGTAAGCCGAGAAGAAAAGAAAGAGAAAGAAATGGTTGAGACGTCAATGTCGTCTCGCCAAGCCTTCCTCTCGTATGGAAGAGAGCAAGCAAGCATACATCACGCAGCCAAAATATAAATACAAATTGCAAGCCAAGACGTAATGGAGAGGAAGAGGAGGAGGTAGGCATGGGTCAGCCAATGACTTGCCGATGCATCTTTCCTCCGGTAGTGGTTGATGACTTGCGGTGGCTAGCTAGCCAGCTACCAATCCATCTCCATATGCGCCGTCCTGCCGGCCTGAACAGCTTGTATATATGCGTGAAATGTCATCCGTCTGACCGGCCGGGAGTCCAATTTTCTCATCAGAGTCGTCTGCTTCCCGGGTGATTTTCAGTCTGAACGTACTCGTGTTGGCCGGCGCGGCGAATTGACCGCTTCTTGCGTCGATCGATCGGCACTGTAACTAGGTTTGATTCGGTCTAGGCCTGCAGTTATTCGACAGGCAGGGAGGAGGAATTTAAGTGCATCTGATTACTTCATCAGTTGAATACCTGCTGCGTTGCTTCTATGATTTGTCAGGTCAGTTGAGAGGCGACAGTACGACAGACATGCATATACAAGGGGTTGATGACCTGTACCTTGAAAAGTATCGATATTCAGAGCCGGAGATAGCTTAAACTATGCTGCATTTCTAACTACCCATTGGCTGCTTTGATTCGATCAAGACATGCATCCATCAGAAAATGGTACCAGTAAAAATTAAATCAGTACATGCACACCTGATTTCTGAATGCTGTAGTGAAATTAGCAAACCATGCGCATATCTTATACAGAAGTGACCATATATGCCAGACGCTATCCTATTGATATCAAAGATCTTGTGATCAAACCCCCATGCTTGCATTGAACACACTGTATCTGAATCCACACATGGTACAACAATGGCCTGTTTCAGATTCTTCTATAGTAGCAGTTCGTGAAACTAACGTGCCCAACTCCTATAGCCCATGACCATCCTTGATGAATCTCTAGTATAGGATGGTCACATTACAAATCTTAAAGGCGCAACAGGATCTGAATAACAATCAATACGTGCCAGTACTGGCCAAGTGGACATATGTACTGCACTCGTCAGCTCAAAAAAAACCCGAGGTGCCACACCGGTTAGAGTTGGGCTATGCACCGGTTGGCGACATGCGGCTCTGTTCTTTTTAGCTGCGGCTTGTGACTTTTGACTGCGGTTTATGACTTTTGGGCTGTTTGTACGAGAGATTACAGAGTAACAGAAACTCACGTGTGATTTTTGCTGATATAAATGAAGTCAGTATAGTATGTACTATAAGTAACTAGTAGACTCTATCTTGAAAAAATACTTTATTTAAAAGTTAATCACTGTAAAAAAGTTAAAAAGTAACTTTCAGAAGCTGAAAAGAACAGAACCGCAGCTAGCTAACGAGCCTGCAAGTACACTAAATCCACGCATCAAAATCAGCCAAAATCTAGACTTAAATGTCCATGCATATGGCAACCGATTGTGGCGATAAGGAGCATCATAGCTTATGAACATTGATCACTGCGTGGAATGGATTCTATTGGCGCTAGTTAGCTTGAGGCAAAAGGACAGCGCCATGATAATGTGCTGCTTTAAGAATCAATCATGGGCTCATAGGCATCCAAACAAATAAAAAAAAAAAAGGACAGCGGAAAGGCTAGGTGGAGATTGTTGAACCAATTTTGGTTGTACGTTTTGTTATACTACTGCCAAGTGCATGCTGCACCAGCCTGCCAAGAGGATTATTTTCTCTTAAAGAAATGGCCTGCGTATGAGACTGGGCAAGGGTTGGATTGGGAGAAAAGACGCCACGGGGAGATGGTGCCGCTACGCTACCTGTTCTTAAGCATGTATCCATGTAGGCAGGCGTGCAGTGCGCCACTTTATGCGGAATTTTGGAGCAAATATACTAATTTTTGTGTTTTAAGTGGGCTCAGGTGCGGCCGCGCGATCGATACGCCATGATCTGATATAGCTGCTATCTGTAGCTTCAAGGGAGACGGTGAAGCTTAATAAGAGCTAATAAGTGGGTTCTTTTAAGTTATAATTTATGGTTTAAAATTTTGAATTCTAGCTATTTTTATAAGAGAGTGCGAAGAGAGATATTCGTATGTAATTTTAGTCAATATGGATAAGACGGACAGTGTTTATTTTAAATAATTTGTAGGTTATGTCTTGAAAAGACACTCTGTTTAAAAGCTAATTACTGTAGAAAGTCAAACCATAAATATAAAAGAACACATCCAATGATCAAACCGTGTGGAGCACATTCGTCGAGTCAATGATGCAAGATGATAGTTTGTCCATCGCATCGATCGGTTATATCCAATCATCAAACGATATATGATTGGGATGAACAGAGAGGAGTCTAAGCCTGCATTCTACACTAATCCCAACCCCCAATAGCCCGCGGGGTTCCTGGCCAGCGAGCCGCGCCACATCGCCCGCGTCGCTCGGCCGGCCGGCGCGTGGCGAGGGAATCCGCGTACGGCCGGCCGAGGCACTTTCCTCGGGTTTTTCTGAAATTGCGTATAGATCCTTTTTTCTCGCGAAAAGGTCCCTGCAAATTTTTTCTTTGCAAAAAATATTTTGATTGCGCCCGGCGGGTTTCCGAAATTACGTATAGGTCCTTATTTACTTACGTACAGGTCCTTACAAGTCCTCGATTTTTTACAAAAAAACCCTTCGGTTTTCCCGAAATTACGCATGTGTCCTTGATTTTTTTTTATGAAACTCCCTGCGAATTTTCGCCTCTTTTAATTTTGTTCACACGGTAGCTAGCGCGGCGTACGCCGCGCTTATGCAGCTAGTAAGACTAAGAGAGCACGGTAACATCGATAGGCAGGATGCCAGGGAGATCAATCGTCACGTACATTCTACAGTTCTGATAGGATATGTATGTGCATGTTTCTGTACGTACCATCCAGTCTGATCAGTCCCGGACTCCCGCTACACAATGAAAGGCTGAGCTCAAACGATGCAACAGAATTGCCTGACGAGTTTGGTTTTTTTTATAGATTTTTTATGGGGTAAGATAATCGTAAAAACTTCATACATAAGGACGTGTTTGACTGATGAAATGAGAGTTGGCTGAGATGATCCTATCACCAAATTTTCGGATTTTGTAAGTATTTTTTTGGAATTTTCGGAATTTTTTTGTGCCTTGTGGGACACGTGGCGGGTGTTGGGGGCACCCCCGCACGCGCTAAGTGTTGTGCCCCCAGCACCTGAGCCGCACCCCTGATAGGATATGCATGTGTATGTTTCTGTACCATCCAGTCTGATCAGTCCGGACTCCCGCTACATACTGAAAGGCTGAGCTCAAACATGCAACAGGATTGCCTGACGAGTTTGTTTTTTTAGATTTTTTGTAGGGTAAAATAATCGTAAAAGCTTTATACATAAGGATGTGTTTGATTGATGAAATGAGAGTTGGCTGAGATGATCCTAATTTTAGAGATGTTCCTTTGTTTGATTCCTGGGATGGGATGAAATCATCCCGGCCAAAGTCATCCACTGAGGGAATATTCCCGAGATAGATATCCTGGAAGGCGCCATTCGGGAAAAATGACCGGACGGCAGCATCCACTTGAGTACCACTCGTTCCAGTCACCTGCTGCCTCCAGTCCTCTCGTCTCGTCTCGTCCACTCCTCCTCGACGAGAATCCAAGCACTCCTCCATCTCCATGTCCGCAGCATCGAAATCACGTGTCAAATTGCCATCTCGTTTGCTGCTCCGCGAGTCGTCGTCTTCTTCGTTCGGCGATGCAGCAATATAGCACTTTACATATCAATATAAGATACTACTATAAAATATTATCGCTAAAGTAAATAATAAATAATATAAATAATAATATAAATTATAAGAAAATTAAACCGTAAGAGTACTTTATTAGAGAACCAGCGGTAGCTGAAATAAATATTTAAAATATGAGACCGGTTCACTTCTAGCCAAATAAAGAATAAATAAGCTAACATAAATAGTGGTAAGCCACGGTACTGAAAACTCGAGTGCTCACATCCACGCATGTCACTATCATTCCACTGGTTTTTTACCTGAGAATGGAAAGAGCAAGCGTGAGATTTGAAAATATCAGAAAATACCTAACAACAGTCGCAAGCAATGTGTGTAAAGGACAAGTAATACAAGCAAGTAATTGACACGGGTTAAGTGCACTGAAACTAGATTGTCGGAAACACAGATAAGGATCGGAGATAGAAATAACAAGGATAACGAAATTAAAGGTAATTGTTATTTAGTAAGTTATGGCAATGGCACCGGCGATTACTTCCTACATACCCAATTATACAAGAGTAGTCAGGCACAACACTGTCCTCGACTATATAACCGCATACGGGGTGTAATATCCTGAGTAACGAAAGTGCACAGCCCCCGTACGTTACTAGATTAGTGAAAAATTCCTCTATACGTGGATAAATCGGACCAGGTAATTGTTATATTATCAACAAGTTATATGGTGTGAATTTAAGAAAACTAAAGGAAGACTAAGATAAGATTATGATAAGTGGAAGAATTTGCTACGGTTGAAAATGGAAAAACGTAATTCCCGATATGAGGGTGATGTGAAATGATAACATAGTGATAGTGATATAAGAATTATTCTAAAGAAGTATTATAACATAGTTCATACAAGGATTGACAACTGTCTAAGTTTTATTACGTGATGAGAGACTATTGGTCGAATTAATAGGTATTATATACATAAGCCATGACTCACATACGAAATCATACGAGTAATGAATCATGATATCAGGAAAATAAACATAGCAGCCCTAATGTTAAAAGATTGCTAGTGGTTTAAACCTAAATTTGAAACATATTCATATGCTACCCCATTAGTGATTTAAACATGAATTCTAAAACACTAATTAAAAGCATGAATTCTAAAACATTATTAATTGCGTATTCTAATAAACATAGAAGCATGTAAAACAAGATAATCTAGAACATTATGGTATAAATACAGTATAGAAGTCTATAACCAGAGAAGCATTAGTGATATTATAATAACTAAACAAGCATTAGTGATATCATAATAAACAAGTAAGCATTAGTGATATGATAATAACCAGATAAGTTTTAGTGATATGATAGTAATCAGGCAAGAATAAATGATATGATAATAGCCAAGCAAGCATTAATGATACGATAATAACCAGGTAAGTTTTATTGATATGATAGTAACCAGACAAGCATGAGTGATATGATAGTAATCAAGCAAGAATAAGTGATACGATAATAGCCAAGCAAGCATTAATGATACGATAATAACCAGGTAAGTTTTATTGATATGATAGTAACCAGACAAGCATGAGTGATATGATAGTAACCAGGCAAGTATGAGTGATATGATAATAATTAGATAAGCATTAGTGATATAATAATTATACTTAATTACAGTGATAACTAATAATTATGGAAGTATGAGTAGAACCGAAGCGAACCAAATCGAGGGCCCGAGAGGCGCGGGAGAGAGCGGAGAACCCGCAGCTGTTCGGCAACGGGATGCCGGTGCCCTTCTAAGCCGAGATGTTCGTCCTCGCCTGCGACGGCGTCAAGTTCCACGTCGACAAGATCCCATCGTACATACCCCTCTCCTCACCCCTCCACCTGTCTGCCTGCATCTCCTCCTGATTTTTGCCGCGCCAAAACGGGTTAGCTTGTCAGGAGCGTGATCCATCGAGAGATTGTGGTTGTTTTTGTTTTGGATGGAGGATCTGGGGATTAGGTTAGGTTTGAAAGGGGGGAAACCGTGAGGGATTGGATTGAAGAGGATGTGAGTTTTAGGATTTGTCGTTTTGCAACGAGTCTGGTTATGCTGGTATTTGTTTTGTAGGGATTGCAAAATTAGAGAAGATCGAAAGTAGAAGTGTTGGATGGTATTCTGTTGGCTTGCATGGCTTTCTTCTATCCACTACTTTAGAATTTGGAACACTAGGTAGGAACTGTTTGATGAGAAAAGAAAGAAAGCAATGGTAAATCTTGTGTTGGTTGGTATTTGTTAACACAGTATAGCCATGGAAGAAACTTTGCGATATAATTAGGAGCCTTCTGTCGCGAATACGCGCAGTTGAGCATCGTTTGTTGTCTCATTACGCACCCGACTTAGATGAGGAATGCTTTTGATTGTTGTAGAAGACTCTCACTTGTGTTTGTTGTCTCATTACGCACCCGAGTTGGATGAGGAATGCTTTGGTTGTTGTAGAAGACTCTCACAGCTTGTGTTCGTCTTGAAATTTTACCCTGTTAATCGCTGCTTTGGGCAAGATGAACTGGCTGGATACTTTCTCTCATGGTTGCTTCGCCTGTTCTCAGAGCTCCTGGCGGTCATGTTAAAGCAAAGGGCACGATTTACCTCTCTAAAGTAGGATGGTGTTTGTTGCTAGCAAGCCTGTTGGAAACTTCTTTGCTTTTGATATGCCCCTGGTGTGTAATGCCATCCTGGAAGTTGTCTCTTCCTATCCCCTCTGATAGGAACAATTGTTGACGAATTCTAAATGCTCTTGGAAGAAAGAAAAATGAATTTTATGTCTTTCTGTTTCGTCCTTACTATGAAAAATAAGGGCAATTATCTATGCTCCGACAGTCCAACTACTGGAGGCAGGTGGACATTTTTTTTGTACAGATTTGCTACTACCAAAAACACAACACTTCCAATCGGTACTGATGCCAAAGCATTAGTACATCACCGTCAGTGTAATTCTCTTAGAGTATCATACGCTCACAAAGCATCATTATTTCAGCTGGATCTACATTACGCTGCTAATTTTATGGCCTGCGATAACAGTTGAGGAAAGATTAACGAATGCATTAGATGGCATGCGATAACAGTTGAGCATTACTACATTACGCTGCTAAGTTTCTGCATGACGGCTTAACGAATGCAGGAAAAAAGAAGAAGCAATGCGACGTGTTATTCTCACCATTGGTTACTCTAACATATCTCATCCATCTTTATTCACCCAATCAAATGCAAAAATGACTTATTCCATCCACACTAATCCTACCAACTAAATAATAACTTGCACCATACCCTAAACCCAATCAAACAGACTCTTAAACCATTCTCTCTCACCAAATTTTATTCCAACCAAACACACTCCTATATGTATCGGGCCGATTCAAGTTGGACATGGAGAGTCCACGTTGTCCGGCATCCGAGCCACGCGAACACAAGACGGTGAAGTGGATTGGGCTATCTACGGCGCTCGGCCCATCATGAGATCACAGCCGGTTCAGGCCTGCCCGGTTCATCGCGGAGGACAACTCCGGAATCTGGAGGAGAGATTCGGCCTCGCTACGAGCCAGCCACGAGGTGAAGGCCGCCGTCCGGTCCGGCCGCCGCCACAACGCCCGACGGACGCGACGAGGGAGAGAGGGATGGCGCTCACCAACTTCGTGGTGACGGTGGCGGCGGTGGGCCGGCTTTCCGCCTTTTCACCACCGACATCCGCAAGTTTGGTGCCGTCTTCCGCCGCAACGCCCGTCAGATCAAACACTGGCTCGAGGAGGATACTGGACACCGCCTCCGCCGCGTCCAGGTAACGCCGCCAGCGACACAGCCCCCTTCCCCCTTTCTTGATTGCTTGCCTGCTTGCGTCCTGCTCTTCTTTATACCAAGTCCACGGTTTGGGTTTAGCCGTTTAGGGTTTAATTAGAGTCGTTTCGGAAGCGAGGAGAAAGTTGGGCATAGGAGTGATCCAGTTGTCCTATTGTCTGATTCTTGGAGCGTGTAGAGAGAGGCTACTACATCGGAAATATGCAGGCGCTGGTGAATGAAACGGAGTTGATTGTTGGAATGGACTATCTTTCACATTTTACAGTTGACTCTTTGGGTGGTGGATTATAGTATGATTGGTGGACATTCTTGAGGCAGTCGTGAGAAAGCTGTTTGGGTGGTGGATTTGAATTGTAATGAGCTAGGGGCCAAGACGGATGAAGTGGATTTGGCTTAATCCCTTTGAAGAATCTATGCCTTTGTTGGAATACAAAGCATATGTTTTAAAATGGTTTTAGAAGTTTAGGGTTAGGACTTAGGATTCTGAACTGAGTCTTGGATTAGTTGGCGCCAGATATTTCCTAGCAAACTATGTTCTTGGACGGAACTTTTCCAAACTACCCAAATATGGTCGAAATTGCTTTGTTAACGGACGAAGGGGAACAGTCCAATAGCTTCCGCAGAAGATGGCAATGATTCTATAAAAGTTGAATGATCATACCGATGTGGAAAGACCTATAGATTATGCTTTCTTCTGAAGTGTGTAAATTGTACCCCCCCCCCCCCCCCCTGGTCTCATTTCTTAGCTGTTAGAATCAAATGAGGCTAAGCTGTGGTTCTTAACAAAAAAGAAAAGGTGGATATGGCTGCTACCAATCTTATGTCTTTTTAAAAGTAGAGTGCATAGGGTGCCCACATATTGTGCACTTGCGCCATATCATCTAATTGGTAATAGCTATCTGATTAACTAGTTACTTCCATCGCATTGTTAAAACAATTGGTATTGTGCCGGGCTTGGGCAGGGTTGGGCTTGGCTGCCCTTGAGCACAGCTCAGGTGTGGTTGGGTTTGGGTTGCATTGGTATAGTTCAGGTAGGGTTGGGCTCAGCTAGACTAGGCTTGGAGCGATCTGGTTGGGCTGAGCCTTTGATCAAAACTCGTGTTACTCCTGCACCAATTACCAAATCGTACTAAATAGTAAATACATGTTGGCACTTAGAAAAAGAAATGCTGAATCTCATATTACATTTTTAAAGAATCTATTTTCGAGAAAAGTTTCAGTGTTGCCACTTAAAAGATGTTCTCCTGTTCTAATGTTAGCAATTGAAATTCGTTTTTCGTCTTTATAGGTTTTAATCAACTTCCCGCTTCATACTTCAAAAACTAAAGAAGTTAATCAGTGTAGTAAAACAATATATGATTGTACTGAACACTTTTTCTGTCTTGAGCCCATTGTAATGATAGGCCCCAATCTAGTATTTTCGTAGTTCCTAGTTTGGAATGCTCTAAGTTATGCAGCTGTTCTGCATCTGGAATGCGTACATACCTTTACACTCTGCATACAACAGTATGTTTATACACTTTGATATCAGCAGCCACACCAAGCACTTTGGTATCTTTTAATATGGATACACTGTCATAGTACGCCTTCTGTGTTGGCACAACAGCCCAGATCCTGAAACATCACTTCACAGGTAGTTATTGGAGAAAGAAATTTTCACTTTCAGGTATTACCAATGCACCAAAATGCCATTCCAGCATGAAACATCACTTCACAACGCGCTGCGCTATGAGCAAATCCAGTACTGTGATATTGTTTTATTACATATACTTGTATGGAAATATGAAACGAGATTTGGAGTTTGCATTCCAGAGTATGACTGGATTAATTAATTTATTCTGACGCCCCTGATGCACTGTTAAATAATTGCCGTGAGTATGATTGCCATCGTATTTGTACATCTTTTGCACAACTGTTGTGTGAACTGTTGTCACAATGTTCTTGCTAACAATCCTTAGGGAATCACCCTCTTGTATTTAAACCTGGAGACCCTTAAACTTGTTATGAAGCATTAGCCATGCGAGAGCTTCTTATAGATCATTTCCGTGGAAGTTATATGCCCATTTGGTGGCCACTGGTCAGTGTGCACTGTGTGTAGTACTACCCCAAATGGTAGGTCCTGTATAACCCACTGCTTGCCTAACATCTAATTGATTGGTTATTCAGAGCAGAAGAGAGAAGTCACCTCTATCAGACCATCAAAATGGATGGTCCATTGATTGGTGGAGAAGTGGGCTGCAATTTTACCCGGAAGGTTTGGTTGCAAGTTGAAGAGGAAAAAAGGCGTCGTCATCGGGTCAAGAGGTCCCATGGTTGTCAAAACTGTTGTTGGAGAAGGACATGCAATTCCTTGAGCTAGCCCTCTCCAGAAAATCCTTTGGTAGCGATGTACGTTTCACGTTTCGCGGAAACAACTAGCAGCCTTAACTGCTTGCATCAGATGAATTCCCAGAGGTAATGTTGGCCACCATAGTGTACGTCCGCGACTGGTTGTTGGTTTCAGTTAGGTTCGCAGTCATCACGCAAATTGCTGAGCAGCAACGCATGCATGATACAAGGACGAGCGATGATTTGGGCAAGACGCTTGAGATGAGACGACCGTCCCAACAGGAATATGGTTGGAACAGCAAATCTGAGGAAACTGTGTGTCTCCCTCAATTCAGAGCAGAGCCGAGCAGACCGGAGGCTTGGATAGAGGCAGAAATGGAAGGCCTCAACAGGGGCGTCATGTTCTGCAATCTTCGGGCTTGGGTTATCAAAGCATTTGAACCCGTGTTTATATAAACTCTAATAATAAACCTAAAATGGTCTGTGTTAAAGAGTAGTACCATCCTTTGGTTGATTTGACTCCAACCGATTGCCTCGGTGAATTGGCTGGCTCCACAAGCACGAGGTACTACCACTAGGTGATCTTCGAGCCAGATAAGCTACTGTTTGCCACTGTATCGGTGTGTCCGTACCTCTGCCACGAGAGGGCACGCACAGTTTGGCCGTTAGGACAGCGTTGGTTAATTCCAGGCTTCGAGAGGCCTGACCGTTTGCATGCTGAGATGACAACTTGACATCGCCGAATTTACTCGTTTACCTCGCACATGTAGCGTGTCTGCATGCATGATCAACGTCACGAGCACGTTGGTGGGTTTATTAGCATGCTAATCACTGCACATGCAATCCGTTATGAGAAATCATTACTTGAGAGCGATTAGTAGCTGGAATGATGGCCCAAAAGATAGTAGTGTCTCTTTCGTTGGCCTCATCGTCCGTCAGACGTCAACCACCTGTTCTTATTGCAATTAGACGTCAACCACCACCACCACCACCAATCCCATCTCTCTCTCTCTCTCTCAACCGTCCATCTACTAACAATATCTCTCCCACGAGCAGCTTAACCGAACTCTCATTGAATGGATGTCTGATGGTCCCCCGAGAGAGAGAGAGAGAGAGAGAGAGAGAAGACGGATGCACGGCATGCAGCTGGTTGGCCCAGCCCTGCGCTGCCTGCAGCGTTGATTGATTCCCTTCTCCTCTCCTCTGGCAACCAAATCTACGAGCATCCCTGTCCTCCCTGCCGCGCCGATCAATCAACCACCATTTCTCGCATTAATGGCTCAATCATACACAATTCCATCCATCCATCCATCCATCGGCGTAGATGGCATCAGGGGCGGGGCGGATCCACGGCTATATCAGCCTGAGCTTTTAGTGTAAGGTGTGGGATTTTATCATGAAAAAAATAGGTAAGTTTAAGGTATAACTTCCTTCACAGTCTAGTTATTAATAGTAGTCTTCAGCCCTCTACAGTCTAAGACGAGATAAAAATCTTAGATCCACCACTGCGTATCATGGCAGCAGCCCACCACGCTCTCCTCGTCGTCTTCGTCTGCCTCTGCAGCGCAACTAACGGCCGGCTCCAATTGCTTGGCCTCACACTGCGCGTACGCTAACGTACTGCCGCTGCGCTGTTTCTTTCGCTATTTTCTCCTCCTCCTCCCTCTCCCTGGCCTCCTTCCTCACGGGGAAAGGTTTCGTGGTGAAGCGAGCCCGCCTAGCCTACCTACCATCTGGTTGCGATGGAACCCTACGTGTCCTTTTAACGGTTGCTTGATTAGCTTCCCAACGCATGCGTCTCGCTTGATTAACTAGGTCGATTAGTGCGTGATTTAGCAAACGGTACTAACTATTTAAGCTTTGTTCATGGATGTACGTATGGAAGAGTTAGCTGTGTGGATTGCATTGACCTTGCTATGCCTTTTAATTGAGCCACTGACGATTGGGCCCGACTGGCAGGTGCCATTCAGTCAGGTCCGTTTGTAAAATACTACAATTGTTTGCTCGTAGCAATTTTGTAAGAAATAGTAGTCGTTGGTACACATTGTTTCGATAAGGATTGGGAAAGAAAATCTTACCCCGACATGGCATCAATTGGTTTCCCAAAAAGATGGGGCAAAATAAAAGAGCCACGCAAAATTTGTAGGGACATGCCAGCCAACTGTGACCACACTTGCACTGGAGTATGTTTCTCTTTTCTTTTAGCCCATATATAGCCATGTATACATTTATGGAGGTGTTTAGAAAGCACTGGAGTGTTTTTTTTCTAGGGCACTTATATTTTTTAGAGGGGGTGCATACATGAGAGAAGGGGTATTCGAATGTTTTTTGTAGTTTGGAGCACTCACATTTTTTTAGAGAGGATGCATATATGAGAGAAAAAAATCTGAGTGCTTTGAGTCCAAAAAATACTCGAGTATTGTTTAGCACTTTCCTATATTTATATGCCCCAACATTTATCAATATATGTATTTATGTATGTATATTTCTCTTATGTTT
Organism: Dendrocalamus latiflorus; assembly: GCA_017311315.1. NCBI lineage: Eukaryota > Viridiplantae > Streptophyta > Magnoliopsida > Poales > Poaceae > Dendrocalamus > Dendrocalamus latiflorus. The sequence continues at coordinate 5,890,485 of CM029631.1, forward strand.
AGTTACAGATGGAAAGAAAAATAAGTACACCAAAACCAAAACGGACAAAAAACAAAACAAACAGAGGAAAAACACAGGAGAACAAAAATAGTGTGACTAACATACACTTCCTATCTTTCTTTCCTGTATACAAATTATCCTTGACCCCCCAACAATATTGCCTAACAAAAGGAATTAATCTAGCTAAATTAAGAATCATCTGGGAAGAAGAAGAAGAAGATTTGTCTCATATTAATATATCCCATCCCATGCATCACCTCCTGGCACCAGGCAGATTTATCTCTAGATCTCGCGCTCTCTCTCTCTGTCTCTCTCATCTTGTTACTTCTCTCTCTCTCTTAATCTCCTCACTACTACTCCAAATGCAATGCATGCATGAGCCATGAATCATGACGTATTGATGTGTAAGCATCAACAACCACTGTAGTCTCTCAAGGAGAACCGGCCGCTGCCGTCGGGCCCCGCGTTGCCCGCGCCGGCGTGTTGCAGGCCCAGCGTCAGCGACACGTCGCCGGCCGCCGCGCCGGTCGTGGCTGGCCCGTACCGCACCCTGACCCCGGGCTCGAACCGCCCGTACAAGTCGTCAGCGGCGCCGACGTGCGCGTCCCCGCCGAGGAGCTCCACCGGATCGAGGCCGACGAAGGCGGCGTCCGCCGCCGAGGGCCCCGCGACGCCGGGGTCAGGCTTGTGGGGGAGTACGCCGGGTGCGCCGTGTTCTTGCTGGTGCCTGCCGCCGTGCTGCAGCACCCCTTGCGCCTGCGAGTGCTGTGCGCCAGTGGTCGCCGGGGAGTGCGTGTCATCCGCGCCGGAGGGGTCGTTGCCGGACTCGGGGCCTCCGCCGCCGCCGCCGGTGGAGGAGCCCTCGAGCTCCTTGCATTCCTGCTGGTACATCTCCTCGATCATGGGCTTCCACAGCCGGACACGGGCGTTGATGAACCAATTGGAGACCTGGAGTTGATGCAAAGGAAGGAATTATTGCAGGGATAGGGTCCATGGGCAATGGCGCCATGCGTGCATGCATGCATGCATGCATGTGGGCACGGACGTGTGGGGCTAGCTAGCTTAGCTCATCAGTCCTCACTGTCATGTTTTAGTTCTATCTTGCTTTGTCTTGTTTCGTTTGTGTCCAATGTTTTTGTTTTAGTTCTTTTGTAACAGATGGACTTGACTGGTCATTGCACTGTTATTATTATTCACCTAGATACTACCTGGTTTGCATAATAATAAGTTACCAGTGCGGATCGATATTCACACGACAAAATTCAGAGGTTATGATTTCAACAAATAATTTAGTAAGTATATATAGGATGTCGAAATTAAGCTTTCAATAGCATATATTTCTCTAAATAAATTTCAATATCATAATTTGCAAGGTCGACATATATTCTAGGAGCCTAGGGGTATGATCATGTCAATTTACTCTCTTTTTACCATTTAACTATGTGCAGAGACACATGCATGCATACTCATCCAATCAAAACAAGTTAGCCAAATTTGAGCTACCTTGATTAAAAATAATTAAGTGAACTATTTTAAAGTGTAAAGACAGAAGAACAATAATTGCTAATACTAGACCCCGAATTCAAATGACCAATCTAATAAGTAACTAGAGAAAAACAGAAAAAGGATCATTTCATCATGCTGATAATTTTTTTATTTCAGTAATTTTCTTGTACATTTTGCATCTCTCTCTCTCTCTCTCTCTGGTTTTGAAAGGGCAAGGCTGCACTAACTTAGATATGAATTCTATATGGCCTTGAAGATATGGTGGGTCACATGAAATCCTGTATTATGTCCTTATAACCGCAAAACTCCAAAAAGACAATAATTTACATTGAGCATGAGCTGATGTTCTTACAGGAAAATCGGACGATAGGTCGCGAACTCATCACAGTGTAAATACGGAGTACGTAATTTTCCAGTGCGCTTGTATATATTGCATACACTGAAATATTTAAAGCCTTCAACTCAACTTAGACAACAATTTAATTTCACCAAAGAATATCCGTGAAAAACAGGCAAAACAGGTAAAAATCAAACATAACCTAGTGTAATTTCTTCCACGCATATCAGTGAACAATTCAATGTTCTATATGATATTGCGGTGACTTTTTAAAAGAACATTTTTTGCTACGTTTTTATTATACTAACTACTTGAAATTATCTTTTTTAGCCATAATAATAAGATTCATTCTACTAGAATTGGCAAAAAAATTTAAGTTGTTTGACTCTACAACACAACACGACAAACTACAGTTTTCTCGTTGTTGCCATAGCTAGGTTCGACCATTCTAGAATGTACAATTCTAAGTAACAAGCGGCTTACAGAAAAGAGTACACGCCATCTCTCGCCAATGCAGCGGGTGATCATCTGGAACCATATATAGGCTTACATATATGCTTGCATGACGAATTAAAATACATATGTATCGATCGATATTACTGGTCTGATAAAAACGTACTTTAATTGCTTTTACTGTACTGTTCACAGAGTTGCAACCAAGTGAGGACGTTTTTCTGTTTTTGCAAGCAATGTTTAACTCCAGCTTCTTCAATTATTTGCATACAGAAATTTTTGAAAACGAATTAGGCCGTAGCTAGATGACAACAAAGTTAGATAAACTAAAAGATATGAACAAGTTGTACATTTTGCTTCAAGCTGAAGGCATATATAGTTGGTTGTATAAAAGGTAGCATTAGTTGCACAATAATTAAGCCCTTTGCAGGTATGTACAGACGATGTTAAGGCCAGTCTCAGTGGGGGTTTTATGGAGTTTCATGGGCATTAAATAGGCTGACATGGCACTGTATTGATGAAGCGAGAGATGATAAAAATTTCATGGGAGTAGAGAGAGTTTCATGGGGATGAAACTCTTCTGCACTGTTTCCAAAATATGGATGTGTTAGAAACTGGGACATGAAACCTCCATTGAGACTGGCCTAACAATGTTGATGTAATCAAAGCCTTCTTAAAACAACAATTCGCTCAAAAATTTAGACCACATGGTGAATTTAAAAGGAGAAATTCTCCGTATGGGTCGAAGTAGGTTCACTAGTCAATTACTAGCTATAGCTACATAAACAAGTTAGATTGGTAAGAACCTGGAGTAAACGGTGTACGTACCTACTGGCTGGACACAATTGTGGTTCATACGGTGCAACCGAGGGATGATATGATAGATCCTAATTAACTTCTACCAAAGAAATTTATACCTATCGTTTACACCATGAGAACTTGCTTTCCTTATCGACATCACCACGCAAAGCATAACAAAACTAATGCATATCTAATAGTTAATTACTAGCTAGGCAGGGACGTTTCAGATGTTTTGGTTTGATTTAGGAGTTACCATCATAAAGAAACACAAGGAACAAATCCATGCACAAAGAATAAAGAATAGCTTGAACTCTGAAGCGACTATCTGAACTCAATCTGACGTCGTTTGCAAAGTTAATTAAGCAGCGACCACATTCATGCTGTTTTGCTCAAGAGGCCTGGAAGGGATAACTGGGTAAGGGAGCTGAAGAGGGGGACGGGGCTTGCGTCGTCACATTGGGCAAGAGCAGAGGAAATTTTGTGTACCAAGCTAGAGGTCATGGGTTTACTAGGGAGCACTCCCCTAAGTTGCTATCTCGGCATATGTACTGAGGAAGGGGCTGGGACATGAGGGGCGCTTGTGAAGGGACCACGTACGTCCAGGAAAGGAACAAAAGAGCGAGAGAGATGAACCGGGAGATGAACCTATACGAAGAGCTATTCGGAGTACATATATACATGGCATGCCGGATATGTGGTCATGCATGCATGCAGCATTAAGCATCCTACAATGATCCTAGCCTGACTAGTCCTCTATATATAAGGGGGTGTTTGGGACTGCTCCACTCCACGTTTTTCAGCTCCGCTCTATGTTTTTTTAGCCAAACAGGTTCAGCTCCACGTACTCTGTTCGAGGAAAAAAAGGTGGAGTTGTGGTACTCCACAAACTCTAGGTTTTTTGTGGAGCTGCTCCACGGTAGAATTCGTGGAGCAGAGTTTGTGGAGCAGTCCAAAACACCCCCTAAATAGCAGAAGCTAGCACATGGATAGATGTACGTTGTAGAAGTGCAATGAAAAGAAAATGGAGGAAAGATATGGAAGTTTGTCGCAGTTATATGCTAGCTAGCATATAACAACAGGACTGGTTGTATATGCATCAATGATGTGAAGAAGACAACATACAGTTGAATATGATCCCCTTACCGTTCTCATTCAAAAAAATCATTCATAGAGTTAATGATGTCAAAATGGAGATACAAGGCACTCAAAAAATCAATATAAACTGACTAGATTTTTAAAGTTAATGTAACATGGGCATTTACTAATTGACCATTTCGAAATTATTAGACAGTTTACAAGCATTTGTTGGGATTAGCCTGAGTACGTAACCAAAGGAAAGCATAAATTTTAAATCATATTAAGGGGTCTGATTTGCAACCAATCACTACCCCACTATCAATAATGCCGCTACAAGATTTGTGCAATTCAATTTCTAAGATAGCAGAACCACATATTATAGAATTTACCTCTATAATAGTGATTCTTACTTGCATTATCTATTCTTGAACACTAAAAAACGTACGAAGATTCGAGTTATTTTAGCGTACACAATCACTGATGTACAAAATCTGTCCATTTTGTTTTTCAAAAATACATGTTATACTCCACACACTCCCCAGCACAATTTGAGCATGCATGACAGGATGTTATATATTCTTCAATCTTAAGTATAATTTGTTTGTAATCTTTGAGTAATGAGGAATAAATTGTACATACTAGATTTGGCTTAAATATTTTTGTGGTGCCCAACAAAGTACGTAGAAGTTAATTTCCAATGTGTCTAAGTAGTTTGGACTCTTTACGAGTAAGAAACTGTATGTAACACCTCTTTCTTATTCTTTTAGCTCTAAAGAGTTCAGTTGCTAAGTTACCACTTAAAAAATTACTTAAGCTGGAAATTTGACCTGAATTAACAGGCTTTTACGTACAGGGAGGTTCTATATTCATCTTGGGGAAATAAAATGAGATCTCCAAGCTAGCTAAGACGACAACGCATGCAGATGCGCGCAGCTGCTCCATCTGGAGTTGATGCCAAAAAGAAGTGCATCAAAACAAAAGAACAACATAAACTGCTATCGTCAACAGTAGGAGATATCTCATGCGCATCTGCAGCTAGCTAGGCAGCCAAGCAAAAGCTCTGATTCCATGCGGTGCAGTGTGGCAAGTGTACAAACCTGGTTCCTGGACAGCCCGGTCTGCCTCGCCAACAGGTGCTTATCGGCATCGCTCGGGTACCTGACGGCACGAGAAACCACGCATGAGCACACATAGGAAAGGACTCATTAAGGCTGCAGCGATAGCTCTGCACTATCTCCTGCCTTACTGCAGCAGCCGCAGCAGCTAGCAGTAAGCTGTCCAGTGGCAGCAGCAACAGCACCACTACGGGCACTATTCACCAATCATATTCGCATTATATGTTCACTGATCTGATCATATGAGCACTGATATCTATGCATGCATGCAACAGGAACGAGAGAAAACGGATACCTAGATATATTCTCCTCTGATCTCTTGACCTCTCTCAGGTCATATCTGGATTACAGCTACGGTAAGGAGATGGATGATGATGATGGTGAATGTAAAGCAAAAGGGATCTAGCTAGGTCGCCCATGCTGATACATGCACAGCACAGCACGTATATATCGCAGAAAGGCTCCTAGGCATGCAGAATCGCAGAAGCATGCGGCGGCAGCAGGAACAGGAGCAGCGTACGTGGTGTAGCTGAGCTTTTGCAGGCGCGCGAAAGCTTGAAAAAAGCAGCAGAATTCCTGCGCTGCTGCTGCCGCGTGACGTGCGGACGTACGTACACTGCCGGGCAGTATCGCGCGCGCCGGCCAGCCACCAACCACAGTAAAACTAAAAAAGGTAAATTTCTGCAATGATGGGAAAGTTTACCCGGGGGCAAAAGGGGAGGAATATACACAAAGCGCACAGTCCCCGGCATGGTTCCTGCCGGTTTTAGCGTAGATCTCGAAAAAATTACTGCTTTTGCTAAAGCACAGCAGCAGGAGCAGCAAACCAGAGAAAGACAGGCAGCGCGAAAGCAAAGCAGAAGCTGCCCGTGATGAGTGCAGTACTCCTGCCATGTCGCCACGTACGGCAGCATTCGATCCAATGCACAAATGCATTTGCATCGCCCCTAGCAGCAAGCGTCAAACGCCATGCGTGCCGACCAAAGAAAAAAAATTAATCTGGAGTACTATAGCTGATAGCATGCGTGCAACCTAGAGCCAGAAGAACAGTTGCATGCATATGAGCTAGCCTGGACTGCACGCACATGGACATGTAGTATGTGCATGGAGCATCTGCAAGTGTACGTGTGGACTATAGAGAGAGGATATATAGATGCAAGAAGAAGAATTAAGAGGGAAGTGCTAAATAGCGATTGCTTGTTTTTTTATTTGGAGTACTTAGATTTTTCTTCATATATGTACTCCTTCAAAGATATATAAGTAATCCGAACCATAAAAAAACACCTGAATCTTCTTCTCCTATGTATGCACCCTTCCAAAAAGATGTGAATGTTTCGAACCACAAAAAACACTCGAATTCCCTTTCTCTATATATGCACCCCTCCAAAAAAAAATCTAAATGCTCCAAACAACAAAAGGAACACTTAAATGCCCACTAGACACCACCAAAAATTAAAATAAAGATGGAATGGGTTGTTGACGTACGGGTGGAGGAAGTGCTCGAAGAGCCATGAGCGGAGGATGTTGACTGAGCGCTCGGGGAGGCCGCGCTGGGGGCGCCAGGCCTCCTGCTCCATCATGCCCATGTGGTGGAAGGCGCGCTGCTGACGGAGGCTCTGGTCGATGGCGCGGAGGCGCGGCGTCTCGCCCTTGGTCAGGCCGGAGCTCGTGCTGGCGTCCTTCTCGCCGAGCAGCTCGCACGTGTGCCGCAGCTGCGCCGCGATGGCGTCCTTGAGGCATCGGAAGTGCCGCGACATGGCCTTCTGCGCCAGCGCCGTGTACGGCGTCGCAGCGCCAAACCCCATCACCGAGTCGAAGAAGTTCACCACCATCTGCATCTGGTCGCCGTAGTGGTTGTACCTCCGATCCACCTGAAACAACACAAACAAATTAACAAACAAAAATTAATCATCTCAAAGCTGTAAAACAAACACTTCAATTTACTCGATCAAATATACGTACGTATGTTAATCTCAAAGTGAAAAAAAAAATATAAACCAGCAGCAGAAAATTAAGCTGATCGATCGATGGAGGAAAAACAACAGAGCAACACACAAGAAACAAAACATGGGTGCGGCAATTAAGACATGGGCATGGCGCAGCATGTGTCGCTGGCACAATTATGAGAAATTGGGGAAAGGAACAAACGGAGTTGAGGCCCACAGGCGTTTGCAAATCGCTCGCCATGCACATAGGCATCTAACTCTTGCATGTGCCGATTTGTTCCTGTGCTCGATCGAGTTGCGTGATCGATATTATGAGACCATGAGGAAAATCACCCCTGATGTGTGATAAGTATTTAACTTTGTTGCGTTTTATAGTTGAAGTTTGAATTTGATTTTTGAAGAGTTTGTAATTTTTAAAGTTTCTGTCCGTCTGACCAACATCCAGTTAGCGGTTAAATCGAGGAGCAGTAGTTGATGATTTTTTTCAAAGAGCGGGTTTTACAGTTAGGTACATGTGGTCAAATCGGCCAAAGTGGCGGTTGGACCGAGCCGATGTGATCGGCATTGAAGTAGCGGTCGCATAGTCCAACAGTTAGATAAGCCAGTGGTTAGCTATCTGACTGGGGTAGTCCAACTGTCAAGGGGAGGACGGTTAGATCGGTGTCTCGAGGGTAGACATGTCAGGAGTGTAGATGAAAAATAGATATGGACATGTTTGAGTGTGTGTACGGCATGGATGTCATTACTTGGGTGTGGTATATATGTTGCATGATATATCATTTTGACTAACGTGAATCAAGTGCGCGGAAATTATGCTCGGCATGGTTGCTTGGTTTTTGAATGTACATGTAGTTTAGAGGATGTAGCGGTCAATGGCAATGGGCTGGGACTAGGCACAGGAGTTGAGGTCCGAAGCGATTGTGTAACTCTGGATGAGGCTATGTGGCTCAAGTGGAAAGCACAGAAAAGGCAAAGATCGTCATTGGGCACTACAGGCTACATGTCAAAAAATGCGGAGATGCTTTGGTATTAGATAAGTATTCATGGCTCATCAATTATGTCAATTAATAATTTTATGTATTGTGCGATGCTACATGATGATTTGCTTATTGTTGTCGGTTGTAGGACTCCGAAATTAGGTCATGGTGAGGCGGACGTGACCGAAACTAAGTTAGGAGATCTTAGGTCCACAACGGCTAAGAGATCGAGACTAGGCTAGATGAGTTGAGGACCAGAAAGATCAATGTGTCATTGGGAGATGACTGAGGCTAATGAAGTAGTTACAAACTGGGAAGACAAGAAATCGGAGCAGGAGCTACTAGTTGTGGACATGGTGGGCAGCGGTAAGATTGACCGAGACTAAGCTCAGGGAGGACTTGAGTTCTAGAACAGTCAGGGAAGCGGGGTGCTTTATGGTGGATAGAGAGGCATGTGACATCTCAAGTGACTTGGACCCTTTTGCAAGTGAAGTGGTTTAGTGAGATTTGGACACACGAAAGGCTTAGATGGAGTTATTGGGGCCATATGGAATTAAAGATAAAACATGGGGTTGCTTCAAAGCGAAGAACGCGATAAGCTTTATGGAAGGCGGTAGATGGATATTTTTGTTAAATTGCCTAATATCGAAAAAGTGATTGTGTGCGAAACTATGGTAGTAGCCTAAGTGTATTATGTCATAGAGTCTTCATTGACACCATGGAATGGCGAATTCGAGTAATTAGAGCTAACTGGAAGTCACGCTTTAAGAAGTATGTATGTGTGAGTGTAAAACCCAGTATTGTGTTGGATTAATGGGTTAGCCATGTAAGTGGATGAAACTCAACTAGAAGGACTGTTTGGGGTTTCTTTTGTGCCTCAATTATATAAGGGTGGAGAGGAGGTGACTTATGGGTTAAGCCTGCTAGAAGAAAAAGAAAGGAGGTTATGGTTCCTAGGGAGAACCTTTATGATATGAGTTGTGGCTCTTGTGGTTAAATTTGTTGTCATCCTTAGGCTCGTGAAGTGGCTGTAAATATCCATCTCCAAGTGTTTATACACACACACACACACAATAGTTCAAGTCTTTCTGCTCTTTGCTCAAGTGTTAAAATCTTAATTTAGGTTGTTTTTTGCTTTTTCCTCTTATTGATCTTGCTTTGTATCAATGATGTGTAAATGATGAAAATATCTCTTGGAGACTAGAACTCATCCATCTAGTCACTCATCTTTGCAAGTTCTTGTGTTTTGCCTTGTCTTGGTGTAACATTCTTTCAAACAAATAAAGGTTAGATTTTTGGCAATGATCTTTTTGATCTTTGATTAGAATAAGTTTATAATATTCTAGGGAAGATGTGTGTAAAGTTTCAAGTGATTTGGACTAATGGATCAAAGTTACATGGTTTTCAAGTTCGAAATCATGCTGATTTTCTACTCTGCTCTGAGGGTATGATCACACCATCCCTGGGCTGGTCACATCGTCCTTTGCACTCCAGTCGGACAGTCTGGACATGTTTTGATTCATTTGGCGTAGTTTTTCTTTCAGATGTCTTTATTAGTTGTTAAGTTTTATTTTGTATAACTTTTTATAGGTATTGGAGTACGAAAACGATAGTCTTCTTTTTTTAAGAAAGTATTTGAAAATACATTAATTTTGTTGTACTTCTATTCACCCCTCTGGTGGCTGTTGTCCATCCTGGAGATCTCTTGCCAATTATGTCGCGGGAGTAGTAATATATAGTAGCCAGGGACATGTGACTCCTAGCTCTCGTACTTTCTCGCTGTGCCAATTCTAACAGTGCCGATGACGCCAGAAGCTAGCTGAACTGAACTAGCTACCTCCGGTCATTTTTATTTGCACCTCTTTCTTCGTATAGTTAGCAGCAAGGTATGATGCGCGAATGCTTACTTGCACCACCCCAACATATTCTGCCGCTCCAACTTTTATCTTCTTAATTTTATCTTTTTTTAGCTTTTTTTCTCTTATTCTTTTATATTATTCATGATGATATAACATTTTTTAATTTAATTACTTAAAAAATACTAACAGTCGCTATAATATAAAAGGTAAGAACTCAGGGCTGCACGTAGTAGCTAGCTAGTAGTGCATATATATTATAAATAAACTTTCACATAGTGACGCAACACACACATACTAGGAGTATCATATAGTATCCGGAGATCAACGAAAATATAATAATAGCGAGCAAGGGGGCCGTACTTCTTTCACGGTTCTGATAAACGAAATATCGGTCTAATCGGCCCACGGTAAAAATACAAATTGGTTCTAAAAAATTTAATTTGTATGGATTTTATCAAATTTAGAAGATTTTTTTTGCCAAATTTTGTTTCAATTTTTTGCCTGATATTTTCAACCGATTTTCAACTGAAACTAGTCTGAAATTCAAATTTTGTTTGAAAATTTTGGCCCAAAATATTCTGAAATTTTTCAATAATCGCCTTTTTGGGTCTTATCGGTCCCGATAAAATTTTGCTTCCAATAATTTAAACCCTGACATCTTTCCCCTTGTGGGGATATGGAAAGAGAATGCAGCATAAAGAAATGGAGGCGATGAATACATTGCAACGCCGGCTGTCACCCATACTTGCAAATATCATTCCGGAGGCTACACCGGTTTGGTTCTTGGAATGGTACGTTCCAGTATCGGTCCATACCCGTGTATCGTTTTGGATTTAATATATTTATTTATAAGTATAAATATGTAATTATATGTGTATATAATTTAACTTAAAATCTTACTTTAAATACATAACCATAGTATAAAAATAAAGGCTCACTTCAATTATGACTAGTATAGGAATAGATAGAATCATAAATTCTATAAATTTTCAAAATCAAATACAAAAATCACGACCGGTATCGAAATGACCAAAACAGAATGGATCAATATTGACCAGTATCGATCGATATCAAGCCCGTATGAGATGGGGAGTCCGCTGTGCCGATTTACTTGCCGTACGGAATGCTATGCTATCACCGCACACACGCACCGACGAGCGCACAAAAAGAAATCGGGGCTGTCTGTGGGATGTTACGACGATGATTGGAGATTCATCTCTCTTGGAATTTGTGTCGTGAAAAATCCACCAAAAGCTAGCCTAGCCTTCTCTGTTGCCTGGCTCCTGCCGCGCGCGCGCACAGCCCGCATGCCATTGGCGGCCGCCTCTGCCACGTCCGGAAATGCATGACTCGGTAAAAACAAGCGACAGCCACTTCCTTCGCGAGTACGTACTAGCCCTATATGACATTGGCGGCCGCCTCTGCTGCTTCCACCTACCAACCGTCCGTCGCGGTTGCACCTACCTAAACGACGACGACGACGCATCGACGGCCGGAGCTATTACGCCAGTAAAAACCCATGCATGCGGGGGGGGGATGAGGTGTGTGGGTTGGGTGTACGTGCCTCGTCAAGCATGGAGATGAGCTTGGCCTTCTTGCGCTGGTGCTCGAAGCGGTCGGCGGGGGAGAGCTGGGGGGGCTCCTTGGATGCGGATGACGGTGACTGAGCGGCGCCGGAGCTGGAAGCCCCGCCGGTGCCGCCCTTGCTCGCGTTAGGGTTCGAGGCCGAGCCGCCGGCGCCTCGCGCGCCCAGCCCGCCGCCCTTGATCTGCCCGCGGCCGACGCTGCAGAATTCCTCGAGGAGCTCCTGCGCCGCGCGTGTGTACTTGGAGTTGCGCAGCACGCCGGCGGGTCCGTACCCGACGTGCAGCTGCTGCCCCAGCGCGCCGGCCTGGCCGTGCAATGCCATCGGGAGCTGCTGCACCGACGGCGCCTGCTGCTGTTGCCGGTTGAAGTAGAGCACGCCGTCCCTCACCCTTAGCTCCTCGCCCTGCTTCGCCATCTCCAGCTGCTGCAACGACGGCGAGAGCGACAGGGAGAGCCCCTGGCCTTCCACCACTCCGGCCCCGCCGCCGCCGAACGGAGCCGCGGCGCTGCCGAACGCCTGGAACGCTTCGTGGTGTTGTATAGCTGACTGTGCGTCCGACTGCGGCGGCGACGGCGGCGATGACCTCGACTGTTGCTGCTGCTGAGGGTTCATTAGGAACAGCTGCATCGCGGCGGCCGGGTCGGTGGCGAGGCCCGGCATGTTGCCATGTTGCTTCGGCGAGGACGTCTCACCTAACGAGCCCAGGTTGGCCCCACCGAGGACCACTCCAGCCCGGCCTGCCGAGCCGCCGCCGAACCAGCTGCCGTCGCCGGACAAGCCAGCCACCCCTCCCGGCACCTGCCGCAACCCGAAGCGGTAGTTGGCGGTCATCTGGCTGGCGAGCAACTCGGTGGCGGAGGGTCCCGACGGCTGCTGACCGGGGAAGTTGAACATCTCGGAGAGCATGTTGGAGGCCCCAGCGGCCGCCGCGTGCTCGTACATGGCGGCGGGCTCGGCGGGCTCGTCGCCCTCGATGGGGAGCAGCCCGTGCCCCCCTGCGGCGGCCGGGTCGAAGCCCTGCACCCTCAGCTTGTCGCGGCGGCTCTGCTGCGCCACGTGCTGCTGCTGCTGCTCTTGCTGCTGGTCCTGGCTGGAGCCCGGCCGGTCGAAGCCATCGGAGGAGAAACCGAAGAAGCCGCTGCTGCCCTGGTGGAATCCCTGGGAGTGGGACATAGAACTCGCGGTGGCCGGCCGGCCGTCGGAGATCGCTGCACTGCTCTTTGGCTGCCTCACGTACGTGGTCGTCTGCCCTGGCTGAGACGGTGGCGCCGCTATTCCCATGCCGGCGGCGCCACTGTCACCATCGTCGGCGCGATTCCGGCCAAGAAAATCCCCTTCTTCGGCAACAAACTGAACTCACCAGCAGCAACCGCGGCATCGTCAGAAAAAAAAAAGAACCGAGGAGAAAAGAAAAGAATCAGACCCAGAGAATTAAATAGCTATAAGAATTGCACTAGAAAAAGAATCAAAGATCTCTCTATCCCAAACTCCTACGACTATGGTTCGTATGAACAGCTTGAATAGAACTGATTCGATGGGGGCAAGTATACAACTATCTTTTCTTCTCTCGCCGCTCGCGTCTCCTTACCTAAGAGGAGGAGCACATCGTTATCTCGGTGAGGGAGTGAAAGGCTTGCCTCCAAGACCTCCTCTCCATCTCTGTCTCCCCCCTCTCTAAATCTCCCCTCCACCCCTGTGCTGTGACTAACCCTATATTTTTTTCCTCCTTCCTTTGTCTGGTCGGGCACAGCAGTCCGCCTTGTACAATCGCCTTCTGAAAGGGAAGAGCGACACACAGCAGTTCTCTTTTTTTTATTCTTTTGCTTGTACGTTTAATAATCAGCGTTGTTGTTGTGTTATGGTTTAAGTTATTATTTCTGGTGCTGGTGACGTCGTACCCTTGTTTTTGTTTGTCTCCCTTCTCTTTCCTTTCCTTTTTTTCCTCCAATCTCAAGTCTCAATTCTACTACTGCTACTAGCTTAATTACTACTGTACTTGATAGGAGTATTAATCTCTGCATGCATGTACATACTTGAACATCTAATATGCCTTGTATTATCCAGCGTGCAGAAAGAAATTGGCAGAGCAGAAGGGCCGGGGTTGATGGATGGGAAAAGAAAGCGAGGAGGCCGGCCGGAGGAGTCCCTCCCTCTGTGTATCTTTCCAGCTTTTCTTTTTCATTTCAAATTGACTAGCACTTGAAAGTGCCGGGGTGAAGAGGGAGGAAATTGACCCCAGCAAATTAAAACTTTTCATGTGCTTTAACTGGTGCCATATGTTACATCCCTAGCTCCTTTATTGAAAAAAAAACAAAGGAGAAGAGAAGGAAAAAATATCTAAGCTGATATAGCAAGCTTGCGTGATTGGTGCAACCCTCCCATCTCTTCTTTTTAACGGAGAAAGAAATGAAATCAGCTGCTCGATCCCAATCACGAGGGGTACCTACGTACGCGCGCGAGTGTAGCACAGACCTAAACCCTGTTCTTCTACTATGCAGGCCTAAGTAATCCATCTCTCTAACAGCCGGTACAGATTAAACCGACGCCTTTTCATTGCTATGCTAGCTCCTTGCTGCATGTGTTGACCCAAGGAACTTGCTAAACTAGTTAAGGCCTCGCTCATTTTGGTTTTAGTTTCTGTCTTATAACTTATTTTTTACTATTCCTAAATTTCGTCTTTTTCATCTTTTTGGCTTTTTTTGTCTGTTCTTTTTTCCTGTATTCATTTGCATTGTCCGTAATAGACTAACATGTTTTTGTATTTTAAAATTTTTTAAATTTAATTACACCAAATAAGTCATCATCAATTGCAGTGCAATTTTAATTATAAGTTATATTTTTTTAGACCAAATGAGCAGTCTCTAAGTCCCCACATCTTGGGATAGTAGTAGAGTGATAATTAAGAGGCAGTTGAGAGAGAGAGAGAGAGAGCTCGATCACGCAAGTACTCCCCTCTCCTCCAAAGTGCACAACACGAGAGGTAACTAAGTCGCACTTCTCCGGCCATTTCTGACTTTTCTCTTCAAAGAGTAGGAGGAGGAGCATGGGGCAGTCAGGTCATTTCAGCGGTGTGGCCCAGCTGAAAAAGAGAAGAGGAGAGGGCGGTGTGAGCCCCAGGAGCAGCACCATATGAAGAGGCCGGCCGGCCGGGGGTGCTGGCTTCTTCAAGTGTGTGGTGTTGTTTTCTGCCTGCCCCATAGCTCCGATCGTCCACCCTTATCGGCGCGCCGCGGCCGTCGGATCGCGATCGGGCGGTGGCGGAGGGTGGTCCAGGCGGGCGGGCCTTGTCGGCCGCTGGGAACGGGTGAGGTGAGGGGAGGGGGGATCCATCCCACTGGCGTCCCGATCAATTATTGGGCCGTTGTGATTTGGACTCCGCACCAACTCGATCCTAGTCTCACACAGTGATCATCCCCGCGGGGCCCAGGCCTAATCGCGCTTCACGAGCACTGCCATACGAGCGGAGCGGCTTAATTTCTCTAGGAGCTCATCCACATGACAGGTGCGGCGATGGCGCCTGCTTGTCGACCAGAGCTTCGTGCGCGCAACAATTTGCTCGATGATACCGACTGTGACTGAACCCAACGCCCTAGCCAGCTCCCCTTCCCTTCGTCTCCAATTGTCACGTTAAAGTGTAATCCCTCCAAATGCGCTTTCTGCTTATTCCTCTTTCTCCTCGGCCATCACACGGGGACCTCCTCTTTCTTCCTCCCTTTCTTGCGTTACTTTCTTGATGATCGTGAAATACTTGGCTGGCTGCTTCACGTTAATACTGTCAGGAACAACTCTTTTTATGGTATTTTAAAATGAATATGAGCCGTACAATTTTTACGATCTAATGGTTCGTATTAGTTAGAATTTAGTACTACCATCTACACTACTAGTAGTACAATCTCAAAAAAAAAAAATTATCATGACTCACAACATGTGGCATGAGCCAGCTAAGTCTGTTCAAGTCGGAGGTGATGGCCAGCGCGGGCGTCGCCGTTGCCGGCCTCGACAACGATGCCGTGAACAACGCGTACTTGATGGCAGGCGTCAGCCTGCACCACCGCCACCCCCACGGGTCAAGCACTGACGCCGGTGTAGGCAGCAGCCTCCTCCATGCTGCGAGAGGTTCATGGACTTCAGTAGTGCCATGGACGAGCTTGGTGGCTACGACGGAGGAAGCGTATCCTTGACACTGGGCCTGTATCGCTACGACGGCTGACGCCGGCGGCGCGGGACAACGGCGTCAACACCGGCGTGTTCAAGTACGTGGACGACCCGAACGATCAGCAGCGGTTCGGCTCATCGTCCCAACTATTACACGACTTCGTCACGTGACCAACGGGAACCAGCGGCGCGGGGTGGATGACACATTGACCGACACCTCCGGCCAGCGCCACCATGGTAATAGTTACTATACAAGAATTGTAACTTGTATACATGATGGGGGGGTGTAAAGGTATTAATTACGTGATACTCCATTTTGGCTGAACAAGTGGAGAACAAGGTTTGTATAGAATGTTCATTTTGCATATACCAGCAGATTTGTGTACTGATTGAGATACTTCTTCTTTTCTACTAAATTGCTAAAGCAAAAAATGGAACCGAAGACCAGCATGTACTTCACAAAAGAACATTATGTTCAGAATCAAACTCCAATTGAGCAATTGAGCTAGGCTCAATTGATTCTAACTAATCCCTTTGGACCCCTTTGTAAATTAAACTTGCAGCATGTCGCGCAGCCCGGTCAGCGGCCGCCGGAACTCCTCGCACCGCATCACCTCCGGATCTTGGAGGTGCGATAGCAGCTCGGTGATCATGAAGACACGGCGCGCGAGCTGCTTGCACTCCTTGTTTTGGCAGGCCGTCACTGCCGCCTACATGAACATGGAGATAAGCCCACCGTCGTTCGCCCTGACCAGCTGCACCACCATCGCCGCCTACCCTAGCCTGGTCCAAAGCGCCATGACAGTATAGTAACCTGAACACAAGATCAAAATACTCCAATGTATTGCGTACTTTCTCCTACCCTCCAAAAAATCAAGTTGAAAAACAAAAGTCTATAAATACCCTCATAAATCAACGGTCAGATTTTATTTCTAATATCATATCTCTACTAACAGTATAATGTACTGTAAAAAATCTCGTCATGAAAATAGTTGTTGTCGTCGTCTCATACATTTTGTTAATGTCTCTCTTTTTATTTTGCAGCAGTTTGTTAACGTTTATAGATAGAGCTATTGAATATAATATACATGATGGGCATGAGGAGATTGTTCGGTATTTATTGGCCTGAAAATGAGCCGGTGACAATTGCCACGCTAAAAAGCAGTACACGTTTTAATACCAACATAAATTGGTGCACCTACGACTACGAAAGATGGTGACTAATACTACGATAGTTTTTTTTAGTGCAGTGTTCTAATATCCTATCGAACCTGAAGCTGATACGGCTTGTTCAGTGCAGTGTGAAATGTAGCAGAGATGATTTTTTAGTTGACCCTTCTGATTTTAGTGACGGAGAAAAAGCCTTAGAATATGTGAAACAGAGAGTAGTCCAATCAGTTTGCATCTCTGTGTATGACAGTTCAAGGATTAAATTAAGGAGAGGAGAGAGATTAATCCAGAAAGTTTCTAAAAAGTCAGTACAGACAATAGTAGCTCGAATGAAATGCCTTCCGGCATGGGCAAACATCGAATCAACAAGTACTACTCGCTACACACACATTGATACATATATGGCACCTCCAGCTGATGTTTACCATCTGGTTGACTTCAGTTTGAGGATGCTGTCACATCGATGACAGCTTTAAAAAAAATTCACAAAGGCATTTGTAAGTTGACGCCTAGAAACTACATATTAAAACATCTTCTTGAAAAATCTAAGTCTCTATTCAAAAGAGCTTTTTTGAACGATTTATGGCTAAAAAAATACTATAATTAGCTAAAAACACTGTAGTTGACGGAAGCTTATTTAGTATAATTAAAATTTTAAAAAAAATAAAATAGAAAAACATGTTAGCATATCACGTATAATGCAAAAAAATTACGAGAAAAAATAATCGGCAAAAAACTCAGAAAAATCAAAAGTATAGAAAAAAACGAAATTTATAAATAGTGCAAAATAAGCTAGAAATCAGATGCTCAAGTCGAAATGAGCGGGACCTAAAAGGGTCATTTTCATATAAGAATACCAAATTGACATGCCTTTTTATATGTGTGGCTTTCTCCTCACTCCACAATTTGTTGGAAGGAGTAACAATGAACATGAGGCAACGAAAAAAAAGGAAAGGAAGAAATAAAGAAAAAAGGACCACGCCAACAGCATCCAAAGCCATTGCCCACTGTCCTTTTGGCATCTGGCCCCAGTCACGTGAGAAGACGGCTCCCCCACGTGCACACATGGGCCTCCATCCATCAGCTGCGCGCGCAGCGAGCTCTTCCTGTTCTTCCAAGCAAGCTGCCAGACCTGCCCAAGATCAAGCCTGGCGTTCGTCAGCACGGAGAGCCTCACCTGATATTCCCAACTTTAGACGGTGTCCAACTTCATAAACGGGTTGGGTAGGTCCCAACCAGAATTGAAAGCTCGAAAATCCCATATGGCTCAAATCTCAATCCTGGCATGCAGCTGGTTAATTCGGCAGTTCGAGCTCAATCTCAGGCTGGCCTAGCTAAAACACAGTGTTGGACCAATGCATGCATGACCAGGTCTCTTGGGCCTGTTCTTTTTAGTTGCGGCTTGTGGTTTTTGGCTACGGCTTGTGGCTTTTAGGTAGTTTGTATAAGAGATTACAGAGTAACAAAAACTTACGTGCAGTTTTTGCCAATATAAATGAAGTCAGTAAAATATGTATTACAATTAACTAGTAGACTCTATCTTGAAAAAAAATACTCCGTTTAAAAGCTAGTTACTGTAGAAAAGCCGAAAAGCAGCTTTTAGAAGCTGAAAAAGAACAGGGCCTAATTGGGCACACATACACGTATCTGTATTTTGGTCGCTCCTATTTTATAGATTTTTCTTATGTAATTGCGCGGTTTGAATTAGTCTATATGTAAATAAACTCCTAGCCAGTTCATAACTCAATATTTGGCTTTGAATATATGTTAACGAGAGTTGTTTTATTATTTATGACTATTTTTATTATTTCAGTTTAAATATGATGCATATAAAATATAAGAGGGTTGGTGTTGATTAGTCGTAATTAGGCTTCACAGATTAACGGCCTGATGCTTTTTAGAATTTCTAGCATATTTTTTTAAGAATATTTGACAGCACATCATCATCCTTTTGTTATAGCTGATATGTAGTTAGAACAATAATTCAATATAACCCAACCAACCATAAAAAAAATGCATGTGCTTTTTCTAAAGCATAAACTAATACCTGTAGTTTGAGACGAGGGTGAGCAGTTAAACTTTACTGACATATATAAAGATAACTAGCCAAATCTCGCGCATTGTTCGGCTAGATAATACAATGCATATGTTTATACCAAAATATATAGTTATACTTGTTATTTAACTCTTATAGTTATGATGGAAATTTCTTGTATAAATGTAATAGCTCTCATATTTATTTTTGATCAATTTGGATCCACCATAATTGATGGTGAAGATATTTTTCTCCGATTAACATGGTAATTTCTACCCTTTGAGAGCAAACGTGATGCGTTCTTTTTTTAGTTTTCAAACTACAAAGTAACATATATCACTAATACTAATACGATATCTAATGGCCGCAATAGTTCAACTTTAATTAGGGCCCACCAGATTAAAGGGCTAGCTATTTTTGTTTTTTGTGAGAATTTCCAGTGTAGTTCTCTCTCTTTTGTAGCATCCAATGGTTGCTATAGTTCATAGATGTTTTTCCTTTTCTAAGAATTCCTACAATGTTTATCTTTGTTTCTTAGTGGTTGTAAAACGATTGTCATGAGTTTCTTATTATATAATAGATATTAGTAAACTAATCATGAAATGCTTTCACGATAATATAGTTTTAACCAATAAAGTATATTTGAAATTAGTAGTCTAATTAAGTCGTATCTTGACATCCATCTGTGAAGGGAGAGAGTAGTTCTCTACAATACGTGGCCATTAGGGAACTGCTAGTACGACCTAATTAAGTACTCCTTAAAAACTGCACGCAGACTCTAACGTGACATGACTATTTGAGCACCTAATCGATCGGATCGCACATTAACTTAGTCCGGATGGTGTTTAGTACGGCAACGTAACGCACGCACGGTTGGTGTGTGACTTGTTCCGGTTCCAAGAGAAACAACTATTAATTGGGAGTTGTTACGAAAGATGAACATGTAGCTACTAGCAGCTAGGATAGTACGTACTGCCTTGGCACTTTGAGAATCTGCACATAGTTAATTACCTAGATCGAGCTACATAATCAGCTAGCTGTCAGTATTAGCCTAAACTGCGACCCCTGCTCGATAGCCTTTTCTACTAGTCCTAAGCTAGGTTACGTACGACTGGGATGGCGCTGCCAACGCGTCGGCGAGGTGCCGTTGCACTTCATCTACCGGCGCCGACACCGGCGCCGCGCGCGAGGTGGTCGGCATGCGCAGCTGATGATGCGACGGGGGCATGCATGTATTGTGGAAAACAATTAGGTCCCGTTTGGCACAGCTCCACCACTGACTCTTGGAGTTGTTTAGAGCCGTTTTGTGCCAAACGGGGTACAACAAAATAGCTCCACCCAAGGAGTCCCTTAAAACCTGCTGAGACAAAAGTAGCTACTTGGGTGGAGCTGAAAAAAATAGCTTCACCCAGCTCCACTTGTGAAGTAAAAAAAAACAACTTCACTTGTGAAGTGGAGTCGTGTCAAACGGGGCCTTAATCTAAAAGCTGTGATCGTTTTGGCTTCAGCTTTTAGCTTCTGACTTATTTTTCACTATTCATAAATTTTGTCTTTTTTGAACTTTTGGCTTTTTGTTGAGGTTTTTTGCTGGTTCTTTTTTTCCCGTATTTGTTTGTATTATATGTAATCGGCTAACATATTTTTTATATTTTTTAATTTTTTTAAATTTAATTATGCTAAATAAGTCTCTGTCAGCTACATTATTTTTTCAGTCAGCCACAGTGCTTTTCAGCCATAAGCCACCAAAAATAAGCCCAAATGATCACCACCCGGGTGCTGGAAAAACTATGCCCAAAATATTTTGCTTTAAACAACTCCTCGTGTTCGCTACGAACGCTATGCCAAAAATGTGCTTATGTTGAAGAACAATATGAAAAGGACTTTGTCCAGATTAATCAGAAACCTGGTCGGAATCTAATTGACTAACCCAGACTAGCCTATCAACTCCCAACACCACAAAACTATGCAACATAAAAAATATCTAGCCTCTCGATAGGGTTTCCGGACCCGTCCAATTACATATACAGATTTAGTTTTCATCGAGACAATATGTCACTGTTGTGCAATATCATGGTATATACAAAATAGAAGAAGTCGCTTTAGAGCCTAACACCTAGCTACATGATTACTCCTAAAGTAATAACAGGAAATGCACGTAACCAAAATCTTCAAAACATGTGAATTAAAATTAAAACTTCATTCTTAACACTTAATTATTATTTTTGCCACAAAATATCAATGGTCTCGTTATTATGTGTGCGAACCACGACCCAACACTATTCATTATAAAAAGGCTAATTTTTTATTAAGCATGCATTGGCAATATACTTTCTGATCTATGCGGATCAACTAGGTGGAACCCCAGCTGATGCGCAAGTACTCGGCTCAATCCAAGGGCAAGGTTGCTCGTCTTGTGCACAAGTGAGAGACCATGTGAAGGGCACTTCATGGTTGTGATGAGTAATTGACTCTTGTTCTAGGAAGATTGAGTTTAGTTTTTGAGGTTTGTGCTAAGTTCTGCATTGTCGTAGCCCTGGCGAAGTGTTCTGCAGCTAACACGACCACGTTGGTCGTGGTCGAAAGTCATGCGCACTGGTTACGACCACTGTGGGCGTGGTCGAAGGTCACCCGAGGGGTCTACGTCCACTTTGGCCATGGTCGAAAGGCACCAGAAGGCAGTACGACCACGTTTGGCCATGGTCGAGGGCCAGTACGACCACGTTGGTCGTGGTCGAAGCAGGTTACGATCACGTTGGCCGTGGTCGAAGGCCAGCACGACCACGTTGGCCGTGGTCGAAGGCCAGCACGACCACGTTGGCCGTGGTCGAAATAGGTTACGACCACGTTTGGCCGTGATCGTAGGTCTCCAGGAAAGTTTAAGACTGTTTCTGCCCTAGTCGTATCTTGGTCATGGTCGAAATGTCCCGTACGACCACGTTGTGCGCTATCGGAAGCCAGTCGAGCCATCTACGACCACGTGAGTAGTCGGCACTCTACGACTACGTTGTTGAGAGCTGTGGTCGGAAGTCGGCGCTCGAGCGTTCGACCACGTGAGTAGTCGGCACCCTACGACTACGTTATTGAGAGCTGCGGTCGGAAGTCGATGCTTCGACCACCGTGGTCGGGGGCCGGCACTCGAGCTTGCGACCACGTGGGAAGGCGGTGGACTTCGACCATGTTGTGAAGCGGTCGAACGAGGTCGGGTCGGGGTCAGACTCAGTCGGTTGTGGTCGTAGCCGGTCGGTTGTACTCGATACCGGTCGGATTTGGTCGTAGAGCAGTCTGGCGTGGTCGGACGTGCTCGCACGCAGTTGGAATCGGTCGTATGACCTGCAGACTTGACCATTTGAGCTGGAATTTGGTCGTAGGGCTTTGTGATGAAGTCAGGGACCTTGTGCATTTGTTGGTTTATCTTTTCGATCGGTCGTAACGACATGGGTTGAAGTCGTAGACTTTGGGCGTTAAAGCCGTAGCGAGTTGTGGGTGGTCGTAGCAAGTTAGCGATGATCGTAGACTCTTTGTATCTGGTCGTATGGCTTGATATTGTGGTCGTATGTCGTGTGCATTCATTGTTCTTTTTTTTCGACTGGTCGTAGGTGGTATACGACTTGGTAAGAGTATGATTTGAGCTCTGTTTTCTGGCTCAAGTGGTTGGATACTATTGTGAACGGTGCTATGTAATGGCTTGCTTGTCTGTGATGGTTTGCAGGACTTTGAGACTAGTCGTGGTGAGGCATGGATGGTCGAGACTAGGCACGGGGGTGCTGAGGTCGTGATCGGCTGTGAGATGCCAAAGACGACGAAGTCTGTGAGGTGGTTGCAAGCGTGATCGGCAAGGCAGGAGGAAGCTTCCGGGAAGGCAGCGAAGTGGCATTTTGGAGAAATGTGGAAAGCTGCAAAGGGAAGCTGTGTCTCTGCGAAAGCACTGGAGTTGTTGGCGCTAACGGGCAAAGCAGTGGAGCCGTTGGGTGTAACGGGTAAAGCACTGGAGCTCGTTGTCGCTGTTGGGTAAAGAGAGTGGTAAAACCCGGTGTTAGTTGGGGTTAACGGGTTCTCCCCTGGTAGCTTGAGGCTATAAATAGAGAGGTAGAGCTCGGGTGATCGGTGAGGTTGTTCCTGAGTCACTCTGAGTATTTCGTTTCTATTTTGTGTGAGTTGTCTCTGGGTAGAGCACGGTTGCTCTTGTACCTCCGATGGAGTGGCTGTAGAAACCTCCATGATCAATCGTGTCATCTCTCTTCCTCTATGTTGAGTTTCTGTTCTGTGAGGTGTTTGATTGTTTTGTTTGTGCTTTCTCTGCGTTATCCTTTTCTTGTATGCATGAGAAGCTGATTCTTAGTTGTACTCTGGTCTTCTTGATTTGAGAAGAGTTCTAGCTGACTTGTTTTCTCCTGCTCTGAACTGGAAATCGTACTCAAGACCATTTGGTCAAGTTATTTCCGAGAGCAACGAGTGGTCAGAGGAATCTTTGCTCGTTCGTGCAATATTTTCTGTTCACCATTCTTGTCGGTCTCTCTTGCTGCTGGATCTCGATTCCTCTGGAACTGGGTTTGATCATTCCGACCACAACAGAGAATCGACCGATCACAGTAAGCTATCGACAGCAGAGAACTAGCTTCTTCATAGCTCTCTAGCTATCGGAGAAGAAGATCTGGTGGAAGTACTCGGGGAAGTTTGAAGGCACCATTCACCCCCCCTCTGTTGCCATTTCGGTCCTAAAGAATAATCTCTGGATGGAATTCTCTCTCTCTATATATTATATCTGTGTGTGTCTCTTAATAATTCCCACGAACACTTCCTCAGACCACGTACACACCTTGCCACAATGCCTTCATGGCTTTTCTGATATTTTTTTTTCTCTCAAAGAAAACAAAGATAGCCGATCTGCTCTTACAATGGCCATCGGCAGGCTTATATAAGCCAACACACACCCACACACCTATGCCCAAGGCCGGTACACAAAACCTAATTAGACTTCTAACTCAAACGTGTACAAATCATACTCTTCCTAGATAAGGAAATAAAATAAACATTAAAGAAACCAAACTAAACAAATATTTGGATCAGATTTGCTCCAATCCAGATTGTTACTCTTGGTGTGTAGCTTTCCTTGTGAATGTTTCTTGCCTTCTAGCTCAAACCTTCGCGCACATAATTTTCCTGGCTAGAAACGGCACTGTTGCTTCTCTCCAGGCCGTGCGCTTTCCTTTCTCGCCGGGTCTCCTCGGTTCCACGTGGTGACCGCGCTGCAGGCCGTTCGGGTGCACCTAGAAACGATCATGCGTCGCACGCTCCGGCCTCCCGTGCGCGCGCCAACGCCCACGCGGCCAAGCCTCGCGTGGTCCGTGTGCTCCACGTGGCTTGTGTGCACCAATGGGACTCGCCTTTCCAAGCGCTGCACTAGACGCCGCGTGCACCCAAGACGCCCACCTGGTTTCACGCAGTTGCACTAGGGTTTAGGAAACGTGGAAACAACTTCCTCCTGGCCGGCCACTCGCACCTCCCTCGTGGCTCTATGGATATGTTCATGTAGGCTTTTTATTTTGATTTGGCTTATAGATAGTAATAGTTTGTAGAGAAACTTGTAAAGAGATATCTGCATGCGATTTTAGTCGATATAAATGAATTCGCTGCAGCGTGTAATACAATTGACTAGTAGATTCCGCTTTAAAAAGATACTCCGTTTGAAAGTCATTGCTGTACAAAAGCAACTTTTAGAAGCTAACTAGTTGAGTGCCCGTGCGTTACTACGGAACAAAAACATTCAATAGACATGGATATATAAGAGAAACACATGTCTAACAATTCATGAAATATTAACAAAGGAAAATATTTGATGATGGACTAATTTTTAAGAAACAAAAAAACATTATTGTTTTAGCCTCTCAATTTTTTTTATTAAAAGAACAGAGGTAAGTCATCACTTCAGTATGTTCATCCTAACTCTTTTAACATGTATGCCTTCCTCTAAAAATACTAGTCCACGGCATATTCTAGAATAGCTACAATATAGATAGCTACAATAGTAACAGCAAAAGAGTCAATGAAACTAGAGGTGCTCAGCATATTATGATACAAATAAACATCATATCACCATCATATGTAGCAATATTTGCTTAACAGGAAGTTGTCATTGCCATTTATGTGTATATGCATGCATGTGTGAGAGCAGTATATCGCCTTCCACATAAACCAATGGAGAGACAGTCCTTGTAAAAGTACTCAGATTTGATAGAATCATTACAACAGCCTCCAGTTCCTGTGTGTGTGCACATATGAACATATGAATAGACGTACTGTTTCCAAGCAAACCGGTGAGAATCGCATCAAGAAACAAAAACAAACATGGTTGTAGCCTAGGCTACGACTACTGTCTTTGACCATTGGCTACGACCACGAGATACGACCACGAGCTACGACTACAAGCTACCACCACAGGCTACGACCACGTGCTACGACCAAGCACTATGACCACTGGCTACGACCACGGGATACGGCCACCGTCTTTGACAACGCGGTACGATCATTGGCTACGACAACGCGGTATGACCATTGGCTACGACCACGAGCTACGACCACATTGTTCAACCACGCGCTACGACCACGTGCTACGACCACAGTGTTCAACCACGCGCTACGACCACTGGGTACGACCACGAGCTACGACCATTGTCTACGACCACACGCAACGGCCACTGGCTAGGACCACGGGATACACTGCGAGCTACGACCACACGCTACGACCGGTGCGAAAGGTGGGAAGAGACCGGTGCCTGCCGTTTAATGCAGAAAGAATGGATGTGTGAGATCAAAATCCTGGGAGAGATACCACGGGTCGGTGATGTGACATTATCACAGACAATTCAGATTAAAAACCGTCTGTGATGTATGCTAACATCACAGATAGTTTTTAATCCTAACCGTTTGTGATAATATCACATATGATTCTTAACAAGAATCGTCTGTGATATTTATCACAGACGGTTCTAGCCATCGCTAGTAAAGTAGACGGTTACACTTTTAAAATTGTCTGTGATAATTACAACATTGACTATTCTCTAGAACCGTCTGTGATGAGGCTCTAGTATAGCCTTTTTTGTAGTAGTGTGCACAACATGGATGCAATGCAATTTATTTAATCATGTTTTAATGCAATTTTCAAAAATGTAATTATTCATGTTTTTATACTTGTATGAGATTCTTGTAATTCATCATGTATTGTGATGAGGTTTTATTTTACTTGGAAATACCCAAAGTAATTCCTTGCAATTGATTCTGGTAATCCACTGTGTTGCAATTATCTTAATAAGTCTTAATTTACTGGTTAATTAGGTTAATTGCACTGTTCAGAGTGAGTTAAGGTTTAGGGTTCTTTCAAATAACTTCAGATTGCGTGGGGGAAATACAATCCAAAGTCGTAGTGATAGTTGGCGCGGCATCACTTTCGCTGTAAGATTCTAGCTTCATGTGTCAACAACGTCATGATGCTTGACATTAATTGAGTGGACTCCACTAATGTGATCATCCTTTATCCCTGTTGTCTTCTCTGCAAATCATCTCGAGAAACAAATACAAACGTAGTAGCGCTGAGTCTTCTGTAACCATTTCTCAAAGGAATACTATTGGTGCATAGATTCCGCAAAAGGTACCTACGAACTGTAAATATTCAATATTAGCTAATGTGATTATCAATTATGATCATTTGCTTCTTTTTTTTTAAAAAAAAAAAGAAAACTAAGACTGTGGTTCTCCTAAAAAAACTAAGACCGTGGTTTTGCAACATGTACTTTGTGACGCTCATAGAAGACTCTTATCCTCTTAGATTTTTGTATATAGATGTTGTAAATCTTTTTAAACAAACTCCAATATATAGAGCACAAAGATGGAGGATAATGACACATCAGCATAATATAAACAAACAATCATATTATTTCACAGCATTGAAATATACGCATAATTGTGACTAACAAGTAGTTAACCACTCAAAAAGGTGTCATACTAGAACCATGGCAAAATGGCTTTAAACATTACACCAGTGATAATAAAGTAGGTGGCCACAAGAGATCTGAGATCAACCTAATTAATACCATTTGTGCAATCACCAAGCAAGAAGACGACATCCCTTGGCATTGTCTGCACTCCCCAATTCGGCATATCTACATGAAATTTTGTACCTAA
Source organism: Dendrocalamus latiflorus (assembly GCA_017311315.1). Taxonomy (NCBI): domain Eukaryota; kingdom Viridiplantae; phylum Streptophyta; class Magnoliopsida; order Poales; family Poaceae; genus Dendrocalamus; species Dendrocalamus latiflorus. The sequence goes on from CM029631.1 coordinate 5,917,682, forward strand.
GTGTCTCCTGTTTTGACATTTTCTAATTATTTGCTTATTACTGATTTGTACAAACTAGCTCGTGAATCGCTTCATGAATCCATAGACAAAAAAGAACTAAAATTAGCCCATTATATATAGGGTCTGTTTTTTTTCCCTCCGAAGCTGACGACTTTTGATTTTTATTACAGTACCTAACTTTCAAACGGAGTATTTTTTTTCAAGACGGGATTTACAAGTTAAACGATGTACACGTCAAAAGCCCAATATCTGTATCAGCCAAAATCGCAAGTGAGTGTCTCTCTCCGTAATATGTACCGTAAACAACTAAAATTCAAAATTTTCAGCCAAAAGTCATAAGCCGCAGCCGCAGCCAAACATGCCCATAGTCACTCTAACTTACTCGTATAGCATAAATATTGAGTGAAAAAACTTGTGTGGCATACATCAAAGATATTTTAGGCCTATAAAATCTAAAAGATGAGAAAGCGCACACAATCCCGACTGTACGTAGGCGATCTCGAAACGTACCGATGATAAGAATTTTGTAGTGATCACACGGCTTAGGTGTTACAAGTTTTCTCTTTTTGTTTCATATACCCATTTAGCATTAGTTGGTCATTAAAAATGGTAAACAGTAAAATGAGTCGCAAATATTACCATGATGAGTAGTGTTCCTCGGGAGGGTTGTTATGTAACTTTGTTAGTCAAGCTGCACCTATGAGATGGGTGTAATAAAAAGTTGTAGATCCTTGCAAGGATTTCTTGCTCATTGTTTTTCATCACCTCCAATCATGGACGTCACACGATTGACGTGTAATCCCGGACAAGCTAGCCCTTTCACCAATGTTCTTCTTCGGAGGAAAATTCTTCCAATGAATCTACTCCCGAGGAAAGGAACGAGAAGTTGTCCGCACTGGAGTCAAGGAAGGACGAACAATTATTTTACTTGCTGCTCCTTGATATGACCTAATACTCCCAACAATGCATTATTCTAAGCTTTTGCAACCAGGTGTACAAAAAGAATTGCAATTTGCAATGTTTATTAAGAATGATATGACCATCAGTAAAAAAACATGTAGTAACACTTTTCTCGTGTGTGTATATGTATGTATGTATATATGTATATATATCTATTTTAGACTATAATACCTAGATACCAAGAAATACTTGTTATTTTTACTATATATGTGTGTATATATACTACCTACAATTTTAAGCAGCCTTTGTCATGTCGCTCACCTCATGTCCTAATCAGCGTATCTAATCGCACACCCCGAATGGATCGAAGTCGCCTTTTGTTTTCCACTAGTGCGGCGCAACACAACAGAATGGAGCCGTACGTGCACCTTTTGCTGCATGCATGCCCGCCCGGCCTCTGCACCGCAGCAAAGAAAAATGATCAAGTGAGGCGTGATTAATTAAAAGCTCGGCTCAACAAGCCGGTTAGCAGTAGCACTTTAGCGTAAAGCTTCCCCCCTCTCTCTCTCTCTCTTATCTTTCTTTAATTTGCATATGATGCTACATATATATATATATTATATGGTCGATGTGGTGTGCTCCCAATCATGCGTTGGTGTTTCTTCTAGCTGGTCTCGATCGAGCTCTGATTGGAGAGCTGGAGAAGAACCCTCTTTGCAAAGAAAGGGGCAGGTCAGGTTCCTGCGTGTGTTGGTGCACCCAATTAAACAACGCTCATACCTAGCTAGCTATGCATGTGTGTGCGCCCATAGGCACTTGCACTGACTGACCCCCTAACTCCCTCTGCTTGTACCACTGGAGAACGTACAATCACACATGAGTACACGATCGTTTAATTGGAGCTCGTTTCACGTATTGTGTGATGGCGACTTCGTTTGGACATGTTCGTGTGCCTGTGTGGATGTGTGCTCTTCTGAAGATTTTCAGGCACATGGGAGAGGATGTGACAGGAATGGCGAGTAAAATTGATGGTTGGTTGCCAGGTAAGATAATATTGGTGGTAATCGGTTCGGCTGAAAGCCTCATAGCTTATGGCTGAAAACACTGTAGCTGGCTGAAAAAAGCACTGTAGCTGACAGAGGCTTATTTACCATAATTAAATTTAAAAAAATTAAAAATAGAAAAAACATATTTGCCCATCACGTATAATGTAAACAAATACGAGGAAAAAAAGAACCGGTAAAAAAACTCAAAATAAGCTGAAGCCAGAAGCTGAAGCCATATTGATCAGGGCAATATTCAGGGGTGCATGTGTGGTTCTCGTCCACAGGCTCATACCAAATCACTGTTTTTTTTTTCTTTCCTTCGGTTGGATCGATCGATCGAGCTGGTGCACCTGAACAATTTGAAAGCCAAATTTGTCAATGTAATCAATATAAGCGACTTTCCTTTTTGAAAAATAAACATAAGAGACTGATCGACACTGGGTCAGCGGATGGGTGGTCCATCGCCATGGAAAGCTTGTACCAAGATCAATTCTTGATTCGCAGAAGAATTTTAGGTATCTCCAATGACTCTGGTGATAGATTGACATTGGTAGCTGATTTTCCAATTTTCTTCTCATGTTAATGCTAACTTAATTAGTGCGTTAAGGTATCATTTATTTTAAAACACAAATCTATATAAATAAAAATAACCGGTGAGATTTAAGGCATGCAACTTCTTCTTTTTTTAGGGCAAGAAAATCCTACAATATCCTAAAAAGAAAAAATGTAGAAATTATCATATTAATAGAGAAAAAAGGAAACTATCTCCACCACTTATTTTAGTGGAGCTATATTATAATGGTGCAAATTAATTGTATATGTATATTAGAGTTGTATAGTAAATACAATTATATTTTAATTATAAACGGTTGAGTTATATACTAAAGGCAATTATATCAAAGTACCTAACCGCATAATTATGTATGTAAATATGTTAGTTAAGTAGAAAAAACAGCTATGAATCGATGCAGCTCGCAAGCACAATGATAAATTCATAATGACAGGGCAGGGCCGGCCGGGGCAGGGGAAGATCAAAAGGGAAAACCGGGGGAAGAACTATAGCATGTAAAGTAGAGCTCCGAATTGTCAATTCTTGGAGCTAGTAGGGCAGAGTAGACATACCACCACAAGTGTGGGCACCCTAGCTGCTTGCACTGGGCAAGGCCCACCAATACAAAATACAAACAGTTTGCCACATCCCCACGATCACTGTGGTGATTATCTCCAATTGGCCATGGCACCTGCGTGCCCAACATCTTTCTCCAGTCAGTCACTTTCTTCCTCAGAGTCAGTACTCATCAGTAGCTAGCCCTTTTAAGATAACAGGGCTACATGCCCCGGCCTCCCGGGTCTTTTGCATGCATATCATGCATGGCCCCAATAATACCATCCACCAGGGTATCATTCCCTACCTAGCTAGCTGCACCATTTCTCTCTCCTTTTTTTTTCCTTCTTTTAACTCGTCTCTGCTAGTATCTATCTAACATATAGTACACCCTCTCTCTCTCTTATACATCTCCCTGTCTGTGTGTGTCTCTCTCCTCTCTCCTGTGCCACAGGGGAAAACTAAGAATACTAAAGATAAGAAAGTGATGTGTGTAGAGAGAGAAAGGGAGGGGGAGAGGGAGGATGCCCACAGAGAGGCTCCAAGGGAATCACCGGTGCAACAACTTGTTGCCGTGGTAGGCCATGCGGCCAGGCCCATAGCGACGCTGGTCGCAATAAATTATTAAAGCCGGCAGCATCTCGCTGCTATTGGCATCCCGTGCGACCGGCCGACGTGGCCGCTCTGCTGCCATGCATGCAACCCCGCACCAAAATTGTGCATGTATGATCGATGTATCCCATACACACATGTGTTAATTTGTGTACATATTATTGAGCTGCATACACCAATCAATTCATCCAAAAACTTAAGTTAATAAGAAAAACAGGCAATTCACTTTAACACTCCCCTCACGTGTAGACTCTCTTAGACTAAGACGTGAAATATAAGTGAGTTGCAATTATTATTTTTAATTACGTCAGTCGAGTCTTGAATCTAAGACCTCTTGTCTCTAATACCATATTGAGTTGTATGCATAGCTAGTTTATCTAAAAGTTTAAGTTAATGAGAAAAGACGGGCACTTTACTTTAACACATATATATACCTACATATTTTACGGAGTCCGACGTCTCAAGGGCATGCACTACTCATTGCTCTATACTATTAATCATGTGCATCAGATATATATGATCATATGATGAATACAATAGAATTTTATAACCACATATATTAATTATATATAATTAAATCGCTGGAAACCTATGCGTAACCGTTCTCCAACCGCAGGCATAGCACAAATTAATAGCGATCACCCGGTCTGCCAACCATTGCATATATAGCCTAATTCATAGTGCATCATCTCGATTCGATTCTCTGACTATCTATCAGGGTCCAATTGTCACCGACACATAGGCTATATGAGTTATCTGTATGGATGTTTTCACTACGATTTTTCTGGGATCTGAACCCATGTCGACCTGCTGGTTGTGTGAGCCTTAAGCCCCGCTTTTTCTTTTCTTTTCTTCTTTTTTTTTTTGAGCTGGAAATTCTATCAGAAATAAACCAAAAGACGTTGTGTGAGCCTTGATATGATGGATGGATGGATGGACCGGGCCGAGACTCTCTTGTGCAACTAATTTATGAGGAAAAGGAGGGGTACCTGATCGTGCCAAACGTATTGAGTGTGCCCGTTTCCCATCAAAATCCGTCTCTTTAGTGGTAAGAGTTAAGGAAATTGGGTGGGATGGATGGATGGGAGCGAGGCCAGAGGGGCTTGTCACATGAGATCTTCCAGTTGTTGGTGTGATTCTAGTTGGCTCACCGGGTGCGGTGGGGGGACCAGGATGTAGCCTGGAGTTGAGGGTCCCGGCCGACCCGAAGAGATGGACAACTGCTTTGAGCTGTGCTGCGAGCCGAATACCGGGGACCAGACCAGACCGGACCAGACCAGACGTACCGGCTCGTCCCTACGTACAAAATACCCACCACACAACACGTATGTGTGTACGCGTATATATACGCTCGGCTGGCTGGCTGGCTGGCTTGTACGTGATACGTAGCATGTGTGTGCCCAGAAAGCCCCAGCTGGTGTGGTGTTCGTTTTTGCTCTGGGCTCTTGGGAAGTGGGCCTGGAGCGTAGCAGCAGCAGCGTCGTGGGGGTCTAATTTGGCAGCAACCTAGCTTCCCATGCAGGCCCATCCACCCGACGAGCGGCATCATGGGGGGCCAAGTTTAATGGCCGCTCAAAACGGCTTTTGCCCGTGTCTTTAAACTGATAATTTTCAGATCACTAATTATCTGCTCATGTGTTGCAACAAAATTTATTAGATATATAAAGAATTATGCTATGAAAAAGAGCTACTCTGATCAGTTGAAAAGTAAAGAGTGATAAGAAGTTAAGAATAGGTCGATTGGAGAAGAAGGGACGTACTACCACTAACTCGTTCTTTTATAATAGTAACGAAGAAGCCACTGCTCAAAACGATTTCCGGCCGAAAGCCGCTGTGAACGCTCACCTCCCTCTGCTACAACGAGTACATTGAAAGACATATGAAGCTAGGATGCCGAAGGGCCAGTGATTAACGGATAATGATGCTAAAATTCGTCGCAAGAAGACCTTCGTTTTTCTGATTGGACAGTTTCCGAGGGAGGATATGTAACGTGATTTTGCGCTGTCGGTAACACAGAGAATCTGTTTGCCACTACAATTTGTAGCCTGGCAAAAGGGATGCAGCAGCAGGAGCAGGCAGGACTGGGTTCTCATTGTCTAGGTATTTACTGTCCTTCCACATGCACCGCACGATACGCACATTGCTGCTGCATGAATAAATGATGAATCGACGATGAACTAAAACCAGCTAGCCAAGATGCCCCTAGCTAGACGCTGCATACTACGGCTGTGTTAGTGGTATACACTACAGACAATTATAAAGATGATTGTATTGTTTTTATATTTATGATCTTCTGAATAAATGTTATTTTATCACTTGAATAAACATCTTTTATATCGATCAATAAGTACGTCACATATTCGTGAAACTCTTTATTTATGTTTTGATGTTATTCTAAATTATCCCTGATCTTATGTCATTATATGGAACAATTATAATTTATAGATCAACACATATATTGATTGATGATCATTTTTTATGGATCATGGATATATAGATATTAAATAAATAGTGTGCGCACATGTTAGAGAATATGGTGTTGGATTGACCTACCATAAGACACTGCGAGAACTGTTATATTCTTAAGTGTCATCAACTGATCTCATACATAGTGTATGTAGGATCTTTAGATCTAATCGTTACGGTTTTCTACATGTGTAATAGTTTATTTAGAGTTTACCAAATACTACTCCGTAACTAGGTGGTCATAAAGATAGTTTCCAGGTTTACTATGAAATATACGGAGGAATGTGAGTGATCAAGATAAAACTTGCCCCTCCAATATAACGGAGAGATATCTCTGGACCTCTCGATGTAGTTGGATTAAGAAAGTATATGGACATACCGAATGTTGTTGAGGAGCCAATTACAACTGGGTAATCTACTACAGATTTGAGTGAAAGATTAAGCTATCGTAGGATGACACATTTCTTACCTTAAGTTCGATATAGTATCATGAAGCAAAGAGATCGGTACATAAGCACCATAATGTTTGTCCGATATGATTTTTATGTATATTTAGGAGTCAATATATCCTGCTAGAGACTGCTACTGACTTATGGACCAAAAAAGGAGTTTTTGGCCTATGGCCAAATATACATGAACCTATAAGATCACATACTTAACGGATCAGAATGATAAAGGTTCGAATGATAAAACTCGAATGAGATACGATCTCTACTCGTATTAGATAAAGATCTAGCCTGAGCCTTTCTGAGTTAGATAAGAATCCGATAAGAAGCTATATAAAAGGGGTGGGTGATAAGGGAGGGATCCTAAGACACACTCATCGAAACCGTAGCCGTCACCTCTCATAACCTCTGTTGTGCACGCTGGTGCTAGCATACCGAGATATGACATTCCATCGTTAGACGTGTGGATCTCGGTAGTGGCACTACTACGACTACAGTGTTGTTCAGGATGATTGCGGAGAGGAGATAGTTAGCCAAAGGACGATAGACTACTTCCACTATACCGATGCGTGTTTCATTGAACCAGTCGCTTCAACTTCACTTCCGTTACACTGCGTGTCTAGTGGTAACAATCATTGATCTATTACTTATATGGCTTCCTGATTTACACAATAAAAAATTTAATCTACGTTAGTGTAACCTACCCTATATCTTAGAATGTTGCGCATATCTGCTGCGCGCGCTGCTGTTTTTCTGAACCCCTGACACGATCATTCGCTGGGAATTTTTGAAATAAAGGCGGGCCGGGCGCGGGCCGGCCCCGCCTCGCGCGGCCAAGCGTTCGATCCAAGGCGCCCTCTGCCGTTCTGCCTGCCGCTACTGTACGTACGGTCGTCGTCGTCGCTGATCGACTAGCTTAGCTAGCTAGCTGGGGCAAAGGGAATGCGTTGTTTTCGAGGATGACGAGCTGTCCATCTCTGCGGACTGGCCGAGGGGCTGCGCAAGTATTCATTTAGACACTCAGTCTTGGCCTCTTGGGTTTGTCTGTATGCGTGGATCGGATGAAGCAGCTGTCCCATTCAGACGGCAGTGGAGCGCGCGCCCTGTTCGTCTGCTTGTTTTGTTCCTGAACGTAAAGAGTAGTACTGGAATTTGTGCGTGCTGATGTTGATTTGCTACTGTGGGTGAGAGAGACGGGGGGAGGGAAAGGAGACGAAGGGAAACGAGGCCCGGCCGAGCGATCGTTTTCACGCGGTCATGGTATCAAGCTGCAGTCACTCTAGCTAATTTCTCTGTGAGCGAGTGGAGGCAGTAACAGCGTGCGTGTGACGTGAGTGGAGCCATCGTGTACTCGCCAATTAATTAGATTAGCGTGTTAATTACTCTTAAGTAACACTACATTAACGTGTAAAGTGACACACCAATGTTGACATTAGAAAAGTGAAATAAGCAAGCATGCTGGCTCCACTGGCCTCTCAAGTACTCTTTCCAACAAAAAAAAGCCATGTTTTGCACTTTGGTTTTGATATCTTTATATATATTTAAATTGAATATGTTAAATTGATACGGTAAAGTTTAAGTTTTGGAAACCGTGTTGATATTGAGAATGCCATTTTTTTATGACTGGAGGAGTAACCCGTGTCCTAATATGTGACTTCAAGCAATACTTACTGTTTTACAATTTTACTAGTGAGAAAGAATCTTACCCAGTTTCAGTAGAATATTTTTTTGTTATGAATCTAAAAAAACGTATTACCCATGACTACTAAAGTAACTTAGAATGGCCCAGCAGTCTGTTACTTACCCAAGTAGGCAACGCGTTGTAATGCAAAGCACGCAGGCCTAAGCGAGGCCAGCTCGCCTCAGCGCAGGCCCAAGAATCCAAGATCGAAGAAGTCGTACGAGGCCCAAGAGAAGCGTGACCTGCGCCAACCATGGCCGAGAACCGTTTGCGAACGCATCGGCACGGCACGCTACGTTTTGTTTTGTGGGCCTCATACGCGTGCGCCGGCAGCACGGCAAAGCCCACTGGTTAAGCGGAGGGAGCCCCTCATCCATGACTCCATGAGGAACCGCGCCGCGCCCGCGCGCGTGGAATGGCAATGTATAACTGGACAGGATGCAGAACTATTGTTTTGGGGAATTTTGAGTATATAGGACTGAGTTGAGTGTGCTTTTGTGAAACAGGATCAAGTTATTTGGATTTGTAAATATAGGACCGAGTTCACCACCTTCTTGCAAATATAGGATTTTTCCCATTTTAATTTCATTTCCATTTTTCAGGCATTTTTCTCCACGCGAAATGACTCTTTTGCCCTTCTTCTTCCTCCTCACCTGGCCGCGCCGCCCCCTCGCCTGGCCGCTCCGCCCCGCCGCCTGGCCGCGCCGCCCCCTCGCCCGCCCCGCGCCGCCGCCGCTCCCTCTCCTGCCCCGCGCCGCGCCGCCGCCGCTCCCTCGCCTGCCCCGCGCCGCGCCGCCGCCGCTCCCTCGCCTGGGGAACAGTAAAAATAAACTAGAAACTAAAAGTTTAAGTCCAAATAAACGGAGCCTAAATTCAGCATCCATTTTCCATGCACGTGCGATGCACGTGTTGCGCGACTTTGGTCTAACGACTCGCTTTCTACGCACATGCAGACCATTTTCGCGCAGTGCATTCACGCCTGGGACTGGGAATGGCATGCATGGGTTGACCATAAGCATCAGTATACGTACCGGGAACCTGGTCGCTGCCTGTCCAGCAATCAAACAATACCTTTCTAACCCTGCACGCACTCCAATTAATTAACCCAGGAGATCACCGAAATCACCAAATCTTCGCCTAAACCGATCCGGTGAAACACCTATCCATGTTGGGATATGAAGAACACAGCGGCGACCAACGCCGACCAGAAATCAGACCCAGCAGCAGCGCGATCTGGACCAATCTTCTTACGCTTCTGCATGCGCGCTAGCTTTCGGCGTCGATCGAGTGCTCCCGTAAACGTGTCACTCGGCACTAGCCTGGCCGTGGTGCCATCTCTCTTTCACCGCCCAAAAAAATTCAGATACATCTGGCTACGGACGAGCACTTGGGTCCTCAGAATTTGGGCGGTCAGAGAAACGTGGTTCTCGCCTGTTTCGATCGTTCTGGAAATCTTCACTACCCGGTGCTGACCGTCGCCAAGGCTAGAGGACAGGACTTGCTAGCGACAGAATATGCCTCACTTAATTTCCACGGGGTTTCGATGTTTTGGCTACTGCAACCAAGTCGTGCTGTTTTCAGAGTTTGCTATTTCACTCCAAATGAGCCGTTGAATGTCCATTGCAGAAAATTGATCGAGCTTTTAGCGGGTGTGTGTGTGTGGCCCTCTCGAACAAACGAATGAGCCCCTAAACGTTGTGTCAAATTTTTTTTTATGAAATGGCTCGATCCACGGGAATTTTAGAACAAATCTAATACAAGGACTTCAGGGCGATTTTCCACCGTGTCTCTCCAAAAAACTGTATTTTTTTTCCCGTGCAGCACTAAACAGCTCAATTAAACAATTTTTGTGTTCTGAGATTCCTAAGGATAAAGCTAGACATGCCGCCTCTATTTCTGTGTTTTCTCTATCTACATTTTTAAGACACTGGTCTCGCTCTAAACTGCTTTAGCTTCTGGCTTTTTAATTTCATTTTTTTAGCTTGTTGGCATTTTTTTGTTTTTGATTTTTCTCTTATTCTTTTGCATTGTTCCAAAATATATAGCGGTGTTTTTTTTAAGATAAGCAACCATACAGTAAAAACCTGAGAGCTTTAAATTGAGCCACCCAGCCAATTTAATACTGCCAAGTCAGAAACAAAAGTTGTTTTGGAGCGAGGTTATTTTCCACCGATCTATTAGGGTGTTACTCTCTTTCGCCACTTAGGTTAGGTTAATGGACCTTAACAGTAGTTCGATTGCTAACTTTTAACGAAGTACCCATGGGGTTTTGGGTTTCTCCTAAAAGAGAAGAGATCGTTCTGTTGCTAGACAATTGGTTGTGTGGCTAGAGCAAATTGATCACGATAGGTACGCGTTTGTGAAAAAAGAGAGTTACGATGAAGTGTACAATAGTCTTTTTATACCATTAGCGATGGTCAGTCATGTTTGACCTAGGTGGTGTTTGGTTAGAAGAATGAGGGTATAAAATGGGATGATTTAGGATTTTATGGAATATGATGAGATGAGATGATCCGAGATCCTATTTGATTGGATAGATAGGATGGTACATATTTTTATTTGGTTGGTGAGATAAGAGTAGATAGAATGAGTCAATTTTGTGTTTGGTTAGATGGATGAAGTTGGATGAGAATGGTTGGGATACCCCTGGTAAGCTTACCACCTTTATCTTTTTTTCTTTCTCTTTTATTTTTTCTTTCTTCCTTATCTTCTACCGCCGGTCCTTTTCTTCTCTCTCCATTCTTCTTTCGATTTCCTCCATGGCTGCTGCATTCTTCTTTCGTTCTTCCGGTCCTTCTTCCCGATTGACGGCTCCCTTCCACAGCGACTGTGACCCCACTCCCCTCAGTGGCAACTATGACCTCGACGATATCAATGGTGACCTCGGCCCTGCTCTCCTCAACGGTGACCTTGGCTACCTCATCAGTGACCTTAGCGATATCAACAACGACCTTGACTCCATCACCGGTGACCTCGGCCCCTCTCTCCCCAGCGGCGACCTCGGTGAAATCAATCGCGACCTTGGCCCTACTCTCCTCGACGGCTACCTTGGCTTCATCGACAGCAACCGCGACCTCTGCTCCATCACCGGTGACTTCGGCCCCTCTCTCCTCAGCGGCGACCTCGGTGATATCAACCGCGACCTTGGTCCTGCTCTCCTCGGCGACGACCTTGGCTCCATCGACGGCGACCGCGACCTCAACTCCATCACCGGCGACCTCGGCCCCTCTCTCCTCGGCGGCGACCTCGGCCCCGCTCTCCTCGGCAATGACCTTGGCTCCATCGACGACGACCGTGACCTCGGTGACCTTGGCCCGCTCTCCTCGGCGGCGACCTCGGCTTCATCACTGGCGATCTCTGCCCCGCTCTCCTCGGTGGCGACCTTGATTCTATCACCGGTGAGCTCAGCCCCACTCCCCTCGACGGCGACCTCGGCTTCATCACTGGCGATCTCTGCCCCACTCTCCTCGGTGGCGACCTTGATTCTATCACCGGTGAGCTCAGCCCCACTCCCCTCGACGGCGACCTCGGCTCCTCGGGGTTGACCTTGAGCTCACCTCCCTTGACGATGAGTGTGCGAGGGGTGAGGTCACTGCACGTGTGTGCACTGTTGGTCATGAACCGTGGTGTTCGCCAGTTTTCATCGAACGCATCGGTGCGGCATCTCGAGCGAATATCCCCTGGATCGGAACCTCTTCATCTGGGATGAAGCTGTTCCATACATGGAACCAAACAAGGGGACGGCTGCACATCAAGATTCAAGAACCATCCTGTCCCAATCCCAAAAGGTTCCCCTAACCAAATAGCCCCCAGTGAATGTGAGAAAACTTCGAAATGTCTATGATAGATGGGAAAATGTTCCCATCTGTGATACTCGGAAAGTAGAGGATGCTGGCCCCAAATTTCCACAAAACAAAACATGAGGTGCAGTCAGTGCAGGGACCCGAACCAAAGCAGCAGCAGCAGCCGCCCATTCGGCACTTGGCGCCCCGCAGCTCCACACGCCCACTTCCGGCTCCACCACGCACGACCACGAGCTCCACGACGATGGCGACCATCTCCACGCAGCTCCGCTCCGCCCTCCTCTCCCCAGCCGCCGCCTCGTCCTCCTCCTCCCCGCGCCGCCGCGGCCGTCGCCCGCCCTCCTCCGTCCGCTGCGACTCCTCGCCCCCCGCGGCGTCCGCGTCCTCCTCCCTCGACCCCGACCTCGACAAGAAGGCCTTCCGCCACAACCTTGCCCGCAGCGACAACTACAACCGCAAGGGCTTCGGACACAAGAAGGAGACCCTCGAGCTCATGAACCAAGAATACACCAGTAAGCGCAAACAAACTAGTAGCGGTAGCTAATTGCAGGCTGAATCATTCAGAAAATTTTCTAATTGATGGGGGCGAAATTGCCATTGGTCGCGTACAGGTGATGTGATAAAGACGCTCAAGGTGAACGGGAACGAGTACACGTGGGGGCTGGTCACGGTGAAGCTGGCGGAGGCCTACGGCTTCTGCTGGGGCGTCGAGCGCGCCGTGCAGATCGCCTACGAGGCGCGCAAGCAGTTCCCCGAAGAGCGCATCTGGCTCACCAACGAGATCATCCACAACCCCACCGTCAACAAGGTACTACTATTCCCACAAATCGATTTCTTTTGATTTGACATCGCCATGTGCAGCTCGTGGGCCGAACTATCCCATTCAGGATGCCTCTCTTGGAAGAATCTGAGCTTGTTGTCTATGAGATACAGATATGAAGTTTTGGCAAATTGAGCGACAGGAAGTAAAATTCTAGCGATAAAAGTGTTCATAGTAAGGAATTGATACCAGATTCGTAGGTGTTTTCGGCTTTTACTCCCTCAGTTACTCAAACGATGAACCTCTGTTTTTCTTGGGCCTAGAGTATTCATGTTGTTTTCTTCGAGGCAAAAAAAATATTTTCCATGTCTAATGTGTTTATTTTGTTGCATGTCGGTCTGAGGGGCTCTGGATTTTACTTGAGTTAAATTCTTGTGATTGTGCATGCAGAGATTGGACGAGATGGGTGTCGAAAACATCCCTGTTGATGCTGGCATTAAGGATTTTAATGTTGTTGAACAAGGTGATGTTGTCGTATTACCTGCATTTGGAGCCGCTGTGGAGGAGATGTACACACTAAACGAGAAGAAAGTGCAGATAGTCGATACAACGTGCCCTTGGGTTTCAAAGGTACTTTTCCCAATCTAAAGCACCCCCCCCCCCCCCCTCCTTTCATACTATGCCACTCTCTGTTTCTCAAGAGTCGAAACTTATATCAGGCTGATGAACTCCATAACTAAATATAGGTGTGGAACATGGTCGAAAAGCATAAGAAGGGTGACTATACTTCTATTATTCATGGAAAGTATGCCCATGAAGAGACAGTTGCCACTGCTTCTTTTGCAGGAACGTACATCATAGTGAAGAATATAGCAGAGGTACATTTTTATGCATTTATATTTTGTTACTGTTTTGCACCTCATGTTGAATACATTCTATGGCTAAAGATAACAAAAATGATTCTAATTGTAACAGACAATGTATGTGTGTGATTATATACTTGGTGGCCAACTTGATAGGTCTAGCTCAACAAAAGAGGAGTTCCTTGAGGTAAGGATTTTACTCAAATTCTCCTCTTGCCTAGTACTGTTTCTCAGTCGCCGCTGGTTGGCCACTTGTAATTAATCCCCCCCCCCCCCCTCCTTTTCTGTTTAGCCTTCACTTGGGCTTTCTAGCGTTTGTACTGCTTCTCTTCTTCTTAAATGAATGAAAATATCTAATGGAACTTTTTGATCTATGATTTCAGAAATTCAAAAACGCTGTTTCTCGAGGATTTGATCCTGATGTTGACTTAGAGAAAGTAGGGATTGCAAATCAAACAACAATGCTTAAAGGAGAAACTGAAGAAATTGGTGTGTTACACTAGCAATTGTTGTTACCTTTATGGCTGTGTGATTTTATACAGTACAAATTTGCTTTTGAACTAATACCAATTTGGCTATAATGCTATATAATCAACAGGAAAACTTGTTGAGAAGACTATGATGCGTAAGTACGGAGTTGAGAATGTAAATGACCACTTCATTGCCTTCAACACTATTTGTGATGCCACACAGGTAAATTTTCTTTTGAACTTTTCCTTTTGTTTTACAGAAATCTTGTGTCCCTACTGGACTAGTTGAATATTACCATTTTAAATGTCCTACATGTGAATTTTTCATAAACCTATGTTTTCTAGATGTTAAAATGGACTGTCTCTACAATATCTTTACTCCTTACCTTATTAAAATAAAGATGTTTAAGAAAGAAATTTACCTAAAAGAATGATGTTTTACGATTTTGAAGCAATTTGTGCTCATACACTTGCCCTCCTTCATGTTTAATGCATGTCATAGATCGCTTAGAACAAGCTACCCTATTAATACTCTACGTAATTTAAATTCAATGAGGGTGGATCATGCCATTCTTTAGTCTGTGCGTGTGAGGCTAGAACGTTGTTCTCTTAGAAATGGTGGGACGGTTGCTTATTCTTGACTGTATAGTTGTAGCAAAGTGATAAAGAGTTAGTGATTGTTGTGGCAATCATTTATGGCTCCAACTCAATCCACATGCATATGTAACCGAGCATGCAACAAACTTTCTGCCTTTTTGGATGGATCGTAGTTATTTTATTGTAATATATTTTTAGTGAGAAATGTGTCTTTATGACATGTACTCACTTTGAACAACCATATTGGTGACCCCTTTCAACTTTCGTACCTCAGGAAAGACAAGATGCAATGTATCAGCTAGTGAAGGAGAAAGTTGACCTTATTCTGGTTGTTGGAGGATGGAACTCGAGTAACACCTCTCATTTGCAAGAAATTGGAGAACTCAGTGGAATTCCATCTTACTGGATTGACAGTGAACAAAGGATTGGACCAGGAAACAGGATCAGCTACAAGCTAAATGTACTTTCTAACACCCCCAGATAAATTCATTTTCTCATCAAGAATAAAGTTTTTTTCCCAGAAAATGTTACTAAATCTTGCCAACAGAACAATATTTTTTAGGAGGTTTTAGCAATGAATAAACAGGAAATTGAAAAAAAATGTTAAATTACAATTGAAATTGTAGAATATTTTTGACTGAGTTGAATTGTTTAACAGCATGGCGAGCTCGTCGAGAAAGAAAACTGGTTACCAGAAGGGCCTATCACAATTGGAGTTACCTCTGGTGCCTCGACTCCGGACAAGGTAATGTCGCTGATCTGATTAGGTGCTTCTTTTGTATGTAGCCTGCTTGTACTAGTGTACATTGGATATAAGTAAAATTGCATAACCGTGATGCTTAATTTCTGCTTATGCAGGTTGTTGAGGATGCGCTACAGAAGGTTTTTGAGATCAAGCGTCAAGAAGTTTTGCAGGTTGCGTAAATTTTCAGCAGAGTTGGTCAGGGCATAATAGCTGATGGCTTGTACAGTAGCTAAGAATGCAACGATTTAGGCACATGCTATCACGACTCACTGTATTCTTGTGCTAGGGTTTACATAGGCTGATGGATAAAAAAATGTTGTATCAGCTGTTATTACTTTTTGGCCTTTAAAATGGTGTCACGGAAGGATTTCTTCTGTATAAATATCACCCAATCTGTAGTTGTTGGACAGAGTTCAAATGCAGGATTCCCTGTATATGAATGCAGGGTTCCCTGTCTATGATGAGTACAGTCCAATCCCGATATGTCATTTATCTCTAATTTTTAGACTAATAAGTCATAAGTCGTTGTTTAAAAGAACAGACTCTTTGAGTGTTGCTAATGGTTTTTGACTAAAAATAAATAGTAATAGCTGAAAAAAGTGGCTTTTAGAATAGGGTGAGTAATATAGAAAGTAATGGAGAAATACATGCATTAGATAGGAATGAGAGGAGTAGAATATGTGATACGTTATGACGCTATATTTTATCCCTAGAGTAAGACGGGAACGAAAAGAGTGGAGAAATCGCTTTATGAAATCGGGTATTTATATTGTCTTATGGATTTTTAAGCAAAAATTATAAATAAAAGTCAATATGAATAGATCTAAAGCTTAATGTAGAGTGAGTTTAATGAAGAGTGAGCCGTGCTCACGAGCACACTGTAAATTTGAGGTGCATAAGGGCTTTGCGCTTGAACGGTAGGTCTGGAACAAGTAACAACATTACAGAGCATGAAGCCATCCCATTACCAATCAGTCAATGGAAGATTACTATGCAATTCACAGGTCAGAACAGCTATTTTGATAATAAGATAGATTAATGGGTTAACCAAAAACAAGTGGTTGAAGAAGAAATTTTCTTCAGGAGAAGTGTGATCTCTTCTATGCTCCCATGAACACCTTTGTGATTGCTGATTACTAGTAAATTAGTCATGAGTAAGCCAATGCAACATTGGAAACGGAACCAAAGGCTACAACTACACCGAAACCGCAGGGCAGAGACGAGAGACGACCATATAGAAGGCCTTCCTCGTCTCACCTCCATGATTTAGCGCACTCCCTGTGCGCCGGCCACCGCAGCTCGGCCGTCCCGTTGAGCCGCCTGACGACGCGGAGGACGGCCTTCAGATCGGCGACCTTGGCCCGCATCGTCCGGCAGCAGTTGGCGTGCACGGTGGCCACCTCCCTGGCGTCCCGGCTGTCCTGACAGAAGCCGCTGAAGCGCGCCGTGTCCAGGACGCGCGCCCTCACGCCGAGCCGGCGGAACGCGCCGCGCCGCTTCATCCGGTTCAGCACGTCCTGCTCCTTCATGCCCGCCGACCCGTCCCGCGCCGCGTGCCACTCGTCGAACAGCGCCACCGTCCGGTTGTTCGAGGCCACGAAGAAGAACCCCGTGTTCAACTCGTTGCCGACGTAATCGTGCGGTCGGCCGTTGAACTGGTCGGAGCTGATCAGGAGGTCTTCATCCTCGGCGAGGTTCAGCTTAGGGAAGGGGTTCCTCAGCCACATCACATCCAAATCCTTGCAAACACATCAAAAACTAAGCATCATCATGTATCACCATGTGTCTAAGGCAAGTGCATATGTATGAGCTCGAAGAACGTACGGTGAATATGAAGCTGTAGCCATGCTTGAGGACGTCGCCGAGGAGACGAATGCGCTGCCACATCATGCGTATGAACCCGTCCGACATGTAGAGCTGCTCCGATGAGAGGTCGGTGCCGTTCACGGCCGCCGGGAGCTGGTAGCACCGGACGCCGCCGAGGCTCCTGCACCGGCGGAAGGCCGGCCGGTCCGTGGCCACGAGGAGGACGTGTTCAATGAGCTGCTCGGTGCCCTCCCCTTCTCTCAGGCTCCGGATGAAAAGGTCAAGCAAGCCGTCCTCCTCGTCGGCGTACGCCTTGTTCAGCACGCTCAGCATCAGCGTCTTGTTCGCGTACGCCGCGCCGCGCAGCGCCACCTCTAGATCATCATCGGGAGCACACGCCTGGTCGACGTACGTCAATGCCAACTAGTTAGTTAGTGTTCAGGCTTACTTCGTCGACGCTGCAGATTGCAGCAATGAACTCCGAAAGATCGAATTAGTTGAACACCAAAGATAAGAGTACCACTTACCGCTGATCTACGGCGCCATATGTTGAAGAACTTCTGCTCCGTCTCGCCGTCGTCGGTCGGAGAAGATAGGACGTAAGAGCCAACAACTAGGAGGAGGCAGACGGCGACGACGGCCACGAAACGGCTCAGTGCGCAGTGCTCCCGCGGAGCAGCCGGTGTCGACATGCCCATTGGATCGAATCGTTCGTTTCTTTGTTTTAGCGTTGGAGGAATGGCTGGAGCTCGATCACCATGGAAAGATGGTGGTGTCTCTGATGAGGACGAGAGGGCGCGCAGTAACACATGAGTACGGGCTTTGTTAGTCCGGTTACGATTTTAAAAGAGATATACGCATGGGCAGTCATGAGAAATTTGCAGCAAACCTACCAACCTGCACGCTTGAGCATTCGCACACACAAATGTGGACTGGCCTTGTAATTGCAAATTGCAATAGTTAAACGTCCCATGACAAGGTCCATGCCCATCAGGCAAAACAATCATCGGCTAATTGCAACCTTCCGCAAAACAATAGAAAAATCCATGCTCATGCAACTCATCAGCCATCAGCTTCCTCAACATGTGGCAACACATGATCACACATCAATCCCAACCTTCAGCTCCCGGTAACATTCATTTTTGGTGAATGAACTTTGACAGGAAAAGAAAAGCCCGCGTTGGTACTACGCATGGATGAATATGAACATCGGACCAACACTCCTAAACACAACACGGGCTCTCTCATTGAAATGCTCTGTTAAGTATGTATCATGGATTACAACACACACATTAACCTTTACATTCCATCCACTATTTCTGAAAAAGAAAAATCTACCATCCACCTCCAGCTTCCAGTCAGACTAACCTTCTAAACAAAGAGCCCGCCCGCAACACTGATTATACACCAGGCACCCATCTTCAGGTGCCTAGGTGAAATGGACCTCTACTTTCCGTATCCTACAATTGGAAAGTAGTGGCTAAAAAGGAGAAAAATGAATATGGATAAGGCATTGCCATGTATACACAATCTCTGAGCTTCAGCCAGAGTTATAAGGGGAAGAAGCTGCAGGGAAAGTTATAGCCAGAAAGACTTCTTCTCGCCATATCCTGTGCATGGAATACCCTTCTCTTCTTCTTCCCTCTTGCTAAAAAGGGTCTGGTCCGAGCAATCAAGACCCGCCCCACATGCCGTATTGTACGACTCACATGCAGAGTAGCATACCCTAAGCCTGTTGTCCCCATCCTCGTCGCACCTTTGAATTGAGATCTGATCAAAGGAGTGTAATAAGCATGAGTTTATTCATTGCTGGATGATCAATTTGCCTACATGAATATGAGCACAAATTCTCCCTCTTAAAACAGTACAAAACTACGAGGCTAAATAAAGAACGAGGGCATGGGCAATCAAACTGACAACTAGCTTAAATAGCAGCGGTAGTTGACATAAGGTACATGGTACTGTGTCTCCAAAGTGGCACTTATTGGTCCTCTTAACGTAACCTGTGCCCCTTAATCTATTATGCTTGTTTAAAGCAGCAATAAGCACCCAACTTAAGCTTATGAATATGCAAGCTGAAAGTCAAACCATTTAAACAATACAGGAGTTCATGACATAAATATTTCAGAAATGGTCGAAGGGAGCAATACCCAGCAGGCCAGCCGCTTCGCAGCTGCTGCACAATTGGCATTATTGAAGAAGTTAAGGAAGGTCCGCCCACTTGGCATCAACCTATTGTAATTTGGCACAAGAACTACTGTTTCGAGCTGTTGTAGTATACTGAGTTCGCTTGGTGCACAATGCTGCCTGTCAGCATCTCTAACCAGTACATCATGACACATTGACAGGCTGGGCAGTATTGTAGAACCCTTCTGACAAGTGTAGCCCGCATAATCTGAACATCGAAACTCACATTTACCATTATCACAAACCCCTCCATGCAAACTACACTGCTCATCACAAACAGCTGCATAAAAAGAAAACAGGATATTACTTCTTGCTTGCATGAATAAGAGCAGAGCAACAATTGTGAACCATATAATGAATCTTAAGGGGCCCAAGCCAATCAACCCATTTGTGAGTTTTCAATGCTTGATCATATCTGAGAATGCAAACATTACAGATAACACAAAGCATGTTCTTCATCCTAAAATTCATATGTATTAGTCTAATGTGTGATAACTGGCAACCAAAATCCTTCAGGACTTCACCATGGTCCTAAAACTCGTGAATCCAACCCAAACAGTAATAGATGTGTACATCTATAGTGGAAAATTTCAGTGGTTATTAAGTTTCACCTGTTGAGCAATCAATCCCGGTCCAGCCACTTTCACATTCACAGATCCCATTAGCTTTGCATATACCATGACCACTGCACTTGTCTGGGCAAGATCCTGTTTACCAAACAAACACTAGTTAGCAAATTCGTGAGGTATAACGGAATGAGCACTTCAATATATGAGGAAGGTGATCCTGCCAAAGTTTCAAGGGACCAAGGACCACAAATCCATAATATATATTATCCTCTGCACTCATGACGCCGGTTTCACAAGAACCAACAGATTCTTTATAGTATTGACAAATCATTTATCCTGATTGACAATATAAATGAAGCAGAACAAAAAACCTGCATGACACTTTTTTCACCCAAAATTATTACTTGAAGACATTGCTTGACTATAAACATATTCCACGTGAACACCCAGCATATTCATTAATCGTTTTCAGGATACAAAATTGAGAGAATTTAGCGCTGAAAAACTTGATAACTGGGAAACCAAAAAAAAATCACATCCAAGGCGAGTGTCAGTTGAATACAAACTAAAGGATAGTGTTTAGTCTTATACTCACTTCTGCTGCAGTCGTGACCATGAAACCCAGGGAAGCAGTGGCAGGATCCATCAATGCAGTCACCATTAAAACTGCAAGACTTGGGACACTGGCCACTCACCGGGACTAGTACAGTGTCACACAACTCATGATATGCCGGGCAAATCAGCTCCCCTTCAGCACAAAATTAGCTCATGTAAGAGCTAGGAAAGAGAGAGAACTTGATCTAGTGCATTTCAATAACAAAACTCACCATTGAACCCTGGGAATTGAACAAGCCCACCAGATTCTGGACATGACTTCCAGATCCCATCAACAGCAACCTAAACAGTATGAATTTTCGGAACACAGCAAAAGGCAAACTTAGTCAAAGTTGGACAGCATTTCAAACTTGACAACAGAATCATGATTCATAATTCAAAAAAAATACAAAAAATATTTGCACTGTTGAAATGGCCATCTTTAATAATCACACAAAAAATTGAGAAAATATGTTGCAAGTTTACAGCCCTACAATTATATTTATGGTGGTAATATTGAACATTACAAATAATGGGAGATATACCACAGCATGAATAAAAAATAGAGCGCGCACAAGAATTTCTGGACAGAATGGGGTTCGAGTATGCAAAGCAAACTTAGCGCAAAGTGAGAAAATAAAGGAAATAGTAGTAACCTCTAAGGAGTTGTTTGTGCAGCGATGCTGATAACAGCCAATTCCCTGGGTCATAGATCCACGGACAAACCCAGTTCGCACTAGCGTTGAGGCCATACACCTGCTCGTTAGGAAATTTTCAAAAATGATCAAAACTGCGAAATGGGGTGTATTAAAACAAGGTTATTTATATCCAAATTAATGTCTGCGGTCTCACCTTGAGTTACTTCCCCGCACTTCACCTAACATTCTATCAGGCGCTCGTGCACTATTTACATCAGTACATGAACCATCCGAATAAGCGACATAATATGTGCAGTAATCTGCTAATGAGGACTGACCACCTGCAGACATGAAATTATGTATCATGTAGGACTATAGGAGAGAACTTTGAAGTGCAACATGCTGACAATACAGAAACTAATCAATGGAACTTAAGAAGAGAATCAGACGAGAGGATCAGAAAGGATGAGGGGTCAGTTTGCGGTTGCTGTGCTGTGCTGTGGAATCTAGTTAGTCAGGTGAATATTTACTAATTCCAATAAGATTTTGCTGTTGCAGCAAAAAAAAAAGAGTTCAACTAACTGTTACATCCAAAAGTAAGAACTAACAAAGCGCTTTTGCAAAGCCATTGCAATGCCAACAGGAGCCGAAGACTGGATGGAACATGAAAAGTGAGACTTCCAGAAGGTCTATTTGATTCTTTAAACACAGAGATAGTTCCAAAACCAATCCAACTAGAGCCTATCAGATCACCTGTTCGATTAGGTGATTCAACTTGCTCAATTGCTGTACGACTGGGAAGGTTTTTGGCAAACAGCCGTAAAAGGCAAAGGCTGTCAGGCTTTGCAGTTTGCACACATTTGAGAGAGCATAATGTTGCATGTGTGTGTGCATGTGTGGATGGGGGCTCCTCACATATTAACAGCTGTGTACTAACCACATACAAACAAGTAATGCCATCCCTTTAACCTTCCCCTTGATCTACACCCACCTAACTTGTTCTCCATAACCCAACCAAAGTTTATATGCATTTAGGACAGGGAAAAATTGTACCACCTGCTTTTAACTAGAGAGAGTGTAAGAACTAGTAGGGATTAAAAGAAAATGGAATAGTCAAACAGAAAGCTTAAATCCCGTAAAAGTTCCCACATATCATTTCAGCACCCAGTACAATGTTAGAAAAGGGATATTTTATGCTACGTCAACGCACAATATATCATAGCCATACCTTTATTAGCTTGAGGGAAATATTGAGCCCATTTGGGCAAGTCCCCACTATAGCTTACTATAGGGCAGTAACCTTCTGCCTCCCTATTATATGCGCATCCTGATAGTTGAGTTGTGTTGCAGCGGTATGCCCCTTTCCACAGATTGCAGGGAGAGGTAACAAACTCTGTTCCTTGATTTCGACCCCAATCTAAACGCTCAGCCATGCTATAATTAGCTTGATACCATCCACTGTCCTCCAATAATGCTAAGGTCATCTTTGAAACCACTGATCTTGTATCCACTGACCCAGTCATGATTTCATTCATTAAGAGTCTTTTCTCCCAATGCGAACCTTTTAGAATAGCAAATGTCAGCAAAGAGAGGAAAGATACACAACTGGAGGTATCAAACTTGTATAATACTAACAAATATCAGTAAATACAAATATCAAACTATATAAGATTTATGTTATGGATGTACCTGAGGTACCCCTGCCTCCACCGTCTTCCAATTCCAACCCAGTGAAGTTCTGGGAAAATGCCTAACACAACAAAGAAATTGGTAAATTTGGTTTCTTCAAAGTCAGGAGCATAAAAATGGAGTAAGTTGATAAACAGCAGCAATCACATGAACGACTCAAAAGATTTAACATAACTCCCAGATCTTTAGTTACAACTTACTCCATAATGATGCCTAGAGTGCATGACAACTCGAGGAAGGACAACACGAGTAACCATTCTTCCAAGCTTTTCATCCAAAGCCTGAACAGTAACCTGAACAGAGAAAGAGAGAGATTGAGATCATGGTGTGCAAGGCCTGAACTAGAGGAGGGGGAGAAGCTATCATTAAAAAAAGGTATGAAGAAAGTACTCCCACATAGTTTTTCTGCTTATCCTACTAATCAATGCAGTGGGCGGAGAATATATTTTGGACTAGAGAAACTGACTAGTTATCCAGTGAGTGATGCATTATTATGGAACAAACTATGTTGACATGTATTCTTTCCAAAGCTCCTTTCCCTCAGGCTCTAGAAGTATGCATAGTATGCTCCTTTGCATTTATTATTTTCCATAAAACAACTGATGAATATAATAAATATTTTCAACATGTTCTCAACTGAATCATTCTCTAGCAGGAAAGAAGTGCTAAGCCCTCTCAAATTTATCTTCATGGAAAGAGCATCAAACAACTGAAGCTGAGCTGTCCTTGCGTCAAACCAGGCTCGGACTCTAGTGCTGCACGGCTCAAAGACCACACCATGTTGATCTAGGTTTACTCAGGTCACAAGGCCCAAGTCCAGCATGAGCTCCACACGTGGGAATTGAGCTATCCATGGGCCGAATCCAAGTGGGATTTGCATTTTTCTTCATCAAAACAAGCTGGCTCTACAGCCCATCAGCCAAATCATAAAAGGTATTGGATTTGAGCTGCCATCTACACGTGAATTTAATAAAGAAAAGGAAAATAGAATCCGAATGAATTCAGTCTCCTTTGGAGCTGATGTGCAAAAAAAAAAGGAAAGAACAGAGAGGGGGCGGTGCGGGGGCGTGGAGGGAGGGAGGGGGAGGCTAGTGCCAAGACCCCGCCGAGCAGGTCTTGTCAAAGTCCAACCATGCACACCCTCAGTCATCCTATGAGGTGTGGGCCCACAGCCTATTTATTTCCATTTCAGAGTTATTTCCTTACAACTGTTGAGTACTAGATTTTTATGAAACTGTCTTTTAGGATTTGTGCTCTAGTATCCCATGTACTAGTTGAACTATAAAGGAGGGCCTAGAGTGTCCAGTACTCAGTTGTAAGAAGTCAAGTCCAAGTCCGCATTTTCAAATTAAAACAGAGTTGAGTGTTGAGATGAAACTTTGCTTTTTAGGATTCATGGGATTCATTCAAGTAGAACATATATGATTCCCCCTATTCGTGCTTCTCGTCTATGGGTGTTGTTGTGTGGATTGGTTTCCAACAAGCGGTTGGGCGGTTGTTCACTGATATACTGCCTCTTTCACCATGTCACGGACCAAAGTTATCTTTTATCATGCTAATTCCTATGTCGCGAATATCAGACCACCCTACATACACTTCTTCGCTAGGTGTACGTGGCTGTGCACATCAGTTATCATGCAACCTGATCACACATAAATAAAGCTTTAGAAGGGTCGAAGTCATGCTGTCAGAAATTTGAAAGGGTCAACAAATATACCATTGCATTAATGGAGTATATTTTACTTTACCAGAAATGCTGAGGTTTGCCAACAGTAAGATGATTACCCAATATGCCACAGAAGCTTACAGGCCTTTCTGGCAATGATTATAATTGGTTATAATTATGTCATAAGCCAGGTCATGTGGTTTACAGCATATATGCCCAAAAGGCACACTGCTTCCTAGACAAGGCCCAAAAGTCGTTCACTTAGCTCCAACTTGTAAGCGCTTGTAAACTTGGAGACTATTTAGCCTTCCCAGGTTTATCCTATAAGCCGTCATACTAGGGTCATGTGGTAACTTCCAAATAAGCCTGTTCAACAAGTATACAAACCTGATGAGCATTGAATTGCTCAGTGCTTTAGTCGTAAAACTCTTTAAAGCGTTAAAGCAGTTTTACATATTAGATCTAACCCAAATATAATAAAGTAATCATCAGCTCAGGTTCTGAGCATTGGGATCTCCATTAAGCAGAATAAAATATAACACACCAACACATTGAGGAAAGACATAGCTGATTACCTGACTACGCCTCCTTTTCCTTTCATCACGAAAATGTGTGAATGCATGAGGATCAAAACCTAGAACATGCATGACCTCATGTATCAAAGTAGCCGAAAGTAAGGTTTCTGCTTCAGCCGTCAAATGACGAGGGGCCACATTAACATGTCCTAAAGCAAAACATATATATGTTAGATAAGAATAACACTAAAACTCTCTCACTTGTGAATATTTGTATGCAAACGTGAGGGGTTTGACAAACCTGCAATTGCGCGGCCCCATTGGTCACGTTCACAGGCCACAGCCCATGCAAGGGTGTTACCTGTTGTCGGTCTAGTTGTTACTAAGAGTACTAAATCAGCATTGGCAACACCATCTGCAATTCAAGACAAATTTGTATGACAATCGAGAATCGGCAGAAAAGACTAACAAAATGCCTCATCATAATGGTAAATTACCTTCAACATACGCATGGGGGAGTTGTACACCTCCATCTTGACCGCAAGCAGAGTATCCACTGAGCCGCAGGTTCCCCTTGACAGGTTCAACAGCTAAAGCTTTTCTGAACCACTCCACTGTTTGTCCCAGTGCCTGTCCAATGATTCAATTCAACATACAGAACAACATGGCAGTTGCATTGGTATATCTTCTATCACGTGGAGTTCTTAGCAGATCTTCTTTATTGTTTTTTAAGTCATGACACATTTCAAATTGAAATGGCAGACGGAAACCACCAAAAGCACAAGAACTGCACCTTCCGAAGCCGTTGCTTCTTGTCCTCCCCAGCTATATCCTCAAAGGTGCAATTGTACCAGCAATCTCCCACCAATGGTGGGTCTCCGTGAGGGTCACAGATAGGAGTTCCTGGAGTCGATGGTACAGGAGGGTCGCCAAGCTAACAAAAACAAACAGCAAATTCAACATTACTACATTGATAATAAAGCAGCTGCTAACGCAACGAGAAGCTAATGCGACAAACCTACCTTCACAATGTCACCAACACTTTTACAATCCCGATCGGGTGAGTGCCCAACAGCATCATAATTGAGGTATATCCGAATTGGCATCTTGGCATTTCTCTGTGTAGCGCGCCAAGATGACACCCCCAACAAGTGTCTTCCTCTTAGGCGCTCTGCTTTCTCTCTGGGCTCATGGTAGACTTGTGGCATGACAGAATACTCATTCCGTCCGGCTTGTCGCCGATGATGTAGTATCTCGTCATGGATGCACGAGTGGCTAAGGTAGACATCCTTCTCTCCAGCTTCCGCACCTGGCAGAGACAATGCTTTGCCATCATCGAAATTCGCACTAGCTCCTCGAGTACATACTAGCATCAACACAATCTGTAGCATGAGCAAATATGAAATGAATCAATTATCAATACCAATACAAATGCAGCTCCTTCTAATGGCACGACCACAACCTATAAGAACTCAAATATTAGCAAATTGGAAGAGCAAACAGCAAGTAATCCACCCAAGAAGGTCAAGTTTTGATCTATCTGCTTCACTACTTTAATTGCGACCCAAACAACCAAAAATAGCTCGGGAGAAGCATTCCTTTCCCCAAAAGTTCGCAGCAAAACAGTAAAACCCTACACCAGGCCAAGCCAAATCCCTCAAATCGCCATCCAAAACCTGAAATGCGCATCAATTCATTCCAAATCTGCCGTAAGCAACCTCCAATCCCCAGAATTTCCCGACCATTCCGCCCCCAAATCCACCAGCCCCGGCTACTCACTAAGGGCACCCACCAAACCCCCACCGGATCGAAGCAGCTCACCTCGATGCTCACAAGCCAAAGCACCCTCCCTCGCCCGCCGCCGGGCGAGGCCCTGGCCTCCATGTAAGCTCGGACCCCCCTCGCCCCGCCGCTTCCATTCACCGCCCCGCCGGCGACGCCCCGGTCTCGGCCAGCCTCCACCTCATCTCTCGCCACGAATCCACGTCACCACCTCCACACGCCGCGCGGCGCGGCCGCCGAGCCTGGCCCACCGCGCCGGACCACCACCACCGGCACGGGACCGCGCGCAGCGCAACCACCGGCCCCCCCAAGCAATCGCACCTCGGCGGCCGCGGCGCAGATCGAGGCGGGCAGGCAGCCGGCCCCCCAAAATGATTAGGGTTTGGTGGAAGCAGGCGAGCCCAGGCTCCGAAGAGGGGGAGGGAGTAGTAGGAGGCGACGCGGGCAGGTGAGGAGGTGAGCTGTGGGAGTAGTGGTGAAGGCTGTTATTTCCTCGCAGCTTTTCCCTGCCCTCTTTTTCTCTGTACCGGGTAGCGGAGCTGGGGGGCTGGGGCCGAAAGAGGGCGCGGGGTTGGGTGGTATTTACGGCCGCGTGCCATCCAGCCCCGCAGTTCGGTAGCCGCTGCCCGCGCACCGCACGGGCTTTTGGGGCGGAGACGCGGAGCTGTTCCGTGTTTCGGAGTTCCTTTTTTTGTACCGTTGCGGCGGACCCTTCAGCCATTTTCCTTTAAAATTTCGGTTTTTTAATTTTTTTTAACTTTTTAGTTTTCCTTTTTCCCTCTTATTCTTTTGTATTGTCCTAAAAGATATAACGGTATTCTTCAATTTTCTAAAATTTTTGTTATTCTTCTTTTTCTGACTTACAAAAAGCTAATAACCGTTATAGTGCTTTTTACAGTCACAACACATACTAAAAAAATTAAAAGCCCTAGCTTATATGTCCTTTGGAACGGTCCTTAAAATGTTTGGATTTGCTTGGCAGCTTCTGCTTCCCGTTGCCGTTGGGTGCTCCTAACTTGCTGCCCTTAAAAAACCACGAGTTTTAAGCAAGCTGTTAGATACGAACTACGTGCTGTACTTGTGTACCCGCGTGCTTTGCTTGAGGGTTTTCTCTTTCTCTCGACTGCACGTCGCATTACGCCGGGGCAATAATTTGATGCTTCCATTCTATGCTTAGCTAGCATTCACCACCAGCAGTCTGACACCTAACGAGGCAGAATGGCCCGTTTTACGAGCGAGTGAATGGATGATGCAAAGCACTGGATCCGTTGCATCACGAGACGTAACACGAGGCCTTTGCGGTTTACCAAACGTAACAACGAAACTAAAATCTAACACTGGCTCGTGGCTCAACAACCTACTCCCCCCCTGTGGTCGAACCCGCCGCTGCCAATTGTCGCCGGCTTCCGTCGCAGGTAGAAGCCGTCACCAGCAAGCGCCAAACGCTACGGCTAGGGATGGCAATGGATCCTATTTCTCGTTCCCTGAATTTCTTTATTAAGAGATAGAGGTGAGGATATTTTTTTTCCTATAGAGATAAGTAGTAAGTAAATTTATTTTTCATCAGATATGATAGGAACGGAAATGTTTCTCTAACCCTATATCTATTCCCCGTTGGGAACTCGAATAATTGTATACCACATCATGTATCTCATATGATATATTATTAATACCTTGTAAAATTCTAAATCGAGAATAAACACTTGTTTGAATTAGGGAAATTTAACTTTTTGCCACCCTTAAGAATGTCACATATTCAAATGCCATCCTCTTCATTGCAATCAACAATTTGCCACTCTTAAGATGTGGTTGACTAATTTTTTACCACTTTCGAGCCCACGAGGCGCCAAATCATGCCATGTCAGCGCCTCCCCGCCACGCTGGCCCGCGCCTGCGCCTGCGCCTCCGTCGGCGCGCCGCCGCCCGCGCCTCCCCGCTCGCCGGGGACGGAGGCGCGGGCGCCGGCGAGCGGGGAGGCGCGTGCGGCGGCGCGGGGACGGAGGCGGAGGCGCGGGCGCCGGCGAGCGGGGAGGCGCGGGCGCCGGCGAGCGGGGAGGCGCGGGCGGCGGCGCGGGCCAGCGTGGCGGGGAGGCGCTGACATGGCATGATTTGGCGCCTCGTGGGCTCGAAAGTGGCAAAAAATTAGTCAATCATATCTTAAGAGTGGCAAATTGTTGATTGCAACGAAGAGGATGGCATTTGAATAGGTGGCATTCTTAAGGGTGGCAAAAAGTTAAATTTCCCTTTGAATTATGTGATGCGTCTATTGTACATTTATTATGGTGAATTTATGTAATTTTTATTGATCTAATTAATACATTATTGCAATTATTTGTATAGGGTTTAGCGTTATTTATTATTGGAGAATAGGTCTCATCGGGACCCGTTCGCCATTGGGATAGGGAACAGAATGAATTCTTCCTTAGGATATGTAATCAGGGATAGAGGCAGGGAACAGGAAAGAATCAGCAACGGAGATGTTCCACCACTCCCCGACGGCAAATTCTCCGTTACCATCCCTAGCTACGGCACGGCAGCGCGCGTTCCAAGTTGCCGATGATGAGAGCATTTTTATATGGATCCGAAGTGATCCACGCATGGAGGTATGGAGTAGTAGAGCATAAAAACAGCAGGATCTAGATCTGTGTTCGTCTCACGTGGCCCGCTTAATCACCTTATCGAGCAAGATGGATGGAGCCTGGAGGCTTGGTTGCCAACAAATCTGTGTGTTCCTTTACAGTGACATGTGCAGAAGTCAAAGTTTGGATGCTCTAGGCAGCCAACCAGTGGGTGATAGTCTAATCTGAAATATGTGATGTATGATTTAAAGACAAAAGATTGCAGTTCAGGCCAACTGCACGTTAAGTGCTTATGCTCTGTGTGTGTGTGAGAATTTGTTTTGATCCCGCCAAATGTTGTGCTACCCAACTTTGTGAGCATTTATGGGACTAAACTCTCACTCAGATGTTCCAGCCGAAAGGGGCAGAACTTTGATTTCCAAAGGGCAAAATTGAAGATCTTGATTTAAGAAGCTACATGTGACTTCAAAAAAAAAGGACCTACATGTGCAATGAAGTGGGCACAAAAGGAAATGTTTCCGCTAACTAATGCGGACAAGAATAAACTAATACAGCGGGAAAGAAAAAAGGAAACAACATATATGAGCCAAGGTTCGAACTGGGACCTCTAGTGTGAGAGACTAGCGTGACAACCAACTACACCACTCATTGTGTGGTTTGCAAAATCTAAACAACCAGTTGTTTCAGGATATGATTACTCCACATAAAGCACACATGGACCCGTAAACCCGCCTTGGAGGGAGAGATGGAACGCTGGTACGATTGGCACTTCCACTCTAACGTGCATGCCAAACCCGTTTCTGATCCTGGATATTAGCAAATCACAGCATGATGGATGTTGGGTGGGGAAACTGGGGATCTTCCAGCAGTTGGCTGGTCACTAATCAGATCTCTTTGTCCACACATGTAATGCAACATTCTTGTCTACAGCCTGTTTCTGTTTGCTACTCGTGGATAGCGAGCCAGGCTATACCGCTATACAAAAAAAAACGTTAACCTTAAAAAGGCACACTCATCTTCAAGCAAACATGCTTCGCAAAAAGCACCGTAACCAAAGCAAGAACTGGAAGAAGCCCTTGAGAATTCCGGCACCCTTGCCTTCTCCTTGTAATAACCATTAGTTCTTGTCAAGCCATTCGAGAATTCCTTTCTCCGACTCTGTCAAGCCATTCGAGAATTCCTTTCTCCGACTCCGTGAGCTCGTCCTTTTCTTCTGTCTAGCCGGGCCTTCGATGAGGCCGAAGTAATCCCTGTAATTCCACCAGTAGTAGTCCTCCAGCCTCTGGAATAAGAGAGCAGCAGCAAAGAATCAGCGGCAGCCAATCTGCATCTGTCCCGTTCTGGACGAATTTCTTACCAGTGTGCAATTACATGGATAAAATTGTCAGCTTCCGAGTTATAGTGAGCGCCACGAAGTTTAGAACCTCGAGTTGCTTGAGAACTGTAAAAAGGGCTGCAGCTGAGTTCACCTGAGACATAACTACTACTTTGATAGTACTCCTGTATTTAACAACACTATCTTTCAATTTTTCAATTGTCTAATATGTAGGCTATACAACTGTAGGTTGGACTTGCAGGTAGCACAAAGGTTTCCTATTTAAGTCATGAGACATCAACTTCAGAACCGATGAAATATTGACCGGCCTAACATGTACTACAAACAAGGGTAGTTAATTACAGCACAGGCCTAACTTTCCTGAAGTTCTTCACATGGATCGCTTTACTTCAAACCTCATCATTCCTGTTCCTAGACTAAAAAACAGTCCCTATATTTATGATTTTGTAACTCGAAGTCTATAATCAATCTCATCACACCAGTACCTCTTCAGTTAGTTATTACTTGGAACTTGTGGATGGTTTAGGCATTTTTTAGAGCAAGGCTAATAATACAGCCTTCAGCTGGCTGTATGGACACTTAGAGCAAGTATAATAAGAGACTGTTAGTAGGCTGTATGCTGAGGTGGAGGAGAGAGAGGAGGAGAGAGAAGAGAGGTGGGCTTTAAGTTTACAGCCAGCTGAAGCACAAGAACCAAGAAACTTTGTGAGAGAAAGGGGTGGGTCATACAGCCTTCAGCTGGCTGTAAACTACTATATGAATGAGCTGATAAGTGGGCTGTAAGTGTCCATACAGCTAGCTGAAGGCTGCATGACCCACCCTTTCTCTCACAAAGTTTCTTGGTTCTTGTGCTTCAGCTGGCTGTAAACTTACAGCCCACCTCTCCTCTCTCTCCTCCACCTCAGCATACAGCCTACTAACAGTCTCTTATTATACTTGCTCTTAGTTGGTTATTACTGGGAACTTGTGAGATGGTTTATGCATTTTACTCATTGTTGTCTAGGTCGATCAACACCTATAAACGCTCTTACTCGTAATGTATTTATTGATGAGCAATTAACAACGCAGTATTAGTTTGACTAAAATTAATCAAGTATGTGGATTATTTAGAAGAAAAATGAAAAGCAAAGGTACACATAATTGTAAAGGAACTGAAGCAACTGGGAGCATATGGACCCCCAAATGAATAATTTTAAAAAGCAAATAATTTAAGAGAGGAGAGCATAGGGATCAGTGACTAAAAACAAAAACAGAAGTCTTCTTTCATTGGCAATGATGGAATACTATAATAACAACAATAAAAACAAAGTTTTTTGTCCAAAACAAATTAGGGTAGACTATGAATAAAATCTTCTAAGGTCAAAGAAACAAGAGCCTTGTAATAAAACCTACAAGGCAAAAGCCCTAAGTCTACATCCTGTTATCTGAGCAGAGAGCATAAAACACCACCCCTAAATCTTCTTCTTATATCATTGGCAATGATGGAATACCAGGAAAAATTTGAAGGAAGACCACACACCTCCTTGTCGTTCTTTTCTTTGTTTTCCTTTGATTTCTTTAGGTACTCTACACATAAAAAGGATTAAGCAGAATTATTGATCTATCCAAGGTGGATAACAAAACCAACTGTAAATACTGATTGCTCAAATCCAGAAAATCCAGATCCCATTTCACATATACCTTGCAGTAGGGCCTTTCTTGATTCACCAGGTCAGGTATGGCTGCAGTGTATGCCAGCAAAGTGAGAAGGCACCCCCTGCTAATTCCATTCCTCTGAGCCAAGGTGAGCAGTGTCTGGCTATGCTTTGCTGCTGATTGATGAAACGATGATGAAGCTGCTGTGATTGGCCTTCTGATTGTACCCATCAGTTTTCCTTGGGGCTGAGCCACGAGAAGTGTTGCAAAGTTGCTGCTTGATATGTGGACATCCTGAAAGGGATTAAGGCCACAGGTTTTTCTGGATGGAAGCAGACAGGGACAAGCCTAACCAACTCCAGTACTACTTGAGTCTTAGGACCAGTCCCAGGTTCAGCCCGTTTAGTACAATATACGTACTTCCATTTAACCATTTCACTTTTCCAGTATCTGCATTTTATTTTTAGCCCACAGTTGTATGATGTGGCAAAGGATGTGGCAAACTTTTTGTCTTTAGCGCAGCTCCAAAAAAATTCAAAGTAATACCTTCAGATAAACAAAAAGAATACAGTGCAATAATCCAAGAGAAAAGTTCTATTGTGATCCATTCTTAGGTTACTGTACAAAACAATACAAGTTTGTGTATAATGGTTACAAGTTTGCGTATAATGGTCTACTGTAGAGGTGGGCAGCGTGCAGGTTTTCATCCATCAAAGTAAGCCCATTTCTCTACACATGTAGTCCTACAGTGATCTAATATCAAAAATTACAGGGGGCACCTGTTAAAGCAGAAATCAACCAAAACCGAGCACAGTGGGTGCTAACTCTAACAATGGCTCCAACGCACTTGGAGCAAACTTCCGAGCAAACAAGAAGCACATTGTCGAGTTCTGATTATTGTATAAACAAGTCCGTCCCTCTTGAACTCTTCTGAAGAATTCCTCCGTGATATCGCCCCTACCAAACGTGGCTGGATGTGCACCGCCTCTCGACCAATCCACCCAAGTAACACTTCTGTTAGCTAGGCTGTGTGGAGCTTCAATCGTGAGCATTGTTGGGAAATAGTGTTCATCAACATAACAATGAGGCCGGCAGAACTCCTTGAATTTTGCATAATAGACCGTGTCCTTCACGATTTCAATGGCAAGTTCCCTGTCTACTTCAAACCACTGTGAGCCTTTGCGCCATTGTGTGAGTTCAATCTCGGGGCTCATGTTCCAATTGTACCGGCCCCGTCCATATGGTCCAGGATCATCAAATGCCATGAGAAAACTTTGGCTTGAATTCTGGAAGTACTGGTATGTAGTGTTGAAATCAAATATCGGAATACATGACTCAGACACAAGCACAAACCACTCATTGGATATATCCAGTAAAGCATTAGCCACTAGGCGCCTCTCAGCATCACACATGGTCATCTCACCCCATTCTGCAACCTGACACAAATAAAAACTAATATTGTCAGGGCATCTCAACACAGGAAGAAAGTTACATAAATGACTTGTCCAATTGATCAACAATACAACGTACAACTATGTTGATCTAAGTTGGTCAATATTGTTTAGCTACCATCCTATTAGTGTAATAACAAATAACAATAACTATGAGGTCCTCAAGAAGAATAAAAGACATGGTGATTTTTGCAAGTTAGTCAAGGTATGCACAACATTCTGCTCCCAGCTCTTAATCTGAAAATCCTGCATAACATTACCACTATCGCCAAACCACCACAGTCCAATGCTGATGTCACAAACATGACCAGCCCTTTCGAAAATTTAAATCACAACCTTCCCAACATTAACAGATAAAAAACAGAGTATCATTCTGTCACAACTTATGTATCATTATGGTCAATATCAACATTTCAGCATGGGTCGCTTGACATCTTACTATGAACAGTTTCAAAACGTTTGGGCTTTCTAAACTGGAATTTTTGTCTCCTGACAGTAAGTTGGCAATACAGTGATGCAAACCAGGTTCACATCACAAAGGCATGGAAGATAACTCCTAACGGTACAGATACTGAGATACACAGCACTACAATTAAAACATATGGAAATAACAGGTTCAGGAATTTTCATTATCAAGATAACTGCGAAGACTAGATCTACTTCTTTCAGTTGAACCATCAAAGACAGGACCCAACATTTGCAGTGCTTGAGCTTGGTAAAACACATAAGGATGAAATGACAACTTTCCATGGGATTCATAGGTGCGTTACATATAGCTACATTATTGTAGTAAGTTCCACCATATTCAGTATATTAACACTCCTTTCATTATAAATGCTCCTAGAGAAGGACTGAAACGTTGGGATTCAGTAACCAACTTGTCAGATCACGTGCAAAATCGCCGAGGAATAGTACAGCACAGCTCAATGTACAACCCTGGCACTAAAATGGAATATGTTTTGCTATCAATCCGTCTATATCAGCATAAGTAGGCTGGTTACCTGCCACAGCCACAGTACTACGACATAGCTATGTGGTATGTAGAGTAAGCAAGAGGCGAGCTAACCTTACTGGGGATTTGGCGTCGGTAGAAGACGGAGTCGGAGGTGAAGTTGGCGTGGTAGGACGGAAGCGCATGGACGTAGATGGAGTAGCGGCCCTCGTGCCCCCGGAAGAAGCGCTCCCAGAGCGGCGCCAGCGGCAGCGGGCCGCGCGTGAGAAACATGAACGCCACCTTTGGTACGCGGCGGAACGGGTACCGGAGCACCCGCGGCGCGAAGGACGCGCGCCACAGCAGCTCCTCGTCCGTCATCGCGTGCCGCGCGCGCGCCGGGGGGCGCGTCCACCGCTCGAGCCCCTCCAGCTCCTCCTCCGCGGCGGCGGAGGTCCCCAGGCACGGCCGGAAGAGCGCGGGCGCGGCCGCCGCCAGCGCGTGC
Source organism: Dendrocalamus latiflorus (assembly GCA_017311315.1). Taxonomy (NCBI): domain Eukaryota; kingdom Viridiplantae; phylum Streptophyta; class Magnoliopsida; order Poales; family Poaceae; genus Dendrocalamus; species Dendrocalamus latiflorus. The sequence continues at coordinate 5,953,059 of CM029631.1, forward strand.
CGCGCCATGTACATGCCGACCGCGGACAGCCCCACGCCGAGCAGCAGGAACCCCAGGAACACCTTGAGCATCCCCGTCGGGAACACCCTAGCCTGCCCCTGCGCCGCCGACTGCCTTGCCTCCTTCACGTCCTCCATGGACGCCACCCGCGCCTGCATCGTGGCGCGCGATTCGACACGAACCAACCTTCTCGCTAGGAGTTGACGAAATCTCCAAGGTTTGAGGCCGGGTGCGGCCTAGGACGGATCAGGAAGGCGCCGAATCGAGGGGCAACACGTAGGGGGACGGGTCAGATCTGGGAGACGGGCGGTGGTTGGGGAGTGCGAACTGCGAAGCGGCTGGTGCGTTGGCGGGGACGACGGTCGACGGTGGTGGTGGGTGTTTGGGGGGGCCGCCTCGGAGGAGTTGCGGTGCGTGAGGACCGAGTTCGTCGAGGTCTCGTGGTTTCTTCAGGTTCCTTGAATTCGGGCGGAGCATCTAAATTCTGTTTTTTATTTTTCTACCGTAATTAATTTTGAAATAAAATATTTTTAAGATGAAAACTATAAATTAATTTATTTATATCAGCTAAAATCATGTACAAATTATTTATATCTTCGTACTTTTTATAAACAATTAAAAGACATAAGCCACAATCATAGAGCGTAAGTTATAGCCTAACTCATAGTCGCGCAGACGTGAACCGTGCTTTATGATGGATGTGGACATGGTGGCCAGTCCAGGGAAATAAATTTCTATCAAACGGGCACAGTACATGACCTTTGAAGCCCCCTTTTAATATTTTGCCACATGTGCAGCCTCCAATTTCAAAGAATTACTCAAATTTTCACATGTGCAGGTACCAATTTGAAAGAATCACTCAAGTGTCAACATCTCTATTATGGCAACCTCCTTTCAGGCTCCCGTACCATTTTCTTGTGCAAGTTCCTCCTGACTACCTACAATGGGTCTGTTCTTTTGGCTGCGGCTTTTGGCTTTTAGGCTGTTCATGTGAAAGACTACAGAGTAACTGAAACTCACGTGCGGTTTTTGCCAATATAAATAAAGTTAGTACAATATGTACTACAATTAACTACTAAACCCTATCTTGAAAAGGCACTCCATTTAAAAAGTTAGTTACTATAGAAAAACTAAAAGCTAAAGACAAAAGCTGAAAAGGAACAGGCCCAATGATGGCTCACCACCGTGGAATGCCACATGCTCTTCCTCCATCGATTGCCCCGTCGCTGCGTCAGATCGGTGTTAGGGGGCGCTCAGTTCGACTGAAATAAACTAGCTTATGACTATTTAGTAATATAGTTGTCTTATTTTACACTGTCCTATTAGTGCATTTTTAGCGTACTTAAATTTAAAAAATTAAAATCCACTGGTTCAATCAACATATGCGGTCGTTTCTTTCACCTTAGACTTCAATTTTCGAATATTTCATTTATCAATTGATTTGTTACTACTAATGTCTTTGAAGATGAATCCTGACCTGCATGCCATCCACCTGGATTCCTCCCTTCTACTGGCCATCGTCCCTAAGATGACTAGCATCACCATCACACACATGTAAGCATGCAAGAACAACGCATCTCTCTTGTAGCCCCACCTCCACAAAAGTTTTTGAATTGTGATAATCCCTTTCCCATTACTATTGGGATGATTTTGCTTGCTCTTTGCCCAAAATTGATTGAGAGATGATTATGATGAGTTTTATTTCTTACAAGTGTTATGTGCAGACATGATGATAAATTAGGCCACTAATTTTCTATTTTTGTGTGTGCACGAGACATGCTTGGTGAATTGTCCTAAACAAATTCCAATTAACTAGAATTTGGTGTGCCCTTTGTGTGCTCGTGGAGTATGCATCTAATTAGCTTCTATGTCTATTGCCTAATCTTAAACAAAATTCTCTCCAAGAATTTGACTATGCAATTTTCTGTGTATGTTGAATACTCGATGAATTGTCTCACAGAGTTAGCTCTATCACCAATTAAAGAAAAAAATTCCCATGGATTGTCTTTCTTTTCTCTAGATTGTTATTGTGCTGTGGGCATGATATTGAATTTCTATTCAAGTAGCAAACTCGCTAGGCTTGAACATAGTCTCTACACAAAGTGTTCTATTTATTTGGCTAATGCTACAAGATATATTGCTACTATTACGTTGTGGCATTTAACAACAAGATAGTTTTCTATAGTGTTTTAGATATGTCATATTTGCTTAACTAACACAATTATTAGACTTAAATCTGCATATCGTAATTTAAATTCTTGCAGTGCATCTTGGTCATAAAAAAAGCTATTGTTCTACACGAAGAATGTTCTTATTGTGTAAGTACTCCAATTCATTCTCTTGTTTTGTGATTTATACTGTATCAAAAGTAGTGGTGGATCACATTCAACATGGCATACCATGTCTACCAGTAAGGAGTAACATTAAAAAATGAAAAAAATGACTAGCATCATTTTCTCTGCTGAGTAATCTATGCCCTTTTTGATTTGATAATTTTATTGAAAAGTACAATTTATTAACTTATTCTAATTTTTCCTTGTTAGTTTGCTCACCACGAAGGTTAGTGTTGCTAAGTGATTCTCCATAAAGCAAACACTTATGTTATATACATAGATAAATATTGTTCTTATTGTATGGAACATTATGAAAGTAACTTCTAGCAACTAACTACCGACTACCGCTATTGCAAGGAGCAAGGTCAGAATAGTCGTTGCTGAGAAAGGATAGGAGTTTCAATTTATCTGGCACATTACCAATAATATTATATAAAGATGTTTTCACATCCCATGTGTCTTATGTATTTTGTTTGTATTAATATTGGACAAGAAACAACATTAGCTAACCTTGCTAGTAATGATAATATTATATGCAGATGTTATATATATAGTCCCAGGTGTCTTATGTATTTTGTTTGTATCAGTGTTGGACAAGAAACAACATCAACTACTAAGTATGGACATTTGTTTTCGATCTAATTTCTGTACTGGTTTGTACATATATGTTTCGCTTGATATACATATAAGAGGATCTTTATGTTCATTGTACAGTTTGGGATCACATTTGATGATATGTATCACAATCTTTTGAGATTTTGTTACAACGCATGGGCACCTTTTTAGTAATGATAATTAAGGAGTCTCATCACCAGTTAAAAAGAGAGAGCGATGACGGCATGATTCAGTAAAATACAGGAATACGCACTCGTGCGTATGCATATATTTAGTCAAAGTCCTGCTCATATCATCCCCATGTCATGTGTCACATGTTTTAAGGAGTGACATGGACTCTATCTTATAAATTGGCTTCACTTCACTTTATTAAACAATATGATACTAAACTACACATGCTTTGATTTTTTAAAAAGAAATAGGCCTTAACTGATGGGCCAATTTTTAACACAAATGGGATTAGTTCGATTCATTCTTGCTCAAAAGGGCTTATTTTGAGTGGCTTATGGCTGAAAAAATATTGTAGTTAACGATGGCTTATTTGGTATAATTAAATTAAAAAAAATTAAAAAGGAAAAACTGGTTAGCCTATCACGGACAGTACAAACGAATACGGGAAAAAAGAACCGACAAAAAAGCTAAAAAAGCCAAAAAACTAGAAAAATAAGAAATTGTTGTATAGTGAAAAATAAACCAGAAACTCAAGCCGAAATGAGTAGAGGCCGAATAGTTTGATTTACTACTAGATAGAGATACAAGGGAGTAATATACAGTTACGTGGGACTGGCTTGACTGAATGCAAGGAGACAATTAGGCAATGATATCGATGGAGAATGATTGGTTTGATTGGCTAGCAAAAGTGATAGGAAGCAAATTTATTAAGAGAATAAAAAATGGTGCGATGGCGTATGAAGTCGCGACTCTACTTTCTACGAATGGCGCAACTACGGGAACGATTCTTGGGAAAGGTGAAGAGGGACGGTAGCGGACCTTTTGAGCGGTGAGACGGGCAATCTAACAAGGGGCCTCAAAAGATAGGATTCAAGTCCTCCGTTCTATAATTTTTTTCGTGAAGATGAACAATAAGGCAATGATAAAAGAGATATCAATAGATCTAGATGGCTGCCCAACGGGAAGAGTGATGGAAACAAAATGAGAATGGGACGACAATTGAGTTGGTGATGGAGTAATATATGGTAATGTACTGATCGCAAGTGGTGGTCACTGATGAAGGGATACAAAAGAGAAGAGCTAGTGGGCATTGAAAAATACGGTGAAGGGTTCCCTTTCCTTGAGGCGAGGTGCATTGGTGCAAGGGAGAAATATGGTGGCCTATCTGACAACGAAAGAATTCTCTCATCAATATCTAGATATTGTATAAGATCCAAACATCAACACAAATCTCAATCCTTGTGTTGTTAACAAAGTCGTAGAGTAGGAGGTTTTTTTAGATGGTTGAAGTGGGAGCTGAGATGGTAAAAATGTCCATGTTAAATTGTTTCTATGCGTACTGTAAGAGTTTTGTAAGGTGAGAACCTAGTTGTTATAGCTAGTCTTGTTAATATTAGGGCGAGAACACACAAGCGATGAGTTTTGAAGTAGAGTTGGAGAATAAGCAAACCTTTGCTACGGATTTTGTGAAAAAAAGTAAGATTTACATAGAGACATTGATTAGTGCTGTGCTTTACTTGAAAAACTGTATACATTATTTTGGATCTAATTAATCTGAAATTACAAAATGCTAAGTCAATTTTAGGTTAGAAGTCCACCCAAACAGGTTCAAATTGAAAACATGCCGCAAATTTCTGGCACTTGTCTTTCATAGTTTTACTCCCTGATGATGTGTTAAAACTGTTGTGAAACCTGGGCCTGGGCTTGAAGTCTTGGTCTATAGTAGACACCTCACCACTAGGCTATATATAGGGAATCCTTTTGGCTATTCTGTACACGTGAAAAGAGAGAAAGCAATAAAGAAAAAGATCAGGGGTTATTCCCCTCTATCTTTGTAGTTCAATCTACTATTTGCATTACTTTGTGATTGATCCGTCTCTTTGCATAGGAGAGAAATCGATCGGACTGAACTCGTCAGCGACGATTCCTCAACAAAAACAGATCGTTGGCGAGAAAGCAAAGCAAAGCGAACTGTGGATCACTTGTCTCGCACTTCACTTCCCCATGTGTCGAGCCGGACTAGCGGCAGGCGATGAGGCCATCCCCATGCCACGTGTACTCTGCTGAGCAAATTCCACCGTTGCTAAACACCGCCTCCAAAGTGCCAAACTGAGAGACCTCATTCACTTCTCGAGTTATCCCTAACTAGAATTCTGATGATTTGCCTTATCTTTATTTACCAATCGCTCATTTATCCTATAGTTAGTTGTGATTGATGATTTATCTCATCTTTCACTGAACCATTGATCATTTGCCCCTTTTGACAATTTTGCCTTTATTCGCTAGGAGCCTACGACCACGCCCACTTCGACCACGGCCATGGTAGTAGTTGCAATGGGCGTAACGGTCGTTATCGAAGTGAATGTGATCATAACGTTCGTGGTCGTAGCGGCCGTGCAATGGTTGTAGCGTCCGTGGTGGAAGTGAACGTGGTCGTAACGGCTATGGTCGTAACAGCAGTGGTCGAAGTCGTAGCGGTCGACGGCCGTGGTTGTAACAACTGTGATCAATGTCAAAGAGAAGGAAAAAAGAGGAGAGAGGAGGATGATAAGGTTAAAATTATAAAAAACAAATAATCAATGATACAGTAAAAAATAGAACAAATCATAAATTACAACAATTATCAGACAAATAAATAGTTGGCAAACAAAAACAAAAATAGGAAATTTCTCCTCGCTAACCGCACCAACCCGATCACTCTCCCCTCCGCCTCGCCCCCTCCCCCCAAGCTCCCGCATAGGCGCCCATGGAGGACGCCTACGCCAAATCCGTCGTGGAGGTAAGGCACTGTTCCTACCTGCAGCCCCCCTCGCGTCATCACTCGATCCCTTCGCCGCCGCCTCTCACGGATCTGGTCGCCCCGTCCTCTCAGGTTCTCGAAGCGTTCGGCGTGGATCGAACCAAAGGCCTCTCCGATTCGCAGGTGCTGACTCGAGGCCATTCGCTCTGTGAATTTTGACCTGGGTACGGGAAATGGGGTGGATTGGGCTGGACTGATTTGGTTTTTGCTTTGTGTGGGCAGGTGGAGCAGCACGCGAGGCTTTACGGCAAAAACGGTGAGGCACTTCGGCTTTCCTATGCGTTTATTTTCGTTCTTTTGTTGGTAGGGATTGAAAGGTTGGGGGCGTTGAGACAACATTGTATTGGTTTTAACGGGACGCGGAGCTATTTGTGTTGTGTTGCTAGTTTTGCAATTTAGGTGAAACATTATGCAAAGGAGACGGCAACTGAAAACAGAGAGAAGGATTCAAGATTATGCTGAGTGAGAGTTTTTCAGACGAGGATAGTTTGGTTCTCTCTCGACGAACTGCTTTGAACTAATCTCGGAATGCAGTCTCTCCAAATTCATCAAAATGGAGTTTTTTTACTTCACGCAAAGCAAATATTATAGAAATCCTTGATATTTGTAGCATTTGGTATGGCCAATCTATTTGGTGGTTAATTGCTAGCGACTAGCATCACCTAAATAAGAAAAGGTGGTTTGCACGAATTTTCTCTGTGAGCTCTTTGTACTAGAAACCTCTCTACCGTTGCTACCTTATTAACTGTTAAATAAGTTTACATAAACATTTTATTTGGGAAGTAATGTCACACTCACGTGTGTTAACTTTTCTAACGCCTGAATGGAATAGGGAAGTTATTGTTACTTGTAAGGGACAACCCCCGAATGAATCAGAATTTTTTGCCCAAGGGAAAATGGCAGTAATGTTGATTGAACTGAATGGATACAGTTTTCATGCTTTCAATGTAGCTGAGACCTCTGGTATTTTATCAGTTGAAACTTGAAAGCTTCAATTTAGACCCCTGCACAATTTTTAGTGCTGATGTATCTATGTTTGTCACTTTTGCATCACACAATTTTCAATTCTGATTATTCTTATCATTATTCTGACCTCACTGATTTGTGTACATTAATTTCATGCATGGATTATCTTCAGTGCTGCCCCAAGAAGAAAGTAAGTTATTAGTTCTAATTTCTCACTTTCGGTTTATGTCTTGTAGCACATTATGTATTACGCGTATATACTATTTTCTAAAGGGAAAATTGAGGATTTGCCACCTCTATGATGTGCGTTGGATGATTTGCCACTTTTAAGATTGAACTTGATGATTTGCTACAACTGAGAGAAATAGCTGAGTTTTGCCACTCACATCGTATTCCAGTATGTTTGATTTTCTTTGGCCTCAAAATCACTTGTGAAAAGACCATTTGCCCCCTCTACTTCCTTACTTCCCCTCCCTCCTTCCCCAAGTTCGGCACCGCTCCCCTCCTGCCGAGCCCGGTAACTTACTCTCCAAAGTCTTCCTCATGCTACTGCAACTCGACATCCTGCGTGGCGCGGGGCTCTCTTGGTGGCGCATGGGAGCCCGCGCTGTGGCGGCAAATTGACCTTCGTATCTAACAAGGACTATGGCCACGGGTTCAGAATTCTCAGTGATGGCGAGGAGGACGGCAGCTTTTTTATCCGGATGTACTGGTCTCAGCTTTTGGCGATGGCTATCGCCACTGTGGACCACAGCGCTGATTGGTGTGAGGTCTTCCGGAGCCCATTCGACGTTGAGTGCCTTCGCTACCTCGGTGCCATGAATTCACTTGATTCGATTCGGCCTCATCAACGCGGCGCTGTCGGCCATCCTCGAGAGCTGCTCTACCTTGCTATCCTGCTATCATCCACCAGTGGAGTCAGAGCTGCAAGCGAAGTGTGACATGATCAAGGATATCATGCTCCCGTGGGATCATGAGTTCATGACAATGATACGAGTGACAAGGATGTGTCCGGCCTGTACCTTTGGTTTGAAAGAATTAATGAATTAACATGCTGCAAAAGAATGGCAAATATGCTATTTGTGTTTGCTTCTGTGAAATGTTAGTGGATTAAAAAAAGTTGCCAGACTCAGAGAAAAGAAGAGAGGGGAGATGAGGAAGGATAGGGGCAAAATAGTCTTTTTGCATGCGATCTTGGGGCAAAAGAAAAGAAAAAAAAATACCGGAATACGGTGTGAGTGGCAAAACTCAGCTATTTCTCTCGTAGGGGTGGCAAATCATCAGGTCCAACCTTGTAAGCGGCAAATCATCAACACAAGTCTTAGGGGTAGCAAATCCTCAATTTTCTCTTTTCTAAAGTGTTTGTTGTAAGAAAACGTTGGTATTCCAATACTTTTTTTAATCATAGGAAGTTAGGAACATAGCACAATCAATGAGCTTCTCTATAAAAATCCAAACATGTAGTTATTTTATCATCTGGTAAGCATGGCATTTGCTCAGATTTATTAATCCACAGTTACACAGTCCACAAACCCCATAATTGTACAAAATTTGAATATGTTGCTTTCTGTTAGTCTTGGGTGCTGTTTGGTTATCGTCTACTCCACCCATTTCACATTCACAATATAAGTCCAAGCCCACCATCCGTATGGGCCAAGGATGCACAGAATCTAAGAGGTGGTTAATGATATTGGACCATATATACCCCTATTAATTGGCATAGTACAACCACTCAACCTCTTTTATAGTATTAAAGTACGGTAGAGAGTGGAGATATGATAATAACTACACTCTTGATTCCCTTAATGGACTTACATTGTTAAACGCCAATCCCCCCCCCCCCCCCCCCCCCCCCCCCCCCCGCGCGAAAAGGAGGGAGTGCCATTGGATATGTTTAAGTTGTACTGTTTGGCAATTCTCATAAAAAATGACTCTTTTACCTTAGACGATAACTTGTTGTAGTTAGCTTCTGGATTTGGTATGTTAGAAAAAAAACCTTGTTGGATGCTCACAAGATATTCTGTAGTACAGAAGCAATAAGTTAGTTGAAGTTCACAGCGACTAACAAGATCCTGCTTTATGAGGATTTTACAACAAGTATAAAATCATAGGAAAGGAATAAGAATGTAAAAAAGGGGAAAATATTAAAGGAAAGGTAGAAGAGGAGATATGATCATCTGTATTCACTATTTGTGTTACAACATTTTTGTATAAAATGTGTTTACTAACTGCCACCATTTTCTTCACTCTTTATCGAGAAAGATGTCTATTTTCATTGTTTGGTGGTTGCATTATTGCATCCATGTACAACATACTACATTCCTGGTTTGTCATCTGCCATTGTTTGTGAATGCATGCCAATGTGTGCAATATGCTCATCAGTCATTTGGTTGGTTGATGTGTCTTCTGAGCTTGATTTGATTAACACTGACTTTTCTTCAGAGGTCACCCATTTTTTATTATACACCTTACATCTTGGGTTTGTTGTTCTTTTGTTTTTGTTTGTTCTTTGTACATGTACTTTTGTATACCCTTTAGTATTCATCTGTTAACATGAATTTTCTGACCCAGGTACTCCCTTCTGGAAGTTAGTTTTGAAGCAGTTTGATGATTTACTTGTCAAAATATTGATAGCAGCCGCTGTGATATCCTTCCTTTTGGCTCGAATGAATGGTGAAACTGGACTAGCAGCATTTTTGGAACCATCTGTAAGTTGATCCAGTTTGGTGGATATATCCCATATGTAGAAAATGACTTGTGAAGTGCCACATGCAGGCAGTAACTAATTAGGTGGCTTTTGTTTTGATTTGTAGGTTATCTTTATGATACTGGCAGCAAATGCAGCAGTGGGTGTGATCACTGAAACAAATGCTGAAAAAGCTCTCGAGGTTTCTTACTTCTAATAAGGCTCTAATAGTCTAATGTTGTGTTTAGTTCTGCAGATCTGGTTTCCTGCTGTCTGATATGATTCTTTTTTGCAAATGTTGTGAGATAATATTTGTGGCTTTAGTCTTCTGCTGCCCCTATGTATCTTTATTTTTCTACAAACATACCTATGTGGCTATATTACTTAGAGGTGGAACTTTGAGTGTTTAAAAAACCTCCCGTTTTTCTAATCATTTGGATGCGTATACACCCTCTTTATCCTGGTCATGTTCTCTTCTTCTTTATTTCAACTCCATTGTAGTTCATTGAGATATCGAGAGTAATGGTCAGAGCACTGATTTTGGTCCTAATTATCACTTTTCTAATGCCCATTGTTGCATAAGTGATTGCTTGTATGCATGATTTATATTAATTACCATATGCTACTATTAGAGCGCAATTTGTTAATTGTCTTGATTTGTTTTGCAATGGCCAACTTTTGTCGACCATCTGTAATGACTTGTTTATAACTAATCTGTAGGAGTTACGGGCTTATCAAGCTGATGTTGCAACGGTGCTGCGCAATGGTAAGAAACTTTTGAAATTGATTGTTGCATTTCAATTGTATTTCTTTTGCTCACATGATGCATAGCGCTTCAGTCGTGTGTGTGTGTGTAAGCCAGCTTTTCTCATAATTGGTTATTTTCAGTTTTCTGTCTGAAACTTTTGCTAACTTATGAGTTGTATATGCTCTTTGAGTTTTGAAATTTCAAATATGGGATTTTTTTGAAGTTTGAACCATACCACACAAAAATTCAAGTTCAACAAAATACCACTTGCTGTGACAGTGTAATGTGAGGCGTGGGCCCACATGTCATTAACACAAATGTGTTTTATTTAACTTGCACTTTTGGCTGTGATATGAATGAAGATTTCCCTTCAAACATTGATAGTTTTGGTGCATTACTTAGGTTGTGTTTGGTTTAGGGACAAGGTGGGATGTGATGGTCCTGTCCCTGATTTTGGGATGGGATGATCCCATTTTTTGTTTGGTTGAGGGGATAGAGTCATCCCTGTTTTTTGTTTGGTTGGAATGATAAAGTGGGATGGAATGGTCCCATCCTTTGTTTGGATGGAAGGATGAAGGTGGGACATGTGTGACATTTGAGTTTTTTTTTAAAAATTGAAGGCTATTGTTGATATGTTTCTACACATAAGCTTTTGAGTTTTTTTTTTAAAAATTTTAAACAAAACAGTACTTAAAAAAACAAAGAGGTGGGATGACTCTATCTCATGTGGGATGACTCCGTCCCATGAAAAAAAGAGGATTGCCTGGTCCTGGATCTACAAGGAATATTCCTAGTGGGATGTTCTTGATTCTGCTTGTCTCCCATCCAAACACCTACAAAAATAGGTCCATCCCATCCTGTCCTTGCAACCAAACACATGGTTATATTGAAGAGGAATCATGTTAAGAGGCAGACTCCTGTGCAAACCTTTGTTCCTGTCAGTTATTAGGACAAGACTATTCTATACCCCCTCCCTCCCATCCCAAACCAACTCCCTTGCCCCGCCCCTCCCCCCACTTGAACCCCCCTTCTCTGTTACGTGCTTCCCCTATAGGACTAAAACCAATTAAAACCAACCTGAAACCTCCTTCACGTAGTACCGTCTCAAGGAACGTACAGTAACAACCGATAGTTGTGTAGTAACGTGGGATTACTATACCTCCGAATCTGATCATATAAAATCTCTGTCTCGTAGTAACGTCGCAAGGGACATGCAGTAAAAACCGATAGTTGTGCAATAACATCGGGTTAATACACCTGTAGAATCCAATCATACCTCCGTCTCATAGTAACGTTGTGAAGAACATGTAGTAACATTTGGTGAAAGGTGCAATAATGTCTAGCGTCGGAGGGAGACGTGGGAGTGGGAGGAAGTCATGTTACTGCATGAAACCTACCGTGTTACTGCATACTTGCAAGATGGTTACTGCACTTTTCTGAGCTCGGAGGGGAGACATGGCAACCTTTTCTTTTGTTTACAAACTTGGAATTACAATCTCTTTAACCAAACGTCCAATATGTGATTTGTTTGCACTGTTGTGTTGGAAATAACAAGCTTGACAAACTGAGATACATGTTGAATATGTTTTGACGCTACGAAAGCCGTGCTACTGCACAAAACCTGTCATGTTACTGCATCACCGCAGGAAGGTTACTACATTTTTCTGAGCGCTGAAGGATGACGTGAGAGTGGGTGGAAGCCAGTGGTGGGGCTGACGGGAGGCGGGTTTTCTTTGACTGAGCTTTGACCAAGGTGGGAGGATGGGTTTTGGCCCATGGGAAGGGGAGGGGTATAGAATACTTACTTCCTCTAGTTCACAAAAACAAGTCGTTTTGGACATCGATACGGTTTCCAAAATACAACTTTGACCACTAATTAGTATTATAATATATTTGTAAAACCCAACAAAATTACAGTATTATGAAAGTACCTTTTGAGACGACTCTACACATGATTTTCATGTACCTAATCGAAATATTTAAAAAGATATCGATAGCCGAAGTTTCTAAAGTTTAACTGTACACATTCCAAAACGACTTGTTTTTGTGAACTGGAGTATTCTATAGGGGGGTATAGAATAGTCTTATTATTATTATTATTATTATTATTATTATTATTTTGCATTCCTGATTTCTGAAGGCATATGTCTTGTCCCTGCATATATATCAATACACTAGGAATTCGGTTGGAATGAAGACGATAAGTTGAAACAAAAACGTTTTGACTTAGAGCAACATATTTAATTACATAATACTTCTTTGGTTTAGAAGTACTTTTTTTATCAGTTTGCACCTGGGCAACGTTCTTTGTCTTTGTTGACTAGTGAAAACAAAGTTTTTATCTAGATATTTTGGATTGATATATCTTCACTTTATAAACTCCTTATTGTTAAATATTAATGATTTTTTAAATCATAGATGTCTAGATGATTGAGACACCTGTCAATGTTCAATTTGGTAGGTTGCTTTTCTATACTTCCAGCAACAGAGCTTGTCCCTGGAGATATTGTAGAAGTGGGAGGTACTGTTCAATGCTCTTCTGATGATTTCTTTTTGGTACCATGCCTTGTATGTTCATGATGTAACTTAGTTACTGCTTGTTGTCTTGTGGATTAGTTGGATGCAAAGTTCCGGCTGACATGAGAATGGTTGAAATGCTAAGTCATCAGTTGCGTGTTGACCAGGCAATTCTGACAGGTACTCTTTTCCTTTTCCTGTACCATCTTCTTATTCATTCTAATATGAATTCGGAAGTTTAATAGTTTGTTGTGATGATTTTGATTTACATAATAAGAGAAATTCTATGCCATTTTTTCATTCATGTACTGATGGCAATGTGCATACCACTAGAAACATAATGTTAGGTAATTATGACAATAATGTGCATGCTATAACATAAGGTATGCATGTATATGTTAGTGAAAGGTGAGTTTGGAGGTTCCATGTTCATTGTATAGCCTTATAAATCCTCAAAAAGCAAGGGGGGAGAGAGAGAGCTTGCATGCCCATCTGATGGACCCAAATTAGGACGTTTCAGGTTTCTTTTGTTTTTTTACCCTTATTGATAATTCTACAAAGTATGAAAGCAGTAAATTGGCTATAAAATATCCATGATTACATCTCGGAGACACCTCAAAAAGCTAATTGCGGATATTGTGGAGCTAGAGTTCTATAAACTGGTCTTAGAGGAATTCTTATTAGCTGATTGGTGCCACTTATATGCCTTTAATATTTCAACTTTATTAAAATGATTGTGGATCCAAGGCTTGAATATATGCAAGAAACTCCACTTTGGAAGTTTTCTGAAACAATTTCATATTTTTAAGGAAAGGATTCTTGTCTGTTTTGTGACCTAAACTTTTCAGAGCCATTTTGGCCTCTTAACTTTTGGCACTGATTCAAAGATCTTATCATTGAGGTTAGACTGAATAGAATGTTGAAGGACCAAAAGAGGACTTTTCCCCTTTCTAAATAACATTGTTAAATGATGTGTGTGATTTCTAAAATCAGTTGGAATCAAACATTTGCTCTGTAGGAAGATAGCTTTTTGCAAGAATTAGGGAAAGGAAAAGTATTTGTTAATCTGGCGGATATTATTTGTTCATTTGGTTGGTCCCAATTACAACAATTGAAAAATTCTTGTATTGAATAATTTTTGTTCCGTATTTTTAGTTTACCAATAACTTTATCATGAAAAGACAATGGCCAATTGGCTAAATCTCCTAGTGTGTAAAGCGGATCTTGTAGAGCTCTTAATGAGCGGATAGCTGTTGCTTATCCTGATGAGTTATAGTCCGAACTGTATGTGATCGCAAAAGCAATCCCTATGATCTATCAACTGCTCTAGCATCAGCATTTCTGAATACACTTGCATATGTTGTGGATTATTCTAGGGGAAAGCTGTTCAGTGGCTAAAGAGCTTGAATCAACTTCAGCAATGAATGCTGTCTACCAGGACAAAACAAACATTCTTTTCTCGGTAAGTATATCAAGCTGTCTATGATACTCAATTTGGTATCTGAATATGGTGGTACAACTGAAAGCAAATGTAATTATTCCTTTCCTTGCCTGACTGAATGGAAATCATATGCATCTCTTGATGTGGGCATATATCTACTATCTATTCTTTTCTTTATGCATTTCTGCACAAACCTTTCACAAATAAAAAAGCTATTTAATTAAATACCTAATACACCATGTTGAAAATATCTGAGCCATCAAGTTGAATTCCATGACACTATAGAGCTTCATGATGAATCATACAGTCATGCTTGTAATATGATTATATCACATGGATCGTTGGATGAGGGATTGATTTGGATGGTTTTGAGAAGGAATCCTCATAAATGACATTCCAACTTGAGGGGTTTATTCAGGAAGTTATCCATCGTATGAGCCTTAAGTCCCCCCAAATGTGATTCATCCATCCCTCATCCATGATTGACGTAGAAAGTTTGCATGATTACACCTATAGATGAGTTTGCACTTATGTCTCATTGCATGCATTTCGTTGTGAAAATCCAGCTCGTATCTGCACGTCCTGTTCCTTCAGAATTATTGAAATCTGTTCTAGCATCTCTTATTATTTACGAGCATCTTCGTTTGCCAAATCTTGAAAGATCCAAATACCATGAATAAAAGTATGCAAGTCAATTATTGTTTTAGTATGGTTATCTTCTAAAACCTTACTGAAACAATAACAGTTGAGACTTGAGAACCTTAAACACACTGACAACAGTAGATAAATTTTCTTGAACAGCTCTAATTCAGATTCCTGGAATGTTTTTCAAAATGCATCTCAATGAATAAAGACATTTCCTTTTAAACACTTGCCTCATTGCAGTCATTCCCCAGTTATTGTTTCTTCTGAGACTTGCATGCTGTACTGTCTTTGCTTCCCAGGGTACTGTTGTTGTAGCTGGTAGAGCAAGAGCTGTTGTTTTTGGCGTTGGTTCTAATACTGCAATGGGAAGTATACGTGATGCAATGCTGAGAACAGAGGATGTAAGTATTCATTTTTCCTATCATTTATTTCTTTTGTGTGAAAATTGAACTCTGGTGTTTCTCTTCATTCTAAGTATATGTTTTCACATTGTTTTTATGCTGTTCTAGTATTTGTTTGTCTCTTAGCACTTTGATTAATGGTGACCTTATCCTGATGCTTTATATAGTGATGCTTCTACTTATTAATAACTTTCTCACAAATTTTCAGGAAGCGACTCCATTGAAGAAAAAACTGGATGAATTTGGTACTTTTTTAGCAAAGGTAGCTGATTATTCTTCTTTCAACAAGTTGTGAGTAGTTTTTTCCTTCCAAAACCAAGGGGCTGTTAGTCGCTGGACTCTTGCTCTTGGTGATAGCAAGATCCTAACTCTCATGGAGAGGATGACACTAGGAGATGGGGCAATTTTCTTCTTGTTTATTGCTCACACAATGCCATACCAACCTGAGGGGTTGGAGATACATATTTATAGGCTGAGAACCAGCCAAGCATATGCTAAGATGCTATCCTAGATGCTGTCCTAAAGCGGTCAATATGCTGTCCTAAAGCAAAAGCAGATGCTGTCCTAAAAGTAGATGCTGTCCTAAAAGCAGATGCTGTCCTAAAGCAAAAGCAGATGCTGTCCTAAAAGCAGATGCTGTCCTAAAGCAAAAGCAGATGCTGTCCTAAAGCAGTCAAAAAACAAAAACTACCATAGCCCCACAAAGACCACAGTACAGGGACTTATTCATCATTCTCCCCCTAAGTCTTGTGCGTTGTCTTGTGGGAGGATCGAACCATCCTGATCTTGGAGCAGAGCTCAAGGAACTTGATCCTTCCAAGAGGCTTGGTGAGCAGATCCGCAAGCTGATCCGTGGTGTTGATGTAGCTTGCCTTGATGCTTCCTTCATCCAAGCAGCCTCGGATGAAATGGTACTTCACCCGGATGTGCTTGCTCCGTTCATGAAAAACGGGGTTCTTTGCCAGGGCTAGAGCGGACTTGCTGTCCACCCTGAGCTCCACTGCTTCAGTGTCCCTGCCGAGGAGATCACCAAGCAGTCGAGCGAGCCAGAGCGCCTGAGTCGAAGCGGTGGAAGCCGCTATGTACTCGGCCTCACAGCTAGACAGGGCCACCACCTGCTGCTTGACTGACTGCCAGCTAACGAGGCACTTGCCGAGGAAGAAGAGAATCCCGCTTGTGCTCTTGCTGGTGTCAATGTCGCCTGCGTGGTCGCTGTCGCTGTACCCGATGAAGTGTGCCACGCCGGGACACCTCGGGTAGTGCAAGCCGTAGTCGGAGGTGCCCGCAACATAGCGGAGGATCCTCTTTACGGCCTGCTGATGCTCCGTCGTCGGTCGCTGCATGAACCGACTGACGTAGCCGACGGCGAACGCCAAATCCGGACGCGTGTGGACGAGGTAGCGAAGGCTGCCCACGATGCGCCGGTACTGCGTCGCGTCCACCTCCTCCACCGTGCTGTCACGGCTCAGCTTCAGCCTTTCCTCCATAGGAGTGTGGGCTGGGTTGCAGTCGGTGAGCCCGCCCAGCTCGACGGTGCGCTTGGCGTAGGCGGTCTGACGAAGGGAGATACCGGAGCTGTCCTGGTGGACCTCGATCCCCAGGTAGAAGGAGAGGAGCCCCAAGTCGCTCATCTGGAAGGCGGTCTTCATCTCCGCCTTGAACGCCTCGACCTCGGCCTCCTTGGAGCCGGTGATCACCAGGTCGTCGACGTAGACGCCTACCAGCAGAGCATTGCCGCCTTTGCCCCGCCGGTAGACCGCAGCCTCGTGTGCGCTCTGCTGGAACCCCATTTGCTTGAGGGTGGAGTCCAGCTTAGCGTTCCAGGCTCGTGGTGCCTGCCGCAAGCCGTAGAGGGCCTTGCGCAGGCGGAGAACCTTGCCCTCCTTGCCGGGGATGACGAATCCCGGCGGCTGACGGACGTAGACCTCCTCCTTTAAATCGCCGTTGAGGAAGGCGGACTTGACGTCCATGTGATGGACGCGCCAATCCTCCTGGGCTGCAAGTGCGAGGAGAAGACGAACGGACTCCATGCGCGCGACGGGTGCGAAGGCGTCATCGAAGTCGACCCCCTCCTGCTGCACGAAGCCTCGTGCTACCAAGCGAGCCTTGTGCTTGACGATGGCGCCGGCTTCATCCCGCTTCAGCTTGAACACCCACTTAAGGGTGATCGCGTGGTGACCGGCAGGAAGATCCGCCAGCTCCCACGTCCGGTTCCGCTCGACGGCGTCCATCTCCTGCTTCATCGCGACACGCCACGCCGCGTCTCCCTCCGCCTCAGCGAAGGAGCGAGGCTCGCCGTCGTCGCACGCCAAGTGCAGCTCCGCCTCGAAGTCGCGCTGCGCCAGTCCAGGGACGGGCAACTCGCCGAGGATGTTGTCCATGGTACGATAGCGCAGAGGTTCGTCGTCGTGGTAGACGTCGACGCGGTCCTCGTCGTGAGATAGCGGAGTAGCGAACTCCACCATGCGCTGCTCGTCGTGGACCGAAGCTGTTGGGGCCGATCCCGGTGGTGTGGCCGCCGGTGCAGGAGAGTGGTGAGCCGGTGGTGAAGAGTGGGGCGTAGCCGGTGCCGAAGGTGGTGGAGCACTCGCCGGAGCTGGTGGCGAGCAAGGTGTCGAGGTGGACGAGCTCGGTGAAGACGAGCTGCTAGCTCCCCCGGCTCTCTCGAAGTGGACGTAGTCGATAACAAAGTCCCTGAGAGTCGAAGTCGAACCGTCGTCCACCGCCTTGTCCCACGTCCAGCCTCGCCCTTCGTCGAACACGTCACGCGAGATGCGGACTCGCTGTGTGTCAGGGTCGAGGATGCGGTAGGCCTTCGAGCCCTCCGCGTAGCCGATGAACACTCCCGGAGTGCTCCTGTCGTCGAGCTTACCGATGTGGCCAAGCTCCTTGGCGAACGCGAGGGAGCCGAAGACCCGCAAGTGGGAGACCGCCGGCTTGCGCCCATGCCAAGCCTCGTACGGCGTCCTGCCGTCGAGCGCCTTGGTAGGCGAGCGGTTGAGGATGTAGACGGCCGTCACCACCGCCTCTCCCCAGAAGACAGCCGGCATCCCCCTCTGCTTGAGGAGGGCCCGAGCCATCCCCACAACCGTCTGGTTGCGCCGCTCGACGACGCCGTTCTGCTGCGGGCTGTACGGCGCGGAGTAGTGGCGCTGAATGCCCTCATCAGCGCAGTACGACGCGAATTCAGCCGCCGTGAATTCGCCGCCGTTGTCTGTGCGCAGCACGCGCAGCTTGCGGCCGCACTCCGCCTCCGCAACAGCCTGCGTGCGCCTGATGGCGTCCGCAGTCTCTCCCTTGCTGCCGAGGACCATCACCCACATGTAGCGGGAGAGGTCGTCGACGAGCAGCAGGAAGTAGCGTCGTCCTCCTGGTGTGGCCGGTGTCACCGGGCCACACAAGTCCCCGTGCACGAGCTCGAGCCTCTCCTTGGCTCGGAAACTCGCCTGCTGGGGAAAGGGGAGTCGCCTCTGCTTCGTCAACACGCAGACATCGCAGAGCTGCTCCACATGGTCAAGGCACGGCAGGCCTCGCACCATTTCCGTGGCACTGAGCCGCTTCAGGGCCTCGAAGTGAAGGTGCCCAAAGCGCTCGTGCCACTGCCACGCCTCGTCGTCCCGACGAGCTGCGAGACAGATGGGTTGTGCCACCTGCACGTGAAGAGTGTAGAGTCGATTTGCGCCTCTGGTTACCTTGGCAAGGAGGCGGCGTCGAAGATCCCAAATCCGCAGCACCCCGTGCTCGATCTCGACACGCGAGCCGTTCTCATCCAGCTGTCCCAAGCTGATGATGGAGTTCCGCAGATCGGGGATGTAGTAGACGCCGGTGAGCAGCCGGTGCTCGCCAGTCTTGGCGACGAAGACGACAGAGCCGACGCCCTTGATCTCCACGGCGGAGGCATCGCCGAACTTGACGGTGCCTCGAACGCCTGAGTCGAGCTCGGAGAAGAACTCCCGCCGCTCGGTCATGTGGTGGGTGGCGCCGGTGTCGAGGCACCACCCGTCGGTCTTGTCATTGCCGGAACTGTCGCCGAGGAGGGCGTGTGCTTTTGGCTCGTCAAGGTGGAGGAGAGCCACTGCGGCCGGTGCCGCTGGAGGTAGTTCGATGCTCGCATGAGCAATGAACAGGACCGGCTGCTCCTCCTCCGCTTGCGCGACGTGGGCCTGGCCGCGTCGTGGCTGTCGACACTCCTTGGCCCAGTGACCAAGCTTGCCAGTTGTGGCAAGAGTCGTCTCGTGCCGGCTTTTGCTTGCCAGCATCGCCGCCCTGGGCGCCTTTGCGCGGCTTGCCGCGCTTGCCACTCTTGCGGCCGCCTGTCGTGGAAGAAGGCTCCCCCTTCTTCTTGTCACCTTGGCCGGCTTCCCACTGCTCCCGAGTGAGGAGGAGCTTCCCGCCAATGGTGACGGGTCCCGAGGGGCGCTGTGGCTCATCGCTGTCAACGACCTTGAGGCGACCCAACGCCTCCTCGATCGTCATCGTGGAGAGGTCCAGCAGAGACTCGATCGAGCGAACCATCTGCTTGTACTTCTCGGGGACGCAGCGGAAGAGCTTTTCCACAGCTCTCTCCTCGCCGTAGGTGTCGTCACCGAACTGCACCAACTTCTGCAACAGAGTGTTGAGACGGAGAGCAAAGTCATCAACGTCCTCACCTGGCTTGAAGGCCAGGTGCTCCCACTCCGTGCGTAGTGCCTGCAGTGTAGACTTGCGGGCGCGGTCGCTGCCGATGCGTGCTGCAGCGATGGCGTCCCAAGCCTCTTTGGCAGTCCGCTTGTTGGTAAGCGAGAACTGCATCTCGGGCGGGACTGCGGCGATGAGAGCATCCAGCGCCCGTCGATCCTGGTCGTAGTCGACGTCGCCGTACCGGACTGCATCCCACATATGCCGCACCTGGAGCTTTACCCTCATCACCGCAGCCCACTCGACGTAGTTGGTCTTGGTGAGGGTAGGCCACCCGCCGCCGGGGCCGACGTCCCTGACGACAGCCTGGTACTCGTGGTGACCACGGTACCGAACCGGGGAGAGAGAGCCACGTTGCCTGTGAGGGCCGCGCTCTCCGTCGACCCGTACGCCGCCGCCGTGCGTGCCTCCTCCAGGAGCGCCGCCGGCGCGTCCGCGCCTGTCTGGGCTGCCGCCGCGCTCGTGGGCGTGCGCGGTACCCATTGCGCCGCTCGCCCTTGCGCTGCCTCCCTCTCCAGCAGCTGAGGGTCCGCGTCGGCGCCGCCATCAACAGAGCCGGAGCTGCTGTTGCTGCCGCGCAGAGCCTTGACCTCTGCTGCTGCCGCACGCGCTGCATCTGCCGCCGCCGCTGCTTCCACCTCCGCCCTGGCTGCTGCCAGCTCCGCCGCTGCCAGCCTTGACGCCCTTTCCGCCGCCGCAGCGGTCTCTGCCGCCGCTCGCTCGCGCTGCTCTGCCGCGACGAGCTCGGCCGTCTGCTGACGCCGCATGCTCGAGGCGACCGAGCGCTGAGACTGCCCTACGGACATGGCGCGCTACTGGGGGGCTGTTGCGTGGAGAGAGGGCTGCTTCTGACGAGCTGCCGTCCGTCTCCGGAGAGGAGTGAGCGGGGACAGCCGGAGCTGCTGCTGCTACCGGCCGGGGCTGCTGCGAGGCCGGAGAAGGAGATGAGCAGGAGATGCTCAGGCTACAGGATACTAAGGCTCTGATACCACTTGTTAGTCGCTGGACTCTTGCTCTTGGTGATAGCAAGATCCTAACTCTCATGGAGAGGATGACACTAGGAGATGGGGCAATTTTCTTCTTGTTTATTGCTCACACAATGCCATACCAACCTGAGGGGTTGGAGATACATATTTATAGGCTGAGAACCAGCCAAGCATATGCTAAGATGCTATCCTAGATGCTGTCCTAAAGCGGTCAATATGCTGTCCTAAAGCAAAAGCAGATGCTGTCCTAAAAGCAGATGCTGTCCTAAAAGTAGATGCTGTCCTAAAAGCAGATGCTGTCCTAAAGCAAAAGCAGATGCTGTCCTAAAAGCAGATGCTGTCCTAAAGCAAAAGCAGATGCTGTCCTAAAAGCAGATGCTGTCCTAAAGCAAAAGCAGATGCTGTCCTAAAGCAGTCAAAAAACAAAAACTACCACAACCCCACAAAGACCACAGTACAGGGACTTATTCATCAGGGGCACTACTGCCTGAAAAATTACAACTGAAGTAATTAATGGAATTATGGAAACATTTAATGAATTGAGAGCCTGATGAATAATTCGCAATGAAAGCTGACCAAAATTGAATCTAGTTTCCTTTGCCGAAGAGCCTTAGTACATTTACATTTTTCTTGTACAATATCTGAAAATAGCAGCATTGTAATTTTGCTCCCAAAATTTAGGTGTCTTTTCCATTTTTATACTTGACCGTTTGATCCACCTCTTATTTATCAATTAGCATGCCCTTTATTTGCGCTCATATGTTTTTCTAAGCTGTATGATGCAAATACATAAAATTTACTGAAGTCACATTTATGCATTGTCAGCGTTAATCTGGTACAAGCATTCAGGTGGCTCCATTTTAGGAGGGCAGTAGAGAGGTATAAGAATAGTAAATCAGTTTAAAACAAACTCCCAACTCAGAATTGAAGCTAATCAGCGCAAGCTTTCAACATAAGTGCGACTTCAGTATATTTTATGAAAATTATTACATATAATAACAGGGAAAATATTACAGTGCCATGAAAAATGAACGAAATATAAATTCTGTTTACCCTGAGTCCCTGACTCACTGCTTTTGTTTCAGGAATCACATATTTTGAAGTTCAAATTGTTATGAATCTTATGTGTGTAAATAGGAATAGAGCTTGTATTGCAAAGAGGCCCATAGGGCATATATATAGTACATGAGACCATGGTTCAAAATCCCGGCGGTTACCGGCCGGTAACCGCCGGTTACCGGTTTTACCGGTGGAGACCGGTAACCGAAAAACCGGCCGGTATGAATTTTTTGATTTTTCGAATTTTGGCCGGTTTTTTTCCGGTTTTCCGGTTACCGGCCGGTTTTTCCGGTTACCGGCCGGTTTTTCCGGTTACCGGTTTCAAAATATCTCAAAATTCAAATTTTGATTTTTAAATTGTGAACGGTTTTTTACCGGGTTTTCCGGTAACCGGCCGGTAACCGCCCGGTTACCGTTACCGGCCTCCGACCGGGATTTTTTCCGGTTCCGGTTTTTGGAACCTTGCATGAGACACACACAAGTCTAAACCCTAGATATGGGAAAAGACACTAATACCCTTAACACCCCTCTCAAATGCAAGGTATATGCAATAGCATTGCATTTGAAAAGGGCTAACACTAAAATAGGGAAAATCCAAAATCCATGTCTTGAAGATGTCGTTGCGTGCGGCTCTTGAAAATTGTGTCGAATTAAGCCGAAAAGGGAGATAGAAGCATAGCGGCACAGATCGAAGCTCGAGATGGCGGCGGCGCAATGCACAAGAAGCGCAATGGAGGCGCGGTGCAAAAGAAGCGCGGCGGCTTTAGAAACTCGAGGCGGCGGCTCAAAGAGAAGCGGCGGCATCATAGAGACTTCTACGATCTGTAGCGGCTCAGATAAAAGCATCGGCTGCGACTATGCGAAAGGAAGAAGAGAACCACACTCATCCGAGAGGATGAACCGTGGCTAGCAAAGCAGTCGGCTGACTGACAGAAATTTTGTGGACTCGCACAGCTTTGACGATATGAAGGAGAAGCTACGGATTTGGATGGACGCAACGGAAGACTCTAAAATAGAAAGACTCAACGACAATAGACTCATGACTAAAGGCTGACAGTAACAACACTCCCACACACTCCTCGCCGACCAGAACAGAGCACTCCCAAGAAGCAGGGCAGGGCAGGGCGCCGTCGGGCCGCCATGAAACGCAGCAGAGCGCAGCAAAAGAACACAAATACTAGCAGTAGCATATCCTCTCTGTCCCCCAGCATATCCTCTCTTGGCCGCCCGCTCACTCTTCACACCCCCTCACTCCCGCTTGTCGCTCTCTGCTGGATGAGGGAGAAGCCGAAGGGAGAAGATAGCGGAAGGAGGCGGTAGCGCGGGCGTGGAGGCTGGGAGGCGACAGATCCGTCTCGGCGCGGGCACATCAGCTAGGAGGCGGCGTCCGAAGGCGGCGGCGTGGCTGCCGGGAGGAGGCATCGGCGTGACGGCGGTCGGATTCGGGCGAGGCGTGCCGAAGACGACCGGATCGGGCCCGGAGGAGGCGAAGACGTCTGGATTCGGCGATGCCAGACCGGCGGCGGTCGGATCCGGGGGTGATGGAGCGCGGTGACCTGGATCCAGCCAGAGGCAGCCGGATCCGGGCCGAGCGGCGCAGTTGCGGACGGATCCGGCGCGAAGGCGGCCGGGAGGCGGTGCAGGACAGCGGGACGTGGCGAAGCTCGGTCGGTGGCGCCCGGATCCGAGGACGACGGCGGGCGCGAGCGCTGGTGCGGGCGACGACGGCCGCGTGCTAGACGGTCGGCGACTTGGAGATGGCCGACGAATCGTGTCGGCGACGGCTTGAGCGCAGGGGCAGCGGTGGCCGCCCCCGGGATTAGCACCTCCCGGGGGCAGCAGCGGAAGCGGCGCTGGAGGTGAGCTCAGCTAGGTTTGAAACCTTACTCTGATACCATGTAAATAGGAATAGAGCTTGTATTGCAAAGATGCCCATAGGGCATATATATAGTACATGAGACACACAAGTCTAAACCCTAGATATGGGAAAAGACACTAATACCCTTAACAATGTGTATATTTATGAGGCCTAATGGGCAGTATATATAAGGAGTACAAGATGATATTATAAGGGAATATGCCATATGCATATAAGGAAATACAAAGTCATAAGGAAATACAAATAATGAATTCCTATTCTAACACAAATATTTTTGTAAGCTGCATCAGAGTATGTTTTTTACTTTTCAGGTGATAGCAGGGATCTGTATTCTTGTTTGGATTGTAAATATTGGGCATTTCCGAGATCCTTCTCATGGTGGCTTTCTCAGGGGTGCCATTCATTATTTTAAGGTATATCAATGTTCCTGTTTTATTTGAATATACATTCCTATAGCATTTGCTCATTGTAGGTTGACCACCAATCTGCCACATATTATCTTAGTTGTTACATTGCATGAGTTGACAAATATTTTTTTGTAATACAATGAGCAGAAATGTGTTAGTTGAGTGTCAAGCCAGAGTGCAGAATTTGGTATTGTTGGTCACTTTTGGAGATTGCATCTGCATGACCTAGTAGTTGGTGATAGTCTGACTTGATTATAGTTGACAAACCTCACCTTTTGTGAAATACAACCATTCACTCAAATTAGGTGTGTTTATTATTGTTGTTATATTCTATAGTTGCATGCATGTATAGAATGACATTGCTTATTGTCTCTCCTGTAACTTGTATCTACTCTGCAACAAGCCTTTATACATAGTTGAGTTGGATACCAGAAAGAGAATGTAGTATTACCTGACCTCTATACGCAGGCCATTGCATGATGTTGCACAGTATTGTTTATACCTGATAACTAGATTGTTTAGATATGATTTATGCTAGCATTTTTGTGCTTCATTTTATATCAAGTTGACTGACCAAATGAAATCCTTGTTCATATATTCATATTTAATTGTGTCCATTAAGTGCACCTACCTAACATGCATCTCATGGTTATTAAGTTGGTAAGTCGAGTCACCAAGGGACCGACTTGTCGACTAGTCGGTCGACTACTTGTCGACTTGCCAGCATACCACTCTTAGATAATAGCAAATTAAACATAGCATGAAATAAATAAGACTTGAACAAATTCAAAGCATATTACCTCATTGTCTAGTTGAACTGTTGAAGTATGAAGTACCCAAGAGCTAGCTCCCATAGACTCACACTGGTCGAAGAAGCACCAAATCCTTGTAATATACATGTAGATTTATATACATCAATACATATACATTAAATCACTGGATTTAAGAAGCCATTTACTTAGTTACCTGTATATTCCTCCCTGTAGCACTAGCATGTTCATCCACATGTGGTCTTTTGTTCTCAACATGGACATTGTAAGATTGATATTAGCAACAACAAAAATTAAGCATAATAGGGCAAAAGTGAATCAAACAACACTCCATAACAAGTTAACGACAATAGAGTTCCAAACAGAAATTAAACAACATAATAGAAGTTCAAGTGGCAAAAGTATAAAGTAAAGACCCATCGATCATCACAATCACCACATAAGAGTCACTCAAATAGTCAAGGCCATCCAACTTCAAATAACCCTCATTTGAGTTTCCACTAGCACCACCCTCATGAGGACTAGTTGGTGAAGAGATAGGGAGGCAGGGAAGGAGCATTCAATAATTAAGGGAAAATAATAGGGGAGGGAAGCAAACCTGGTGACAAGGGAGGTGGATCCGGCTGGGGCGACAGTGGTGAGGTGGATCCAGCTAGGGTTGATGGCGGTGAGTTGGAGTCGGCAAGAGGCGAGGTGGATGCTACCGTTCGGCCACTGTTGCGAAAAATGTAGTGCCTGGTCGTCCCTTGGTGACTTCTAATCGTTCGTCTGACTCAAGCCAAAAGCCCAAAATGGCCCAAAACAAGTCTGCCTTCGCTCACTCCCGCGATTTTCACAAGTTGCCTGACTTGTCTCTCCTAGTCGACGACTAGTCGACAACAAGTTGCTCGACTTGCTCAGTTAGTTGAGTCGTAGCTCCAATTGAGCGTTGCCGGCTGACTGGATGACTAGTCGACAGCTTAAAAACACGGATGCATCTATTGCAAATTTGGAACAGAGCTGCCAATAATCCACCTTTGAAGTTGACATTTTTATTTTCTACTCCCATTTATCTCATTTATTTACTATAATTATACCCTTGCTTAATAAATGTTCGCATCCTCATCAATAATGAAGCTCTTTTTCTCTTATTCCCAACATATTAAGGCTCCTTTTGGTATTGCGGTGACGGGTAGATTATGATAATCCTGTTTGGTGGAACTACTTTCGCATATTTTGGTGTTTGGCTAGTTGCTTTTTCTAAACCATGTTGCAAAAGGAGATATTGTTGTGTTCTAAATAACAGAAGATATTGGAGTAGTTAGCTAAGAATAATTCACATGAGGTGAAATATAGAAGGATTAACTATTGGATAACAGTTTGTTATACTATATAATCAAATTTGCAAAAGTGGATACTAGATTTTTCACAGCAGCTTTAAAAATAAGTGCAGCGCAACAACCACAAGCTGGCCCTAAGAGGAAAGCTGGTAAACTTTTGGAATAAAACTTGTATTTACAATCGGAGGGAGTAATTGATTTTGTTACTTCATTATATCTTGGCAAACAGTTATATTGCTTGTATTTAATCATTATTATGTATTTCACCCAACTTTGCTTTCGGAAAATATGTACACTGTTTCTTTCTTTTGATAGGTAGCTGTTGCCCTTGCGGTTGCAGCCATTCCTGAAGGTCTCCCAGCTGTAGTAACAACGTGAGTTTCCTTACAAATAATTTATAGGTTTCCAATAGTGCCAAATAAAATGGTGTATGTGATTTATTTAATATATTAACAAAAGTATCCGATGCGAATCTGTTAATGCAAGAGTATCCTTAGTATTTCCCAAATGTACCAATGTTTCTTGATATTATGATGTTTTTTTCCTATCAGTTATTAATAAAGAGGCAGATTAAACGAGAAGCTTTGATCATTTGAAGTTTGAAAGAGTATATATGTATCCTAAATCATGTTTAAACAATCATGAAGTAGCTAAGCACTTGGGTTTATAACACAGTCGATTCCACGTCTCTTTTAGCCAGTTACCGAACTTTGCTTCCTTGTAAATGGCGTACACCATTTCCATAGCTTGCCACAACATTAGTTGTTTTTTACTTGACTCTGGATAAGAACCTAGAAGCTTGACAATGCGTTACTGATCCTATCCAGCATGGCAGCATCTAGATGTTCTCAGTCTCGTGAGTCTTGATCATGTTATATTGAAGTTTAGTGGTTTATTTTGTTCCATCTTGAAGTGAACTTAACATAGCATTGATCTATTTTGCTTCTAGGTGCTTAGCTCTTGGTACCAAGAGAATGGCTCGCTTGAATGCCATTGTTAGGTCTTTGCCCTCTGTAGAGACATTAGGATGCACAACAGTCATTTGCAGTGACAAGACTGGTACTCTTACGACAAACATGATGTCTGTGTCAAAGGTGAGTACTCCACTTTACAGTTTTTTTTTATCTTTTCAGTGGTCCTTTTCATTTTCTTTTCCTTTTTGCATACATAATTGCCCAATGGGACTTGACTGAATTACAGTATGCCCTTTAAGAAAAAAAATGTCTGTTACACTAGGTCCATATATTATGTTCATTGCATAACTAAGAAGTTTCTTTAATATCCCAGGTATGCGTTGTGCGGTCTGTGCACCAGAGACCAGTAACTGATGAGTACTCCATTAGTGGAACAACATTTGCCCCTGATGGTTTTATATATGATGCTGGTGGATTGCAGGTACAATGATGTATTTCCCAGCTGTCATTAGTTTGGGTATATTTGTAGTGCAACAACCTGAAGCCTGTATTTTCATGCGTCTAACAGCTGAAGTTTTGCTTTCTTCACTGTAGTATAAGAACACATTTACTAAATGGTACCAACTGTTACAACCTGTCGGGACTGGATTTCTTAGATCCGAACCCTCTGTGTATTACTACACTAATCCCATATCAAAGCTAGTGCACACAATTGAACAATAATAATTACATAACCAAGCAACATTTTATTACAATAATAAAGAGTATTAGCCTTAAGACCACTTGTTATAACTAAGGTTACAAGACCTCTCGAACTTACAAAACACAACGGGAGCAAAATAAATACTCTGAAGATGACCTATCAATATGCCACAGACAATTGATTGGGGAAACACAATCTAGTACTTCGGATAGGCGGATAGCCTTCGTTGAAGCCACACGTGAAGTAGTTTAGTCTCCTGTGTCTTTATATTCCTCTGAGATTTGTTTGAGTGTAGCATGTGACTATGTGAGTACATAGAGTGCTCTACAAGTCTTGTGGGAAAATGCAGTTATTTGCAGGGCTTAACAAAGGAAGGATAATATGGTTTTTTACTCTTTTTTTTTTGCATAAAGCAGCCTTTTATTTTAATTACCATTATAATTTTTTCAAAGCACCAATTTAACAAAGTAATTGCAATAACTAAAACTAGTATTTGATTTCTAGTGAAGAATCCAATCACCTACACTAGTAGTAAGACTCTAACTGCTAGTGTTCAAGAATACGTGTTCCATCCACCCGCACTGGCTCCATCTGTCAGAACACGCACCCGAGCGTTTCATTCACTCCCAAGTTTGCAAAAGATTTATTTTGAAACCAAAACTAAAGATCCACCATGTGAAAACGCATCTTGCCTGCCCTTGACTGTGGGTACGGTTATTCAAATAATTTTACACTCTGCAGAGATTGTACAACTTTAACCATAAGAGATAATCAACTTATATTGTTCGTCTGACACACTTGTAAAGGTGTGCGACTACATGATTATCACAAGATCTTTATAATACGCCAACCCAATTTGACTCCGCCGTTAAGGTTTCACCGTCGAAAGATTCCACCCACCCAATCAAAAGCCCTCTCTTGCGCCATGTGGGACAATTGTCTCTATCAGACACCTCATACCTTTGGCAGAATCTAAGCTAGGTTGTTGCAAATTAATTAGCCGTTCCATACTAGCCGTTACATGGATATCAACATTAAATGAAGGTATGCTCAACATCAGATTAACTAACAACCGTAAAACGAAATTTATCATTTTATGTGGATAGCGATGCATTATAATAAATTTGAAACAATAAAATAAAATTTATGAACATGTGTACAACATGGTCAAGGGAGACTTGTCTTTGTTGGGAGGTGATTTGGATCGTCAAACTGGTACCCCTTTGGAACGTTGGTATCTAAACGTGAAAATAGACAAATTCAAACAAAATTCGAATAAAATCTGAATAAACTTTAAAATTCAAAAACAAGACATAAACAGATAGTTTGGGATTTTAATGAATTTAGGAGAAAGAACGGAGTCAAACAGAGTTAGAATGGACTTCCGGAAGATTAAACTTAGGAAAATTGGGAAGGAAAACACTGTTCACTTATTTCAAATTTTTTTGGATTTTTCTTTCTAAAGGAAACTAGATTATTGTGCAATGATGACGTCAGTGAGGAATTTGATGTTTGGTCAGAATTATTTTTCAATGGAAAAAGGGCGCCAGTATATGACATATGGGTCCCGATCCATGGACCGGGTCCACGAAATTGCGCTGGTCCACAGTGGACTAGGCGCATGGCACAGTGTAGTGGCGGCGGCGACACTAGACCCGAGGGTTAGTGGCGGCGCTCGGCTGGGCGGCGTTGGGCGGCAAGGTGTGGAACGGAGCGAGGGGAATGCTGGGATTCGTGTGGTCATGCTTTGGTCACCTGAGAGAGGCAATGGTGGTCGGCGGCGAGGTGAAGGCGGCAGCAGCGATCCTGGCTATGGCGGCGACTGCTCTCCGGCGAAGCTCCGGCAAAGGCGAGGTGCACCCAATCTAGAATGTGAGACGGTGAAGGAGGTGACAGTGATGACGGAGCTCCACGGATGGTGGCGGAATTGGGTGGTGGCAACGCTTGGATACCAGCGGCGAATACAAGCTCGGTTCCGGTGAGAGGCTGTGGGAAACACCATATTTATTGAGGGAAACGAAACGAGATGCTCGGGAACACGACATGATGGCACCAAGGTGGAGCACGGCGGCCAGAATTGAAGAAGATGGCGGTGCATTGCGTTCCAACGAGAAGAGAGGGAGATGAGGGTTTTGCTTCCGGTGAATGGACAACGAAGGAGAGGCGGACTCGGTGCTCCCTTTTATAGGGGCTAGGGGGCAACGAAGAGGGTGCATGGCTCCGGGAAGGCTGTGGCGGTTGGTGCAAATGCGAGGAAAAACGGACACAATCCACCGGGTAAGAATGGGGTGAAGTTATTGGTGTTGAATGGCAACAAATGCGCACAAAATCGGGAAGAAACAAAAACATTGAAGAGCTCCTGTGTGCATCAATGGTTGCTGGCGGGAGGTTGAAGAAGGGCGACCTGATAGGCGGGCCCTAGTTGTCGGTAGAAGAAAGAGAGAGTGGAAGGGGGGTGTTGCTGACTTGGCTAGGGAAGGAAAAGGCTGTGTGGGTCGGAGAAGAAATGGGCTACGCAGGCCGGCCTGGGCGGAGGAGAAAAAGGAAAAAAAGAAAAAGGGAGATTGTCCGGGCTGGTAAGGAAATGGGCCAACGAAAGAGGATTTCAGCCTGAAATTGATTTGGAGATTTTATTTAATTTTTGAATTTAGAAAATACCAGAAAATCCAAATAGGCTCAAATAAATACCAAACAAGGCTAAAAAATTATGGGAACACTCACATAAATTCCTTAAGGCATTTTAACTTAGTAAAATTATTTCCAACTTAAATTTGGTTTTTATTTTTACATAGAAATTAGTTTTTAATTTCGGAAAAATAGGAAAAACATTTTAAAATCCAGAAAATTAGGGAAAACTATATTAAAATTCTGAAAACCAAGGAAATAATATTTTTAAGAAGTTTTAACTCAAGAACAAAACTTTTGGGATGTTACACAACCCATGACATCCGATTAAGATTGTCACTACTCACTACCCGCTGGTCTTGTAGCCATTTCTCAGCTAAGTACAGCTGTACCAGGGAATGTCTTCCATTATAGTAGAACAGCAGAGGTGCGTTGCATAGGAACAGTAAACAAAGCCTTCTAGAGGCTGAATTTAGCAAAAATCTTTTGACTAATATGTATGTGACACCTCTACCCAGCAAGACAAGTGTTAAGCCATTGTAGATGGATTAATTCTGCTACCAGCTGTTTGAGTATACTACTCTTGGGTACTTTTACATGATCTGTGGAACCCTTTAGGTTATTATCGAGTGACCCATGAAGACCCTTAGGTTACTATGCAACCATCGTTGCAGGTGTCATTTGGCTTTAGGCACTAATTTGAGGGGATTTGCATCTGTTGCAGCTGGAATTTCCTCCTCAATCGCCATGTCTTCTTCATATAGCGATGTGTTCAGCTCTTTGCAATGAGTCCACTTTACAGTACAATCCTGATAAAAAATGTTATGAAAAAATTGGAGAGTCCACTGAAGTTGCTCTGCGTGTGCTGGTGGAGAAGGTCAGTTATTAGATATGGAATCAGCTTATCAATGCACTTTTGATTGCTTTTGTGGGAAATATTAATCTCAATTTAATGTTCATTATGTACACTGTTAGGTCGGTCTTCCCGGTTTTGATTCAATGCCTTCAGCCCTGAACATGCTAAGCAAGCATGAGCGTGCATCGTACTGCAATCGTTATTGGGAAAATCAGTTCAGAAAGGTTATATTCCTATCCTTGTTGACATTGTTTTATGGACTTTCTGTTCTGTGCTACAACATTGCAATATTTTTTCCTTATGTCCATTACTCCATTTGTAAGGTAACTTCCATGATTATGGACTTGTCTGTCTAGCATAAGCAGGCATTTGGAACATTGCCCTTGTCTAACTGGATAAAGTAAATAACTGTAAGGTGTTCAACTGTTGTTTGAAAATTCCTGGTTTGATGAATAGGTGTTGGCATCTTTAACTGCTCTCATCACTTTGTAGCCTCACTCCCTACCAAGCAAGCACGGTTTCCCACATGACACATGCATTAATGCATAATCATCTGATGGAATTGGTGGGTCGTGATGCCCATTTGCATTATTGCCGTCATTCATTGTTCACATTTCAAACCGTTAGTCTTTTCCACATTGTGCTTCACTGACTTGTATGAAGCAACCTTACTATTTAGTTGCTCAAATTACCTGGCTGATACTTATGCAAGGACTTCTAAAGTTCTTATGGTATCAGCAATTGTCCCTCCCATATACTGGAAGATTTCAACTGTTTAATTTCCTATTTGCATAACTGTCAACAGTGTCAAGTTGATCTACTCATCTTAGTCACTATTTAGGTAAGCTACTGCTGATACGCAGATGAAATATTCTATGTTATCTGTTATTTTGTTTATGCGTCGATGATATCGCTTAATCGCTTATATGCGAGATAAATCATTCTGTGTTACTGTGTATACCCAGACTGCTTGTGAATTATTTTACTTATCTTTCAATTATATTTCTTCAGATTTATGGTGTCAAAATTCATAAATGTTTTTTTAATTTTCTGATTTATTCTTAGATATCCGTTCTAGAGTTCTCCCGAGATCGCAAAATGATGAGCGTCCTTTGCAGTCGAAAACAACAGGAGATTATGTTTTCAAAAGGTGCCCCTGAAAGTGTAATGGCTAGATGCACACATATATTGTGCAACAATGATGGTTCTTCTGTGCCGTTGACTACGGACATTCGTAATGAGCTGGAAGCTAGATTTCAAAGGTTAGCCTTTTCATGTGTACTTTGTTTTCCGGTTATCCAGCTTGCATGATTCTTGATGAATGCGATTACATTATTGAAATATTCAGTTCATATCAGCACAATTAACAATAGATCTGACATTGTTTGTGATGCCAAGGGACATTGGTAATTTTGACCTAGCTATGCCATTGAATTAGCATCACTGTTGGGTGATTTTGTTGCTCTTGATTGAATACAATAGTAATCTTCATTTTTTTTTTGCAACAAATGCTTTAGTAATATAATTTTCCGCTTCAGTTTGAATATAATAAATGCTCTCGGAACTCCAGTTTTGCAGGAAAAGATACCCTAAGGTGCTTAGCATTAGCATTAAAACGAATGCCAGAAGGTCAACAAAGTCTTTGCTATGATGATGAGGCAAATTTCACATTTATAGGATTGGTATGCTTGTCAGTTGTCACTCTCCCGCTTGTCCTTATTTAATAATCTTCTACATTTTTTTCACTTATTTTAATGTGCTTTGCCTTTGTAGTAAGGTACCAGTTTCCGCTATTCAATATGATAGTGACATTAGTAATCAATGAATACAATTTCTTTCGCTACTGGTTTAGGTTGGGATGCTTGATCCACCAAGAGAAGAAGTTCGGGATGCTATCCAGTCTTGTATGTCTGCGGGTATTCGTGTTATAGTTGTTACTGGGGATAACAAGGTTGGTGAAAAGCTTGGTTTATTTTTGTTCTGAGATCTTTTGCTACTGGTGAGACCGTGAGAAAATGAATATGTGCTATAGTCTACTGCAGAATCTCTGTGCCGGCAAATTGGTGCTTTTGAGCATTTGGATGACTTTACAGGGCATTCTTATACAGCATCAGAATTTGAAGGGCTTCCTCCTTTGGAAAGGGCAAACACATTGCAAAGGATGGTTCTGTTCTCCAGGTGATTTGAATATCATTACCTGTTAGAAAATTTTAGGACATAGCCACTCCCTTGCTGAATGGGTAATGACACCAATATCTAAGTTTTCTCTTGTAATCAGCTCATGAACTTATAAAGTATGATGCAAAATGCTGGAGCATTATTTTACCGGATGAAAATGCTTCTGTCCGGTGTCCAGGTCGCCCCACCTCATTGCTGATGAATCTGTGTATGGGTTTGAATGTTTGGAAGCTGCCAAAGGCATATACTGAAGTGTAACAACCTGCTGCTATGGACATATACTCACCAGTAGAATCAGCACGAAAACATGAATGGCTGAATCAAATTGAGTACGAACTATGGCAACAAAAGACTGATAAATAGAAGGGACATGGCTACGAGAAGACAGTAAATCTAAGTATGCAAGAATAGTCATCAATGAAGATCAGATAGTAACGATGACCCCTTTCGAAACGAAGGGAGCTGGACTCCATACATTAGAATGAATCAAATCAAAAGGACGAGTAGAAACAGAGTCATTGGAATCATAAGGGAGCTGCAGTTGCTTATCAAGTGTGCAACCCATATAAGATAAAGAAGTATCACCAGGAACAGACCCAAGAATACCACTTCCAACTAAAGAAGAAAGACACTAGCCACACAGATGACCTAGGCGATGGTGCCACTGAGCAAAACTAATGGAAGTGGTGGCAGTGAAGGCAGTGAAAATAGTGGTCAACTGGCTGATAGAGGCAGCAGAAGTGGAAGGAAAATGGAGCCAGTCGAGCTTCCAGAGACGCTGTGAATCAAGGCAGCGCAGGCTAATACCAACTAGAGTCCCTATGCGGCGGTCCTGAACACAACACGAGTCAAGCTCAAGAATGATACGACAATCATGATCAATAATCTGACCAGCAGACATAAGATGCACAGTAAGCTTAGGAACGTGAAACTGTAGGAACATGGAAGCTAGGAGTAGTGCCTTGACTAGTAACAAGAAGAGATACCATCTATAGTCTGAATAGAAATAGGTAGAACGAAATGACTCAAAGAAGTGAGGTGAATCTGGTGTCATGTGGAAGGAAGCACCAGATTCTAGAATCTAAGGACATGATATACCTGAAGTGGGAGGCTAAGTGGCTAGAGGCTGAGTGGCAAGACTGGTAGCACCCGAAGAGACTAAGATAGGGCTGATGACCAGACGCTGAAGGAGGGAAACCAACTGCTGAATGGTGTCTGGCTGGCGAGGAGCACAAGCACCTCCTGATTGAGCAGAGCTACGGTGAGGATGACCACCCTTGTGGCCCTGGCTCTGCCTCCTGGAGTAGCACGTCTGGTGAGTATGGCCATCATGCTGACACCATGTGCAGTGAAGGCCAGTAGGAGAGGCACCCGCACAGCCACTGGTGCGCCCACTGGTGCCGAAGGAGCAGGTGTTGAAGCTACCGCCACAGGAACCATAGGAGAAGTAGGCGTACGGGTAGCCAAGACGACAGAAGACGGCTGCTGAGTTATACCACAAAGACGAGTCTCCTCGGAACGAATAAAAGTGGGTGCCTCCACCAAAACCGAGCATGGTGAGTGGGCTAGGAGGTGAGCACGAACTATCTCAAACTCTAGTCAAAGACACATGTCAAGAAGCCAGAGACGATGAGTCTCCTGGTGTCACAGGATAGTAGGGCCGAGACTCATCAAAAGTGGCATCACATGAAATGCGCACCCGATGAGCAACAGGGTCATGGGCTCATGGCAACCATAACTCTTATGCTCAACATTGTAGCCAAGGAAACCACACTCAGTTGACTGGGTTGTTAGCTTCGTGATCACGGGTCAACACACAACCGGAACAAGTCCGATAAACATCCAGACCCAAAGAGTCTACCTGGCGCCACACCCCAGTGATCTGCTAATAGAAGTTATTAACAGTGGCGCCTAGTGTACCACAAAGAGGTAGAGGGCATCACTGCTTGGCTGATAATGTGCCCAAACACGCTCCAACGTCAGCTATGATGATGGGAGCTCGGCGAAGTCCATAGAGATGTCGACAGTCATGCTCCTAATCAGGATTGCAATGGCACGGGCTTCATCACCCTGCCACCTCTCAAAGGCATGAAGGTTGGACTGGTACAGCTCCACAAAATCCTCAAATGTAGCAACGACATCAGGATTCAGGGCGACACCTTCTACACCGATAGGCAGCCCAGTCGGCGGAGCAGGAAGAGGCGGATAAGGCTGCTCGCTGGAGAGGTGACTCCAAAGTCGTTGGCTGTTGAGGCAGATTTGCAGCTGCACAACCTACTCTTGGAAATTCGTCCCATTGAACTGGACCTTTGTGTGATGGAGACGGAGGAGCTAGCGGCGGCCATCAGCTCGGTTCAGGCTTGGCTCAACGAGCTGAGCAAAGTACAAGCGAGCAGCATAGCAGAGCACACCACCCACACACAAAACCCCAAGCATGCAGGCCCACATATGCAGTGCGACTATGCGAGTGAGAGGGACAACAACGATGGATGCAGAGCAACACGAGTGAAGCTAGAGGCGGCGCGCCGAAGTTGAGGAAGACCGGAGCGCAGGTGGCGGCAATCAGGGAGGGAGATCGGCAGCGGGTGGCGCAAGCTTGGGCAGCGCGAGATCTGTGAGGAGAAGCTTGGGCGGTGCAGCTCAATCTGGCACAGGGGACCGCGGTTGGCGATGCGAGCTTGGGTGGCGAGAGATCCGGACGGAGAAGCCCGGGCAGCGCAGGAGATGGTGGTCCGGGAGGAGACGATGCGGGGGGATACGGACAACGGCGGTCAGGTAGGGAGAAGAGGAGAGGCTAGGGTCAGGGTTTTTGGGGAGGAGAGGTCCATGGGCTCTAATACCATGTTGGAATGAACTCTTGATTCTATTCCATGGGCCAAGTGGCCTTGATATGGTCATGTACAAAACATGGCAAATAAGCAGAAAACACACTATACAGATATCTAATATATACAAGAAACATATAGTCCTAACTCCTAACACTCACTAGCTCTAGTAAGGTACACAATTAGTGTTGCTACACCATTGAAAGCAGATCCAATGGCTGAGATTGGAGTTCAGATTTTCCTATTATAAAAGTGTTGTTCCTACTAGGTTTGTTCCCAATATTGACTTTGCCTTGTTACTTTTAATATAGCTCATCAGAAAAAAATATGACAAGTACTGTCACAGTTTTGAATAGTAAATGTGTCTTTACTTTATCACAATCTTGTGTCATGGAACATAATTTATGCTTACTTATCTATGTGACAACATTGGATTTTGTCAAAAAAAAAAAACAGTCAGAAAATATTGCTAAAATGATTGAACCATCAACGGAACTGTTAAGTAATCACCACTGTTCTCAGTTTTGTCACTGCCCTTTTTTAACTGACAACTGACAAGTTTTACTGGATGGTGCAGAGTGGAACCTTCTCATAAAAAGATGCTTGTTGAAGCCTTGCAATCACACAATGAAGTGGTAAGATTGTACATTTATGTATGATTTTTGCCTTTTGATAAAGTGCCCCTTGGGCTTCTTTAGTCTTCATGATAAATGAAATGCATTTTAATTTGAATGGAGTTGATCCCAGTAATTTTTGTTTCACTTTTCCCCTCTTGATGCAATAATTCAGTTTGCACAATAGCCATGATGTTTTTTTACATGTGCAAGGTTGCAATGACTGGTGATGGTGTCAATGATGCGCCTGCCCTGAAGAAAGCAGATATAGGAATAGCAATGGGATCAGGAACTGCAGTCGCAAAGGTATTTCTGCTATCAATTATAAGTAAAACAGAGAAATTTTGTATTCTTTTGCTTGCGCTTTTTTTTTTTACAAAAAACTTCAGTCAATACTTGTATTCATGTTTTGGTTGCTGTCGCAGACTTTCTTGGATGTAATATACTTATAATTACCTTTCGATTTCAGAGTGCATCAGACATGGTATTGGCTGATGACAACTTTGCTACAATTGTTGCAGTAAGATTTTGTTCTCATTGAATCACATACAAATAATGACATAACCATTGAATCTTATTGTTTGGACACTTTTGTTTACTTAAACTTTGTATTATTATTTGTTCATAGGCTGTTGCAGAGGGAAGGGCCATATATAATAACACCAAACAGTTCATTCGGTACATGATTTCATCAAATATCGGAGAGGTAGTTTGTATTTTTGTGGCAGCAGTGCTTGGGATGCCTGACACACTTGTACCTGTGAGTCAAAACTCTTTCTTAGCTGTATTTTTCTTGAGATAAGATCTGTGTACTTATTGCTACAATCTATCATCTGTAGTTGAATCAGTATCAGAATTTTATTTTCTGTTTTCCAATTAATGTGACAACAATCCTCATTAAGTGCAGTAATATATAGCATGCTTTCCTGGTAATTAAGTTATTTTTCTTCCTGTCTACTTGCTAATGTAAATTTCTAAACATCCATATCTTTCATGTTTGTGGAGCTTGATGGTTTTTTTTTGTTGGATGGAAAATCCGTTGACCTCTCTACTCCATTGGTTTGCAGGTCCAGCTACTCTGGGTAAACCTTGTTACTGATGGCTTGCCTGCAACTGCAATTGGTTTCAACAAGCCTGATGGCAACATCATGACAGTTAAGCCTCGTAAGGTAATATAAAAATCTGGTTATGTACCTGATGATTAATAGCTATTCATGTTGACAGCTTATTGTTAAACTTCTGTTGAAACTACGAGTTCATGTATGTTTTACCCTTTCTCCATTACTTAATGGTCATGCTGAATTTAGTTAAAATTGGCTTAGCAATCAACTGTATTGTTAGAACTTAGAAGGAATAATTCATCTAGCTTGACTATGTAGCTGTTCTGTAGTACTAGAAGTTCTGAAATCTTCTGCAAGTGTGAAATAGCTCAAAGTCTCGTAGCATAAAAGGCTTACTAGAGCCTCACTATTCATGATTAAAATTCTTTTGGCACAAGAATGTTGCTAATAGCTATTCATTGAATGCTGCACTAAGTTTTGAGATATTTAGGATTTGGGCCAGTCTGGTGTAACATGTTATCTAGTTTGTTGAGATCTTCCACAACTCGAGTTTTGGTAAATGGGGTGCCAGGAGATCTGATTCACCATCAACGGGGGCTGAGGCAAGGAGACCCTCTTTCTCCAATGCTTTTCATTATAGTCATGGATGTGCTTAATGCTCTGATCAATAAAGCAAGTGACAGTGGATTATTGCAGCCCCTACTTTCTCGAGGGTCTAGTCAGCGAGTTTCTCTTTATGCCGACGATGTAATTCTCTTTTTAAGACCTTGCTTGGATGAATTGGCTTTAATCAAGGAGATTCTAAGGGTCTTTGGTGAGGCTTCTGGTTTGGTCACCAACATCTCTAAATGCTCGGTGAGCCCGATACAATGCCACGACCATGCTATTGAAGTTGTGCAAACCTCCTTCCCTTCCAAGGTGCAAGAGTTCCCTTGCAAGTATTTGGGGCTTCCTTTGTCGATCAAGACACTTTCTAGGGCTGATTTCTTTGCAATAGTTGACAAGATTGCTGCTAAGCTACCAGGTTGGAAGGCAACCATGATGCACCCGGCTGGGAGGGTCACCCTCATTCGTGCGGTGCTTACGGCTATGCCCATCTATCAGCTCATAGCACTAGACTTTCCTAAGTGGGTTCTTAAAGCTATTGACAAGATAAGGAGAGCTTTCCTTTGGAAAGGTCGCAAAGATGTAATTGGAGGCCATTGCCTTGTTGCTTGGGATCGGGTCAAGAGGCCAATTCAGCTAGGAGGCTTGGGAATTCTTGACCTAGAAGTGCTTGGATGGTCTCTTCGAATGAGGTGGTTGTGGCTTAGAAAGACTCAACCCGACCGGCCTTGGGCTGGTCTTGATATTCAAGTGCATCCTCATTCACTGGCCTTGTTCTCCGTCTCAGTCTCGTCTATTGTGGGGGATGGCAGCAGAACATTTTTTTGGAAGGACAAATGGCTGCATGGAAATTCTTTGCTTGCCCTTGCACCTGCTCTTTGCTTATATGTGCCAAAAAGAATTGCTAATCGCAGAACAGTTCAGGAGGCACTAAGTGATGGCACTTGGATTCGAGATATTAGAGGTAGCCTACCTAGTGAAGCACTTCTAGAGTATCTCCACATTTGGGACCTCTTATCCGGGTTTGAGCTCATTCCAGGCACGGAGGATCAGCATGTTTGGACGCCGTCTTCCTCTGGGGATTTCTCAACAAGATCAGCCTACCGTCGTTTTCTAGAGGGATCTGTGGAATTTGAGCCGTGGAAGGCAATTTGGAAAACCTGGGCCCCTCCTCGTTGCAAATTCTTTGTTTGGTTGGCTTCCTTAAACCGTTGTTGGACAGCGGATCGTTTGGCCCGTCGCAGACTTGATCACCCGGAGCATTGCCCATTGTGTGATCAAGAGGAAGAGACTGTGCAACATTTGCTCACTTCTTGTGTGTTTACAAGGAGTGTGTGGTCTTCGGTGTTATCTCGGATTGGGTTGCAGCACTTAGCTCCAGAGTTGGATGACTGCATTTTTACAGATTGGTGGCGTCAAGCTTCACAAGGGGTTCCCAACGTTCTTCGTAAGGGTTTCAGCTCCTTGGTCGTGTTGATGGCTTGGAGGATTTGGAAGCATAGGAATAGTTGTGTTTTTGAGGGCGCTTCCCCTAACCTTAATGTTCTCTTGCGGGACATTAGTGAGGAGGCTAGTATGTGGTGTATGGCGGGAGCAAAGGGGCTCCGTAGATTATGGCTTTGATGCCTCTTTGTTTTTTGTTTTTTGTTTTCCCCTAGGGGGATTGTCGAGTCGTCTAGACTCGTTTGTATCAACCTTTTTCTTCTTCTTAATTCAATGATGCGCAGTTCTCCTGCGGGTTCGAGAAAAAAAAAACTTTTGCTCGTGCACACATTGTGCTCCATGTGTAAACTATATTCCTTGCATCCATGAGAACTCTTGACTGATTTGCTTCCTACTACGTAATGACCTAGATGCTGTCCAAAAACATGAGTTTTATATTGATGAGTGTGAATTGCTAGGTAGGTCATTTCAAGTGGAAGCTATGATTTCTATTTTCTAAATTTCTGTCTGAGCTATTGAAAACGCTCTTACCCATTTCATTGCAGGTTAATGAAGCTGTGGTCAGTGGATGGCTCTTTTTCCGCTATTTGGTCATTGGTGGTATGCACTTGCTGCCTGTATCTACTTATTATTAGCTTTTCTTTTGACAAATATTGTTAGCTTTGACATAACCTATTGTTAGCTTTGTTTCCGACACATGTTTGCTTTTTGCTTATTGTTTTGTTAATGCAGCTTATGTTGGTCTTGCTACTATAGCGGGGTTTGTTTGGTGGTTTGTTTATTCTGAAAATGGTCCTAGATTACCATACTCTGAATTGGTAAGTTGGGATTTCGAAATTCTTTCCATTTTTTACCTTGTTACTTTTTGGTGTTTACTGGAACTGCAATACATGTACCTGATACCAGGGTTACCATTAACCACAAAAGTTTATACTTCAAAATGATATTCCTGTAGTGCAGCATACTTCTTTTGTATAAACATCAATCTATCTGCTGTTGGCAATGCTGCCTATCTCATTAGGTTGCATCTTCCAGTAGATTTTAGCCACCCGTGTTTGAGTGAGTCTTGCCAAGAAAACTTATTTGTTTGTTTTTTTTAAAGGAAAACAATACCTCAGAGCCCTACTGTAAAATATGTATATTGAAAAAACTGTACATAAGACATTGAAGAACTTTCTTATCAGAATAGAAGCTTGGAACTCAAATAAGTTCAAGATGATTGTTTTCAGGAGCCACTCACATGGTTTGCTCTGAAATATTTTCTTAGCATCAATTTTGCACTGTGAAAATCATTTATTATAGAATCTGATAACAGATATGTATTATAAATTTATGAAACTGAATAACTGATTCAGGATTGGGCCATAAGGCCCATAACCATATCTCAGCAGCATGCTCAAATCAGCTTATACAAAGAGATACCCTTTGTTGGGCCTCAGGTTGGATTCATGGTTGTTTGTATGTACCCATGGATTAAAAGAAGTAAAGAACCGCTTACAGAAAAAAAATCCTGGCCCACAGCCAGAACTGGTGGTGTAATTTTAATTTGACCTGTTCCTCCTGATTTTTTGGTTCATAAATTTGATTTTTTCTAAAAAAGAATAAAAATTCATTTGAATTCTGGGTAGTACAGAGTACAGACATACAGTGCATTCTGGATCTCACCGGGAAGGTTGGTTATCAGTTACACTGCGACTTTTACCCCTGGCTGTACCACCAAATCACAGTTCACTTGCGTAGTTGCATAGCTCAATTATGTATTTTTGTGTATACTGAATGTTAATAGATATTTGTATGGTTCCCTCTCCCTCTGCATGCCTGCTTTACACTACTGATTCTTAATTCTTGAACATCTTTCTTTTCCTGTTGCAGGTCAATTTTGATTCATGTTCAACCAGGCAAACTTCATATCCTTGCAGCATCTTTGAGGATCACCATCCATCAACTGTTTCAATGACTGTTCTTGTTGTTGTTGAGATGTTTAATGCCTTAAATAACCTAAGTGAAAATCAATCTCTCCTGTAAGAGCTCTTATACCACTATTTTGAGCCTATATTTTTAAATATTAATACCCATACTCCCATGTACTAGTTGTAATGTAGGTGAGAGTTTGAGACTGCCAGCTTTCATTGGTGATTTTGATTCTCTGTTGTGTATGTGTTTTTCTTTTAATCAACTTTTAAAATAACCATTATATTTATTTTCATTTGTGAAAGGTAATTTTACATGTCTGCGTAACCATCCCAATTTTCCATATATCTTCATTAGAGCTATGGCAATAAT
This sequence comes from Dendrocalamus latiflorus, assembly GCA_017311315.1. Lineage (NCBI taxonomy): Eukaryota > Viridiplantae > Streptophyta > Magnoliopsida > Poales > Poaceae > Dendrocalamus > Dendrocalamus latiflorus. The sequence goes on from CM029631.1 coordinate 5,995,587, forward strand.
TTCTGTGAAACTTGAACATGAAAAATACATATATGATATTTCCGCATAATCTAAGTGGGTTACTATTTACTAAGCCCCATTTTAGGTGGAATTTGTATATTGTTGCTACTTATTAGATATGCCCAAATATCAAATCTGCCGGTTTCTTCTCCTACAAACCATCCAAAAACCACACATGAAACCGGTTTTCAAAACCCTGATGTTGACAACAATGTGGAAGATATCTGGAGCAATCTGTCTCATTTATAACTACAATGTGATATTACAACTTACAAGTAGACATACTTTATAGTTGACACTGTTTTGAAGTATTGACTATTGAGAATAAAAGCCAGCTGCTTGTCTTGTTTGGTGTCTCTGAAAAGCTTGTGGAACCTGCAAAATATTTGTGCACTTTGAAGTATTGACTATCGAGAATAAAAGCTAGCTGCTTGTCTTGTTTGGTGTCTCTGGAAAGCTTGTGGGACCTGCAAAATATTTGTGCACTAATATCTGGCTCTTGTAATCTTTGATCCATGTGCTCAATATAGAACTTGGTAAATTTGTAAATTAAGTTAAATAAATTGATTTTTTATTGCACTTCACTTTCATTCAGTGTCATTCATCCATGGAGTAACATATGGCTTGTTGGGTCGATCATTCTGACAATGCTTCTTCACATATCAGTCCTGTATATTGAACCCCTATCAGCTCTTTTCTCAGTAAGTCATCTTTATTTTTGTGTAGTTTTGTACCGACACTATGCTGTTAGTCATATGGTCCTTTGTTCTTTAAAGTAATGTTCAAGGAAATCCTGATCAATTATGCTGTTACCCACACTATGCAGGTGTCTCCATTATCATGGGCTGAGTGGAAAGTTGTTCTTTATCTATCCTTCCCTGTTAGTATTTCTTATCTATCCTTCCCTGTTAGTATTTCTTTCTATCATGTCATACGATTATCTGGTGAACAATCTTTGCCTATTAAGAAATGACAAGGATACATAAGATATTTTGCCCCTACTTCAATTTTATTTTAGCAGTAGCTAATTAGTTAAAAAGTGAGCATTCTTTTGTTCCTATTTGCACATACATTTACCTTTTCCTTCGTCACTGTTTGACAAACTAATTTCATCTAATTGTTAGGTAATTTTGATTGATGAGGTCTTGAAATTTTTCTCAAGAAGCTCTCGAGGTATGTTCTCTTACAGCACAATTTTCCTTAAAACTTTTAGTTCTTAAGCAAATTATTTACCGGTTACTATTGTTTTAGTTCACCAGAGCTGAGCTAGCTTGTTATTTGCAGGTCGGAGATTACCTTTAAGGTTATGGAGACGTGAGATACTTCCAAAAGAAGCTCGGGATAATTGATTTTAGGCATTGAGTTGGATACAGCACAATACAGAAAGGTCGACTTCTGGTAGTAGTGAGACTGATTTTGGCTAATGTTGACTTCTGGTAGTAGTGAGACTGATTTTGGCTAATGTTGATGGACTTGAAGGCTGACAGACATTGTAGAAATTTTTTCATACCTCTGTGGATGATCTCAAGCAACGATTAACAGGAGCTTAAGAATATGTTAAGTCAACATTTTTTTTAAAAAAAAGCAGTGTGTATCTTCGGATATATGTTGTAGGATCTCTAGTTATTTATAGACAGCATGTTCATACTTGTAATGGATACTTACAAAACACGAGTCCATAATTCCATATTCACTCCCGTATTCTGATGGGAGATCTATCCCCAATATTGCTTCACGTCTTGATTCTTCGTGTTTCATAGAGCAAAAGTTTCGAAACGTTTAATTTGTCAAGAGAGGAAGTGCTAGGTCGTTGATGTTACGACGACGAATGTATATCGGTCGAGCGTTCTGTTGTGTCCCATTTTCCTTCACTTATCGTGGGATTCTGTGAGCTGCAATTTGAATTCGTATCGCCGATATTGGTAATCCGATCTGCATCAACGATCGTCTGGTTCAAGCAATCATTTAAAATTTTAAACCCGTTTTGCCGATCCATTGGCCCAGGCACGCCAGCTGGTGACAACAAAAACTTATTGACTGATCATCTTTTTTTAGCACGCAAGTAGCTACGCGCTGTGTTGTGTTGTACATTCAACAAGGACAGAAGCGAACACACAAATGATCCGGCTGATACAGACACTGGAGGGAACGGGTGCGGTCAGAGCAGGCACATCAGAGAGGCTTACTGTCCAGCCATCGTTGAGCCATGGCGAAACCTTCTTTAGGCCGGTATTCTACGGCGGTATGGCCACCACCCTGCACGACCAACCAATCAGGGTCTTATGCTGTCATCGTATCCAAGCCAAATAATATATGGAGGGGTGTGTACTGTGGACAAGAAAGAAGATCTGATATGGTTAAGGGGAAAAAAAAGGACACCTTTACTGTTGCAAAGGTCAGGTCGTTGGCATATGTAATTGTAAACCTGGGCAAAAGACAATATGTATTCCTCGTCAGATGGTCAAACAACGTGAGATGCAGCATATAATTGGAATGCGCAACATGCGAAAAGAATTAGATGACTTAACCCTGCAGCCTGGCCATTAAGATGCCATGCTCTCCAATCATCGACGATGGAGAAGTTGAAGGATCTTATCCAGGCATGTGTGCCCAAAAATGGTACATAAAGATCATGGTCTCCGCTGCGCTCACAGAGGTCATAATTTTAAGGCGTGCAAGAAGATTCGGCCGGTATGAAGAAAAAGGGGAAAATTTTCCTTTGCTGCTTTCACCTGAACACAAGTACACGATAACCTCTGGTGGTGAGGTTGAAATGGTACGGTATGCTGCTTGGGACGTCATGTGCATACGGGAGTCCTTTTCTGCATCTTACCCACTCGCCCACTGTTCCCTATCGCCATAGTTGTGCCATCAGTCATTACAACTTCATTCCAAGAGATTGAGATGATAGGGCTTAGAGACCTAGTGAATCATTACCCTCATGTGTCTAATTTCAGAGCTACAGATGCTTATGCTACTTGATCCTCTATGCATACTAATTGGAAAGCAGTTTCCGGCCCCAAGATGTAAGAGTATAAAGGCAAAATATATCATGAGGTTACCTCCTTGATCCTAAGAGCATCTCTAGTCGCGTTGACGTTCGCCCATAAGTAAGATAGGTAGTAACGGTATGACTGCAGTTAGAAAACAATGATAGACAAATTTCACATTATGAAAATGGAGAGAAGCCCTATGATATCATATTCAATAAAATCTTCTATCGAATTAATACTCAAGGGATAAATACTGACTTACAAAACAATTGATAGTTGGTCGAGCAGGTGGCTCTCTCAGCTGAATGTATTCCTCTAACAGAGTCCTACTTCTTGAAACATCGTCGTTTATTGGTTTTGGAGCGACAAGAACACATTTATCATCCAAGATATGTCCCTCTGAAACTTCAGACAAGAGCTGCAATACAAGGGATGTGCATCAGTCAGATGATAGCTGGTATTAGTAATTTCAGAAAAATAGGTCAGGACATGAATCTTACATTATTAATAGTAGTTAGCACATCAGCACACATTTCATTCGTCGGGCTTACATAATCTCCTTTACAGTTCTCCTTTGCAGCCTTTGAATAAGAAAAGAGAAACATGCTACGTAATTGTATCATTACACTTTGTCAAAGTGTATGAATGTGGAATTACCTCGTATAGTTGATCAGATATGATTCCAACGCCATGAGAATATGGAATTTTGAAATTGACATCAAACTTTGAGTCAGTAATAGGGTTGCCAAGTAGATAGCCCTGGACATAATTACATAAAACAAACAAAGAACAAGTGACATGATGTCACATTATTAGCACCCCTTTTGTCATTGTCATTAATTTACAAATCTACAATTATCCCAAAAGAATTGTAATTAGTCGTTCGCAGGCTAGAGAAATACATGCCTTGAGATTAATCAAAGGTTGCTGCCTTTGTTCATTTCCTGGAGCATAGTAGACCAGAAATCAATACCACATAAGGAACTAACTACTTGACCAGAGGTTATCGTCAAACATAACTACATAAGCAACTGCAAACACGAATTGGCCTGTGGCCAAGTTAAAAGGTTGAGACCATAGTGAGTTCTCAGAACAAATCGGACCTTTGAACGACTAGAGAGAATACTTTTATACATCTTCAAAAGAAAACAGAAAATGTCCTAAAACAAATAAGGTTAATGATAATTTAATGCAAATGACCTTCTCATGATCTCTCTCATTTATTTTAGGATCTGTGTAGTGAATTCTAGAGTTACCTTCTGAAATGTATTGTGCAATAAGTGGGGTCACCTTTCCACCATATGAACTTCCTCCAACATAGAAAGGATTTGAGAGATAACGAGGGTGATCATTGAACCACTACACTAGCATGCATAGGACAATAAGTAATTAACACACAAAGTTTTTCCCTTCATATTATAGTAGGAGATCAAATGTGCTTCCCATCACCTTCTTCAGAAATGTTACGACTTGCAAAGAAGATGATATATCCCCATTATCATAACCCTTGGGATCACTCGCATATGAGAAACCAGAACCAACAGGAGAATCCAAGAAAAGGATGCTTGCCATCTGAGAATGGTCAATAAATCACAAACTTAGTAAAATGAGGAAGATAAATATTTTGGTCATTATGAAGGAATGTCTCACCTTTGTCCATGAATACATATTGTAGACCAACTGCGGCAAACTACCATTATTAGGTGCCAACACAAATTTCATAGGACCTGTACAAAATCATCACGGATGGATACCAGGAGTCTCAGCATCTACAATGAATGTAAAATATCTAGAGACTACAGAGCGTAGGAGCAAGATTGTATGACCATTTTCTTGTCAAAATCATGGCAAACTGTTACATTCTGGGTCACCATACAAATCATACATACTTTCTTATTCCTCCAGCTAATATGAGAATTCCTCAACCTCGAAGCAAAGCAAACACAGTGTCTTCAATTCTAACAATCTTTTTTTTTCAAAGATCAATGCCGTCCATCTTTGTATTAATGTGTTTAATGTTGGCACAGCCCCAGGAGAAAACTCTAGTTTCCTCTAGCTGGAACATACACGCACTCACGTGTTGGAAGAAGATGGAACACAGGTTCTTTGTTGTGCCGCAACTGCCTAGCACATTTTCATGTTCTCTCTTCTATTATTCTCCAATTTCACGAACAAGACTCCACAAGCCACTTAAATACAAATGCTAAGAGCAACTCCAGCAGGGCCCCTACTTGAGCCCTCAAACCTCATATTTGAGGGCTTGAGGTAAAAATAGAGGTCCAGTAGGGCCCCTCAAATCCCCCCTTCAGCCCTCATTCTTGGGGGCTCTAGGCCAAGCCCTCAAAATACTGTTGAGTCGTTTTCCCCGCCCACCTCTTTCCCCTCCCGAGCGCGCCGCCCGCCTCCCTCCCCGCGCCCCTCCCTCCCCGCGCCTCCCTCCCGAGCGCGCCGCCCGCCTCCCTCCCGAGCGCACCGCCCGCCTCCCTCCCCGCGCGCCTCCTTCCCGAGTGCGCCGCCCGCCTCCCCGCCCGCCAGGTCCCCTCGGCCGCCAGCGCTCGCCGACGCTCGCCTCCCCGCTCTCCTCCGCCCGCCTCTTTCCCCGCCCGCCTCTTTCCTCCCGCGCCGCCACCGTCCTCCTCGGCGGCTCCTCTTCCCCAGCTCCCGACGCATGGCGCGCACGGTGAGGATGCGAGGAGACGGACGAGCGCCTCGGCCTCGCCGTCGTCGGAGGATGCGAGGAGGCGGACGAGGAGGGAGAGAATGAGGAGTGGGTCCCATGTGTCACTTGTAGTGGAATGGATTTGAGGGCTTAAATTTGAGGGGTGCTGTTGGAGTAGATGCAAAAAAACAGGGCCCTTAAAAGTAGGGGAGCCCTCAAATGAAAAGTAGGGGTCTTGTTTTGAGGGCTACTGCTGGAGTTGCTCTAAGCACCTACTAATTCCTGTCATGCATCGTGATACACGGGCATGCCCAACAACCACGAGGACTCCTTCCACACAACGATCAACAAACTAGATCCTAGTCTTGTGCTAATTAACGAACTTCCTAACCGCGCTAATGCAAAGCTACAAACAAACTAACAAACTTGCCGTGCATAACTCCTCTAATGCACATGCACATCCAACCATCTAAATGTGCACTAACTAAACAAACTCAATTCAAGATTAATTTCGAACATTTAACATGCAACATTTGTGCAAATGTAACCTGTATGAACAATATTCAGTACTCACCAGGGATTGATCCACAGCTAGTTGTTACTACAATTTGAAGGACTAACCTACTTCAAAGACCACGCCGCTGAAGCCCGAGCAGTAGGGCCCGCCCGTCAGCCACAAGATCACGGGGTCGGTGCCGGGGCTCCTCTCTGACTCCACGAAGTAGTAGAAGAGCTCCGTTCCAGTCTCCTCCTCCACATCCACGTACCTGCGTATATATGCACGCCACAAGGCATGGTTACTTCGTTGATGAGTAATAACTTGTTCAAGAACCAGCGCTGGATCTTACAGGTAGTGCTTACCCGGTCTCAAGGTAGAATGGCAGGCGGCCATGGAAGCCGGGGAGATGGGTGACCACCGACGCCGAGCGTGAGAGCGGCAGCGGCGCCAAAAGAAGCAGGAGGCAAGCGACAAGACGCGACAATAGCAACAGATGGCATGGCCTGGTATGAGCATCCATCGAAGGATGCTTGAAGATCGCTTTTTTTATTCAACAGTCTTCCTCTACAGCGAAGAGGCCAAATGTAACTCAGCTCAAGCTATGAGTTACGAATAAACTCCCCGCTTCACCATCAGTGGGCCCTGCCGTACGACTGACTTTATTACGTCTGTTTATTTTGTCTTTTAGCAGCCGGTGGGCGGTGGCTACCAACAGTGGGCCCAGCCGTACGACTCCCATTTATTAGGTCTATTTATTTTGTCTTGTAGCAGCCGTTAGCTTTAGAATTCTCTCGGTAATCATTTTATTAGATTAATAAGTCACAACTAAAATTTATAAACTACAATCTAAAAGAACATGTCTAATGTTGTTATTGGATCCTACACTAACTAAGTTTAGTACGTTGTAAAAGCCTTATAATGACCTAGTTTTTTCAATTTATAGCTTATAGTTTCTCAAGCAAACAAATAGGATAACTTCTCCGTCATCATTTTAAAGTGGCTTATATCTAGCACTGTAGGCTTTTTTTTTTCAAATATAGTCTCTAGGCATACGTTTTTCCAAATTTAGCCCTCTCCATAACCTCGGCAGCAGCAGAAGACGACATGTGTCATCTGCTACGCTGCCCTAACTCGATAGGAGACAACAAGTGTGGCAGGCTGCACGAGCTTGGCAGCAAAGCGACGGGTGCGACAAACGGTGGGCCCACTGTCTTGTCGAGGAGTGCATACTTGCAGGTCGTGCGTGCTTGATAGGGACGCGATAGGCACAGCTAGCGGTGGGCCCATCGTCATACCAAAGAGCACGCACTCGGCAGGTCATGCGTGCTTGGCAGCGACGCGACAGGCACAGTAGGCGGTGGGCCTACCGTCCTGCTGAGGAACACAAGCTTGGTAAGGGCTGGCGTGCCCGACCAGCTCGACAAGCACCCACCTACCCTTCTCACTCGCCAGCACAGCCCCCGCACGCATAAATTCCCTCGCACATCGCTCTCTCACCCAAAGCCCCTAGTAAGCTCATTTTCTTTCCCGCCGAGCAAGAGAGAATCGAGGAAGAAGACAAAAAAGAGGAGAAGAGAGTTTTCAATTAATTTTTTAAGGTGGTTTTGATGGGATTTAGAATATTTGCTAGTTGAAAAAGGTGTAGATGAGACCTTCAAGAAGAGGCGTATTTCATTCGCATGCGAGCAATGCACTTAACATATCATTAGCATTTCATTAACGCAACATTGGTTTGGTAGTATGTAATGCGCTTGGTAACTATATCTAGTTGACGTATGTATTTAGTTTATACGGATGATATTTTATAATTAGCCATATTAATGATGTATTAGCGGCAATACTGTTGACATTTTGTAATTAGCCATGTTGAAGAAATATGCATTGTTATTTTTAGTATTCTCGATGCCTTCGCAACTTAGGAAATATGTATGTATTGTTCTGATGAGATCAAAAAAATCTAAAAAATGATGATAAGATTACAGTAATGTGCATTGTTATTTTTAGTATTTATGTGTATATTTGCGTACCCATATACATGTATATACGCATATGTCTATAGGCATAATTGATAGCTCAGTTATGTAGATGTGCATGATCCTTTTTGTTATGTTTAGTTGTATTTAGCATCATCGGCATTGGTGTTAGGTATGCGATATTGGATATGGAACATTTGTTCGTATTCTACGGAGAGGGTGTCGTGTATGACGGGCCATACAGGGCGGACCTAACAAATTATGAATAGATCGTGATTTGGGCTCTGGGTTTGAAGGAGATGGGTTGGCTTCTATTAGTGAATTGACAACGCGCATCGCCTTTTCTTAGTAAATTGACAACGACGTGATCTTCCCTATGCCCACAAGATTCACTCTCGCTGACGTGAGTACACTTCCACTCGGCAACCTTCGGCACTTTCTTCACATATCAATCCTGTATATTGAACCCCGCCACTTGACTCGGCACCTTCCTCACTACCGTCGTGTCTCCCCCACCTCAGATCTGCCCATCGAGCTCTTCCCCGTTGCCGGATCCAGGCTCCTCACGCCAGATCCTGCCACCACTCGGCCCTCTTGGCCTCTCCTTTCAGCCACCGCCGCAGGATCCCGTTGCGTAGGTGCCCTCTCTCGCCCCGGCTTCCTCCCCTTTCGGCCGCTGCCACTCCTGTGGCCACCGCTGGATCCCGCCACTGCAAATCAGTGCCTGGCCACTCGCACACGCACCAGCCTTTGCTCCTGGCTTCTCTTTGTTGCCTCCGTGGAGGAGTGAGATGGGAGGAGAGGATGTAGAGAGGAAGAAATGGCAGGGGAGGAAATGTGGAGGGGGGTGGCAGGAGATGTTGGATGTTTGATTGGGGGTGGTGGTGGAGCTGAGAACATGTTGGAGCAAGCTCTTTGGTGCTGTTGCACGATTTCAGATGGTTGGTATTCGATACAATTTTTAAGAGCCGCACGCTATGACGATAACTTCAAGACTCGGACTTTAGATTTTCCCTTTTTAGTGTCAACCATTTTCAAATGTAATGCTATTATATACGCCTTATATTTGAGAGAATGTTAAGGGTATACGTGTCTTTCCCTATTATCCTTGTAGTTTAGGTTTAGTGAGTCCTTGTACTATATATAGCCCCATAGGCTACTATTGCAATACACTCAATATTTCACATTTGCATACCTTCTCTTCTTGTAACAGTTTCTAATTTACCACGCGCACCAGGTTTCATTGAACATTGAATACAAACTGAAGGATCATATTTTGTGGTGGAAATCTAATTACGGACAATCATAATTTGACAATCCTGACGACAATGCCTATAATTTGTGTATGGTATTGTCAGGAAGAGTCAGCAAACATTGCAATTAGGGGATTCCAGGATGCTACAGCATTTTCTAAAAATGTGAATTCTAATTGTTGTCTTTTACAGTTACTGTATTCATCATGATGTTTGTATGCTAAAATTTCCCTCTGAAATCTAATTACCCTCTGAACGTTGTTTTTGTATGCTGAAATTTCTGACATCGGTAGAGCTAAAATGCATATACGTTGTACCTGTCGCCATGATTCACCCAAGATGCTGAAAAGTATGATGTTGATGGTGACAACGATGGCGTGACGACGATGATGATGACCAAGCCGAGATTGTTGGTGTTGGTACATCGGTTGGAGCGAGTATGAAAAATTTCTGAACTGATTGTTGGAAGGAGTATGTGCCTGTCCTTGGTGATGGCCAAGTTGCAAAAGGAAACTGCAAATACTGTGATTAGGCAATTAGTGCTAAACGTGGAGCGGAAACAAGTTCTCTACTAAAGCATTTTAGGAGATGCAAAAAAACGGACAAGTTCTCTCAAGATCGTGGAGAATCTGAATTCCACACTAAGTCTCCTGAGGGTGTTGTTTGAAGAGAATTTCGATCCAGTGGTTTCGCCCGTAACAGATTTTCTTTACAAATTTATTTCTGAACATTTAAATGTGCTATAAAATACTCCATGTCATATCGATTTTTAATCTTCTTTTACATTTGCTCTTTTACATTTGAATCCAAGTTGGACTGGGATCATGGTGTAGATCCTAATTGGTTGGCGCCCAATTTAGCCATCACAATACATACAAAACTTGGCATCGCTAGGACTGGTGATGAATCGGTCGGCGCCTACCACATGATTTGAGAACCAAATCTATTTTAGCAGCAGGTCAAAATGACCGAGTTTTACGGTGTGCTTGGAAATTTGGAATACATGAATTCGTAGGAACTTCATGTAAAAGAGTTCAAACTCTAAATAAAAAAGAATTAAAAACACTTGTGCCCAAACGGGGCCTACCCAACTAAAGAGGACCTACTGGCTTCGGGAGCTACCGAGCTCATTTGCCTTGTCTCCTACTCTCCTGTCTCAACTCTCAAGTTTTCTTTTTGAACCAAGGGAAAGTCCCTGATCCATATTTTCATTACTAGCTGAATACTTCTACTTTGCTATGGACAAAGTATGTGATATTGCCCCTGCTCGTTGAGTAAACATCGAGATCGACTTGCTTCATGCCCTCGGCTCCATCTACATGTTCAATTGTGATCTGATCAAGCTGACATCACGACTTCATTGCCGTGCTCGGCCTATACCATACTCTCGGCTGCACCCTCACCTAATCGATCTTTGTTGTGAGACGATTTTTTTGTGTTTTGTTAGAGATCTTTTAGGAAGGTAGAACTTGTTGATTGAAGAGGCTGTTATTTTTGTTTTTTGTTAGAAATTTTTAGGTGAAAAAGAGAAATAAGAGGGGATGACGTACCGTTACTACCACCACCACCACCGATTGATTCTTTTTTTGGCAGTAAAGAAAATGAAACCACTCCAAGAGTCCTTAGCCAACACGGGCCATCATTCTTCAGCACAAGTCCTTTTGAGTACATCTGCACAGAGCCCATAGCAACACACATGACAGCACAGAGCCCATAGCAACACTCAATGACTCTGACAAAACGCTATGACATTCACCAAAAAACTTGCTATTTTCTTCGCTTCTTCAGAGTGTGCCTCCACCCTCCATTCGGCAACCGAGTCTCACACCACGTTTGTCCTTCAGCATTAGTCTTTATCTTTTTCGACGCCATCCTATCTTCTGGGCTGAGAAAGTAGGAAAGGAGAGTAATATTTTAATTTTAAATTTTACTAGAAAACAGATACAACAAAAGATTAATGATATAGTAAACAAAACTAATAACATATAGCTCACTGTACTTCCGAAAATACACAAGAATAATATTATAATAGAGCCAATCGATCGCGCGAACGACTTACAGTAGAGGTGATGGAGAGAAAGAAAGCAGCGTAGAAACCAGCAGTCGTGGAATGTGTTTAGCTAAAATCCTCGTGTCATCCCTATTTCGTATGTCATATATGTTTAAAGAGTGGTAAGGACTATATGTTATAAATTTTCTTTCCTCTACTTAGCTAGATAATATAGTACTAAACTATACATGCTTTGAAATTTCTAAAGGAGAATAGCCTATCTCATGGCCCAATTTCCAAGAGAGAAGACCAGCGTCACTCAAAGAGCATCGACAGTTCTAATCTGCCAGGCAAAATGCTGTCTCTCAAGTCTCAAACCCTTTGACCCTTTGATCAGAGGGCCGCTACTCCTGTTTGCTTCTTGGAGTATTTGTGAGCCTCTTAAACCTCGGTACAGTAATAACCTCTCGCTGCTACTCCACAAAGATCCAATTCCACATTCATACATCGATCGAGATACTTGTTCCCTCTAGGCAGCTCATCAAATGCCACCTTTTTAATTGCGACGGCAGGGGGCTACCGCCTATATGTGCTAACTGCTAGCACATCGGACGCAAACATTCCATTGTTGAACATGTATGAGAAACGCGTGCCGAGATCGACAAAGGAGAAGTCGCCGGGGGAGGTTGGTGCCGCCCGTTCTTGAACGGCGACGGTCAAGAAAGGCGCGAAAATATTCCCGTCAAGAACGATGACTCCCACGCAAGAAGCTATACCTGTTCTATACCGCGGTTGTTGTCACTTCTCAGTGCAGTGAGACGCCCAACGTTTGCTCTCCAACTCACGGGGACATGCACAACAACAAAATTTTGCCCGGCAGAATAGAAATGTAGACGCTCTTTCAGTGATACGGAGCATAGTATATTCGACGTGGTGCGTTTGTTCGGCAAAGAGAAATGACGAGCTCAACAATTCGAGGCATCGAGCTCACTGTCAGAATCACATGTTTGTATTGCAAGTCATACGTGCATCGCTACATACGACGTACTGCCGTCGGCGTTTAAGCGGCCGCGACGCCAACCCTGCGCGCCGTCCTGGCCGTGGGTCCGACGGTGCAGCTCTTGCTCCTGGGGGCCACCGCCTGCATCCTCGCGTCGTCGTCGAGCCCAAACTCGCACGGCCGGTCCTCGTCGATCTTCCCGATGGCCACGCTCTGGCTCCGCGGCCCGACGCCGACTGGCCTGGGCGGGCCGGCGCGCGAGGCGGCTCGGATGAGCTCCCGCACGTCGTCCTCGCCGCCGCCACCCGCCGACCGGTAGAACCCGTGGCTCTGGCACCGCGGCATCGCCACCAGCCCCACCGGCCAGCCGCCGCCTCGGCCGCCACCCGCGCACGCCGTCATTCGGCTCACGTAGAGGTCGCGCGCGCGGACCAGTACGCGGAACGGCGCCCGCACGCACCGCCCCAGGATGGCCAGCGCGCGCATCCCCCTGCTCGCCGTCGCCACGGACATGCCTGCCGCCCAAATCAAAGAGTCGCGCTGTTTTGCACCAACGTAGAACAAGTGCTCGTTTCTTAGCACTTGGAAGCAGTAGCTAGGCAATATATGTTGTACACGTTGGAATATGAGATCGTGTGCGTTTGTCACTGGGACTATATATAGAAGGGAAACGGGACGGCGACTCGTTCTAAGCGAAGTGACCTGACGTGAGTGAATGGGCGCGCGCGGAGTACGTGAGGTCTGATTCGTTGTCCGATCGTAGGTGACCCCAGTGGCTTCTTTTGGCCCGTGTTTTTATTTTTGATTTATGATTTTTAGATTTTATCTGTCTAGATAGTATAAATTAAAGAGAAAAAATTATATATAATTTTAGTCGATACAGCTGAACCTAGTACAATATATACTATAATTTACTTATAAATTTTATCGTAGAAAAAACCAGATTGGTAAAGAACGCAACTGATTGGTTTCCCGCGGGAGCACGCCGCGTTCTGGTGGTGGATCTTTGGTTGGGGTTTGACCGATTCAAATAAGACGGGCTCTGCTTGTCCGGACGTCGCCCGGCCTGCCCAGACTGACGAGTCCAGTCGCTTGGAATTTTAGGGTGCACCAATGCTTGGGTTTTGAGTTAGCTCGAGGTACTACTTACTGGACACTAGTACTGAATTAAAAAAACAAAAGTCAAAAGTCGCATGCAGTATTCACCTTCTGAAAAATGGCGTTTCCTATGAGTTAGTCAATTGATTGCGTTCATCGGGGTGCCTACATGGCTACCTTACGCCTTACAGAAGACGCCGGGAGCGTGGTTGACCAAGTTGCATGCACGGGCACGCTGCCAGCAATATCAGCCTTGCTCACTAGGCAATATATATAAAAAAAATCAATTAACAAGGTCGATGTGTAGTTTTGTTGCACCGACCGACAGGCTACGTAAGAGCATGCTAAAGTTGAACGCGCGAATTAGGATCCCGGTGTCAACTTTCCATGTTTTCTCTTTTCTAGATGACGCTAGCGAGGTTGGATGCTTTTAATTTGTAGGCTGGCAATTTTTTTGTTCTCTTTGGCATGACCGAATTAATTGACCGATCATTAAACTGAAACACAACCTATTTGAACACGGGAATTTGTTTGAACTTTGAACTAAACCCCAAACAAATCGAAACTCCAAAAACTAGTAGCATACTAGGCGGTGCTCCATTCGGCTTCCGCGTGAGTTGGGGCTTCGGCTTTCAGCTTCCAATTGAAATTAAATTATAATGAATGTTAACATTATTTAAAAAATAAAAAAATTGTTATATCGCTATGGACAATACAAAGGAATATAAAAAAGTAAAAAAACTAAAATAAAACAAATTAAAAATTAATATGTTTTAAGAAGTTTTTGCCTTAAATAAACTGATAACTAAAAAAATTAAAACTGAAAGAGCGGAATCCTAACACAACATGCTTCAGCCATCGACCGGGTCGGGGACGGAAAGCTGTCCTTTTCTGACACACTATGCTGACATGAATTTCCTTGTAGCTAGCACAGTCAGCCTTATTAAACTTGCTCTAAGAAACCGTCTTGGGGATCGGCAATGCTTTCTGCCCGGCACAGAGGTCCAGATCGAATGGAAATTGTGCTCCTCTCTCCAGTACACCACGGCAAGTGCGTACAACATTCTTTCATGGCCTGTCCTTCCCGGACGAGAAACACCTATGAAAAGCCAAGGCTTCTTTTAAAGTGCAAATTTTTCTTATGCATTATTATAGAATACACGGTAATAATAGAATATAAAAAACAAGAGACGCGAATTTAATGTGAAAACCCTTGTGAAAAATCACAAATGTATGAAGGCGGAATATCACTATATGAGAAGAAATTACAAGAGGAAGAACTTCGATGCATCTCAACTATGCGACTATAGAGATACATATATAATCTAGGTAACAAGAGTCCCTAACAAAGAAAAAACTGAATCAAAGTCAGATACGTTTGTCGTTGCCACATCTGACATGGCTTAGTGCATGCACCGCTTCGTGCCATGTCTGGCGCAATGTCCGGCATGGACACAGTAACAGATTCGGATCACACTTTAACAATCTGCACCTTAAGACGAATTATGTAGCATCGAGTATGGCGAGTCAGAGGGGATGAATGGCCCTTTCAAAATCTTCATCTAAATATCATCATCAACACATAGTGAAAACACGAACTCTAAAGCACACAAAAGCCAAGAGAAAAAAAAATCACAAACTCATAAAGAAGTTTCTGTCAAACCGATCTGACCGCTGGTTCAACTCTGGTCTAACCGCCTAGCGGTTCGACTACACACAGCACTGGTCTGACTGCTCAGTAGGAAAGATCATGAAGAGAGAAATCAAAACAAGAAAGCCAAGCATATCAAAAGTACAAGGAATGATCCACGGCACCATTCACTTATGCAAACTTTAGATGATCATTTCACTTAGAGAGGAATATTTTATAACCACCCCTCAGGATGGCAAAGTTCTAAGCCTAGAGAACACACACATAAAAGGTTCCAACCCAAGGAAGCTCTAACCCTATCTCTCAAATCTACTCTATCTCTTAACACACAAGAGCTTATACAGTCGAGGCTTCGAACCTATCACTTAACCCTAACAACCAGCCAGTCCTTTCTCCGGTAGTGGAACCACAGTCGGTCGGCAATGGGCTCGATCGGGAGATTCGAGGGCACCCTTGGTGCGGAGGACACTTCACGGACTGGCACTATTGAGGTTGTGTGTGCGGAGTCACGACAGCTATCCATGGGGGACTTCATCCCCTGACCAAAAGCACTTCATACCATGTATACCACGACAGACTGTGTGGAGTTGGCCCTTGATCGGAGAGTCCTTCATTCGTGCAGCACGGAGCTCCTCTTCGGGGCCCTTGAGGCCAGCGAGGTGAGGGTATGTTGCCCCCCCCCCCTTATGTTATATTATTATTTTGTGTACTTCCTTTTTAATTTGCCCGTAACGCTGGGTGTTGCTCAGACAGTTGCTTTAGTGTGGGCGCTGCAAACAGCAATGCTTTAGAAGTCTTCGAGCCTGCAAGAGCAGGTACATGCTACCCAAGCAGAGGCTGTTGCAACCTATAGGGCTGAGAGGGTTGTCTAGGCAGAGCTCAACGCTGCCCACAAGGTCGAGGAGGCATTGGCTCTGGCTGCGAAGTGTATGAAACGCATCTGTGCCTTCGAAATGGAGAACACGAAAGCCATAGCTGACGTGAGGGCCCTCGCCATTGCGCCCGCACAGCGAAGGAGAGGGAGAATCTCGAGCACGAGCAGGATACGGCACGCTGCATTTCGAGGTAGCGGAGGGCTCAACTTGGTGATCTGACCATGTTAGTAAAGCTATTGACATGCGCATGTTCCTGTTGAAATAGTAGAAGTTTCCAGCACTAGCAGATTCGTAGTGCGGAGTACAAACGCAGAAGGCTATTTGTGACTAGAGAAGGATATGCATTTAGCAAATATATTTTTAGCCGACCTGGGTGAGTTACACACAAATGGAGTGGTATTTCATGAAACTGTGAGCAAAATGGTCCTTGTCCGTGGCGTGGAAAAGGCATGAAATATTAGGAAATGAGTGGTAATGATATATCCTAAATCTAAAACTCTTTGAAGTGGTACGAAGTAGAAGGCAAGCTCTAGAGTGGTGTTTCCAATCATTCCACTGTTTGGAGCGGTATATCCTAAATTTTCCGGATAAAAGCGAACGAGCCTAAGTACGGACATGCAACTTCTCCGGTGCGGTTCTGAATTAACTCGTCAGTTAGGGTGTGTTTGGTTGCCTGAATCTTCTTCGTCCTGGATGGGTGGATCCGTATAATCTGAGAAAGAGCCTGTTTGGTTGCCTGTATGAGCGGATACAGCCTGTATGAGCGGATGCAAAAATACGCCCTCATCCTGGATGGGTGGATACGCTCAAAATGAGCTTCACTAGCCATCCTGGATGAGTGGATGCAGTGTATCTTATGCGGTCCCACGTGTCAGCCTCTCAGGTTTGGTAGACTGCATCCGCTCATACAGGCAACCAAACAGCATCTCAGTTTTTTTGTATCCGCTCATACAGCCTCACCAAACATCTTCTTTTTCTGAAATACGATTCCACTCAGCCTGCATCCACTCATCCAGGATATACGATGCAACCTCCATCCACGAACCAAACACACCCTTAGTTTAGCTAACGGTTCACTCCATGGTAGCAACATTCCATTCCCCAAACAATAATGCAGCCGGGTCACCAGTTCCCATCAGCCTAGCTCACTCACTCTGAGCTTTTCACTCTCCGTAGTCCGGGCACGTCAAGGCTGCCCGCCCGGCGGCGAACACGCCACATGACGTTCCCCATCATTCCGCGCAAAACCCGGACCACCCGCACTTGATTTTCCGTGGACTCCGTTAGTCCATCGATGGCAAACACACCCGCGGCCCCCCTCGATCGATCGTGCCTGGCGAGAAACGGCAGCCGTGCGCGCTCCGGCACGCGCGTCTCGACCGTTGGATCGCGCGATCAGCGGCCCAGACCCCCGCGACAGCACGGCCCTTCGAGGCCACACGCTTCGAGTACAGTGGATGCCTGGTCGCTGTCCCCGCCTAACCACAGGTCACCGGAGAGCGCCACTGTGTGCCGCTCGGTTGGGCTAAAAAATAATAATTTGTGTCTGAAATTGTATTGTATTTGGATGAAATTACACTGTAACCGAAGGTGGTTTATTTGGCGTAATTAAATTTAAAAATAGAAAAAATATGTTAGCTCATCACGGAAAACACAAACGAGTACGGAAAAAAGAACCGGCAAAAAAGCTCAAAAAAACCAACAGTTCATAAAAAGACGAAATTTATGAATAGTGATAAATGAGTCAGAAGCTCAAACCGAAATGAGCGAGGCGTATGACATACCGTGCCATTACCAAGAGATAATTACACTTGTTAATGGATTACTATTCGTTTAGCGGGTAGAACATCGTTCCAACGAATAATAAGTACATTAGAGTGTTACAGCAAAATAATAATTAGAGACAGAACATAAGTGTGGCTAGAGTCATATACAAAGTCACTAGCGGCTTGAATATTACAATGCCAAAAGTAAATAGTCTAATTCAACTTCTACATATAAAGACAACATGTTAATTTTATAGATACCCTGGGGTCGTGCCCGCACTGCTAGTAACCCTCTAGTCGTCCCAGGTCTCGTATAAGGTGTTCAGCTGATACGGTTCGTTCTCAAAACCATCTCTCTCTTGCTTGGGATAGAGTTTCTCTGGGTAGGCCTCATCAACCCAAGTGAGATCCTCGGCTGGCTATCCTCTAAACTAAGAAAAATAATAGCAATGATGAGTACATAATACTTAGCAAGATTATTTAACAAAAATATATTGTATGCTTATAATATAACATTTCCAGGAATATCCCTTCTCACTCTCATTCTCATTTTCATGACATATAGAAAATAAATATTTTTTTAGGTTGAGAAAGACTTCCAGATTATTAATTTAGAAATATATTGAACGCATAAGTGGATAAAAACCTCCACTGGTTCTCATAGCCTCCAGTTCAAGAGACAGGCATCAATTCATAATTTATATAGCATTACACAGGCTTGTACCGCTTTACCCATAGTCACTCTGATTCTTGTGGCAGTGTATCTTCATATTTCCTTACATGCAATGCCCAAATTAGAGCATAAAACTTTTACCTCTATCTCGATATATTATACCTCCACCTAACTACTTATAATTGTTGGTCCGAGATGGTTTCTCACCTTCACCTGGCACCCTCTCAATTATAAGACAATTGCTGGTCGAACTTATCCTTTATGGCCCGCAGTCCAATTGAGACTTCGCACAAGACTCCACCATGCTAATATATACATCTTGGGTTTTGCCCTCTCTGGTCTTACCCGAACCTTACAATCATATACTCTTTACCCATGTAAAGTACTAATAACCTTGATAGAGTTACTGATTTTGTCCATCCTTAGACAAAATAATGGTTGATACAACTGATAGGGTCCATTACACAAGTGAAGATTATAAATTCTTATATTTTATCCCTATACAGGGGTCATAATCTTGCCCTTTATCATTTGTTAAAGGCACTTTCTGCCTACTCTTTACTTATTGGTACGATAGTGACTTCTCTAACTACCTACTCTTTACTTATACTGCGGGTCAACCGCTTCATCAGTTGAGACCACGATATCTCTTTCATTTATTTCTCATAGCATTCATCCAGATTAAAATATGATTTCACTTTTATGCAGGGTGATAATAATTTAATAGGAAAATACTTGTTTTACTGAAGATAATCTGATCACATGTTTGAAGGTATCCTTGCTTGAGTACGGATTCAAAATCTAGGTTTTCAGTTCACTCGGGTGAATTTCTCCCTCCGATACCGGTTCTTTTTCCCACAATTAGCACGTATGCTATGGTTCAATTTACTAGTACAGAAAAATAAATTATACTGAGGTGTTCCCGCGCGATCCCCAAAATTAATCTAGTCGATCGCAGATTTTTATAGCTTAATTGCTATTTTAAATCGCCATGTAAAATTTAGTCTATTGATGATAATTATTTCAATTTAATAATCATGAATAATTATTAATAGGGTTCTTCAATTTAAATATTACTAGCAAGATTAAGTAGGTAGCTAAACATGTAACGAAGCGCTCGATACAACAATACACAAATACAAATATTACTCCCCCGTTTCCCTGCTTACCTCTCGCTATATATCTCCTCTCTCTCTCTCTCTCTCTCTCTCTCTCTCTCTCTTGGCCTCACCCATTTTCCCTCTCCTGGCTTCCTGCAGTTCCACTCAGCAGACTCCCTGCTCTTGCTCCTGCTCCTTGCACTCGGCGCCGCCACTTTGTGTCTTCTCTCTGGTGCCCGGTCTCCTTCCCTACGCCTGGCTGCCCTCTTGCACCCGCCACCTCTCTATGACTGGGCTCTCCCTGTGCCTCCTCCCTCCTCTCCTATGCACCAGCTTGGCCCCACTACTCCCACCCTCCACCGGCTCGTCTCCGGTTAGATCCGGCCTTTGGCACCCCGAATCCACTACCAGCCGCTGGGAATCGAGTGCCCCCTTTTGCTACTACTCTTCTCCTTCCTGTTACTTTTAGTTCATGAATTATGCTTGCTTTATTTTATGATTTGAGTTGATTTTTGGGACATGCATGGGTGAAGGTGGTGATAGCTATGCTACTTTGTCTTGCTATGGTGGGGCTCGAGGCTTCCCACACACCGGAGAGTGTGGTGGCCATCAGGTGCGCTTGGTGGCTGGTGGTGGCATGCTATTGCCGTAGTGGTCTCACCTCCGGTATACTACTCCCTCACCTACTCTCTTCCTTCTTCTATATGTTAGCTGTGTGGTTTGCTATAGTTTGATGCTATGCTTGTGCATGGTGATGCACATGGTGTGGTCGTATGTTCTCCTTTGTAACTAGTGATGCTATTGTGCATGGGTGGTTGGATTTGGATATTTTGGTTGAATGACTATGAAATAGAATTATGGAATGGATTCAAGTTGGTTTTTAAACGCGAGATGATAAAATCCTATTCTACGAGAGGTGGCGACTGACTCTGGACTGTCTAGTATCTCGATGAGTGGAATGCCCATTTCAATAACTAAACTAGGGTTTTGACAGTAAGCTAGCTTGTAATTTTTTATTTTGTTCGGTCTTTTCGGTATCTTAATATTTATTTTTTCACAATTAAAACTACAGGTCATTTTTGTATTTTTGGTTAATTGTATTTGGTGTAAGAAATAAACTCGATTGTAATTTAATTTTTGTATTTACTGATTAATTGTAATTTTGTATAGAATGATCTCAGTTGTAAATTTAATTGTTGTATTTGCTGTATAAATGGCAATGGATGTGATAAATATTGAATTTCGATGTATGTTGCAAATTGTATCACTTTACTTTATCATCTTTTAATCAATTTACTTGTTTTATAATTTTAATAATTGGAATGATTGCGATCATGATGCTAATTACGCGGTTATTTACGACTGTTGTCGCGTGATTAGTGATTAGGGTTACTGTGAAAACAGGGGGCGTTATAGCTACGCTGCTACAGGCGTAATTAAGTTGGGTTAGTGGGTACCCACTACTGGAAGGACGATGTAACAACCGTTCCACCGAATGCCTCTGCCTTTTTGAGCGGCTCCGAGCGATCCAAGTAGCATCACTAGTCGAGAAGCTCTGAGGCAGCATCACAACCCAAAGACCGAGAACCTAATCCCAAACAACAAAGAGACAGAGAGAACAAGAAACAAAAGTTAAGCGTATAGCACAAGTATGGAGAGACCTTCAGTAGCTCTAGTCGTTGTGCTGGTAGCTGTGATCACGGCCGTGCTGTCGACGCTGAGCTCGTGCTGCGTGTCGGCGGCGAGGGCGGCGGGCGGCGGGAGCGAGCAGCAGCTGCACCCGGTGATACTGATCCCGGGCACGGGCGGCAGCCAGCTGGAGGCGCGGCTGACGGAGGACTACAAGCCGTCGAGCCTGGCCTGCCGGGTGTGGCCGCTGGTGCGCGGGCAGGGCGGGTGGTTCCGCCTCTGGTTCGAGCCGTCCGTCGTCGTCGCGCTCTTCACCAAGTGCTTCGCCGAGCGGATGACGCTTTACTACGACCGCGCCGCCGACGACTACCGCAACGCCCCCGGCGTCGAGACCAGGGTCTCCGACTTCGGCTCCACCTCCACCCTCCGCTACCTCGACCCAAACCTCAAGTACGCAGTAGCACGCTATTCAGTCAAGTTCTTCTAGCTGTTGACGACAATGTGCGAATATTGAAATGAAGCGTGTCATAATTACTAACATGATAAGTTAATTATAATGCGCAGGCTCCTGACGGGTTACATGAATATTTTGGCGAGCACGCTGGAGAAGGCAGGGTACGAGGAGGGGCGCGACCTGTTCGGCGCGCCGTACGACTTCAGGTACGGACTGGCCGGGCCGGGGCACCCGTCGCAGGTGGGCAGCGCGTACCTGGAGCTCCTGAAGCTGCTGGTGGAGACGGCGTGCGCCGCGAACGGCGGGAAGCCGGCGATCCTCCTGGCTCACAGCCTCGGCGGGCTGTTCGCGCTGCAGCTGCTGGCGCGCAACCCGCTGCCATGGCGCACGGCGCACGTGAAGCGGCTGGTGACGCTGTCCACGCCGTGGGGCGGGTCGGTGCAGGAGATGCTCACATTCGCCTCCGGCAACACCCTCGGCGTGCCGTTCGTGGACCCGTCCATCATCCGCGACGAGCAGCGCAGCTCCGAGAGCAACCTCTGGCTGCTGCCGACGCCCAAGGTGTTCGGCAACACCACGCTGGTGGTGTCGCAGTACCACAACCGGTCCTACTCCGCCAAGAACATATCGCAGTTCCTGCAGGACATTGGGTTCGCGGAGGGGGTGGAGCCATACCGGGCGCGGGTACGGCCGCTCGGCGAGGTCCTGCCGGAGCCGGGCGTGCCGGTGACGTGCCTCGTGGGCACCGGCGTGGACACCGTGGAGAGCCTCGTGTTCGGGGAGGAGGGGTTCGACGCCGGGCCCGTGAAAGTGGTGTACGGCGACGGCGACGGGACGGTGAACCTGGCCAGCCTCGTGGGGCCGATCAAGGCGTGGTCCGACTCGCCGGCGCAGGTCGTGGAGGTGGTCGAGCTGCCCAAGGTGTCGCACTTGGGCATCCTCATGGACAAGAACGCGCTCGAGCAGATCGTCAGGATTGTCGATTCCATCAATCTAAACGCCACCGGCGCGAGCTTTCAGTCGTCTTAGGATGTTTTGTACCGGTAGACAACAGACTGAAAAATTTTGCTATTTTTAATCGTTGAGATTTGCTAGTTAGCAGTTGGGACTTGAGATCAGGTGCATGTTTTTTGTGCACATTTACAAGTGATCGTTTGAGCGAAAAATAAGAGAAAAAGTTTGTTACTTATCAAATTAGAACCTTGAAATATGAGCTCATTCTTTTCAAATGCTACTTGTTTCATGATAGATCTGCAATGTAAGCCATTTTTCATTATCATTAACCGTACTGTCATGCAACGAGCCATGCACGTTTAATTAATTTAAAGCGGTTTAATCCATCTATAGTGTAAAGCTACAGGTACCACTGAAAAAGTTATCTTAACATACAAGTATGGATTTGCATTTATACTTGATGTGGTACAGTATGACACCAAGTCACAAAAGTCCATGCGACGGCAGAACATGCAAAGCAAGGCATGATCTGTTGCATCGTCACAAATCTGATCATGTTGAATACAAAGTGCAATTACGCCCTTAAATTTCGTACTAAGGGTGTCGTACACGCTCCCTAGAGATCGTTAGACATGTTCTTTTTGCTTCTAAAAACTATTTTTCTGGTTTTTCTACGATAACTAATTTATAAACGGAGTGTCTTTTTAAGACGAGATCTATAGGTTAATTATAGTATATACTATAGCGACTTTATTTATATTGGTCAAAACCGCATTTGAGTTTTTGTTGCTCTATACTCTCTCATAAATAACCTAAAAACTATAAATCAAAACTAAAAAGAATAGCACCTAAATGGATTTAGTGGTAGCTGGAACTAGTCTCTTAATTGAGCTGATAGAACAATTCTGGCATATCACTCTCCGTGCATGCTAATGCTACTACTACAAGCAAAGAGTTATATGTTCGTGCAGATCACGCAAAATTTGCGGTGAAGATCCGGTCTCCTAACTCCAAACAACATACACCAACGCCGATCTAAACATTAATGGTGGCCATATACTTGTAGTAAGGCACTAAGGCCATGCTAATTTTTGGATATATTAAGATTTAAAAATATTACGACAACTAGCCAAATTTTCCACGCAACCGTGCGGCCAAATACTAAAATAGATTGGTATTGGTATACAACCCCAATGCTTACGATTAGGGATGGCGATGGCCCCATTCCTCGTTCCCCGGTGAGGAATTCCCCTATTAGGGGATGGGGATGAGGCATTTTCTTTCCCCGTGGGGATTGAATTGGGTTACAACCATTCCCTGTCGGGTGAATCGGGGATGGGGCTATTCCTCCGCTCCCAATCCTTGTTCCCTGTATGGGTAATTGGGAACCCATATAAACAGTTGGACACCTCGACGGCTAGGCCCAAACGGCCCACACTCTCGAAGTCTCGAAATGGCGAAACCCTAATGCCCCCCTCTCCCTCAGTCATTCACTAAGTGCTTCTCAGTTCTCACCCCTATGCCTCCCTCTCCCTCGGTCCCTCCGAAGCGGCGACTGTGCCGCACTACGCACAGTGTAGTGCAGTAGCCGGCGTTCTCCCTCGGTCCCTCCGAAGCGGCGACTGTGCCGCACTACGCACAGTGTAGTGCAGTAGCCGGCGTTCGTGCCCACGTCGACGACTGGACCTTTCCAGACTCCTCTCCTCTCCAGACTCCAGCCCTCCGCCCCACAGCGAGCCCTGAGCATCCGGCGAGCGGTGACTAATTGTACTCCTCTCTGGCGACTGGAGTGTAGATCTGCTCCTCCTAGCCCGACACAGCTGCAACAACTTTCTCCCCGTGGTCGAACCACTGAATCTGCCTCCCTCTCCCTCCGAAGCCAGCCGAGCGCACGCCAGGTCTGCCTCCCTCTCCCTCCGAAGCTAGAACAAGTGAGCTTAATTAATCTTGAATGTTCATGCATCCTCTCTAAAAATTTCAATTAATCTTGAATGTTCGTGTGGATCCCCCCCCAGTTCAATTTTTTCTACTTTAACACAATTATCCATTCATCCTCTAGATTCTTGATATTCATAAGTTTAATGAAACTACAAAAAAAAGATTAATCATGTCTACCAATCCATCTGAAAGTAGTGGCCATGATCTAGCTGTAGCAATATCATCCTCTAGAGCAGCCACACCATATTCACTGTCGAAATCAGTTAATGAGTCAAAACAAACACCGAATGAAGATGAAGAGATTGAAATTTCTGATGATGAGAATGAAGATGGCACTATTGGTTCAAAAAGGAAGCTGACATTAGTTGTTTGGAAAGAGTTCAAGATGGTTAAAGTCATGGGTAAAATTAAAGCAAAATGCAATCACTGTTTCAAAAAAACTTGGAGGAGAAACTAAAAATGGAACTAAGCATCTTCACGACCATCTAAAGATTTGCCCATATAGAAAGTGTAAATTTGCATGACAGAAAGCTGCAATGAGCCAATCTTCATTAAGGTTTACTTCTAAAGATGGTGGGAAGGTAAATGTAGAAAATTACACATTTGATCAAGAAGTTGCTAGAAAGGAACTTGCTGCCATGATGGTGTTACATGAGTATCCTTTATCCATTATTGACTATACTGGTTTTCGAAGATTTGTTAGTGCACTTCAACCCCTATTCAAAATGGTGACAAGGAACACTATTAGGTATGAAATGTTTCAAATATGAGTTTTCATCTCTAATTCCTATAATATGTATTCTATAATTTGTGCACTATATATTTTCAATTGTTGGGAAAGACATTCTAGAGCAATACAAAGAAGAAAAGAAGAGGGCAATTGAATACATGTCGGGAATTCGATCTAGAGTTACCATCACTGGTGACATGTGGACTTCTGACAACAAAAAAAGGATACATGGCTATCACAACTCATTTCGTTGATGATGCTTAGAAGCTTAGGAGTATTGTCATGAGGTAATTTCTTCCATGTATCATTCATGCTATCCATATAACCATGTTTCTTCCAGCTATCCATGTGTCATTGATTTCTAACTTGTCACTACATGCATAGGTTCATTTATGTGCCAACTCCACATACTGTAGATGTTATTGCTGAGGAACTTAATGAATCCTTGGTTGCTTTGAATCTTGATGAGAAGTTGTTGACTTTGACACTCGACAATTGCACAGCAAATAATAAGGTCATCGAGCTATTAGCGAGGAAGATTGGCTTGAGCAAGCTTATGTTGCAAGGTACGATGCTTCACATGCGTTGTTGTGCACATATTATAAATTTGATTGTTAAGGATGGATTGGAAGTGTTGAAGAGTACAATTGAGAACATTCGTGAGAGTGTAGCCTTTTGGACTGCCACACCAAAAAGAGTAGAGAGGTTTGAGGAAATTGCAAAATTTGTGAAAGTTGACATTACCAAAAAATTGGCTCTTAACTTTAAACTAGATGGAACTCTACTTTCACTATGCTTAATGTTGCTTTACCCTATAAGGCTATTTTTGATCGTGCGATGCGTGTTGAAAAGCAATATACTTGTGCTCCTACTGGTCAAGAATGGTCATTTGTTGTTGATGTTATTGAGAGGCTAAAGTTGTTCTTTGAAATCACTGAAATATTTTCGAGGACTGGATATGTTACTACTAATATTTACTTCCCCAAAATTTGTGAAATTAAATTGAAAATAAGGCAGTGGTCAACTTGTGGCAACCAAATTATTGAAGCTATGACAATTTCCATGAATGAAAAGTTTGATAAATATTGGTCTGACATTCAAGGACTTATGGGCATTGCTACACTTCTTGATCCTCGATTTAAGACTGAAATATTGTTTGTTTGCTATGAGATGCTACTTGGTATTAGTGCTGAAGAATGTGAGCATCATGTTCGAAAAGTCACTAACTCATTGTGTAGCTTGTTGAGTGATTACCAAACTGAAAATGATGTTAATGCACGTGTTACTAAGAAAAGGCCAGCATCTCTTAGAATGAAATCTGAATTAGACTGCTATTTGGAGGATGACTATGTTCTAGCCACAAAGGAAAAATTTTAATGTATTGGATTGGTGGAAGGTGGCTGGGACACGCTATCCTTCTTTGAGGACGATAGCACGGGGCATATTTGCTATTCCAGTAAGCACGGTTGCTTCAGAGTCTACATTTAGCACTAGTGGAAGAATTCTTAGCAAGCATCGTAGCCATCTCACTTTTGAAATGTTAGAGGTATTAATGTGTTCACAAGATTGGTTTCGAAATAAATATAAAGATATGTACATATGATGCTTATTACTTACTTTGTGCTACTTGCTTTTGTAGTTGTCCATAAAAGAAATTGGTACTTTCGAATTGTATCTTGTAGATGAGGACAATGGAGAGCCAACTAGCTTTTGGACTTGTCTTCAAGACATTCAAGAAGGGCTACAGGTTAGTAGCTACTTTAAGTGTTGGGCTACTTCAAGTGTTAAATTGTCTTCTAGACTTGTATTTAAATTTTGTAACTACTTCAAGTGTTAAATTGTTTCACTATTAACTATTCCTCCAATTTACATAGGAGATGACACTATGAGTTGCTGTCTTGTTGACTTGTTGTTGAGCATTGGACACTGGAGTATGGACTGCTTGGAGCCTTGTCTTGCTTGCTGGTTTTTATTTACGCTATTGAATGGAGTATGATTGTATGAAACTATGAATGTATGGAATATGGATTATGCCTTAGAACCTTGGATGATATTAATTAGGGATCATGGACTTGTCTTGCTTGTTGTCTTCTATTTAGACTCATGAATGGAGTATGATTACTCCTTTCATGCATATGGCTATTTCTTTGCTTGTCTTCTATTTAGACCTTGTCTTGCTTGTTGTTGGGGGCGGGGAACGGGCGACCCATGGGTACCTGAATCCCCGTCAGGGGCGGGGAACAGGGTTTTTCCATCCCCATGATCGGGGACGGGGATCGAGGGATTTTCACACGCTCGGGGATGGGGGCATTCCCCTACACCCCGGCGGGCAATGCCTCCGTTGCCATCCCTACTTATGATTGAAAAAAAGAGAGTTGTATTTCTATACAACTATAACAGTTCTAATATATATTTGATTAATATACACTGTTATAATCTAGACCTATAAAAAATAATTGGTGTAAATCTTTGTTTTTCTCCAATTAATATAAGAATTTCTAGCTCTTGAGAACGGACGTGGTAACTTCTTTTTCTATTGTTTTAATGGTGTAATAGGTAACTTCTTTTTCTATCATTTTAATGGTATAATAGATAGATGCTATAATAATGCCACATTATTTCATATGAAAAATTTGCAACCGTTTTATAACAAATTAGATAGATGCTATAATAATGTCACAATATTCCATATGAAAATTTGCAACCATTTTATAACAAATCCACAATACTAGTTCAATGAGAATATGATATGATTGAATTTCAAAGTATAACAATAGAGTCCTAAAATTAGGCAATATTGAGCCAATTTTCTATGATCCAACTTACCTTATGTATAAGCCATTTCATTTCCTTTCTAAAGAAACACATGGGCCGATAAATGGGCAGGTGCACTCTAAGAGCTTACAAGGACCTGAGGCCCATGATAGCCCAGCCCAACCATAACACTTCTGCAGACCGTTGGTTTCAAACGAACGATCCTGATGCAAAGTATTGCGACATGTATCGTGTTTCCACAACGGCAGGGGAGGCTAGTGGGCCACGAGGGCCGGGCCCAATCGCAAATCAGCAAGCCATACGTCTCTGTCCCTTCACTCAACCCGTCATTTCAAACACGAACCCGTAAAAAAGCAACCGATTGAACCAACCCAACCCCCTCCCCTCGCCGCCGGCGATCGCCGGAGATGTCATGGCTCGCCCGCTCCCTCGCCACCTCCCTCAACATCCGCAACGATTCCGGGGCCGACGATGACCCCGACGCCGCCGCCGCCGCTGCCGCCCCCTCCCCCTCCGCGCGCATCCCGCCGCCGCCGCCGCCTCCCCACCCGCTGCATTCGGCCGCGGCGGAGGGAGTCAAGGAAGACCTCACCGAGCTATCCAAAACCCTAACCCGCCAATTTTGGGGCGTCGCCAACTTCCTCGCGCCCCCGCCCGGGGAGGTCTCGCCCTCGCCTCCGTCCGCGGAGGGCCAATCCTGCCCTGCGGAGACGACGCCTGAGATCGCCGGGATCAGGAGCGACTTCGCGGAGATCGGCGGGAGGTTCAGGGGCGAGATCTCGCGGATCTCGAGTCACAAGGCCGTGTCTGGGTTCTCTAGGATGGCCTCCAATTTCTTCGCTCCTGAAGACGAGGAAGAGGAGGAATTGCTGGAAGCGGTGAGGAATGAGGGGGAGGAAGAGGTGACGTTTGAATTGGAGGAGAATGAGGACGAGGTGAGGTATGAGGTGGAGGACGACGAGGTGAGCCATGAATGGGAGGCGAGGGTAATACATCAGGTGGATGACGGCGAGGCATGGCATAAGGAGCATGAGCAGGTGGGTGGCCACGAGTTGGAGGATGGGAGGGTAAGCCATGAGGAGGAGGATGTGGAGGAGTGGGATGTGATTGGGATCACTGTGGAGGTGCTCGCATTCGCCACGAACATCTCCAGGCACCCAGAGACATGGCTCGACTTCCCGTTGCTCCCTGATGATGAGGAGTCTGATGGGCCATTCTCATGTAATTCCTTCACCCTCACTCCAGGTTATCGGCTTATCACTTTCAAATTAGACAAAATGCAATGTTCTCCAGTTGGGAGTATATGTATTGCAGTATTGGTATGACCAAGGGAGGCTTGAGTTTAGGTGCATTATGCTATCTATTGCTGTTATTTGTTTTGGACTTTCATGTCTTAATGGTTGACCAGCTGTTGTTAAGTTTTCAAGTTCATCATTGGGTAGATATGCTAGTAGATATTGTAAGAGTAAAGTCCATTACCGGTCCTTAAACTTTTTATGCTGTGTCATCCCGGTCCATAAACTTTTAAAATATGTCATCCCGGTCCTTAAACTTTTAAAGTGTGACAATATCCTATGTAGTTGTAGCAGTGAACTTTTTATGCTGTGTCATCCCGGTCCATAGACTTTCAAAAGAAATTGCCACACTTTAAAAGTTTAAGGACCGGGATGACATACTTTAAAAGTTTATGGACCGGGATGACACAGCATAAAAAGTTTAAGGACCGGTAATAGACTTTACTCATATTGTAATTATGGACGACATGTGCAGTTGCTTTTTATGCATTGTCAGTGTCACAAATTCTTCTTCCATGTTCCTAATGCTGTGCGTCAACGCATGAAGAAAATTAAATAGACACATTGCTGGAAGATGCATAATTGGGTGGATAATGCATGATGATTTTAAACAATATAATGGATTTGTGAAGATTTATCTATACTAATCATGGATCTTTTTCCTGATCAATTAATTTGGGCAATCGACCTATGTTTGCCTGAGGTCATCGTATCTTGCATCCATGTTTGACAGCAGTTACCGGTTGTTTCCAAAATGTAGCTAAGTTACTCCCATATCCAGGATCCCAGGGTCACATAATTTTGCATGAGCTTTTCCAGCGAAATCTCATTCTATACTAGTATTTGTGATCATAAAATCTTCATCAAATTCATGAAAACCCGTATATGCAGGAAGTGATATTCTTTGCAATTTTATGATTCGAATATTAAGCTTGCATGATACCACTTTATTTAGGTTTTCCTTTTATTTAATTTTTCGAAGCGTCTTTTGCAATGCTGACTTTTACTGTAGCAGTAACCAGGGCTCACAATTTTGGCGAAATTTCACTTATTTTGTTGCTTTCGTTACCCTCCTAAGCAAAAACAATTCGGTCAAATTTTGGCTGAATTTGAATTTTGTCCAAATTTTGGTTAAATTTCATCAAAATTCAAATGATGTTTGAACATTTCATCTGAATTTTTGAACGAAAGAACAGGATTTCATTCCATTCGTTCATCTTGCTGCCCTCCATTTTTTTTTTTGCAAAATGAAACTATTTTCCCTGGCAAAAACATGGTGCTGATGGAAAGGCATGTATTGTCTCATGTTTGATGTGAAACTATGCATATGTTATTCCAATGGAACTAATGTATCAATTCCACCTCATTTTTCCTATCAACTTTGTCCATGTGAAAGTGCTTTCTTAACTTTTTCAATAATCTTTTTACCCCTTCAGATTTTGACATGTCGGATGCTCAGCAAGAGCATGCCATGGCTATTGAGCAGCTCGCTCCTAGATTAGCTGCTTTGCGGATTGAACTATGCCCTATCCATTTGAGCGAAGAATGCTTTTGGAAAATCTATTTTGTTCTTCTACATCCTAGACTAAACAAGCATGACGCTGAACTTCTGTCCACGCCACAGGTAAATTGCTCTGCATTCTTGATATTGAATGTTCTCTATTTGTAATGTTAGTTGTTCCAGAATCCAAAAAATTGAGGAAGTAAGTAATAAAGTTAAGTCAGATGTGTATTAAACAATTACTCACTGGTGACTGGGTCCCTAACATGATAAACCTGTCGATCAACCCCCCACCCCCCTCTTCGGGGGGGGTGGGGGTGGGGTCACAAATGCATTTTGCATGCCAGCCGTTTTTAAAAAGGGAGTTAATAACCCACTATTGGCTAGTGTGCCATAATACATTAGGTCAGAATGCACTGGCATTAATTGTTAAGATTAGCAATGCTACTTGTTCTGAAGCTACCAAAGTATATAATCTATACGCCATTCTGGTCAAGCTAGTGAGCTCCCAGCTTTGTGACTTGTATCATATATCTAGTGAGTTCTGGATTTATGTATGCCGTTAGGTTAGTGGATAATTAAGATAGCTCTTTTGTGGTGTGTAGAAATCAGTCTTTGTGGGTTTTTCTGTCGCATTAGAGTATTAGATACATGGCACAGTAACAAGTAACGATCTCTGATATTCCTTTTTCCATCAACTGGCACAATTGTTGGTGAACGTTTTATCCAAATCAAGAGCATGCAGTTTATCCAGTTCCTCTGTTGTGTACCAACTTATGTTTTCTGAAAATAATGAAATTACCAGCTCTCCAGATCCAAACCATGCAATGCTATCTCTTTATTTGGACTTTGTAATCTGTATGATACTATCATTTTGTATTTATTCTTTGCAGAGTTAATAGAATAAATCTGTTACTTTTTACTTGTTTTGGTGTCAGAAACATTCATCGTTGAATTATTATTTCTTGTATCTATGCTATTTAGGGGAGAAGAAAAGATCCCATCTTTACATTAACATCAGTATTAGCACTATGTGCTGATCATTCAAAGGAATTATGGATTTATGTTAACATACACAAACTTAACAGTAGGCGCATTAGCATTTGGATGTCCCAGAGAAGCTTGAAACATGGATGCTCAAGGTGGAGGTTCACCGAGAAGGGAGAAATCGGCGCAGCGGTGCTGTGGCTGGAGAGGAAGATGACTGTGCCATGGTGGTGCACTTCACGAGGCGCCATATCAAGTTAGGGGATTGGATCAGGGGACCAATTGGTACAACATGAGGCAGACGTAGAGGCACGGACTCACCGAAAGCGTTAGGAACACGGGTGACTTGCGACAAGGCTTGGCAGTGCGCGTCCGCCAGAGCCGGGAACATCGACTGCGTTCTGGCCAACAGAGAGCTTCTGAGGGACTTGCTATGGAGAAGTTGTGAGGTGAAGTGCGGCGAAGATTAACGGGTGATCGGCGTGGGCTAGCCGGAGCGGAGGGGCGAGGCTACTGTTTGAAGCGGGTGGGAGCTCCTACCTGCAGGGAAAAGGAGGATGGAGGAAAAGCTCTACCAGGAAAAACTTGGAGGAAATGGTGATCCAGCGGAGCAAGGGGTTCTGTTTCAGGGGGAAAAGATGGATGTGTAGCCGCTTCGGGCAAAGGTGCATCAATGGTGGGCATGGCTCTGCTGGGGAAAGGGAAGAAGGGAAAAGAGAAAGAAGCGAGACGTGCAGATGAGAGAGAGACAGCGAGGCGCACCGTAACGTTGTGGTCATGTCGGGAAAAGACGGGCGAGGGTGAACTGCCACAGTAGCGATCATGGTGCTGCTCTGCGTGAGGAAAAGAGAGAAGGGGTGTGGGCGACAGTGGGAAAAGCGAGGTGCGTCGCGGTGGGCTATCGAGTTGCGGAAAAAGGCATTTGCGCGAGGAAGACGATGACGGGATCGAGAGAACGGCAACAGAGCGAAGAGAGGCTGATAGGTGGGTCCAGTGGCCCACATGTCAGGTTAAGTGGAAGCGTAATCCACGAAGGAGGCGGCTTGGGAGAGGATGGTGTCGGGCCAGTAATTGGGCTGAATTTACGAATAGTGCCGGGCTTTGAATGGGTTTCGGCCCGGTTTAAATTAAGAAACTTTGGGTGGGTTCTTTTGGTCTGAGGCTTATGATTTATGATTATAGTTTTTGAATTTTGGTCTGTTTATGAAAGGCAGTACGCAAAGAGAAATAGTCGCATGCGATTTTAACTGGTACAACTGAACTTGGTACAACCCCGTCTTGAAAAAACACACTATTTAACGGCGCGTTACTGTTTATTCGTACACAAGCCGTAAGCCGTAAGCACTAACGAACTCCGCCTTTAATTCCATATTTTTAAGGAAATTTCAGAATACGTTTTGGTGCTTTGAAAAATACCAAATAAATTCTAAAAATTTCAGAAAAAATCTCATAAATATCTTAGAATATTGGGAACCTAATAAAAATATTTGCAGGCTTTCAAATTGTTTGATTAATTTATAATAAATACTTTTGGGCTTGGAAAAATAGGAAAAGGCAATTATAAATTTCAGAAAATTCGGAAAATTCAGAAAAAATATCTCAAAATTCAATAATGATTAAATTAATTATTTTTTGCTGGAATTTAAAATTGAGGCTGTTACAATTATGGCCTGGGGTGCGCCAGAAGGAGGGATCTGCATTACATGTGCTAGTTGGTGCCATCATAAACTCATAATTGCACTAAAAATATGCTTATTTGTCATCAGTGCTGCCATTATAATCTGTTTTGGAAGATGCAACACAACACATATCTCTTCGGGTAAGCTAAGCCCAGTTCTTGTTCTTGCAGATTGTGGAAGCTAGAGCAATGCTTATGCAACGTTTACAACACCAGTCGAAGCTTGAAACAGAGCAGCTATGCCATCATAAAGATGATTTTGGAGTGCATTCAGAAGAGGACACCTCTAAAGATATCATAGAGGCATTCCCATCTATCCAACATCAAGCCGCTTCGGTCATCCCCATAACAGATTTTGAGACTGAGTTGCATCCTGAAGTTACAGATTTTGTAACTGAAGTTGCAGTAGTGGACAAATCGGTCATGAAAGAGCAGCTGCCCAAGGGCGATACCAAGGCCTCAAATGTTTTGCAAGAAACCTTCGATGACGACATAGATGATTGGTTTGACGAGGAGGCCGATCTTGCTGGGCACAACACCATTCCCGTAGGCGATGAGGAAGATGTGTCTTTTAGTGACTTGGAGGAGGATGAAGATCCGAAATGATTCCATTTCCAGGCCAACTTCAACATGTATGTTGGAGACTGGTCTTTTCTACTGTAAAGGAAATGGAGAAGGTGAAATTGTTTGTCGATAGAATGGAAGCTGTACAATGAAAAGAGAGCGGCTTTATTTTGGTTCTAAGCTGCCCGGTTGGATGCACTGTGATCATATAGTGGGGTTGCTACATTCCACCAGCATTACGGTTCGCAATTGTATTCATATTCTGTGTACATAAGCATTCGTGATGTTGCAAGTTCACAATAATAAAGTTTCATTCGTTGGTTGGTTGCTCAAAGGATTGACACAAGTAAAAGAGAGCGGAATGGTTTCGAGAATTGTATTTGCAATGACAACATACTATACTTGTATATACAAAATTGTACTGCCTTCTGACAACACCTCGCATCCAAGAAAGCAACGGAATGGCGGTACCAATAGAAGCGGCCATGCATAGCAACATCACAATTGGTATGGCTAACAGTTTCTAAGACCTGATGTAGCCACCAATAGAAGCGGCCATGCATAGCAACAGCACAATTGGTATGGCTAACAGTTTCTAAGACCTGACGTAGCCAAAGTTATTGGAGAGCTTCCCAAGATGCGACCACAGAAGGCTCCCTAGGGTGGATCTCGGCGTATCCTGGCTCTGCGCCGCAGCGGCGGATGGAGCCGGCACGCTGGTCTTCCTCACCGGCGGCCATCCGGGCGCGTCCCTGACCACGTCGAGCGAGATGCCCATCTCGCCGACACTTGTTCGCACCGCGTGCAGCGCCTCGGCGAGCACCTCACCGCCGGAGTCCGTGACAAGGTGACAGATCCCGATGGCCTCGTCCTTCTTCAGCGCTCAGCAGCGACAGGCCGTGCTCCCTCAGCATCCTGGTGAAGTCCAACAACAACCCCGACAGGTCGGCGGCGCGCACCTCCACCCTCGCGCCCTGCAGAACATGCCATGCCATGTCAGCGAATCGCGGCATTATGCATCCAACGAAAATACATGGATTGCATGGTGAGAAATGGCTAGAGCTTCACATGAGAGGCCCTCGGCTCCACCGCGGCGACGAGGCACCGCGAAACCGGTGTTGCTGTCGACCGTGCGCCCGTCCTTGTGCCGGATGTAGTATTCCTCCGTCCAAGGCCCCAAGGATGGCTATGTCAGGCTGAGGCAGTGCAGTAGTCCCGGTCGTCGTGCATCAGCTGGTGCAGCCGGCGCTCCGTGTGGACGCGGCCCTGCACCGGCGCCGACATGCACACCAAGTGCCGCTCGCGCGCGTCCACCACGGCGTTCACCCCGCGCCGTCAGCGGACGTCGTCACGTAGAGCACCCCCGCGGCGTGGCCGCTGTGCGTCCACGCCTGCCCGGACGCGACGTGGCACCCGTGGTCGACGAGCACCTGGGTGATCGACGACAGGAGCCCCGGCCGATCGTGCACCGTGAACTCGAGCGCCGCCCGACCCGACCACGTTGCCGAGGCACGTGGTGAACTTGGGTGACGGGCCATTGCCGGGCCGGTGGAACGGCACGAGGGCTCGCTGGATGAACTCCGGCAGCGACGGGTCTGTCAGGTTGCGGCCGATCTGGTCTGTCACATGGAATACTGCATTGCACAACGTAGGAAACCAATCAAGAAAACAAAATTTTGAAAGATTCCATGTCATCAAACCATTTATTTTCCTCCAACGATGGTCACGATGGCCGATGGAATGGGCGCTATAAACAGAAAAGGAAAAGGAAGAAGAAACGGTTTCTTGCCATCCATGAGCCAGCCGCCATCGGAGGAGATATTGTTAGAGTGATCTCAGGGCTTTGGCCCAACGGCCAAAGCCCATCCCTTGACCGCGCCCTGATCGGGGGCGCCCAGCCCGTTTGGCTGGTGGGCCCCTGTCGCCAGCGCTATAAATACAGAGGTGGGGGCCGGGCGGCACGCATCACGAGGTTGACCGCGCCGCCGCCACCCCACCGACAAACCCTAGACCGATCTGTTAGAGGGGAGCGCTGAAGCGACGGGAAGCCACCACCGGCCAGGGAGATCGTCGCCACCGGGAGACGCCACCGCCGCTCCTCTTCCCCGACCGTCGCTGCCCGTGCGCAGAGCTTCGCCGACGAACCACAATGGCCGGCTCTTCATCCTCTACATCCGACGGTTAGTACCTCTCTCTCTCCCTCTCGGATTACCTCAAGAACACAAACCCTAGAGTAAAGAATAACCCTGCTAGATCTACCCTAGGAGGTCCCAAAGGACTAGAGATTTACATTGGTATCAGAGCCACCCTAGTGGTAGATCTAGACGGGAAATAGAAAAGAACAGAGCCCCCCTCCTAACCCTAGAAAAATGGCAAAAAGAAAAGAGAGGGGAACGGATCAAATCTCCAACCCGAGAAATCGGCAAAGAAAAGGAGAAGGGGATCGGGGCTTACCGGTTGCGCCGCCCGCCGCCGCCGCCACGCCGCCGCCGCGCGCTGTCGCTCCGGTTGGCGCCGTCGTCGCGTGCGCCGTGCGGCCGCGCCTTGCGCCCCGCCCCGCAGCTTCCTCATGAGCGCGCCGTCGCCCGCGCGTTGCTGCTTCGCCGATGGAGCGCCGCCGCCTTGCTCGGGGCCGCCTCCGGCCTGCGCGGGCGTCGCGCGAGCTAGCCGCCGCTGCGGGTCGCCGCTCCTTTTTTCCCGGGTGGAGAGGAGGAGAAATGAGGGTTAGGGTTTGCAAGGGGACGCCGGATTTTGATCCGGCGAAAGACTCTCCCGACCGTCCGATTGTGATGAACGGCCGTGAAGGATGCGCGCGCGCGGTGGCCACCTGGGCCGGCGGGAGGCAGGCCGGGACGCGGGCGAGGCGCAGCGCGCGTGCTCGTCTGGGCCGTGGCGCGCGTGGGCGAGTGGGCCGGCGCGGCACTGGGCAGGCCGGGGCGCGGGGAGGAGCGGCGCGAGCGCGCTCGGCTGGGCCGGGCCGCCGTGGGCTGCAACCGCGCAGAGCAGGCCGAATGGCCAGTTTGAACAGTAAATTCAAAAAAAAATGAATTTTATTGTTTTTCAGAAGCTTTTATGAGCCAATTTGATTGAAATTTGATTTAAAATCTCTGTAATTTTTGCACCAACGTGTTAATTTTTCAGAGATTAAAAGAGTACAGTTATGATGCTTCTGAATAATGAATTATTTTTTGAATAATTACAGTTTCCGCTGCAAAAGTTAATGTTAATTGTTTTTCATTATTAAATTCGAACCAACGGGAGAATTTAATTTTGGAAAAAAATAGATAAAATTTCCAGAGATTTATAATATTGTTATTTTCTGACCAACGTTGTTAATAACAGTATTATAAATTTTTTAATGTTGATTTCATGCATTATTTCTATTTCTGCCCAACGGTGATGTAGATTTAATGTATGATAGAATTGGTTTTAAATTGTATGTCGTATTTTTGACCAACGTTGAAAATAAGGCATATGATTTTGATGTTACGTTCTCACTGTATTTGAAATATTTTTTCAGGAGGATACAAGTTAATGAGTTGTATTAGAGAAATCCCCACTCTCAAAGGTGATAATTATGGAGAGTGGAAGAAAAAGTTAGATTTAGCTTTTATCTTGGCTGAGGTGGACTGGGTCCTCACTACAGCACGTCCCACTGAGCCTCTGGCGCCAGTGAGGGAACAGAATGAGGATGACACTGCATGGCAGAAAAAACAGAGGGATCATGCTCCCTTACAGATGTCTTATGATCTTGATCATAAGAAATGGACCACAGCCAACAAGAAATGTATGGCTGTGATAAAGAACACAATTGAGCCTGCTATTCTGGGCTCAATTGCAGAGTGTGACACTGTCACTGAATACCTTGATAAAATAAAGAGTCAGTTCACTGGCTCTTCAAAGACTTATGCTACACAGCTGATTAAGCAGCTGGTAACAGAGAGGTATTCTGGCGGTGGGAATGGCATAAGAGAGCACATTCTTAGAATGAGCAACTTGGCATCTAAACTGAAACCGATGGATTTGGCTCTCAAGGATGAGTTCCTTATTCATTTGGTTTTTGCTTCTTTGCCAAAAGAGTTTGACACTTTTGTTGTCAACTATAATATGCAACCCGAAAAATGGGACATGGAAAAGTGCATAGCCATGTGCGTGCAAGAGGAGGAAAGAATCAAAACCTCACATGGTGGTTCTATCAACTTTGTGAGGGAAAACAAAAAAAAGAATTACCACAGTAACCCCTTCTCAAAGAACAAGGGCAAAACCTCTGTACATCAGCCTCAACAGAATAAATTTGCTGTAGACAAAGACCAGTGCCTTCACTGCAAGAAGACGGGACACTACAAGAAGGATTGTCCTGACTACTTAAAGATGATAATGGCTAAGAAAGGTGAGAATATTATTACCTTTATTAATGAATGCCTGTATGTGAAATATTCGAAATCCACTTGGTGGATTGACTCAGGAGCAACTGTTCATGTTGCTAATTCATTACAGGGATTCCGTTCGACGAGGACTACGCAAAGAAAAGAAATATGCATTAAAGTTGCAAAATGGAGTCGAAGCTGAAGTTGAAGCCGTTGGCGATCTTTCATTAGAATTAGCTAATGGCTCCACTCTTTTACTTAGAGATGTCCTTTTTGTACCCTCTTTACAGAGGAATTTGATTAGTGTGTCAAATTTGGACAAAGATGGTTATGATTGCAATTTTGGAAATGGCAAGTGCGAAATAATGTTTAATAAAGAATGCGTTGGTATTGCCATACTACAGAATGAGCTTTATTTGTTATCATTGTGTGATGATGTGAATGTCGTATGCGATAATGAGAACGTTGCGTGCGAGAAAGTGATTGAATCCTCGTCTACGAATGTAAACAGAAAACGAAAGAGAACTCTAGATGAGTCGTCGAAATTATGGCACTGTCGTTTAGGCCATATTTCGAGGGGGAGAATAGAAAGACTAGTAAAGAATGATATTCTTCCTCCATTAGAGTTCTCAGACTTAGAACAATGCAGAGAATGCATTAAAGGAAAATATGTAAAGAAAATAAAGAAAGACGCTAAAAGAAGCACAGGAGTTCTACAAATTATTCACACAGATATTTGTGGTCCTTTTCCTGTGAAAAGTGTGGATGGATATGACTCGTTCATAACATTCACAGATGATTACTCCCGTTATGGATATATTTATCCAATTAAAGAAAGAAATGAAGCCTTGGATAAATTCAAGATATTTAAGGCTGAAATTGAAAACCAACACGATTTAAAGATTAAGATAGTCCGATCAGATCGTGGGGGGGAGTACTACGGTCGACATACCCCATATGGACAAGTTCCTGGACCTTTTGCGAGGTTTTTACAGGAAAATGGAATAGTGGCCCAGTATTCTATGCCGGGCGAACCTCAGCAAAATGGAGTAGCTGAAAGACGCAACCGTACCTTGATGGATATGGTGCGAAGTATGATGAGCTACTCCACACTCCCATTGAGTTTATGGATGGAGGCGTTGAAAACCGCCATTCATATTCTCAACAGAGTGCCTAGTAAGTCGGTGCCCAAAACACCGTACGAGTTGTAGACAGGAAGAGTTCCCTCACTAAACCACTTACGTGTGTGGGAGAGTCCTGCTGAGGCTAAAGTATTTAACCCAAACCTTGGGAAACTTGATCCCAAAACAGTAAGTTGTCATTTCATTGCCTACCCTGAAAAGTCAAAAGGTTATCGTTTCTACTGTCCAGACAGATATACAAAGTTTGTAGAAACGAGACACGCTGTCTTCTTAGAGGATGAGATGATGAGGGGAGCATGGTAGCTCGAGAGATTGACCTTGAAGAGAAGCGGGTGTATGCGCCCACTCCGATGATTCAAGAGCCATTCTTCACACTACCTGCTGTCGCTGCACCGACGGTGCAAGACACTGTGGTGCCAGCACCTGTTATTGTTCCTCCCGTGGCAACAATGAATGAGAATGAAGAACTTGTTCTTCAGGATCATATAGAACCTATTGCCACAGATGAGGGGGAGCAACAGCAGCCTCAAACAGTAGATGTACCAAATGAGGAGGCCCCGAGGAGGTCTCAAAGAGTAAGAAGATCAGCTATTTCTGATGATTATCAGATTTATCATACAGAGGAATTTCAAATGGAGGATGATCCCACCTCATTTGAAGAAGCCATGAGAAGCGAAAATTCCTCAAAATGGCTTGATGCCATGGAAGAGGAAATGAGGTCCATGAAGACTAATAAAGTCTGGGACTTGGAAATTATTCCTAAAGGAGCCAAAACAGTAGGCTGTAAATGGGTCTACAAGACAAAGCTTGACTCCCAAGGGAATATAGAAAGATACAAAGCGCGACTTGTGGCGAAAGGCTTTACGCAAAGAGAAGGGATTGATTACAATGAGACATTTTCTCCAGTCTCATGTAAAGATTCCTTCAGAATCATAATGGCATTAGTAGCACATTATGATTTAGAATTACATCAGATGGATGTAAAGACGGCATTTCTAAATGGGGATTTGGAGGAAAATGTTTACATGGCACAACCGAAAGGTTTTGTCGTGGAAGGAAATGAAAGAATGGGATGCCGCCTAAAGAAATCGATTTATGGGTTAAAGCAAGCTTCAAGATAGTGGTACTTGAAGTTTGACAGTACAATAAGAAAATTTGGGTTTAAAGAGAATGTAGAGGACAACTGTGTTTATACAAAGTTTAAAGATGGGAAGTTTATCTTCCTAATCCTGTATGTGGATGATATCTTACTGGCTAGTAGTGATGTCAGTCTGCTACTGGAGACAAAGAAGTTTCTGTCCTCAAACTTCGATATGAAAGACCTTGGTGAAGCTTCATTCGTTCTAGGGATCGAAATTCACCGAGATAGAAACAAAGGGGTATTGGGACTGTCACAAAAGGCATACATAGAGAAAGTCTTAAAGAAATTTGGTATGCATAAATGTAGTCCATCACCTGCACCTATAGTCAAGGGCGACAGATATGGGGATTTTCAATGCCCCAGGAACCAGTATGAGATCGATCAAATGAAAGCGGTTCCATATGCTTCAGCTGTCGGAAGCTTACAGTATGCTCAAGTGTGCACACGCCCTGACTTAGCATTTGTTACCGGGTTACTTGGCAGATTCCAGAGCAATCCTGGAATAGAACATTGGAAATTGATAAAGAAAGTCTTGCGTTATTTGCAAGGAACAAAAGGCCTCATGATGACATACAGAAGATCAGATTCACTCCATATAGTGGGGTATACAGATTCTGATTTTGCGGGAGATGATAGAAAATCTACATCCGGATATGTGTTCACTCTCGCTAAAGGAGCTATATTGTGGAAAAGCTCAAAACAAACCGTCACTACATCGTCCACAATGTATGCCGAGTTTGTAGCATGTTATGAGGCTACGGGGCAGGTGAACTGGCTAAAGAAGTTCATACCCGGTTTAAAAGTGGTTGACGACATCAATAGACCACTTAAGTTGTACTGCGATAATGAACCCGCAGTAACGTATGCCCACAACAATAAGTCAAGTGGTGCTGCCAAACACATTGACATAAAGTACTATGTTGTGAAAGACAAAGTTCGGGATCAAATTATAAGTCTAGAGCATATAAGTACCGCAAAGATGTTAGCGGATCCACTTACTAAAGGCTTACCACCCAACGTGTTCAGAGAACATGTAGCCGGCATGGGTTTAAGGGAAAGCCTATGATTCCTGGACTAAAAGATGGCCCAAAGATTAAAGTAACTATTTCAGAACAGAGAGGTGTATTGTAACTGTTGAATCTATCGGCGATTGACCGTGACGATGAGACATGTTCTATGCACTAATCTGTGATGGAATGTGTAAAGTCAAAAGTAATTAAAGATAAAGTATAGATTGAGATCAAGGGGGAGAATGTTAGAGTGATCTCAGGGCTTTGACCCAACGGCCAAAGCCCATCCCTTGACCGCGCCCTGATCGGGGGCGCCCAGCCCGTTTGGCTGGTGGGCCCCTGTCGCCAGCGCTATAAATACAGAGGTGGGGGCCGGGCGGCACGCATCACGAGGTTGACCGCGCCGCCGCCACCCCACCGACAAACCCTAGACCGATCTGTTAGAGGGGAGCGCTGAAGCGACGGGAAGCCACCACCGGCCAGGGAGATCGTCGCCACCGGGAGACGCCACCGCCGCTCCTCTTCCCCGACCGTCGCTGCCCGTGCGCAGAGCTTCGCCGACGAACCACAATGGCCGGCTCTTCATCCTCTACATCCGACGGTTAGTACCTCTCTCTCTCCCTCTCGGATTACCTCAAGAACACAAACCCTAGAGTAAAGAATCACCCCGCTAGATCTACCCTAGGAGGTCCTAAAGAAACTAATCTAACAGATATAGGACTTGGAGATGACGAGGTCGAGATCGGTGAGCAGCTGCACCATCTCCAGCAGCACGCCGTCCCGGTTCACGCTACCAACCCAGAACAGAATTCAGACCGAACAGACACATGGAATCAAAGCAAGAAGAACACATCTTTATTCGTTCTGCTCATGTCTGATCCCGTTCTCAATGCAAACCTTAAGGAGCGTGCAGTCCTCGCGGGTCTCATTGTCGATGACAACCCTGCAACCACGCACAGCGCGTCACATCAAGATATCAACACACGCTGCTCGCAAGCTTTTCTCCTCAAGAATTGGTTCAATTCAGAATGACACAATCGAGAATCGTGCATGAACGAAGTGAATGCGTACGCTGGGGTGCCGAAGCGGTCGAGGATCGGATCGAAGTCCGGCCCGGACACGTACTTCATCGCCAAGATGAGAGAGGCACTCAAGCTTCCGCAAGCGCGTGGTTTGCACGGACACAATCGCTTCAAGAGCAGAGAGACTTATCTTTTCTTGGTCTTATTTATCTCCTTCGGGACGGAAAAATCTGCTGGAATTCAGATATATATGGTAAGAAGAACAGAACCAATCTGAAAAACAGAG
The DNA here is from genome assembly GCA_017311315.1 of Dendrocalamus latiflorus. Classification (NCBI taxonomy): domain Eukaryota; kingdom Viridiplantae; phylum Streptophyta; class Magnoliopsida; order Poales; family Poaceae; genus Dendrocalamus; species Dendrocalamus latiflorus. The sequence goes on from CM029631.1 coordinate 6,038,590, forward strand.
CAAACCAAGAACAGAAAAGGAAGGACAGGAACAACACGAGGATAAAGCCACGTCTTCACATGTGCAGCGGATCGCTGGCGCTGACGAGCACAGCAAGAATCGCATGCACGGGACGTAATCACATCACGAGATTTCCAGCCGCTTCTGGGCCTGGTTGGGATCGGCTCCGGCTCGAATCGAACAAAAAAAAGTATCTTTTTTATTGTTCTTGAGATCGAAGGCGACGAACAGAGCAGCCGATTATACAGGAGGGGGAGGAGATTGCCTTGGGATTTTGAGAGGAGGCGAGAAGAGAGGAATGCTTTTGCTTTTATGGCTCCGTATTTTTGTTACAAATTTAGCTCCGCAGCAATATTCTTTTTTACGGATTTAGCCTCCTCTTGAACACGGAAGAAGAGGAGCTCAACATGTGACACATCCTGTGGCCCCGGAGCGTGGAAAGACACCCAAGTTGATCGGTTCGATTTGGTTTTTTCCATCTGATTTTTTCGGTTCGGTTGAGATGTGTACAGTATGGAGTGTAGCACGACCGCCTGTAAAAAAAAAAGCACATTTTAGCAGCCTGGCTCGGCGAACTATCCGTCGGCCCAGCATGCCGACCCAGGGTAGTAGCCGGTCTCGACTCGAGATAAGCTCACGCGGACTGGGCTTGCTGGAGAATACACACAAGGGAGCATTTTTTGTATGGCCTCCTATCCGGTGCGAAACATCTCTTGTTTGAAGTTTGGACACAGGGCCACGGTAACACTGTCACCTGCGAAAGCGAGGAGATTGTGCAGACATGAATCATGGTGCGCTCGTTCCACTTCGTGTATTGCCGGACTACTACAGAAAATCCACACTCCTCTGAAAAAAATACTGACTGGATACATATTGGTTCCTGCATAATTTCGTGCACTACCAGTAGCCAATAGTGCGATACCAACCAATAATCCAATATACATACACCACAACACTAGAAAACACGGCGACGCGTATACATGCGTGCATCCTCAGCTCTGCGCCCGTTTCCGCTCCAGGGCCCTCTCCCTCGCCGGGAGCACCGCCGGCGGCCCCGACAGGTCCAGCGTGTGCCCCGCGGGCGCCTCCGCCTCCGCCTGCGCCGCGCGGCAGCAGGAGCGTCCTCCTGCACGGTGACACCGCAGCCGTACTTGCACGACATCACCCCGGTGTACCTCTTGCTTGCGCCCCAAATGCCACACCCCCGGATGGTCTCACTCACCTCTCTTCTTCTGATGTTTCTTCGCTTGGTGCACGCCACGTAGGCGCCCAGGAACGGGTCCTGCATGGGGAATTTTTTGTACGGATAATCCATTTTTTATTCGAAATTACATAAATATACCCGCGGGAAATTTTTTTACAAAAATAGGCTCCAGTCGCCTAATGGTTGGGCGACTGGAGCCTTTCGCCCAACCACACGGCGACACAATATATCTCGCTGCACAGTAGAGCGACTGCATTAAATCGCTCTTCCGTATGGCGACTGGCATGCAGTCACCATACCGTTAGGCGACTGGCATGCAGTCGCCATCCCGTTAGGCGACTGCAGGTAGCCCCCGTGATTGTTTTAGAATTTGTGAATTTTGTAACGTTGAACCGGTAAAAAATACGGTGAAGTTGTAATAAAAGTTTATGTTCATTGTATATTGTAGGTGTGTAAAAAGTTTTTAAATTTTTTTTTTGAAAGATTGAGTAGAGAACGATCGATACATACACTGTTAAGTGAGATAGTTTATATGCGGAAAGAGATGATAGACTTATGTAAATATAAATAAACTTCATAATATAACTGTGAGTAACATGGCGTATGTATTTTCATTACATGCATAACATATATAGCATCTGCAGCACGCCTCACTGGTCACCCTGCTGTGCCCCGTCACCGCGCCCGCGTCCTCCCATACGGCCTCACTTGGCCCTCCTCCGGTGCAACGGATTAGGACAATCCGAAAAGGTAAAACGAGGAGGAGGGTGTCTATCCCGCCCCTGCGCTGGTGGAGTCAGCTGCACCTCTGGCTGTGTAATCTCCGGTGCACCGGGGAGGGCACTGGCAGAAAGAACCTGCGGTGCGACGTCGGGCGACGGCGCGAAAAACTGGTCCACATCCTCCTGGCCTGGGGAGACGCCGTGCTAGTAAGTACCTGCAATATTAATATCGTTAGTGCGTTGCATGTCGTCTTCGGATAAACACGGTATAAGACCCTATGCGTACCCGTAGCTGGCGCCATGGAGGAGGCGTACACCCCCTGCGTGGGGAAGACAGGGGTCTGCGTAGGAGGCGTGAAGTGAACCGGTGTAGGAGGCCCTGCCCAGGCTGAACCCCCTGGCTGCTCCGGGTGAGGTGGTGGAGGACGTGTCCACGTAGGTGCACCATAGTAGTGCCACGCTGGTGGAGGTGGCACTGGTGGACGAGCAGTCGTAGCGGGGGGCGTGGAGACCGCCGGTAGCCTCGTGCAGGACAGTAGGCTAACGATACGTCTACACCCCTCGTGCACCCGACGCGCAAAGCTGAGGCCCTCCTCATGGGTCAGCTGCGCACCACTGGCGAGCCTCTCCAGTACTGTGCCGGACTCGGCGTATAGGTCAGAACCGACGTCAGCCTGGACACAAAGACATAAAATGGTCGATTATGGAAACGACATTACCATTTGGGAATCTTTGAAATGACATGTAACGTACCGCGAGGTGAGCGTCGTGCGCGAAGTGCGCGGGGTACGTGTCCGTCGGAGCGGCGACGTGTGTGGCAGGCGGGTCTACCACATATACGAGCCTGATACGGGTCTGCGGCTGGTACCAGCGCAGGTACTCCGCGTACTCCCTGCTGTCGTACGGTCGGTCCTCGTCCACGCGGTCGTCGAGCGCATCCTGCCACTGCTCGACCCAGGACTGCATTCTCACCGACCAGTCCGTGCCTCTTTTCACTCCCTTCCCGCTGTGCCTGCGTATAAAACCATTACGTAATGTGAGATACTTGCGAACGCAGTAGTAAGTATGTACATATTTAGCAGAAACGTACACTCACCCGTGCACGTGCGGCGGAAGCGATGGTCCGACTGGTACAGGAACCGGCTGCCATAGCCCGAACTGCCGCATCACCCGCTGGAGTGCGTAGTCCTCCACGTAGATGAGGTACACGAGCTTCCGGCGGGTGAGCCAGAAAGCCCGGTCACGCCAGCAAAGTGAAGACAGACCGCCAGGAGCACGGGCCTGCACTGCCGTATCAGCGTACGGCTCCCAGCGCACGTCGTCGGCTGTGATGCGGTCGAGCTGCTCCACAAAGACCCGGTACGCCCGCGTGACCTGCACGTGCGCGAACTGTACCTGCAAGAAAGACAAGTTGTTTACAATGACGATCGTCAATAAGAAAGAAATAGTTAACTGTGATAAAACTTACTCGGCGACGGCACCACATAGAACCCATCGTCGGCCGGTCGACTTCTCCCCCCGGATACATCTCGGGCCCGTACGGACCCACGTCGTCTAGCACAGGTCGTCCGACGCTTAAGCGCTCGAACGACCACAACTGTAGTAGCAGGGGACAACCCGTGAGGATCGAGTTCGGCTTGACCCTCGTGCACGCATCGCACAGCGCGCGGTACGTCGCGGCAAGTACGGCCGATCCCCAGCTGACCTGGTGGGGCTCGCCGTCAGCGATCGCCCTCGCATAAGCGATAAGGCGCGCATCCACCGAGTTGCCGTGGCTGGTGGTGAAAAGCACCCAACCAAACAGCCACAGCACGTACGCCTCCAGGTGCCGCGAGACCTGCTGATCGTCTGCCTGCGGAACCATGCGCTCCACCTGAATGCAAAAAAGTTGTTATTAGTACGTAATACCACAAATAAGAGCTTCGAAGATACGATCGATTTTATATACCACGTACCCGGTACTGTCTAAGCCACCTCAGTGTCGGCCCATGGGTCTGCGCCTCTCCGAACACGTGGTGGTCAGCGGCCGGTGGAACGACACCCTCGAATCTGCCGAGCAGGTCAGCGCGCCAGTCGGCCGGGGCCTCTGGTAGGAAGGCAGCGTCTCCCGCGATCGGAAGCCCAAGAAGCAGGGACACATCCTGCAAGGTCGGCGTCATCTCCCCGAATGGGAGGTGGAAAGTGTGCGTCTCGGGCCGCCAACGGTCCACCAAAGCCGTCAGCAGGGAACGGTCGAACGGAAATCGTCGTGATCGATCCCCGCCCGCCTCGTCCCCGCCCTCGTCCCCGCCAGCGGCTCCATCCTCCTCTGTGGCCTGCACCATCCGGGCAAGAGGGAGTAGCCCGGCATCCTGCAGCCTGCAAACAAAGTGAAGGTCAGCACGGAACGAACTTACGGTCGCACTAAACGCTGGAATAGTGCTCACCTGGCAGTCCAACGAGGGTCGAGTCCCCAGGCCACGCGAGGTGTCCGTGTCCGGACCACTCCCAGCTGAGGCGGCTCGTCCGTGCTCCCCGGTGGCGGCACTAGATGGGAAGCGCGATGAGAGCGGTCCACGTGCTCGTCCAACAGCGCGAACCGCCACTCCGAGTCACGTCCAGCACGAGTCATACCTGCAAAATTTGTACAATACTTTCAACATTAAATTTTCTGCATCTAAATTTGTACAATAATTTCAACACTAAATTTTATACATCTAAGACTGTACATTAAACTTGGTACATCTAAATTTCTACATCTAAACTTGTACATTATACTTTCTACATCTAAATTTGTACAATAAATGGTACACAAAATTTATAAACTAAATTTTCTAAACTTTATTTCTAAACTACATTTAGTACACAAAATTTGAAAATTAAATGTCTAAATTATATTTCTATATTTAATTTCTAAACTAAATTTTGAAACTACATTTTCTAAACTAAATTTGTAAACTAATTTTCTACACTACATTTTCTAAACTAATTTTCTAAACTAAATTTGTAAACTAATTTTCTACACTACATTTTCTAAACTAATTTTCTAAACTGTATTTCTAAACTAATTTTCTACACTACATTTTCTAAACTAATTTTCTAAACTATATTTCTAAACTAATTTTCTACACTACATTTTCTAAACTAATTTTCTAAACTAATTTTCTAAACTAATTTTCTACACTACATTTTCTAAACTAATTTTCTAAACTAATTTTCTAAACTAATTTTCTACACTAACAAAAAATATAACACGAAAAATTACCTGAAAATCGCGCACTCCCCCTCCTCTTCTCCTCCTCCCCTTCTCCTCCTCTCCCTCTCCTTCTCTTCCCCTCCTCCCCTTCTCCTCCTCTCCCTCTCCTCTCTTCCCCTCCTCTTCTCCTCCTCTCCCTCTCTTCTCTGCGACGGCGGCCGAACGACACAGTGACCGCTTGGCCGAGCGCGGTATATATCTCACTAGAAGTCGCCGAACCGTTGAGCGACTGAAATGCAGTCGCCTAACGGTTGGGCGACTGGATGGAAGTCGCCCAACCGTGGGGCGACTGCAATTAATCGCCCAACGGTTGGTAGATTCATTAAATGTCGCCGTGTGGTTGGGCGAACGGCTCTAGTCGCCCAACCATTAGGCGACTGGAGCCTATTTTTGTAAAAAATTTTCCCGCGGGTATATTTATGTAATTTCGAATAAAAAATGGATTATCCGTACAAAAAATTCCCTGCATGGGCACCCTCCTCAGCACCCTGCCATGCGGGCTCACCACGAGCGTGGGCCCAGCGCGCGATGCTGGCCGCTGGGTCCCATCTGGCCCCGCACGGTGGGTCCTGCTTGGGGGGCAGGGGCAGCGGGTGCTTGTGCGAGCTCGTGAACAATCCAGGCTCCGATCAACACATATCATGCAGGGGCGGAGCTAGAGAAAAATGAAGGGGGTGCGACTGTGCAGCACTTCCTAAAGGGTGTTGGGCTACTAGGTTGCAGGCTTCTAGTGCTGGGCTGGCTACAGAAAGGATTTGCTTGAGCCTGGGTGCGCCACTTTAGTTTTGGGGGTGCAAATAAGGTGAAAAATCAGGGTTAATAACTGTATTACATTTTTTCTCTGGGTGCGGCCGCACCCACCAGCCACAACGTGGCTTCGCCCCTGTCAATATGAGATATTATTATAGAATATTATCGTTAAAGTGAAAAATAAATAAGAACAACAATAGAAAATACAAGAAAAACCTGCAGTTGCACCACAAGAAGAACAAGTCTTTCTCAGATATACTCGGCAATTATCCAGATTCATAACACTCAGTCCAAGGTGTTTGCTTCTCTTTCCTCCAGAATAGACTATTGATGAGAGAGTCACTTCTATTGAGCATGTTTTGCCTTGCCCTCCATCCCCAGTTAGATTTGGCCGCTGTCGCCATCGTGACCCTTCTTCTCAAGGATCACAAGAGTAGCCTTTTTGGTCATTTGATGCCAAATGGAGAGAAGACAAGAATGGGAGAAGAGCACAAGAAAGAAGAGAAGAAAGAAGATTGAAAAAGCCAACAAGTCTATCTTTCTTAACTACCATTTATGTGTCTTTACGATAAATGAACTTGTGATATAATGCATTTCTTGTTGAGAATATGCTTTATGTTATGTCGAGCTTGAAGTTGTAGCTATCTTATAAAATTGCACCTTATGTTCATCTATGATATATTTTACAACATTACAATTATCTATTCCCTCAAGTTCAACGTAAAAGGAAACTCCGCTAATTTTTTCAAAAAAATCTTTACATGTGCTTGCAAAGTATCTTCACTTTTATATGCACATGTTCAAAGGGAGATTTCTTTGAATTGTTTTTCAAAGTCACAAAAGAATATACAGCTCGTTTTCAAACAAGCGGTATATTCAAAACTTTATTCTTCTTACATAATATTTGTATTGTCACCAATTACAAAAAGGGAGAGATTAAAAGTATCTAGGCCCCTAAAAATGGTTTTGGTAATTAATGACATTATGTGAATATAAGACCAACATATTTACTGAGTGTTTAGAAGGTTTAGTCCCTATATTTCAGGTAGAAAAGTGAGATTGGTGCATTTTTGAAACACTGCAATTCTCACCCTATATTTCAGGGTGCTACAAGTAGAGTGCAAAACAAACGGATAGCGAGAAGTTCGTTTAATCGAGTCTTGTAGCCTAATCAAATTTACGTCTCGGTTGTTGTGGCTAGCTAGGATCAGGCTTAAATTCAGTCCGGTTGGATCGACACCCGCGACTGTGTGCTCACAGGACATCGTCCCGGCGTCCCGCCCCCGATTCACGTACCATTTTATGCACCATCACGCGCTCACCAGTTCGACATGGCTGCGTGATCCGTCGGCAATTTGGCGTCAGATTTGTGCGATACGTCGCTTTCTGAACAAAGCGAGATGTAACCCAGGTTTTCTAGGAAACAAAAACTTTCGAACGAATCATGGAGTGGAATATATATACATACATGCTCCTCAGAAACAACTAAACAAGGTAGTTCCAACGTATTGTTTTGGAGAGGTCAGAAGTGTGTACCTGATGGTGCTTCACACTCCCACTGATCTGGACAAGTACGAAAGAAGTCGGATGTGCATGCCATGCCCAGCCGGATGGCAAAGGGCGCAGGAAAGCTTTGCTAGTACACGAGTGCCTTACTTTTCAGTATATATATACGCGCAACTTTATCCCCGCACATCTCTCCACTCGACACACGTGATTGCAGGGCAGCAACCCTCTTCCCGTCCAAAATTTCCCTTTCTGCGCCTCCAAACAAAACCAGCAATTAGCATCTCACAAAAAAAAAAGCAGTGCTGAGTGCTCCTCCAAACCAGCAAAGAACAATTTCTTGGCTTCTTCACGTCACAATTCACAGGGAGAGCAGAAAAGAAAACAAGCACATACAAACATCGACACCTCTGGTACTCACTCATCATCTTACATCTCTGTGGTGCATGCGCTTTTAGGTGTCCATAAAGCAGGCGGCAATGGCATCAGGGCTCACACAGCCACACACTAGTGCTGCAATGCAAGCTGCTGCTGCTGCACATCATTCTACTGTAGGCTCCTGTAGAGCAAATCATCAAAAGGGAGAAAAAAAAACGCAACGGCGATGTTTGTAGACTGGTTAGCATTGGGTAGTTGCTCAAGTTGGGGCGTTGCTCTCTTTTGCAGGCTTGGCAGCTGTGAAAGGGCGAAAAGGCTGGTGAATTGTCCTGGAAATGTATCATTGTATTCTGGTGCGGCTGCTGTTACAGTTGACGCTGGATTACTCTCCACTGTCACTCAACAAGAGTAAACAGCCTCGAGGTAACAAAAAGCAGCGGTATGCTGCAGTTTCTAACTAGGACAGCGATTGTAGATGTCTGGTTTAGCGGTTGCTAGAAGCACCGACTAAGAATTGTTTGTTCCTAGCTGTTCAAAACATATTCAAGACACGTTTGCATTGTTCTTGGATGTAAATATATAGTTTCATATAAACATAAATTTTTATAGGACTGGAATGGCAATAGAGGGGTGAATGATGTCTTTAATTTTTTTTCCTAATGATGTCTTTAAATTTTTTTCCTAATTATTCGTTAATCCTTTATTTCAATAATTACAAAAGCTGTAAAGATCAGGATGAAAAGCTAACACCAAAGCTAGAAAACCAAAGAGCCAAAATCTCGAGGACATCAGACTTCAGGCGGTCAGACCTCAGCGGTTAGATCGGAAAGGGGTGCGGTATGATCGACTCTCCTATTACAAACTGAATTTACAGCCTAAGTCAATGCAATTTTTAGTGTAACTCCAAAAATTCAAGTCCAAATGAATTGAAATTTTACACACACATTGCTTAAGATCTTAAGAACTTATTCCATCCAAAAATCACAAAAATCCATAACATCGTACTTTTCAGAACAAGCAAGGTTGCATTAAAACCGGGCAAATACCGAAAACATTAAATATGACTTGCTCATAAGTGAAGATAGCTAAGATGACTCTAGATGTATTCTCGTATGACACAGCAAGTAAAAATACCAAAAGATTCAAGACAAAAACACTTAGATCAAGAAAACATTCAGAGAGATCAAATCCAAGTAAAAGCGGGCAACTTCATAAACTTGCCAAATCTGATGGCTAAGTGGATGGAAATTGATTTCCATGATATATCTCTATTACTAACTCTTCCTTGGCATCCAACAAAATCAAGAGGGGGAGAAGATTAAAACCAACTGAATCAAGAGTAAATCAATTAACATAAGAGAGATCTATGAGAGATAAATAAAGTTGATATATTATTATTTGAAGATGAAGGCTTTACAGCCACTCCACTTGGAGGACAAGAGAGCATATCACAACACTCATACTTCTCAAACCGTAACCCTAAAATTCTTGGATTCAATGAGTAAAACTATGATGGTTGGATAGTTAACTAGCAAGTTTTCATTTCAACTCGCTAAATAGACAAGTCAATTAGCCCCATCTAACCCTAATAGATACTATTTACTTAGCACAAATAGGAAAAACACGTTAACCTCATACAATATGGGTTTTACTCACATATAACACTTGCACGCTTTTCAAAACATATAAATCCGAATCCACTAAGCTCTTAGTTTTTTATCCAATTTGATCTTCTTAGCTTCTCTTTTACCTACACCACTTTCCCGAATACCGCTCAAACGCCGCTGTTTTAATTCAAAATAGTCTCTTGTATTTTTGGCAACTTACCAAAATATTCTTTTTTTGATCTAGTCTTCATCTTTTGTTACAAGCAATCACCATACTTACCATGTGTAGGTGCACCACTGGCTTCCCACGTGTCGGTAAGTCTTTTCTATTTTGATTCCACTAGACCACGCGCACTTGGACCGACAAGTCACGTGATGCAACCTGTCGCTCGAACTTTCCTTCAATATTTTTCGTCTTCCTTGTGTCATGCTTAACTCAGCCATCTCACATAACATCTTTGATTGTTGTAGACCTCAGTTTCTTCATGAGCGTAGTCTCAATTCTCACCGTTAACCATGATTAACTCTAAGTATCCCTACATATCTGAAGACAAAAAATCATTTTCAGGTACAAGTTCTCCACAACTTGACCCACGTTAACTAAAATATGCAACACATATACACTAATCTAGGCTAAACCAAAATTACCAAAAACCAATTTTCAACCAAAGCAAAACAGAGCTGCCAGTCAGACCGTGGCCTCCAGCCAATCTGACCGCTAGTGGTGGCAGGTCAGACCATTGGAGGGGCCAGTCTGACTGGTGGCTGGTCTGATCGCTACGTTAGGCAGGTCAGACCGACAGAAGTACAACCTGTCCAGAAAATTTGCAAAGTTGCAACATCCAAATATCTACTCTTTCAAAATAGTAATGGAACATCATAATAAAAATCTCGACGTTCTTACATGGTCTGCCAACTTTTTAAAGAAGAAAATTACACATCAGAGATACATGAGCTGCATGTGAAACTGGCCAGGCTAATTGGTTACCAGCTATGTTCTCTTGAGAAATTAAACTTGGCCTACTGCACGAGCTTTACAAACCATAAACGCATGGAATGCGAAGGTTTGATAATTGGCAGGCAGAACATCGTCTAAGAACAAGAAATCTTGGTAAAAGTGTAGATCAAACAATTAATGTGCAAATGCGACACAAACATATCGAATAATATCAACAAGCATGACAAGAATCAGCTCGCGAAACATTTAACAATATCAACAAGCCAAGACAAGCATCAGCTCGCATTAATCCACGATTATGACATTGCACATTGGATATTATCACATGATATGCAACAACGGAGCGCAAAATTCATCCACACCACACATCACGGCACGTCAGGATCCAAGGAAAGTGAAGGTTACAAAGCGAAGGAAAGAAGAAACAAAAGAACTGAAATGGCAAAAACACGAGATTAGTCTCAAATGACAAATTACGAGGTAAATGCTCACACTTGTGGATATGATATTGATATGTAACAAGGTGAAGACTGGCCGAAACGTTTCCTTATGCCTGCCATCTTGCTGCATTTTTCTTGGTCAGAAGAAGTTCACACCAGGCGGATGCTCGGATGATTTACAACAATGGAGCCGAGATCATCCCGCAGGTTACTGATACCATCATAAACACTGTGGTTCTCCAGCCTAGGACTGCTCCCAGTGCTACTGGAGACGGATCCAAAGGTGGTCTTCTGCAGAACTCCTACAGGGGATGACTGCAGCCCTGGGCTCGAATCCCAGCCATCCGTTAAAAGGTTCAGAGACGCTGACAGGCAGTTCCTGGCTTCCATGTTTTTGTTCTTGGTTAAAACCTCCCCTAATGGCCCGCCCATCGAAGAATCGCGGAACATAGGCGTCCAGTTTGCTTCTCCCTGGCTAACTTCATCTTTATTTGCTGCGATGCTGAGACCGATGGGACTATACTCACGGCTCAGCTTAAGAGGCGATAGCAGTAGCTTCTCGTGGATGGGAGATGTGGAGGCTGATGATAGGTCAGAGGACGCCATTGGAGCAGATGTTAAGAGCTGGGTTCTCTGAGCTTGCATCTCTTCAGCATCGGGCCATCCAAGAGCTCCCTGTGCAGGTGTCCTGGGCCAGTCCACGAAGTGTTGCAGGGAAACTGAACTCTGGTGTTCATTCAGACTCTGTGAACTGAGCAAATTGACGTTCTCCAAGGAGCTATGAGGAGAGCTCATCAGTGAATCATATGAAACGAGGCCAAAATCTGGCCTTGAGCTGGTCACTTCAAAAGGATTATGTTGTTTTGAGAACGGAAAGAGGCTGCCTGTGTTTCTTGTATTCATGGAAGTCAGCATTGAGAGGCTGTCAGAGTCTTGCATTTGTTCACTCTCATTCTGTTTGTTTACCAGTTCCCTGCAGAAATTTGGTTAAGTGATTAGCTAGTACAGCATAGAAACACTGTCGTGGTAAAATAAGGCAAATGATACGCTATAGCATTACTTGAACAGGTTGTATTCTCACAAAACAAGAATTATTGGGGCTATTTTTTTAGAACCATTTTTGGGGCTATGGGAAATGAATACCTAGGATCGGTGATCTACAAAAAGGAAACAGTTTGGTTTCTAAATAACTAGAAAGTAAATGATCAACACTATTCAAAATCAATCAAACATTTAAGCATAGTTGCGTTAAAATTCTATTAATCAGTGTTAATCAGTCCAACTATTGCACTTATCATCTCCTTTCAGTATAGAATGACGTATGGTAGCTCCAGGAATGAAGTAGCAAAAGCAAAATTACCTTCTATTATGTCATTTAGGTGAATACAGACAACTATGTATGGCACATCCAATGATCCAAGCACAAGTCATAGTTTACACATGCAAAGTAGCATATTTGAACTTAAGCATTAGTTACATGCTAGAAAAGAAATGCTTGGAACTTCTGAAATGCTACCAGACTGTACCTGTTATATTGCAGCGAGCAAGGATCAGTCGTATTCACGGCGTAGTTCTTCACTGGTTGCTGCTGATGGCTGATGGCGAGGCCAGCAGTGGCTCCGCCGCCCGCAGCGGCGAGAGCGCCGGGCTGGGTAGCGGAGGCAGCGGCTGCCGCTGCCACCACCGCGGGCATCACTTTCGCGGCATGGCCAGGCTGGCCTTCCACATGCTTTCTTGAACGATGGCGTCCCCGGTTCATGTGTCGCTCGCAGTACTTTTGGTCGGCGACCGCATCCCTTGAGCACCGCCATTTCTTGCCGTCAGTTCGGCGGCATCGCCCGGGCTCCGGATCCGCGCTGCCGGAGTAGCCCAGCTGTAAAGACCCCCACCCCACTGCAAAGCAAAACCCCAACCAAGGGCAATGCGATCAAGATCATTAAAGGAGGAGTCAATCAACGCATACTTTTATCATATCAATGTGCATGATGAATGGAACTGCAGCCTGAAAAGCATTTTGGTTGCTTTGCTTGCTCCCCTCTTTCTTGGCATACATACATGTGCTTGTGCCAAAGTAGGCAGGCGAGTAGGGGGATGCGAGGCTCCTCCTGATGGGGATGAGCAGACTCTGTGGCACGGGGCTATTGGCAGCCAGGAACTTGCAGATCAGGGCCTGGTGCTCCAGCTCGGTCCACTGAGACGGCGTGAAGGGGCCCCTGACCCTGGCCATTACCCCCTGCATGCTGGTGCTCAAGCTCACTGAGCTCAATCCTGGGAGAAACACACAGGCAGATAGACCAAGGAGATGAGCAACAAGGCAGTGCAAGCCAAGAAGGCGCAGACGCGCAGCCAAAAAAACATGTACTTTACACTAAAGGCGAAGACCACCGAGATGCATGTGTTTCCGAAACACAATCGTTGTGCAAGATAGGGGCAAGCAAAAGACACCAAATTTCTGAAGCAAAGTGGCTGCCAGGATCAGAAATCTGATAAGAAGCACAGATTTGTAGGTGCTGTGCCTAAAAAGCCACTAAAAACCACATGTTTGATTCATTGCAACAAGCTTGATCCGTGTATATTACTTAGTTGAACCTTTCTTGCATGCATTTCTACTTCAACTTTTTTTCTTTTCGAGTGAGAAAAATGTGGAGATAGTGGCATGGTGCCAAAGAGATCACACCTTTTTTTTCTCAATATTTATGTTTTCTTCTTTTGTTTTAGCTAAAGGCGTGACTAAAAGGAATACGCACGATCGCACCGTTGAGGACAAGAAAGCGTTCGTGGATGTCACAGAAAAGAATAGGAAACTTATCACGACAAATATCAAGAATGATCCAATAAAGATTATTAAAATAGTAAAAAAAAAGCACCTTTATACCCAGAGGAAGTGAACTCTTTCTAGTTTCTAGTCACTGATCTAATCAAGGGAGACCAAACACGAAAATAAAGGAACAAAAAAAGCTCTATCATGACAAACCTCCGAATCTAAACCAAAAATACTAAAAAAAATTTGCAGTGGGACAACATAAAAAAGAACAAATCAGGTCCATTCCAGTATGAGCAAAGGATCAAGCATGATGCACGCTAAAAAAAAGCGAGAAACATAAACAATTGAAAATAAATCTATATATCACTACCACTCCAAGGTCCGAACAAAGCAAGATGAATCAAACAGCAATAATACTTCAAAAGGAGTAGCAAGTTTTTCAATCACCAAACCCAATGAAACAAACAGAAACAGAAGCATAAAAGAAAGCTTTTGCACAACCACCACCAACCGTGGCGCCATCCCCACCTGAGCAAGAAGCAGGGGTGCCGTAGTACAACGGCAGCGCTCCATCAGCGGCGGCGGCGGCAACGGCAGCAGTGTTGGGGCACGAGGACGCCGACGACGAGAAGCTGAGCATCTGCTCCCCGCCGTGGCCGGGGCTGCAGGACCCGAGCAAGAACGGCGCCGCCACCTTGACGGCCTCGGACACCGCGGCGCCCCCCACCCTGGCCTGCTTGGCCGCCGGCCTCCACCCGTGCTCCTCCTCCGCATTGCCCCTCCCGTGCTTGAGCAGCCTAGATCTGAGCAGGCCGAGCTCCGAGCCCCCGCCCACAACCCCCGCGTCCACGGCGGCCATCACCACCCCGCCCAGGTCCATGGTGCTACTACTGCCACTCCCGCCGCGCTACTGCTGCTGCTGCTGGCTCTTGCGGTCATGGGGCGGGGGAGGGGGGCAAGGGAGCGGAGCGGAGGGGGAGGAGCAGGCACCTCCCTTTTTGTGGTGGTGGGTGCTGTAAGTACCTCATTTTAAGAATAGGACTGCTGTCCCGGTGTTCACTTGCGTACAAAAAAAATATCATTTCTGTTCGTAAGTATTTAAAGCTACAATAGCTTTATGGCTGTCTCCGTGCAAAACTTTAACTTATATTTACATATATATAAACGCTTAAGCGGTTGTAACTCTAGCACGTTAGTTGATATATCCATCATTTTTCAGATATTTATTCTGATGAAAATAAGCATATTTAAGTATACTAGATACTTGGTAAACCATATGAAAAAGCTATTTAACTATCATACAAGGTGTTCAATTAAATTGAGTCACGGGTTGTAATACGATAAGATTATATACAAATTTGCGGGCAAAGAACTTTACACTTGAAACAGCAAAGCATTATTTAATTAACAAGGATTTCTTGTCATCCGCAATTTTTACATTTAAATGCTCAAAATTCTACGCATGCCTTGTTATTGGAATCACCCAAGAAACACAGCTCCATTGACCGGAAGCACAGCGTATTCGAATATCATTTATCCTACTCTACAGAGTTATCCAACTTTACTATAAGATATCTCAGACTCATAATATCAAGTTATAGACTTATAGACACGCAACATGATAATGTGCGACTGAGCTGAGGTAATAAGGTTGTTTCGTTGCTCTTTTCATTATAGTTTTTACCTAGTAGGCTCAGAACCATTCAATCACCTTAGGAAATCCACTAGCCAGTGCAGAAAATTGCGGCCTAACGTTTGAGTGGACCCACCGTTGTGTAGATTAGCAAGTGCCATAAAAGCCCAATTTTCTTCTCACCCATTTTCCCATGGTTTATACGTACGACACTAGGAAAACCATTACCCTATAGATGTTCGATCGAATCGAATTATGTAATAGACCATGTTGACAAGTTAAAAATATGGTTGAGTGAGTTCTATGTTATTTACATGACACAAGAGTCTAGTCATTATAAGGCTATCATTCATATACATTGTGCATACTAGCACCATACCACCGTATTCAAACCAGAGCCTCAATGTTCAAGCGAGGTCATGGGGTTCAACCATCTAGTGGTTGTCCAATAAGAATCCTCATTGCTTAACTTTGTTTCAAAGTTTGCTGGCACTGAACCGAACAATCTCTAACAATATTTGTAAAACATTTATATTTTTCTAACCTGCCTACTAATTACTAACGGGATGATTTCATATTATAATAACACTTATGGCTGTCAAGATAAATATGGCTTACGAAAGTACGATTGTGTCTTTCAGTGGTTGGATTAACTATTCATCATGTCATTCAAAATTATTACTTTGTGTAAATAGCAGTGCTCACATAACATACATGAAAATAATAATAATAATGAAATAAATATATGATCACCATCATCAAAGGCATGTGACTCGCCTCCTTATCCAGGGTTTTTGATCATTTCTTTGTAGGCTTTAGATTTAACACCACCTACTTCAATTGTTCCGGTAGCTTCTCTGTTGATCAATTAGTCGAATACAGATACCAGCACAAAAAAATGATTACAGATAAGTTTCGGCTCTACAGAATGCACGTTAGGAACAACATGTAATAAAATATCTAAAAAAAGATATAAAAGAAAGTATGTTTGGGTGGATAGAATTTAAACTAAGCTTGGTTAGCTCGAACGGGGTTGAAAATATGTTAGACGGACCCGAAATGGTCGAAACGAGAATAAACAAGATTATCAGGTTTCAGATAAATAGTAATGGGTTGGGTGAATAGTATTGAATTGTCACTATTCTTATCAGGTCAGGTTTGGTGAACAGTGCTAACCCCATTTGCCGTGTAACAGATCGAGTTGAACAACATTTGGGTTGGGTTGAATGAATAGTGTTGGCTGGGCTAGGAATAGTATTGGGCTGCATAATGTAGGTTGGCCCAGTTGGTCGAATGTGCCGGGAGATCGCTCAAGCTGGCTTTAGCGGCCCACTTTGATGGCTCGAAGAGCTCACAGCCCAACTCGGTCCGGAGTAAGCTATAGCTCACTCTCATGGCCATTGAGACAGAAAATACCTACGACATTGAATTCGTCTTCAGCGACGACTAACGGCGGCGAGCGGTGGTGTGAGCAACTCATTCTGGACACACGCGTAGGTGGTGACAGCTTGGAGATGGCTAGCGACAGCCATACTTAGCCAGATAGGGGCAGGGCATGGGGGAGTTGTGGCGAGGTTTCAGTGGAATTGGCGATGGCTCGAGCATCTAGGAGGTGAGGGGAGCTCGGCGGTGATGGCGGCTTAGCTCGAGGAGGTCTGCGGGAGGCTAGCAACGATGAATGTGGGCAACGGCAAGGCTTGGTGGGGAGTTAAGGGATTGCTTCGTGGTGGTGAGGAGGTGCTAAGGGAATGGTTAATTTGGTAATTGCGAGGATAGAGGCGAGAAATTTTGAAAGTGCCCGAGGCTCATCGGAATTTGGGATGATGGTGGCAGTGCAGCTTTATGTGGCCGGAGAAGAAGACGTGGGTTCAGATGTGATGGTGTGCAAAGGAGAGGATAAGATAGTTGCTAGTCTTAACTTAATAGCCGGCACAAGGCAGTGGTGCCAGTAGCGGCCTGTGACGAGCTTAGTGCATGGGCAACGGCGTGGATGGTCTCGTGGGTTCCGCGTCGGGACGACGACACGGTGGCAGCGCATGAGTCAACGTTCCTCCCTAGGGTGGGTGTGCGAGGTGGCAGCAAAGAATAGTGGAGGTGCGATGTGGATGGCGTGTGGTCTCTGTGGGTGACAAGGCGGTGCTGGCGCAAAAGTGATGGCAACGAAGCAGTACTGGTATGGCGTGAGGTGGCGTGGGCGAAAGCGATTGTGGATTGAGGTGCCTTGAGTGCGCTCGAACGACGGCGAGATGCAAGGCAACGAGAACAGGGGAGAAAACGGGTTGCACGAGTATGCCTTCTTAAGTTGGAAAGTGTATTTCTAGAAAGAGCGAGTTTTTAGCCAAAATTTATGGAATTGGCAAAAACTTCTAAATTCAAACAAAATTCATTTAAATTCAAAATTTTCAATATCTTGGGTTGTTACAGGTGCTGGCTTGCTGCTTCTTGCGTCGGCTGCTTGGTTGGTGTCTTCTTTCTTGGCTTCGGTTTTACGGGGGTGGTTGTGGCTTGTGCTTGGGAAACTAATGTTTGGGGGTAAGATAAATACGGGGAAAGTTTTCTAGTTTTTACTACTACTGCTATTACTCTACCATCAAAAGTGATGGTAGGCAGAGCCGCCGAGGAGATGGTAGGAGAGTCTTTACTGTTGCTGAGTAATGTATAGGCTTTATTTGCTGTCTGGATATTTTCCCCATTGACCAAGGGCCGGTATCTTTGCATGGTAAAGTTGTGCGAAATGCTACCAAAAGATTCAATCAAGCGCATGTTGGAAAGATATTAGAGATTAAAGGTTGTAGCAATTTATAACCTGCTACCCCAATCTGGAAAAAGGTACAGTAAAAAAGATACTGGATCCGCCAAAATCGCCATTTTGTCCTATCATTTGTGCAAGTGTTACTGTTTTCAAGTTCTGCAATACTACAAAAGAAATTTATCGTGTTTACTTGAGAATAATACTCCATTAATTTGATGCTCCTCCCACAAAGGGATCACCAAGTAGGAGTGACATAATCTAGGGCTCATTATTTTCTGATAGGTGAGCAGTGAGCTTGCTACTTTGCTTTAACCACCCACTGGGCATGCAAATTGGGTGCAGTCTCTCGGTACTAAGATATAGGCCAAGGAATTTGCAACCACGCGTGGATCGCGTATCTATACTGCGCATGTGCACCTGAAAAAAAGTTAAAACAATTGGAATAGATTCTTTAAACAGTTATTTAAGTTTAAAATTGCATATATCAACACGGTAGTTACACAAAGAAACCATAGAGCAATGTAACAACGAGGCAAACCTTCAGCCCCGTTAAAATACGGGAATTTTGAAACCACGGGGACTATATTGGTATTTGCAAAATTCCAACGAATTTCTTGTGAACTTCATGTATTCTAAACATGCTCAAAGCGAGAAAATGCGAACTCATGACACTACTACAGAAATCCACATTACAGACGGTTCAGAAACGTCATCACAGACGATTTTCTGAACCGTCTGAAATTATGGGTCAGTGATAATCCAAGTTATCACAGACGGTTTTTGAACCGTCTGTGATTATGCGATATCACAGACGGTTTTTCATTAAAAACCGTCTGTGATTATACGATATCACAGACGATTTTGTACTAAAAACCGTCTGTGATTATCCGATATCACAGACGGTTTTTAAAAAAAACCATCTGTGATATCGGATAATCACAGACGGTTTTTAGTACAAAACCGTCTGTGATATCGGATAATCACAGACGGTTTTTAATGAAAAACCGTCTGTGATATCGCATAATCACAGACGGTTTTTAATGAAAAACCGTCTGTGATTATGCGATATCACAGACGGTTTTTCATTAAAAACCGTCTGTGATTATCCAAAAACCGTCTGTGATACTCCTCCCCCCAGCAGAATCTATTTCTGTTTATAGCTAGCCTCAGGAAATGCTAGCCATGCCCTCTGAAACAAGCAGATAATCACAGACATAAACATATACAATTCACACATCTCATTTCATTTCAGATACATTTCACATCTCAATTCATTTCACAGACATAAAACATCCAATTGACAACGCACTTCATTTCACAAACATAAAGCATCCATTTCGCAAATCAATTCATTGAGTTGAAATAAAATATCCATTAACAAATACACAATTGTAAAAGATCTACACTGTATTTGCACTTAGAATTACAATAAAAAATCATTCTGGGCAGTGGAACTCTCCATCTGATCTTACGACTTTTGACCACAAAAACCAAATGAGCTCTCCTCGAATTTTTGCAAAATCCGGCTGTGTCAATGCAGATGTAGAGATGGACGCAGCCTGTCGATAGGAATATCAACGCGCGCATATATAAAACTGACATGTATGAAATAAATGTGGGAAGATTGACAAACCTTAGAATTAGTGATCTTGGTGGAATCGAGGAGTAGTCTCATATGGTGGCACACGTAGTATCCACATGTGTTGCCCGGCTCCTGCTGGTGGCACTGCAAAAAATACAATGTGTTAAATCAAGTGGCATTACTACTATGTGTTGTATATGATTAATTAATGTGTAGCTAGCGAATACCCGAAACTTGCGATCATGTTTCAAGGCCTTGGCCCCTGTCGTCGAGTCACGTGTTTGTTGAACGTATGTGGCGAACGACCTTCGTTATTCGAAAAAGTTAGATTAGTTATTCGGAAGGAAAGAAAGAGTACAATGTACGTACCTATCGAGTATTCGGGCGATAGCTGTGTACTTAAATTTGTTCTTACTTAGAGAATCAAGGTATATAGCCTTGTTCCATTTTGGTATAATTACAATTAAAATCCAATGAAATTTCTCATTGTATGGCATAAGAACAAATTCCTTATCTTGGTGAGCCAGCAGTGCTTTTGTAATATAGTCCTCGACGAAGGATGCATTCTCGAAGATGGTATCAATGGCGACCAAGCGTGGGTCCAGGAAACCAATTTGTGATTTCGATGATCTAGCTTTGATCAGCATGAATCTATATATAACATAGGAAAGCAACAAATTGTGACATATATCGGTATTACGTGAACAGAGACTGTGATTGTACAGACTTACAGCGTCCAACATCGAACGAGTGAGGCGTCGAGAGCGTTGAGCGTGAAAAGTTCAAATATATCGTCAAAGGTCACCGCGAAGACACAGTCCTGAGCTTCGTGCAAGAAATGTTCCGGCTTGAATTTGACAGTTATACCTGAGCGCCGTTCTGCCTCTGGCCTATTGGACTCTTCCATATACCAAAGGTGGAATCTTTGACAACCAAGTCCTTGTTTTTGGAGCTCTTCCTGGACTATCATCGGCTTAGTTAGCACGAATTTGCGGGCCAAAGGCATGGACGGGAAATCATCATCATCCTTCGTCTTTAATTTACCCTGGCCACTGCCTCGATTATGGGTCGACTTTATACTAGTCGACTGTAATGGTATAGACGGTGCAAGTTGCTCTGGCGAGAATAGCACCCGTGGAGATAGCACCAGTGCAGGTAGCTGTGGTTCGCACTGCCCGTGTGGAGATGGCACCAGTGCAAGTTGCTCTGGCGAGAATAGCACCCGTGGAGATAGCACCGGTGCAGGTAGCTGTGGTTATAGATGCAGAGAGTCACGGGCTATGTGCTATGTCGGCTGCTCATGCTACTGAATGGATTCATTCCATCTGTACTCAGTCCAAACCTTATATTCCTTGGTTCTGCACCGAACTCTGCAAAACTCCTATCGATGTTTCTCCACTGCGCGGAATCAGCAAGGTGTCTTAGCATTCCATCCTTCTTGCGCTCCTCCGAGTGCCAACGCAGCAGTTTTGCCTCCTTTGGCTTTGGATTTGCATAAAACCTTTTCGAACGGGGAATTATAGGAAAATACCATGTCACCTTAGCAGGAGGTCCTTTCTTCGCCTCTGTTCCCTCGCCATCATCTGATTGATTGTTACGTTTGTATCGGGATGTGTTGCACACCGGACATACATGCATGTTTGCATACTCTTTACGGTAGAGGATACAGTCGTTCGGGCATGCATGTATTCTTTCTACTTCTATTCCCAACGGACAAAGAACCTTCTTGGCTTTATACGTGGTTTTAGGCAACTCATTTCCCTCCGGAAGCATGTCCGCTAAAAGACCTAGCAGCGCCGTGAAACTCTTGTCGGACCAACCGTTGCTTGCCTTCAATTTCAACAGTTCAAGCACGCCCGACAACCTCGTGTACTTGCAGCCCGTGTACAAAAGTTTCTCTGAGTCCTCCATCAAGCCACGGAATTTAACATACTCTCTCTCTCATCATAATTCTCTTCTACATCGCGAAGCATCTGATCCAGATTATCATCGTGCAACCTATCCGAATCCGAGCCACAATCGACATCAGCCGGCGGCATGTCATTCACTTCACCTGCGATGTCATCCGGGGGCATATCATTCACTTCACCGGCGATGTCATCCGGCGGCATGTGATCATTCACTTCGCCATGACTGGTCCAACACGTATAATCCTTTTTGAAACCCCTCCGAATCAAGTGCGCTTCAATTTGCCCTCGGTTCTTAAACATCTTCAAATTCTCGCAGTCAGTGCATGGACAGCACATATATTCCACCCCCTTATTCAACATATCCTCCTCGGCGGCTCTTATAAAAGCAGAAACGCCATTAATGTACTCTTCACTCACACGGCTCGCGGCATACATCCAACTTCGGTCCTACGTTACGTACATATATAACAACTTAGTATTAAAATCTAGAATAACTAATTATAACTACATATATACCAGCCACATTTATTATATTGAGACTTAATTTCCTAGCTCAATTCATATTACAAACACAATAGCTATTATATAACCAACAATTTTGCAAATTAATTAACCATCTTCAATAACCACTCGTGGATTACTTACACCTAAATTGTAATGCAATTAAAAATAAATAAATTTCATTACTAACCATATCTACAGCAACCAGGAAAGTCTGAATCTTAATTCAAAGCTCAATCTCTGCCTCTTCCCACCAAATTAACTGGCCTGAAATCGCTCTATCTTCCTCCCGAGTGAAAAAGTGCGCAGCAGTGGCTAGATCTGGATCGAAATGAAGACGATGCGGTCTGAGCAGCGCAATAAATGTCTTAGTCATTATCACAGACGATTTTTAACTAAAAAACTGTCTGTGATAAGCTTCATACCAGAACGCTTCGCGCGTGTTTCGATGCCAGAACGCTTCGTGTTTCGATCGTCTAATTAACGTCTCTCGATCGTTATACGAAGCGTCTATATCATTCATGTTTGGGTATACGAACCGTTTGTGCTAAAGGTTAAATATGCGCTCCTAATCCAGGTCTCTAGCTAGCTTCTACGTACGTACAATACAGTATACAATTAATACAACATGGCTTCTACTACTGTTCTTGTGATCATCTCCTTCCTCTCATCTGTTCATCACGAATGTTTCGGCCGGAACCTTACACAGGCGGCCAGCAATTTGCATCTGGAGCAGCTTCTCCGCACCCGCCCTGCTCTCCTTCCCCGACTTTCTTGCATCCGTCAGCTTGACCTGATCCTCCGCCGTCGACGGAGGCGTCTCGCTGCCGCTCAAGAAAGGGAAACAGCCCTCACCCTGGTTCTTCTCCACAATGTGCGCAATGCGGAAGAAGCTCTACACGCATTGCAGAGACTGATGGATAGCCTTGCCGATCAAGCAGAAACGGCAGATTCTGAGGAATCTTTTCATGCTATCCTGTACGACATTATGGATGCTGCTGATCATTTGCCCAGGCTGCACGAGGAAGTGCTGAGGACAAGGGCAATCTTAACGGCGTTCGAGAAATTAGCGGCTGATCCTCCAAGTCCCCAAGTTGAAGAAGAAGCTTACGAAGCCCAAAAGAATACAATCTGAGAAACTCTTTACCTGTGCGACTTTTGTAATAAATTTGCCTCTAATTGAAATTAATAAATTTGCCTTTAATTTGTGACCTCTTATCTCAGTAGTTCTGTAGTTAAGTTATTAGAAGCAATGTGTACTTATATATTAACCTCTGATCTAGAATATGACAGACAAAGGGACATCACAGCCGGTTCTTGTGAAAAACCGTCTGTGAACATTCCCAGACGGTTCTTCACAACAACCGGCTGTGATAGTCGACACAACACAGACGGTTTTTAATAAAAACCGTCTGTGATATTCCAGTATCACCGACGGTTCAGCAGTAAGAACCGTCTGTGATACTCCTTTTTCCCGCCACAAATACCACAGACGGCCTTCAAATTAAAACCGTCTGTAATAGTTTACATTATAGACGGTTTCACAAAACCGTCTGTGATTTGCCGTCTACTATTAGCCTTTCTGTAGTAGTGTGAACTGGTAAAGTGCGGTTCGATGAGAAAAGGATCTTAGTTCGTTTGATCATTCTCTCTTCATCCAAAAATGTAGCGTATATTTTGCCTTGCACATATACAAAACGCATTAAAAATGACTCGAATACCTTAATTATTATCTCTAAATACTATATTTAATATATACATATAAAGAATATAAAGTAAAACAAGATATTTATTATGAGTATAAAAAACAAAATACTTATTTTATATTAAAATATAAAATACGTTCTATATTACCGGATAAGACTATTAAAAAAAATATGAACTACATTTTTCGAAGGAGTGCAGTGCTATCACCCTTGGTGGATTATAAGGGCCTGTTTGGCAGAGCTCCACCAGCTCCACATCCACCCAGATCCACCTGGATCCACCGTGGATCTGGGATTTGTCAAAGTGTTTGGTACAGCTCCACCTCCCTCTCTATCTCACTTCCACCTGGGCCCCACGCGTCAGGGGCCAAAATGAAAAAAGGATCCAAGGGCTTCCTTCTTCTTCCTCCGGCTCGGGCGCGAGGAAAAAAAAGAATCCACGAGCGTGCGAGGGGGCGGCCCGGCCGGCGGGCGCGACAGCGGCCGGCGGGCGTAGCCCCGGCTGGTGCAGGCACGGCAGGACGCGGCGCAGGACGCGGCGGGACGAAGTGAGCGCGGTGGCGGGTTGTCGGGGCTGGCTCCCGCGAGGCGCACGGCGACAGCCATGGCCACGGCCGGGCGAGGGAAGGCTCTGGTCGGCGATGGGAAGAAGAAAGAAAAAAATTAGAACGAACCGGTATCTTGTGTAACCAGTGGCAGTGGTGTGTAATTTTCCCCAACTCCACCAACTTGAGTTTGGTGGAGCACCCCTTGCTCCACCAATTTGGTGGATCACCCTTTGAGGTGCTCCACCAATTTGGTGGATCTGGAGCCAGATCCATGGTTTCGGTGGAGCAGATCCACGGTGGAGCTGCTGGAGCTAGAACTGTTTGGCTAGCAAAATTGAATCCGGATCTGTTTTTCGTGGATCTGGAGCTGGTGGAGCTCTCCCAAACAGGCCCTAAGATGCACACCTAACACAAAAACTCCACTACCGTTTATCTCCACATTAATTCGACATCCAACGTTGCGAGTTCTCATTTTTCCTACCTTAATAGTGGCCATAATATCGTGGGAGCCCAGGCAGCCAAGCATTTGCAGTGGCGGAATCAGGATTTAGATATGTCCTAAGCTCTGTGATGGAATGATCTAGTTTATTTGAGTTGAATCATGAAAATATTATCCAGACTGGACTGAATTTACCTATGCTGCACACTAGATATTTTTTCACACCCAGATTGAAACCTACCCTGCCCGGGATGTGGCTCCGCCCCTGTATGTGCTCAGTACGTTTTAACAATGAAGTGTAACAACTGAGTCAGATCCGGCTTGTTTCGACTTCAATTTCTTGGCTTTAGCTTTTAGTTTACTATTCTTTATTTTTTTTTCTAACTTTTTAGTTTTTTTGGGTTTTTGTCATTTATTTTTTTCTCATATTTATTTGTATTGTCCGTGATAGACTATTTTTTATTTTTATGTTTATTAAATTTAATTATATAAAAAACACCAATAATTATAATATAAAATAAACTATAAGCTACTTAAAAAATGAGACTCACCCGAGTTGTAGACTCCTGGCTTAGCTCTAGCTAGCCTCCCTTTCGTTTTGCGCTGCAGATTAATAAGACGTCCGCTTTTCACCTTCAGTTGCGTGCGGTTTCTGCTCTCTGCTTTGTGCGTGTTCTTGCGAGTAAATGGCAGGAGGCCGTAACTTTGCCGTTCGCCGTGAGGGAAGGGGATGTTCTTCTCCCTAAATAGAATCCTTGTATATCTGACGCAGAAACCATTTTTTGTTCAAATTAATCTCTAAACGTTAGTTTTTATAAAGCTAGTTTCATCCCTGGACTCAGTAGCCACGGCAGACGACATATATCATCTGTTGCGCTACAACAGCTTGACAAGTCCTGCTGAGCCACGAGAGCTCGGCAGAACCTGACGTCCAACCACACATTGGCGGGATAGTTAAGTGATTAATTTAAGTATAATTAGCACTAGTTAAGTATGATTAATACTAATTAATCACTGCCGTGGTCGGCTAGCTTGGCATGTCGTTCTATTGAACTAGGGGGCTAGATTTATAAAAACGAATGTCTAGAACTAATTTTGGAAAAAAAAATGGCTCTTCCTGTGGCTTTGACCAAGTGCCTGGTTGGATTTGAAGATTTGCTCTATTTTCTGCAAGAATCCGGTTGAGGAGAGGGCCAAAAGGTTAAGAATCACGAATGATATATGATTTCTGTAATTATTTTTCAACACAAAGCTGAAACTACACAAAGGTCTTCCTCTTTCTCCTGGAAGTATTTTTTAGATAATTTACCGTGGACAAAAGTTTATGACAAAAACGGCATTGGTGTATGCTGCATGATACTTTTACAAATTACAATCTTGCAAACCCTGTTGACATTTCGCCCTGCATGAAACCGAGAAGACCATGGCAAACTGTTCTCCATGAGGTTACGTTTGGGTCAAGCTTGTGGGGTGCTAGCTAATTAGCATCTGTCTCCGGAGATCTCGATTTCTGGATGCAACAGGTTCAAAAAAAACTTGAAATAGCACCGGATGACGCCGGGGTGAGCAAGGTCCTGCAAAAGTGTTATGCACGGGCCCCTGCATCACCCTTTGCCCCCTTTGCGTCAAGACGATACATAGATCTCATCTTTTCGGGGTGGCCGGCCGGCCGGCCAGCCAATTATGCACTCTTTGTCCCAAACTTTTTTTTTCTCTCTCTTTGCAGTCCCATGAACCTTTTCATCGAAGAACACCTCACTCGCTTTCTCTCTCGGATAATTCGACGTTCGATCGTGGTAGCAGCTAGGAAAACTTGTGCCACATGTAGCGGCAACAATCGAAGCGAAGCAAAGCGATCCTTTCTCCGAAGGGAACTGCTATCCCATGTTATACTGTTCAAATACATTTTCAATGGTATAGCTGTTATGAAGTTTCACGAGGTTTTATTTCTATAATATATGTTTGGTACATTTCTGCTAGTTTCAAATTTCAATTTGCAAGTTTCGGCCGGTTCCAGCGAGTTTCAAGCTCCAGATTCATGAGATTTCGGTAAGGTTTCAAGTTAAATGCTCTAGTTTCAACAAAGTATCAAAATGTCATGTTTCAGCGAGTTTCAACTATATAGGACCGATATGTCAACTAAGGGGATGAATAGTGTATTCAAAAAAATTTTCCAAGCATTCGTTGGGCCGGGTTGGGAAAAGGAAAAGAGAGAAAAAAAAGATTGGGCTGGCCCAATTGGATTTTTCTTATTTTTTTATTTTGCATTTCCTTTTTGGTTTGAATTTAAATTTGAATGTTTAGTTTGCCAAAACTTTGAATTGTGCTTAATATCAATCTTATTCAAAAAATTTAAAATTTTCAGGTGTTACACATGTGCGGCCTCCTCCCATCTCGTTCTCATCTATCCTTCTCGGTGAAACGTTGGGAATGTCGCACGTACGTCCGTCCGCGACACGGCGCGCTGCGGCAGGCATTATGCACGTGCAGAGGCTGAGAAATTCATACGCGTACGCAAACCAGCTCTATTTAGTATTTACCAACGCATTATGTTAGGCAGCGTATACAATCACTTTGTTGGTATTACTGTTGTAAGTACTGTTGGCCAAAATGAAGCAGTACCTAGAACGTCGTCCTTGTTCTCGATGTATTAATAAGGGCACAGACATTAGGTCAAGGTTAGTTCGTCAATAGTGGTTGGCAATTACTCCTATGTACTGCGCGCCCGTTATTTGTACCTTGTGAAGCCGGCCACGCTTGCCTGCACAATGCGTGCTGCATACCGTGTGGAAGTGGCAAAGGGCATAGTTGTTGCTGGTACATTCAAATGCTGACCCGATCCGGCAACACGCATGTGGGGGGACGAGGAGGGGCGGCGGCGGGCCGGGTTGAGGAAGGGGACCCGGGGGGGCGGCGGCGGGGGAGAGGAAGGGGACGGGGGGCGGGAGAGGGGGGGCGCCGGCGGGGGTGAGGAGGAGAGGAGGGGCGCCGGTGGGGGAGGAGGGGCGGCGGGGGTGGGGGCGAGGAGGGGGGACGGGGGGGCGGCGGGGGGGGGGGGCGAGGAGGGGCGCCGGCGGCGGCGGAGAGGAAGGGGACGGGGGGAGAGGGGGTGGCGGCAGGGGGGTCGAGGAGGGGCGGCGGCGGGGGGGACGGGGGGGGGGGGGGGCGGGAGAGGGGGTCGGTGCCGGGGGCGGGAGAGGGGGTCGGCGGCGGGGGAGAGGAGGAGGGCGACGAGGGGGACGGGAGTGGGGAGCCGGCCGGCAGTGGGGGCGCGAGGAGTGGAGGAGGGGCGGGGGGCAGGCGGAGCCGCAGAGGCGGGTAGGGGAGACGGGAGAGGAGGGAGGGGTGTGGGACTGTGGGGGCTGCCCGGGGGATTTGAGAGGAGAGGCGGGAGGGAGTGTGGGAATGGGGGAATTAGGGTAAAAATTGTAAGCTCGCGAGCTATTCGAGTTTGGCTCGTTAAAACTCGCGAGCTTCGGATGGAGCTCGAATTCGGCTCGTTTGGAGCTCGAGCCAAACTCGAATCGAGCCTAGAACGAGCCAAACTCGAGCAGCTCGCGAGCCTTGAGCTTTTTTTACAGCCCTAAATATATGTCTTTTAAATCGGTTTTTCACTCTTCTCGCTATTATCTCACTCTAAGGATAAGACAATGGTTAGTTACGGGTACATCACCACCCAACTTATATCGCTTCCATCAGGCGTCCATATTTCTCTCTTACTTTTTTTGCCGCTCTCTGTCTCCTTCTAAGAGTCTCTTCTTTCAGCCATTATTATTTATTATTAGTCAAAAACCATTAACAAAACCCAATACAAGGCCTGTCCTTGTGGCTGTGTTTATAGGTTTTGGTTGAAATTTTTTAATTTTGTCTGTTCACGATAGATATTACGGAGAAAGATACTCACATGTGATTTTAGCTGGTATAGATGATGGGCTTTCAATATGTACTTTAATTAACTTGCTGATTCTATCTTAAAAATACCACATTTAAAAGATAGGTACTATACCAAAAGCCAAAAATCGATTTCAAAAGCCAGAAAGAACAGGCCCGCGAACGCCCCTGTTGACACCTCCAATAACTCATTTAGCATCCAAATTTACATATTTGCAACTAGAGAAATAAGGAATGCAACTCCTGCGCGAATCCTGGTGTAAATTTTCCACGCTCTAAACGGGCCCATATGTTCTCCACTGGAGAATAGTGTTGTACATTGGAGCTGAATTTTTTCCTTAGCTCAACAACCCACTCATTTTGGATGAAAAAGTTCTTTATGGCTGAAATTGCACTGTAAGCTTACTGAAATTACACTGTAGCTGATGGTGACTTATTTAACGTAATTAAATTTAAAAATTTTAAAATAGAAAAACAGGTTAGCCAAGCACAGACAATGCAAACGAATACGGAAAAAGAATCATCAAAAAAGGAAAAAGGCAAAAAGTCATAAAAAGACAAAATTTAGAAATAAAAAAAATAATGTTAAAAACCAGAAGCTCAAACCAAAATAAGCATCTTCTCTTTCCCCTCCTACTAGAAGCATGTCGACGAAACAAGATCTCCGGTTGCAAAAGCGACTTTAGGGCCTGTTTGGTTGGTGCCTAAGCTTGCCATGCCTAAGCTTAGGCAATATGTGGCTACCACAGAAAGTGTGGCTAACAAAATCGAAGCCACACTTGTGGCAAAGTTTGGCAGAGTCTATGATGTGTGGGGCCGGGTGCTAAGAAAGTGTGGTATGCCACAGTTACGTCAGTGAACCAAACAGCTACCTAAAAACTGTGATACGTCTAACTTGTGGCTAGACAATTTCTGGTCATGAACCAAACAGGCCCTAAAATTGTAGTACCAGGAGCTGGAAGGAAGTATCCGGCGGGCGGGCGGGCGGGCGCGGCGGTAAGGTTGGTTGGTGCGGGTGGGTGAGACGTCAGAGCTAGCGAGCGAGCGTGCGAATGAACGAAACGCTCTCCCTTGATGGACAGGGGAGCAGGGCAGGCAGCCAGGAAGCGAAATCACGCGCCACCGAAACAGCACAGCAGCTACCGGCGAGGGTACACGTACGTGCGTAGATACGTGCATGTTGGATACTCCAAACGGCCGTGCCGAGCCATGCCCCCGCGCGAGTCTAGCCAGACGAGCAACGGGCGGCTCCATGATTTGTGACGTGTTTTCCACCGCCTGGCTCTGCTCCCGGCCGTGTAGAATAGAAACGTAGAATTTTCTCGCCTGCGCGCGCGGGCACGGTGTTGGAACTAGCCCTAAGATCAGTCACGCTCGCGCACAGACGCAAAGAGGAAGATGATGAACAGTAGACACACAGGTTTGACGACGAACGCCGCGGCCGACGAACAGCCTGTATCTTGGCTGTTTATTTCAACTAAAAGGACTCGAACAGACTAACACACAAGGATTACATAGCCATTAAAAAGCCCCTCGGCGATGCAGCGCCCACGCAACGCACTTCGGCGAACACGGTGCGCACGTACGCACTCCCCTGGCGACCCGGCCTTCTCTGCATTCTGAGCCACACAACTCCTCCGCGAGAACCGGTCTTCAACTTCGCTCACAAGCCAGGTTGCGCTCCCCTCCGCTACTGACGCCATGGCCAACAGCTTAACCATCCTTGCAACTGCAACTCTTGCAGAACTACCAGCACGCGCCGCACGCCATACTGGATTCGACCCTGGACGCAAATGCGAGCACGCACACACGCGTCATCCGACTGAACCTACTACAATACCTAGAACGCGGCCACACCGCTGTCCTGACCTGACACGAACTCAACACTGTACACGAACACACACGACATAACCAAACAATATGTTAGCCCATTACGTATAATACAAACAAATACGGGAAAAAAGAACCAGCAAAAAAGCTCAATAAAAAACCAAAAGTTTAGAAAAAACGAAATTTATAAATAATGAAAAATAAACCGGAAGCCGGAAGCTCTTTTGATCACCTATAACAATTAAAATCAAAGTAAAAAAACCCCACTGTCTACCTACCGAGGTGAGTAGCTAGCTAGCTATGCGCTACTTCTTTATATGATGTACATGTAGTATCCGAAATAACTGCACGTACATTGGGGTCTTGTACGTCTTGTCATGTTGGTATATGAATATATGATCCTAGGTGGCTGTGTGCTAGACTAGGCCGGCTTGGCGGCTTGCGCTTGCCCGTCCCTCCCTGCTGCCTCGTGCTCCCTCCCTGAAGTAAGAAAAAGTTAACAGTGATGATTGCAACATATTTTTTTCGATCTGATGTGCAAATATATTTGTATAGCACAGTGTGGACCACTGCTGCACGGATTGACCATTAATGGCTATTTAGAACGCACGATTTTACATAAATTGTACAAGAAACAATTTGATTTTACATATGAATTTAGAAAAGTTTTCACGTTCCAAACTGAACTTTATTTTCAATTCCTTCACCACAAGGCTATTGATACACATTTTTTAGCTAAGCTCGATCACACCAACTACCGAGACTCCCCTGTTAAGTCCTGTTCTCTTTTGTCACTCGGAAGTGAACACAAGCACTTGATTTTTGTCATGACGTCGTGCATTTTGGCAAAACGGCCGGCTGGATCACACATTCACACCCAGATGTTGGCGGTTTACCGCTGGCATCGCCGAATCAGGACATTCCGGGTGCAAAAATCACATACGCCCATCTCCATCATGGAAAGCTTTTTGACGGCCGAATAATCTTTACCACTTTTAATAGTACAGATAGCTACTACCTCCAATACATTTCCATGTCATCAAAAGATAATGATGCAGTCAACTCATACAATAAGCTGGCTATAAGTTGTCTCCACAAGAGCTCTCAATCATTTAATACATACATGGGTATTGATAATTTAATACATGCATGGGTATAGCAATTAGTTCTATGGGTACATGCATGAATAATGCCTCTTTTCCTGTGCTATAGCCTGACTCTTGCATGAGAGTCGGCTTGGCTCTCTCTCTCCTTTTCTCTCCCCTCCACATAGGACTATGCTGACATGGATTCCCTTATAGCTAGCACAGTCAGCCTTATTAAACTTGCTCTTAAAAATACGGTTTGGTAGTCATAGTTCGTTCTCTTTCAACTCTCCATAGCTATCTGTTCTTCCTCGACTCTACAAAGCCATCCGATCTAACCCTGTGCAACGACATGATCATTCCGTCCCAAATGCGCACGGCTCCTCCCAAACTGATGGCTGGCTTTCTCAACCGCTCCCCACTAGACATGCTCCCCTTCCCTCGTGTGCGGCTGCGCCCCCAAGCTCCTGCACCCCGAGCAGTTCCTACACACATGAGCAAAAGAGAGAGGGAGAGGCGATGGTGGAGTTTGGAAGCAGTTCCAACGCCCCGAGCGTATTCCCTGGCCGGATCCCCTCCCCCCTCCTCCCACAAAACGCAGCCCTCCTGGGGAGATGATGAGATGAGATAGGACAACACACTGCTACACAAAACTGTATTACAGACGGTATGCGATTTTGGTTGATACAGATAAATTCAATATAGTGTCTATTATAATTGATTTGTAGATCTCGTCTTAAAAAACTCACCATTTATAATCTAATTATTGAAGTATAAACCAAAAGACAAAAAGAACAGAGTCTAAAAAACTTGCACCCATGCATGCATGGACGTGACACCAAAAACTAAACGCGGAAAAAATTCCAAGAAATGAAAATTTTATAGGACGAACATGCCTGCGGGCAATCTTGGTGCTGTTCTTGTTTTATATGATGCCACCAATGAGACATGTATGCATGCTGCTGCGTGGCTGTCATTGTCAATTCTTTTGGGAAATCTTGGCCTTTTCTTTGCAACTCTTTTTATACACAACTACAATACCTCGGCAGCTCTTGGACATGTACTATATATATGTAATACAGCATGCGTTTTGCTTGAAAGCACAAAAAAATGTATAGAAAAGTGCAAGAGATCGAATCGATAGTAACAATAATACTAGCTTGTTCCTTTCACCAGTGCTTGAACTTCGTCGATAAGTTGTAACAACAGCTAGCATCAATAGATTGTAGATGTTGCTTGCTCTGCTCTGTTTGATGCGGGATAAGGACACATACACATGATATACGTAGTGTAATGATTTCGGTACGGTACGGTCCAAGCATGGAGAATTCCAACATTTTATGGGATCCTATCGGCTGGATGAGATGTGGTGAGGTGAGATGAGATGTGACAGAGACGGGGTCGGCTTCCTCGTGGCCGACATGAGTAAAAGACGAGGTCCCTGCCATCCATCGCGTCGCCTCGCCGCTTCCCTGCGACGTCACGTCCCATTTGCGGACACGTTTCCACACCGCACCGCACCGCAGTGCAAAAATCTCGAACTGGTCACGCATAGTTCACCGTAGCTACGTGTCTTTTAAAATTACTCGAACACTTATTTTATAAATCTAATATATTCTTTGAACTCGACAAACCAGCCGAGCAACGTTCTACTCAAGCACCAGCGCCTCGGTTGGTGAACACTTATTTTATAAATCTAATCTACTCTTCGAACTCGACAGACCTGCCGAGCAGTGTTCTGCTTAAGCAGCAGCGCCTCGATTGGTGGCTGAATTATCATGATTAGTACTAATATCGCATGTTATTATAAGGATACAGCTAAGCTACACTAGCGTAGATTAAAATTTTCTACCGCGTAAATCAGGAAGTCATACGAGTAAAAGATCATGGATCATTACCACTAGATGCATAATGCAGCCGATTCAACGAAGAGTGTGTCGGTGTAGTGGTAGTAGTCGATCGTCCTCTAGTCAACCGTCTCCCCGTGCTTGTCCCGATCAGTGCCGCAGTTGTAGCAATGCCTCTACTAAGGTCTACATGTCTAGAGATGGAATACCGTGCGTCGGCGTGCTAGCACCAGCGCACACGACAGGGGTTATGAGAGTTGGTGGTTAGGGTTTCGACATGTGTGTTTCGGGATGGCTCCCTCAGTCCCCGCACCTCTCCTCATATAACCTCCAATCGGATCCTTATCCGATACAAGTGGATATTTTATCCCACTCGGAGACTATCACCCGAACCCTTATCATTCTAGCCTATTAAGTGTGTGACCATGTAGGTCCATGTATATTTGGCCATAGGCTGAAAACCCCTTTTCCGGTCCATAAGTCAGTTACAGTCACTAGCAGAACATAACGACTCTCAAACATACATAAAGATCATATCGAATGAATCTATATAATGCTTATATACTGATCCCTTTGCCTCATGATACCAAATTGAACTCAAGGCGAGAAGCATGCCATCCTATGATAGCTCGATCCTTTCCTTGAACTTGTAGTGGATTACTCAGTTGTGATTGACTCTTCAACTACATTTGGCATGGCCATGCACTTTCTTAATCCAACCATATCGAGGGGCCTAGAGATATCTCTCCTATTATATAGGAGGGACAGATTCCATCTTGATCGATCATATTCCTTCGCATATTTCATAGTAAACCCGAAAGCTAACTTTATGACCACCCAGTCATGGAGTAGTGTTTGTCAACCCCTAAGTAAATTATTACACATGTAAAAAAACAATGACGATCTCAAGTCTACGGATTCTACCTACACTATGTATGAGACCAACTGATGATACTTAAGAATACAACAATTCCTGCATTGTCTCAAAGTGTGTTCACATTATTGATTTGATATCCCATATCCATGATCCATGAAATATGATCGTCAATCAATACATGTGATGATCTGTAAATTATAATTGTCCCATATAATGATATAAGATCAGGGATAATTTAGAATAACATCAAAATATGAATAAAAAAGTTTAGAAACCGTCTGTGATGATGGTTTTGAATTATCTGTGATAAGTCTTTCTATAGCAGTGAATTGAGGTGCTCCATCAATCATTTTCGATGGCGTTATTGTTATTGAACTTTCTACTTGACCTATGCCATCGCCGACCATGCATGTAGATGCATGCATAAAATAGGTAGCTAGGCTGGCTGAATGCTTATGAAGAGTTCGCCTAACCTCACCTCTCCATTTTGATTCTGGCTAGCTCTCCATTTTGAATGCTTATGAAGAGTTCGCCTAACCTCACCTCTCCATTTTGAATGCTTACGGGTGCGTCCGCACACCAAACGGTGATGTATATGAGGAAGCAATGCCATGATGCATGGTGAGACTATCATGCATATATTGGGATCTTTTGCCTGGTGAGACCTGGTCATTGCGGCTGTAAATTTCCTGTATGGAACAAAGTGTAAAATTTTCGAACAGTACCGTGTATACGCCTACAAGTTCTGAGGTAACTCCGATCCAATTGAAGCAGTAAACAAACCCATGCAAATCAGAGGTATCAGGCCAGGTAAATTTGCCGAACTCTGCCGCAAACCAAACAGCTCCTAAAGAGAACGCCAAGGTGGCATGCAACGCATGCGACGTGGCGCGCGGCCTGCCTGCGTGACACCGTCGTCCCGGCCGTCCTCGCTCGCACGTACACTCCCTCGCGTCTGTGTTTACGTCGACGACGCAGCTAGGCCGGTAGGGCTCCATCGCACGGCGCCGCGTGTGCGCTGCATGCGTAGATGCGTGCATGGGTTAGGATGGGCGAGTTCCAATGCGATAGCTAGCGTGGGGGAACGGCTCAGGTGCAGGGGCCCTGCACTTAGCGCCGTGCAGGGGCGCCCCAGCAGCTGACACGTGTCCCGCGAAATTCAAAAAAATTCCGAAAAATTCGAAAAAATACTTTTTAAAATCCGAAAAATTGTAAAAAGTATTTTTTTAAGTAGAAAAAGTATTTTTTTTGAAGTACTTAAATTTTTTTTTGATTTTCACTTTTATTAAAAAGTATTTTTTTAAGTACTTAAAAAATACTTTTTAATAAAAGTATTTTCACAAAAACTACTTTTTACAATTTTTCGGATTTTAAAAAGTATTTTTTCGAATTTTTCGAAATTTTTTTGAATTTCGCGGGACACGTGTCAGCTGCTGGGGCGCCCTGCACGGCGCTAAGTGCAGGGGCGCCTGCACCTGAGCCGCGTGGTAGGAAACTCCATCCCGTCCTGGCCTCGCCTCGGCCTTTGTCCATTTCTTGCTCATAATATCAATATGGGCGGTGCGCATTATGGTACGGTTGGCTGGCAACTTGGCGCCAGTTCCTTTTTCGTTACGGGACCCTCTCTAGTCTCTCCTCTCCGGCCTCTCCTCTGAAAACAGGTTGTTACGCTCTCAACTAGCTCGAGGTCAAACCTGGACTAGATTTTAATTGCCATATCCATATGCAAAGAGTATGTTGCAAGGGAGAGAAGTTACCCCATGGCTTGTCAATGATGAACGATGGCTATGTTTTGATGCTACTTACTATCGCGTATGAAAGTGAGAACTTTTCCTCCCGATCTGGTCGCCTTGGCCCTGTTATTTACAGTTTTTTTTTGTGATTTTTAACTTTGATTTCTCTAAAAACTAAAATAAACAGAGCGATTTCTCCAATTCTCTTTTTAAACGACTGCTTGAGTTTAATCATATGCGCACGTCTATCGCTATCTTAAAAAATACAAATAAAATCATCAATCTAAGTAAAAATCTATTAGTTATAACTAAAAACCATCAGACAGAACCTTTACTGTTTAATCAGCAATCACGCCGTGATCATCATCCGCCGCTGCCGGAAAATTCCCAACGTACGCCCATCCCATGACTAGATGTTTCCTGTTCAAACACATCGGCTTCGCCTTGAAGCGACCGTTTCACATCTCGACGTGGTCAAATCTACCCCCATTTCACCAATAAAATATGCTTCATGTACAGCCAGTAGTCTCCAATATTGCCATGCTTGTCGCCCCCTAGGAGTTTCCAGGAATTACA
Organism: Dendrocalamus latiflorus; assembly: GCA_017311315.1. Lineage (NCBI taxonomy): Eukaryota > Viridiplantae > Streptophyta > Magnoliopsida > Poales > Poaceae > Dendrocalamus > Dendrocalamus latiflorus. The sequence goes on from CM029631.1 coordinate 6,075,064, forward strand.
TACAGGTCCTTTGGATCATGGAAAAACGGACTCTCTACGGCTCGGGTTGACACATGTAGCAGGCGACGACAACATTCTGATCAGCAGTAGTAATTTACATGCCAGCTGAAGCACACCGTCGCTCGTAGCTAGCACCACTAGCTAGGTCTCTTGAAAGACCGTGCAGCGTGCACCCTGCGTAAGAACCTGGGTTTCTGCGACGCGCGTCGTCGTGGCTTACAAACCACGCCCCCCTCCCTGCATGGCTGCATTGCACGAACTGCTAGCTTCTTGGGCTCGGCATGTCATTTGGATGGATACTGCTAGGACTAGTACTTAATTAGACGGCAAAAACCTACGCTCTCGCCATCATTCCGATGGCGCTGGCACACGCGCGGCCCCATGCACATGTTCGCGCGCCTTTTGCCCCCCGCGCATCGTGCACGGGAACCCGAGCTTCCCCGGCCTATGGTACGTTCTCGCTCTACAAAATCATGGACGAGCGAACGTATGCGCGGCTCGATCTTACATGAATCTGGTATCACAACTGCACGCAACAGCTTGCCTTAGAGCAAGTACAATAGTATAGCCAATTTATCTATAGTTTTTAAAAAAATAGTTCATACAATAAGGTAGCTATTACAATAACTATTTGCCCCCACGTGTAAGAGAGTGAAATGCATATTTTTACGTGATATAGCTAACTGTAATTTAGTAGCCAGCTTCCTTCTCTCTTCCTTTCTCTCTCTACCACGTAAGATTTAATTGATATTATATTTGCTATAGGCTGCTGACTAAACTTTATTGTACTGCTCTTATTGCACACTGGTTTTGTTGCGCTCGGCTCGGCCCTTGTGAAACGGCGTTGACTTGCTTTCGGGTTGCGATTGCTTGCTTTGAGTTCCGAGGCAGTGTATGTGACTAGCTAGGATCGAGTAGCACATGTTGCTCTCTCGTGCTCGATCGAGAAAACGGGTTTTGGTTTGTGCTCTCGGGTAAATCACCAAAATATATATTCCTGGGTAGTGAGTAATGACAAGCTAGGTACGTGCAACCAACATTCGTCCACCGCAATTAATACCCAGGTGCCAAGCACGTCCTTGCACAGGCAAATACACTGGTTCTGGCGTGCCGGAAGACCATCTTGTAGCAGCTGGCAAGAAACGCCAGCGAAGATTTCCGAGAGAAGCGGTGCAGAAAAGTGGGTTTGGAACTCGGAAGCGGCAGCCTCAGAGCAAGTACAATAATGGTCTTATAGCTAAGCTAGTCAGTATTTTTGCTGATGTGGAGGAGAGAAGAGAGGAGAGAGATGAGAGCTTGGCTCTCATGCAAGCAACAAGCTGGGCACGGGAGCATATGCAGTGGTGGGCCAAGATAATAAATGTATGTGAGGAGGAATAGGAAAGAGAATGTGAGACATGGTACCACATAATAATAAAAAAACCTTTTGTAGACAAATAGAAGACAAATTATTGTATAACTTGGCTCTTATAACTTGACTTATAGCCAAGCACTTGGCTCTATTATTGGACTTGCTCTCAGACTGTAACTGTTTGCACCATAGACGGTTCGAAAACCGTCTGTGATGACCTCGTATTATTACTGACCCATAAATTCAGACGGTTCACAAAACCGTCTGTGATAACGTTTTTGAACCGTCTGTAATAACCTTTTCTGTAGTAGTGGGTAAAGATAAGGGCCACTCCTCCAACAGTAACAACGAATTTTCTTTGTGTTAAACCAATGTCCTAGCTACAGGGTCTTTCTTATTACTAGCTACTGTAATACTCCCTCATTCTGAATTACTTGTCATTTTGGTCTCTACTCCATATATCAAGGCAGTGTTTAATACTGTTACATATGACCAGTTTAACTCTCCTTATTGAAATGGCCCCGATCGTTTCGGCTTCTGGCTTATTTTTCACTATTCCTAAATTTCGTCTTTTTCTGATTTTTTTAGTTTTTTACCGGTTCTTTTTTCCTGTATTCGTTTGCATTACACGTGATGGGCCAACCCATTTTTTCTATTTTTAAAATTTTTTAAATTTAATTATACCAAATAGGCCACCTTCAGCTACAGTGCAATTTCAGCCAGCTACAGTAAAATACGCCATAAACTACAGCCCAACCGATCATCACCTTAATGCTCAAACTCCACCTATCCAACCACTTATTCAATCTGGTCCCAACAAGCCAGCAGCAGTGAAGGCGCTAGCGAAGGAGAGGAGTCATGGACGAGCTCAGCCTCGACCGGCGCGAGCGGCGGGCGTTGCTCCAGAGGTTGGGCGGCCTTGCCTACTGGGTGACGAGCGAGCCAGGGTTGAGCGCGGCCGAGTCGCGCGCTACAGTGTGGGCGGGCAAAGTGGCGCCGATGGGAGCATATATGAAGGATAAGCCACGGACAATCTCTACTTTCAGCTTGACGTTCAGATCAGGCAGCACCTCCTCACATCGCTTTGCCCTGTCAGCTTCACGGACGATCTCCTCTTGCAGCTTGATATTCAGATCAGGTAGCATCTCCTCTCGTCAGCATTGGGAACCATCTCCTCTTGCAGCTTGGCGTTCAAATCTGGCAGCATCTCCAATCCTATTGGCAACTTGGGCACTCGCTCTCTCGTACTGCCGTATGTATTGGAGACTAGTATGTGAGTCTAATACAGATGACTAGATAAGTATGTATACAAATCTTGCCGTGGAATGGAGGGAGTAGAGGATGGTAAATCTCAAAAATTTTATTAGAATGGAGGGAAATGTGTATTAACTTATCTTAGAAACATGCCAATGTGGTTGGCTGTTAAGTGAGTTGAATTAGATTAATCAATACGTGACTATCAGCTTTAATAGGGACTCTTTGGGAAACACTGACTAGAAAACCCATAATGTCATCTATTTGAGAACAAAAATGAATTTCTAAAATGTCATTAAAAAAATCAGAGGGAGTAGTGTAATCCTTTTATCCTGAAGTAGTATATGGATGATCTGTGTGTTACCGATTTTAATTTATATGCTTTGTAATGTACCTAGGCCGAATCCTATTATTGTAATTTTTGCACTATTTCTTAGAGACCATGCAAGGTCTAGAATAAGTTTATGATGAATAATTGGCACTTGGTTGAGTTAAAATTGAATTTCGCAAAAGTTTTAGAAAATTCATATTTTACTTTGTGTTGTCAGGTTTCAAGTGGTTTGATCAGACCTGGGATGGAGGTCAGACCAGTCTTGTCCTATTCGTTAGGTTTTGGGGAAGGTGGTCTGACCGACTGATGGTCGACAATCTGACCGCCATGGAGAGAGCAGCCAAACCGGTGCTGGGCGGTCTGACCGGCCATGACTCGACGACCTGACCGTCTTTTCGAGAGTAGATATGTCTAGGATCCAGAGAGTTTCCGATGGGTCAGACATGTCTGGGGTATTGACACTACTACAAAAAGGGTCATCCTAAATGCTTCATCATAAATGGTTTGATACAAACTGTCAGTGATAAAGTTACTACAGATGATTTTACAAGATGGACCGTCTAAGTTCACCGCGATAAAAAAGAACAGTCTGTGATGACCTACTTATCACAGACGGTTTTTTTACCAATAATAGTTTATGATAATATTTCAACTTACCCATTCTTGCCGAATTTGAATTTCCGGCTATCTCGCTGGATTTGCTCTTTAAAATAGAAGGCTGGGCTGTTCTTCTCCTTATCTCCTCTTCTCTCTTCTCACTTCTCCAACACTCTTCTCCTCATCCCCTCTTCTCTCTTCTCACTACTCCACTTCTTCTTGCCAAATTTTCCCTTAAAAATAAAAGGCTCAGTTGATTACCTCTCTGAGCTCATTTGCCTCTGGTTGTGACGCCACAGTTCACTACATAAGACACTCTTGTTGTAAGAGTGTCTTGTGCAGTGTCACCATCATGACACAACGGTGACGCTGCCACCACTGGCCTCTCCTTCATGGCCGGTGATATATCCCCCACCCTCCCCTCTTTTTCTCGACGATTAGTTCTTCTGATGATTGATGGATGGCTAGGGTTTCGGTACTTGTTAAAGTTCATGTTTTATTGTAGAATTTATTGATGTGGTGCATGTGGCTGCTAATAGACTAGGCGCATACGACCACGATTTATGACCGCGCGCCTACGACCACGGCTTATGACTGCGCGCCTACGATCACGGCTTACGACTGTGCGCCTATGACTATGTCATACAAAACAACAAAACAACGACACCTACAACCTAAACAACGAGCCACCAAAAATATGGCTCCAATCATAAATAGGCCTACTTTGGTTCATCTAAATTCTCTGATTATAATGTTTTATAGCGTAATTAGAGAATGTTGATGAATTGAAAAGGTCCTATTTATGATATCACAAGAACGCGATCACAGATGGTTCTTAACTAGAACTGTTTGTGATAATAGACTATCATAGACGGTTCATAGTAAGAATCATCTACAGTAACTGTTATCATAGACGGTTCTAGTTAAGAATCGTACGTGATAAGGGTTATCATAGACGGTTCAAAGCCGTCTATAATAACCTTGGGATATTACTGACCCATAAGTATAGATGGTTCAGGAAACCGTCTGTGGTGACATTTCCGAACCGTATGTGATGAGCTTTTCTGTAGTAGTGTGATGAAATTGGATTTGAGTTGGTTTGAGTGTATGCACAACATGGGTTCTATTTCTTGGGTTGTATTGAGTTGCATGATGCATGTGTTTGACTAATGTGAGACAAGTACATAGAACTTGGGCTCGAAAGGATTGCTTGGTCTTCAAATGTGCAGGTGGCTTGGAGAACATTAGTGATCGATGACAAAGGAACAGGACTAGGCAGGAAAGCTGATGTCCGTGTGGTCGAATAATTCCAAGTGAGGCTATGTGACTTAAGTGGGAATCATAGAGAAGATAAGGATAGTGAAGAGGTGAATTGGTGCATGTGGTGCACTGAGTGGCAAGGCCGATGCACGTAGAGATGGTTCAGGGGAGACCAAACGAATGAAGACATAACAACTAGTCATTAGGTACTATGGGCTACATTTCAAAATATGCAGGGATGCTTTGATATGAAGGTGAAGATGGAGTCAAGGGAAAGTGTCCAAAAGATTCGAAGGTATTTTGGTAGTTGGTCAAATTAGAAGTGGTTTAGGTCAAGGAGAGCCGAAATTGTTGAGTGGATTAATCTTTACAGGTTCAGTGGATTGAGTTTTGTAAATACTTTGAGAAGCATACATAAATGCGCAAAACCTATGTTATATTGGGTTAACGGGTTTCCCCGGGTGTTTTAATAGGTTGGACCCATTAGAGTTTATTGCTGATTATTAAAAGGGAGGAGAGGAGGTGTCAGATCAAAGAATTCTAGGATCAAGGTTTTTGTTCTTTTCACTTTTCCTTCTTCCATGGTTTGAGAGAGAGTTGGAGAGGAAAGAGTGATAGTTGAGGAGCACTTTGTAATCTCTACATTGCTGTAATCCTTCCTCTTTATGTGGTAATGAAGATCAAATGTTGCCTCTCATAGTGCTTCTTGTTCATGTCTTGAAATTTGCTTATATCTTGTATTCTTAATGTGATTTCTTCTCTCCTGAGTTTTCTTAGTCTTGTTGTGATTCATCATGAGTAAGAGATGCTAAAATATCCTAATTGATCAATCGTTGCCCATCTAGATTACATCTATAGTAAGAATTAAGATTATGTCCAACTCGTGAGTTTTAAGCAAGATTTGTGATTTCATGATTCGTGGGAGTTCTAAGTTAAATTACTTTGCTAGGACATATGAGAATAGATCTAAAAGATCTCATGCCTTACATCCTCACAAGCAAGAAGTAATTTAAATTCTAGGGTTTTTGGTGTTCTTATGACATAGATTTGATTCTTCTTTATTTTAGTAAACCCTAGCTCAAGAACTTTGTGATTCCTGATTGGTTTAGATTCCTAATGTATTGAAAAGTCTCATGCAAAATTTGAAAATGTTTGGATGAGATCTGCGTTTTGACCCGAGAGGTTTTTAGGTATAGAAACAAGGGACTAGTCAGAGCATCCTTGTCTTTGCGGTCAGACCGGTCGTGGCAGTCTGACTAGCTTTGTGTAACGACCCACGTCGTTAATTAACCCTAATTAGCGAATTAGGACGTTAAGTAGGATTAATTACATAAATGATAATCTAAAAAAATACGAGGAAATTTAAACTTTTTCTACGTAACCGTATACATTGAAACCAACGAACGATAAACGAATACGTTACTACCGTCGATGAGGGCGCAGACCAAATTGTAAAGACTAGAGCTAGATAAAATATACTTGCACGACAAATAAAAACTTTCAAGTCAATTAAAATATATATAACAGTCCGTAATACAATTGTGTAATTATTACAATTCTTGGACAACAAATCAAGTCACATCCCTTGAGCTACAACTAAAACTGGCCTAAATTAAATAAAGATATTACAACTCTTTTTACATTAATAACGACAATACAAATTACTGTAAGTTTACAAGTCTCAGTCTTAATCAAATGACCGTCTCGCAAACTTAGATAATTGCAACACAATTGCAACATTAGAAACTACATTCGAGTAACATACAATATTCTGTATACATCAATATTAAGAGAAAGCCCGATTACAATTTAGGCCATTTCATACATGGATCAGACTATCGTCGAGTTGCCGTTACCTCGTTATTCATTTGTGATTAAACAATCAAATTATAATACCGAAAAAGACCAAACAAAAGAGTAATTGAAAATAAGGAAATATAAAAGAAGTGTTGCCGTCAGAGCCCTAAGGATTAACTTCGGGCGGGGTAATCCGTTCACAGAGATACCTGACCGTCCGGGGGCCAGTCGGCACCTCTCACAACCATAGGCTCATCACACGGTATATATATATACAAACCTGTTTTGAATATAGGAATCCAACCAAGGCAAAGGCTAGGTGAGCACAAATCATCCCAGCCAAACCCACAACAGAGAAAACACCTGTCAAAGCCCTCACCATGCAAATATCCATCACAGTGAATCAGATAGCACCGGGCCAGAGCAACCACGCCCAGGGAGTATCGGCAGCCAACAAAGCCTCACGGGCAAGCCATCCACCACAATATCCCACACTGCATACCAGTAGCCAACCCGAGAGCAAAGAGCACAGAGGGACAAAGCAAGGTAAGGTAACATTCCCCAAATTCTTCCAGCCAATCCCCAGACCCCAGAGGCATCGTCACCAAGTGGAGCCGAAGGCCAGGGAGTGAAGAACCGACAAGCCGAAGGAAGATGGGGACGTGACGGCCACAGGAGAACCGCAAGCCAGCAGCAAGCCTCAGCCACCGTCAATCGACCACCACCCCAACCCCAAACCCTAGCATCCCGCACAGGCACCAGTGCAGGTAAACCCCAAAAGCCCAACATCTATGCAATGCCATTATTCCATTCCATCCAACATAGGCTAGCAAGTAGCAACCATAAGCATTCATCCACAATAGAACACATGAACCATAAGCATATCACCGGAAGTAGCAGAGGAGAGAAGAGGGTTACCGTGAGGGCGGCGGCTGCGGGAGTCACGGCCGAGCCACCGGTTCACCGCCGCCAGTACTCCCCCGGCGCATGGCGACGGCTCACCGGCGAGGACGGCCACGGTCACCCGCCTCCCAATACCACACCCTAGGCAAAAACCCCACACGTTAGCAAATCACAAAAGTAAATCACGCAAAGAAATGGGGAAAAAAGAGAAGGAGCATCCGATTTGGCCAGATCTGGCCGGAGATCCCCAAGCGGCACCGGTCAGCCCGGCGGGAACGGCCGGCCAGAGGAGGCGTCGGCGGGGAGCCGGCGTGAGGGGGAGCGGCACCGAGGAGAGGCGCCGAGGCGGGCGCGAGAAAGAGGCGGCGTGTGAGGGGAGCCAAACCGGGCGGCAACGCTGGGACTCGAAGGCGGGGGAGAGGCGGCGTGAGGAGAGAGCAGAGAGGCCGAGAGAGTGAGAGGGAGGGGAATAGAGAGAGGGAGCCGGCGGAGTGGGTGAGAAAGGAGGAGAAGAGAGGGGAGATGAGGAGGCGTCGGTGGGGGAAAAAGGAAAAGAGAGGAGGCGTCGGCAGTAGAAAGGAGGCCGAAAACTCAGTGAAAAACCAAAGATGAGGAGGCAGTTAACCCTAGAGCCAAATAAGGCAGAAAAATAAGAAGATACTAATGGGAATCTTAGCATGAAATTATATAGACTATAATTTCCTGATCAATTACCATGAGATAGAATAACTATAAGCATGCTCATGCATATTATTAAGCTAATATTGCCAATTTCGCCATTAATCAAAATGATTAGTTAGAATGCAATAATTGGTAATTGCTTAGTCTTGCATTTAATTTGTGGACACTATTAAATTGAATTGGAAACTATTGCACTCTGTTTAAAAGGACGAAAGGAACAATTTGTGAATCCTGATTATAATTAATAGAAATCTTATGAGGACCAGAATCTTATAAATAATTGAACCGTAGATTAATTTAAGTCTAAATAGCAGGAAAAAGGCTGAATCTTCAAAGGGAACCATATCAGGGTAACGAGGAGACTCGGCAGTTTAATATAAACTCAGGCAAGCATTCCTTTGAACATATCTACAGAGTATATTCGTAAAACAAATATTTTGTATTACTCTAATCTCACCCTGCATGAAAGGAATAAAAGATATTTAATTCGAGCAGTGGACAGAAGAGATATGAGAAAAGAAATAGATGGCAACTGATGGAGCAGTTGGCCATCTAGGTTAATTAAGAGGGTGGGCAGAGGTTGCCAGGGCAAGGGATAAAGGGGCAGGAGTGGAACCTCTGCATAGGAATAGAATATAAGGGATTACCAACTTCATCCGTGTGAACAGACCGTACCAAACCGTATCAACCAACATTCCGTTTGAGGACGGACAGACTAGTAGCTCTATCAAAGTATTATATTCTCCACATGGGTAAGTATTAGTTAGGGAGTGGAACCCACAAGACTGGTTCGTTATCAGCAAGGTGGGCTATCCACAGCCGCGCGTAACCCAAGACTGGTTCGTTATCAGCAACGGGTGCGGCGGATCGCAAGAACCCAAGACTGGTTCGTTATCAGCAACGGGTGAGCGATGGGCGATATATTACGCCGTGGAGTGTTGGGAGATGGTCAGGAACCGCCCCAGCCAACAGTTAATGTCGCTTTCGGTGGGTCTGCGTGAGGGTGGTACACCGCTCCAGGCTACCGATTGTGAGTAACTGGGTGGAGATATAATTACTGAGATAGATGCAAACGTACTGTACTCTGATCTGGGCGCCGCATCTAAGGAATTGCGGAGAACCATGAGCCACCAGGATCAAGAGTGGTGAGGGGTAAAGTGATACAAGCTTGCGCAATGCTATCCAAATCATGAATTCATGCCTGTCTCCGGGAAAGGAGAATTACGGAAACTTATGGGGGTTTTTGCTGTTCATGCGTATGTTCAGTAGTTTTCTAAATTAATAAATGTGATCTTTCCAAAACCAACAAACCTTATTTTCTATAAGTCATGGAAAGGAAATTGACGATGAAAAAGAGTATTAAGATTGAGCATGAGATTGCAAAGAGGAATTGATGTTCCTACCAGTGTAATTGATGAGCATTTGGTGCATTTTTGTTAATAACGCTTGCTGAGTACTTTTGTACTCACCCTTGCTATTATCTCCCCCTTTGCTTAGGAGCATGTCAATTCAGAGAATGGCTAAGATCAGAAGAAAGCTACCTGGATGGAATACCGTGAACTCGGATTACAATTAGGAAAAGGTGGATACTCCGTATGGAAACATTTTTTTGGAAGTAGTTAGAATATTTTGTCTAAAGATTGTAATATTTAAGCCCTTGAGGCTTTGTAATCAATTTTAGCCCTGCGTGGCGATATTCTTGTAATATCGTGTTTTGTCTCTAATTATTGTTCTGCTGCAATACTCTGATAGGCTTATTATTCGTTAGAGCGATGTTTTATCGGCTAAAACGAATAATAATCCGTTGACTGGCGTTATTACCCCATGGTAATAATGCGGGTCGTCACACTTTGGGCAGAAGATTATTAATTTTGTTGGTTTAGATCTCTAGGTTTGTTTTGCTAAGCTTGGTTGGTGTAATCTAAATTTGGTGATTTTATAATCATTTGAGTGAAGATTTTTAAATACCGTCAGGAGAAAAGGTTCGAAAATCATTCACCTTCTCTGATTGACGGCAGTTGTTCTATCATCACGGGGTCAGGAAGAAGTCAATGGTTTTGAAGGGAAGACAACAGACGATGCAATTATAAACAGAGCAAAGCCAAAGTGAGAAAGCATCGTCGTGCTTATGCCAGGTTGAATGAGTTCTGTGTTAGCACTACCATTTAAGTCAGCTCAAAGCCGGTTTGACGCACATTTGTTTACAACTCCAACCATACGCACCAACTTTGCAAATTGCACTAATATTATGTACTAAGTGTTTCATTGGCCAAAAGGACACATCGCCATATATACAATGCTGCAGATCTCGAGTACGGTTAATTTACCAACACCTTGATTCTTTTCACAGATTAGGGATGGTTTGAGAGGTTTCACGCGAAACATACTTTACACTAAATAGTGATCTTGACATAATTGTACTAGTATATATACTCCACTTATATATGAAATGACAGATGATACTAGTACATATACTGCACTTATATAAGAAATGACAAATGAGGATGCGTGACAAGACTTGAGAAGAAAAGAACAAAAGAGAAGTCTTGCGAGCGAGATTGGGCGGAACCCAACGGATGCTGCCAGACTTGTTTACTCACTCCGAGGAAGACATCAAGATGCCAACGGCAACTAACCCGTTCTTTAGAGGGATAGTATAACGCATCACATAACCCTTTATGAGACAGAAAAACTCCAAAGCTATCTCTGCATCAAGGTAAAATTTTTCACTTTCCGTTGATGCAAAATTTCACTTTCCAGGTCAGAATCGTTTCCCGATCGAGGACAGATAATGCCTCAAATGTGGAGTACATAACTTCACCGGTGGTGGAGATATCTGCTGACAGCCTGACAAATTAGAACTGTACAGAAATATCAGCAAAAGAAATGTAGGAGTTCATTGCTATTTTTGCAGTCTTAATTCCTCTAGATCATTGAAAACCATGAGTGCTGTATTACTAGTTCTACACTTGATTTAGTATCTCTGATCTGAAAAAAACTGGATATTATTATGGTAAATGGATAACTATAGCGAAATCGGGAGACTAGTTTACAGGCCAAATCTAAGAACCAATCTCAATATTATACGCATCCTGTGGGGGCAGTGCTGCTCCAACCAGCCCCTTTTTAACCCTACTTTGGGAGGCCGTTTCTCGTTAACCAAGGAATGATGCATGCCTACGCCTCACATGGGGAGGGGATGGGAATCTTGGTTTGTTTACATGCAACGCATGGGGTTGTGTGCTTCTCCTCCCCCGGCTTCCTACGTGGTACCCACGGGGTTGGGATTTGTTACTACACCGCTCCATGAGTGCGTGGCCAATTGTACATTGTCCCAACGGTTCTGCGGGAGACTGCTACTTGGTTGCGGTTTATGACTTTTGGTTAAAATTTTTAAATTTTAGTTGTTTATGGTACATATTACGGAAAGAGAGATATTCTCTTGTGATTTTGGCTGGTACAGATATTGGGTTTTTGATGTGTACATCGTTTAACTTGTAGACTCTGTCTTGAGAAAATACTCCGTTTAAAAGTTAGGTACTGTAACAAAAACCAAAAGCCGTCAACTTCGAAGGAAAAGAACATGTCTGTACTACCCTCCTACTACTGATATCACCACGGGCCCATGCATAAGTCCATGGTGATAGTGGTGTTTCCTCCATGGAAAGTTGCTATTTCCATTTTGTGGTAGCATTTTCAACTGAAGTATATCTATTTTGTTGTCATCAGGTGTCAGATATATTGATCGTGTCACCGGTTAAATCAGGGTCTACAGTGCCAGAGAGATCTCGCACGTACGTTGGCTAGCTTTCAATCTGACGACCATGACAGAGAGGAACGCAACATTGTTTGCACCGTGCATCTCACATATAAGACCTGGAGGGAGCCACAGGCAGCCCTAGGATCCTCTAACGCGGATCTATGGCACAGTTACCATTAGGGGTGTAAACGGAGCGGATATTTCCCGACCGACCGTCCGTCCGTTTTAATTCGGATATAATTCGGAGCATTTTTTCGGATATCCGAAATTTTTGTCGGATACGGATACGGATTCGGAACATACATTATCCGACGGATACGGAATTATCCGGATAATTTTTCGGATAGTTACCGGATTATTATCCGGTAACTATCCGGATAACGCTGACGGCCCAGCCCAATCCGTCCGAGCGACGCAAGCGCGGGCCTAGCCCACTTAACCACCTAACCCTAATCCCTAGCAACCAGCGGCAGCGCCGAGCCGAGCGAACAGCGAAGTAGCGATAGCGAGCGGAGCGGCGGCGGCGCCCAAATTTCAGATCGAGACCGGCGCCGCCTCTCCGCCATCTCCGTCCCCGCAGACCAGCGCCACCTCTCCGCCTCCGCAGACCGGCCGCGCCTCTCCGCCATCTCCGTCCCCGCAGACCGGCGCTGCCTCTCCGCCCCCGCAGACCGGCGCCGCCTCTCCGCCCCAGCAGACCGCTGCCGCCGCCGCCTGCCTCTCCGTCCCCACAGACCGACGCCGCCGCCCGCCCGCCTCTCCTCCCCCACAAACCAAAGCCGCTGCCGCCCGCCTTCGCCCCCACGGACCAGCACCGCTGCCTCCACGGAACGCCGCCACCGTCAGCTCCTGCCTCTCCTCTGGAGTCCGACAGCATCAACAAGGGTAAGAACATATATTCAATCTTTATCCTTTTTGCTTATGGGTAATGCAAGATGACCATAAATAACAATGATCAATTAAGAACAAAAGTTATTCTGCTGATGATGATGACTTGACGAGGGAAAGTTTTCGTAACAGTTTAGCAATTGCATCTCAGTTTCATATGCTTCTAAATTATTTTTTCCTAATCAAAATCTCTAATATTCAGTACCAAAATACTGAAGAACAAGTTGTATACAGAGAAGAATGGTAACTACCACAGGTAAGCTTTGGTTTTCAGGATTTTTTTTGCAGCTATATAATAACAAAAAAGATAAATTGATTGGGCTAACTCACATGGTAAACCTTTGCTTCTGGGTATCTGTTTGCATTGAGAGACTGCTGAATTCCAAACCAAATATGAAGCTCCCCTATTAATATATCACCAAGAAAAATAGGTATAGCTGAGATTAATTGACATATCAACAGAGAAAATAAATAAAGACAACACTGAAGATCAGAAGTGTAGATGTGGGAAACACGTGTGAAGTGCACTTAAAAGGTAATGTGTTTGCTGCTAGGGTATATCATATGAACATTTCGTATAGAAACTTGGATGTTGTCCAGTATCTGCCAATAAGAGTCAAACAAATGCAACAAAATAATAAATCTTGCAGCACATCAATATTACTGTTGTTTAAAACCTCTTTCTTGGTACTTGACCGTTTATTGTGGTTATGACCAATCCTGGACCAGATTGGTTGTTGTAAAAAAGGGCCTTTTTATGGACATTTCATACTTCAACTTGAAATCTATGTTTTCTGTAGAATCTGTTTAATTTTGCATCCTTTTGCACTCAAATGCCTGGACAGGATACTAAAAATCGGTCTAATTACCTCGAGAGTAATACTAACCAGTAATTATCATTTATTCATTTGCAGAACGTCTCACCTAGTCATCTTCATTCAATTAAAAACTAATCTTCTTCTGATTTGGTTGTAGGATATTGATAATTTGAACTTAAATGAACTAGTGATGTACTAGACTACTTTATGAGCAATTCATACTTTTGAACTATGTTGCATGTAGCTAGTTAGCTAGTAGCCTACTATTTGTTTAACTAGCCTCTACAATTTACTTGCTAGTTCCTACTTTGCTAGTTAAAATTTACTAGTTGCTTAATTTGTCTCTGTCATCATATAAAATTTGCTTCCGCGCATTATCCGACTAAATATTCGTGACCGAGACTTACCGTATCCGGAGCGGCATGTATTCGATCCGTATTCGTGACCGAGAATATCCGTATTCGTATTTGTATCCGGCATTATCCGTATCCGACTCCGACTCCGACAAAAAATATGGAAAAGGATACGGGATGAGCAATATCCGTCCGTATCCGATCCGTTTTCATCCCTAGTTACCATAGTTAAGCCTTAGGCCGACCGAGAGGCCAGGAGACATCTTCCTAGGTAAGTAGTATTACGCAAAACATCTCTCAGATGTACCTTCGTGCTTCTCCATGCATGCATACAATCGTTTACTCCATGAATCATACCTATATTACAGCCGGGGGATTCCCCGGCTGTGAGCTGTGCCACGTCAGTTTTTTACGAAAAAGCCCCTGTATTTTTTGAAATTACGTAAAAGTTCTCCGTTCTCGCAAAAAGGTCCCTGTCAGCTTTTTCCCGGAAAGAACCCTCCACTTCACTGAAATAATGTATCTTTTGTTGGATAGCGTCCCGCGGTTTGCTAAAATTACGTATAGGTCCTTTTTTAGTTACGTATAGGTCCTTATAGGTCCTCGGTTTTTTGCGAAAAAGATCTTTAGTTTTTTTGAAATTACGCATGTGTCCTCGATTTTTTTATGAAACTCCCCGCGAATTATCGTCTCTTTTACTTCGATCCATATGGTAGCTAGCGCGGCGTGCGCCGCGCTTACGTAGCTAGTTACCTTGAGCCCACGATAGTAAAATGCTCCTAACTAAGCTAACAAAGACAGGTGGTACGTTAAACGACAAGTTTACAATTGCAAGTTCCAGTGACATGAGCCTCTTGTGCTATGGGATTGTGGGCAATGGCAGAGGCAGGATTTGGTTACGTATCAGGATCAATGGTAGAATGGTTTAAGCTATCTGGACCATGAAAATATTACCCAGGCTGAACTGAATTTACTTAAACTGTACACTATATATTTTTTCATATCTCAGACTGGAGTCTACCTTGTCCGGGATATGGCTACGCCCCTCACTGTGGGAATGGAAAATTGCTGCTAGGAAAGCAAGGAAAAATTAAGGCGCGTTTGCCCCGCGAGACCGCTGCTGCGTCCGGCTGTTTGGCCCAAGCGCGTGTGGGCTAGCAGCTCAACTTTACGTGTTTGTGGGATGCGTGGGAAGAAATCCACGTGCACGTCCAGGGCCTCGCCCACCGAACGGTCCGGCCCAGGTAAAGCAGAGATCTCGGCCACTCGAAAAACTACGCGCCGAGGACGCGCCACGCCTCCCGCCCGCCGCGCACCGCCGGCCACTCGCTCCCCGTGCCTCACCGCTCGCGTACTCGGCACGCAGGCGCAGGAAGCTGCTGTACGTACGGGCAAGGCCTCGTCTTGGTACGTGAGTCCGCCGCCGCCGTTCGCGTCCGCCACCATGCCGGTGGCCATCTCGCTCTCGCGCGCCCCGCTCCCCACCTCCCTCCCTCGCGCGTCGTCCACCCGGCGCGTGCCCGTCTCGGGCACCCCCGCCTCCCGAACATTCGGGCGCCAAATCTTCGACCGTTCGCTGACCGTCTCTGCCACGGCAGGGGCTTCTTATCCTTCTCCCCCGGACGCTGGCGCCCCCGTGTGGGACGCCCTCGGCGGCGTCTCCGTCTTCACCGCGGACACCGGCGACGCCGTCTCGCTCAGGGACTTGTGGGACCCCGCCGAGGTCAATTCCTCCTAAAATTACTCTCTTTTTTTGCATGATGCAAGCAGAATGTTTGGGAGCTCGTATGCTGAACTCTTGCTGTTTATGTTATGCTATGCGTGCGTAGGGGTTGGCCGTGGTCGCGCTGCTAAGGCATTTCGGTTGCTTCTGCTGGTGAGGAGATCGAGTCGAGGCTGCCCTTTACTAATTACTAGCACGCTGCGTGCTCACCGTGTTTGCTTGTTTGCTCATCGGCTGCTAACTTTTCGCCATGGTCACATGCATCACGCAGCTGGGAGCTGGCGTCTGTTCTGAGGGACTCCATGGCGAAATTCGATTCGGCCGGCGCGAAACTGATTGCCGTCGGCGTCGGCACTCCTGCTAAAGCTCGCATTCTTTCCGACCGGGTAAACTTGTGCTGAATCTATGTTTGGCGTGAGTAGGGAATTTACATCGTTCTTGAGCAATCATCCAACGTTAGGACAGGACTAGTGCTGTCTTACCAGAGTATCATGTCCTTTGGAAATGTTGTGATTCTGTTGGATGGAGCTTGACTTTCTCTGAGATTGCGCATTGCAGCTGCCCTTTCCTTTGGATAGCTTGTACGCCGACCCCGAGCGCAAGGTGATCTGACTACACCCTCCATTTGCTATTGTGAAGATACAAAACGCTTGTTGTTCTCTTGTCACAATCCAAGCCAGGGCGGTAATTTGGATTGTTGTAGTAAGATTTGAACAACAGCGCGCTAGATGTTTGTGTATATGAACATGGCACTGTCATGACAATGCATGCTTATATGGCTAGATATCTGGTGATTAGTTCACATAAACTGCATCAGTGGCTGAAGATAATGGTCATTGGAATACAGCATATGCTAGTATGTATGTATGACTTTGGATTAATCTTTTCAGGCTTACAATGTCTTGGGCCTGTACCATGGTTTAGGTCGCACGCTCTTCAGTCCAGCTAGTGTAAGCATAAAGCATCGTCCTTCAGCGCTGCGTAATTGACTTCTGACAGTGCAACTCTGAACTACTTACACTAACGCCACTAAACGGTGATGTCTATGAAGGCGAAAATATACTCGAGGCTCGACTCCATCAAAAAGGCAACGAAGAACTACACGTTGGAAGGCACACCAGCTGGCCTGACGGGTGTCTTGCAGCAGGTTATTAATGCCGTCTTCTTTCTCTTCTTCTGCGCATCTATATTTCGAACAAAGTTCTGATGTTCTACAGTTTTGCTTCTGGTCCTTCTGGATCTTATCCGCTGCTTATTGCTCGTGTTAAGTTTCTTCAGGGTGGGATGTTTGTATTCAGAGGGAAAGAGCTGCTGTACGCGTGGAGAGATGAAGGCACAGGTGATCATGCTCCTTTGGATGATGTCCTTAGCATCTGCTGCAAAGCCCCGGCTGCTTGACGTTTTTGTTAGTCAGATATGTACTGTAATGCTCAGTATGCCAAATAGACAGAAACTGGACTCGAAAGTTCCGGTTGTTTGACATTACACCTTAGCGTGTAATCGGCTAATGGCCACGTCACGACATGTCTGATGTCCCTAATACGACGTTGACTGACGGAAGGACTAGGTGAGTATTGGTAGATTCCTCGAAGTACAGGGACGCAAAACACACAGTTTTACCAAATCAAAACACAGAGATATTAAGCACCAAAATTCTATGGACCCTGTCAGACCGTAGCTAAAGGACAGTTATGTTGGGATTATGGGACTATACTAACGCAAATTAAAATTCTTATCGCGTAAACCAGAAAACGCATAAGAGATCATAGAATGTTATCACTAGATACGCAGTACAGCGAAAGAATAGTTAAAGCAATATAGTTCAACGTAGCGTGCGTCGGTGTAGTGGAAGTAGTTAATTGTTCAATCGTCCAACGTCTTTGGAAAGCGATCCTCCGAAGCTGATCGTCCTCTAGCATTAGCCGATCTCTATAAGCTGATTGTCTTCTCCTCTGATCATCTTGTTCAACGTCGTAATCGTAGTAGCGTCTCTATCGAAGGCCACACGACCATGCTAGAGGTTGTGTTAGACCGCCATAAAAAGGTTTATTCTCCCGGAATGTCACATCTATACTCACAAACAATTTCTTCTCAACTGGACACCAACATTTGTAACCCTTCTGAGTACTAGAATTAGCCTACAAATATGCACTTCAACGCCCGGGGATCCAACTTGCTCACCGATGGTCGATGATCTTTCACAAAGCAAACACATCCAAACACTTTAGGAGGAACCACATAAACATTGTTTCCCATCAATAACTCACATGGAGATTTAAAACTCAACACCTAAGAAGGCATCATATTGATTAGATATGATGCAGTCAGCACAGCTTCACTCCATAAATTCTTTGGAAGATTCATTGTGAATATGAGAGATTAAGCTACCTCCAAGAGGTGACGGTTCTTCCGCTCTGCGACCCCATTCTGCTCTGGCGTGTCTGGACAGGTTGTCTGATGCACAATCCCTTTAGCTGAAAGAGAGGCTGAAAATTCTTTGTTAACATATTCAGTGCCATTATCTGTTCTAAGAACACAGACTTCAGCATTGAACTGTGTTTGAACATATGGCGAAAAATCTCTAAAACAGGCAAAAGCTTCAGACTTGTGCTTCATCAAATACACCCATGTCATCCAAGAAAAACAGTCAATGAAAGTAATAAACCATTTGAATCCACTTATAGAAGTAACTGAGCATGGCCCCCAGACATCAGAATGTATTAAATGGAAACTATAACTTGTTCTAATATGTTTGCCAAACTGACAAGCATCGCACACAAACTTACTACGCTCCACCCTATTCATAAGTTCCGGCTTAAGCTTCCTAAGACTCTCGAAAAATAAATGACCTAGCTGACTGCTCCAACATTGCTTTAGCTTCAACTCCACCAGTCAATGCAACAGTTAGAGCTGCATCAGCACCTCCTATCTCCAAATACCACAGTTCATCACGCCTGATGCCGGTCCCAAGTATCCTCTGTGTCCCTCTCCTGAAAGAAACAAGAATCCCGATCAAAGATTACAAGACAGTCCAGTTGATTAACAATTTTGCTAACTGAAAGCAAATTAACTGGAAATGAGGGAACATGCAAGACAGAAGACAAAGTAATGGAGGGAGTGCATTTGATGGAACCCTTTCCTGTGATAGGCTGAAAGGTTCCATCTGCTGTTTGGACTACTACTTTATGAGGTGGTGGACAATGGAAATATGTATGAAATGCTTCTAATGACCCTGTCATATGCCTAGATGCACCCGAATCAATGATCCATTTTATGAAGGATGGTTTAAATGATGCAAGTGGCTGTGCCTGAATACCTGTGCCCACATGGGCATAGTTGGCAAAGTTACCAAGGAAGACAGAAGCCTCATCAGGACCCGATGTAGCTTAACCTTTTCTCTTCAAATTCTTCATCTTCTGCCTGTATGCCCTGAACTCTTCTAATTCTGATGGCTCAAGCATTTCTGCACTATCACCCTCATCTGTGATGTCCAAGTTGGAGCATCCACCAGTTCTTCCCCGGCATCCGCGACCATGACCACCTCGTCCTCGAGTGGTTCCTCGGCCTCCACGACCTCCTCCATGTCCAGCATTGCGCGGTGAAGGGCAATTCCAGCTGATATGTCCCTTCTGGCCACAGTTGTAACACACTCTGTCATCAATCACAGGTGCTGCAAGAGCAGAAAGGACGGGAACTGGAGCTCCACCAGATGTCATCACCTTCTGCCTGGATTCCTCTTGACTTAGTGCTGCTAGAACCAGATCCATCTTCGGAGGAGGAGACTGATGGCAGATCATTGCCCTTCTGGTCTCATACTCCGGATCCAGGCCCTTCAACAGGTGAATAACACGCCTCCTTTCCACTCAAGCACTGACAGCTATAGCACTAGCAGCATCAGGAACAATTAGTGGATCATAATGGTCAAGCTCAGACCATAATTTCTTCAGCTCAGTGCTATAATCAATAATGCTCATCTCTCCCTGTTTCAGTGCATCTATTTTTTCTTGGATTTCCATTACAATCATCATGTTACCAGTTCCAGAGAACTGAGTAGCAAGTCTTCCAGACCTCAGCAGTACTCCTGATCGCGTCCACCAAACCCGCAACAGATGGACTAAGAGACCCCGCCATCCAAACAACCACAAAAGAATTAATTGTTTTCCATACCTTCCAGGCAGCACTGGTCTTGTCTTCCGGCTCCACACAAGACTCCTCAATGTAGTGCTCCAAATCCCTTGCTTCCAATGCCATCTTCACCTTCCGAGACCAGCTCAAGTAATTTCTAACTCCCTCAAGCTTCTACTCTATTGGGAATAGCTCCAGCCTCTGCAATGCATTATCTGATCTTGGAACTGACCCATATGGTGAGGACACATCTCCTTTAGCCGCCAATAATCTTGCCATCCCTTCCAAGGTCTCCTTCAACTCCTTCGTGCTAATCTCGAAATCCATCACGAGCTACTCACACGCATCCGGCGGCTGATACCTCACATGCTGATGGACCATGTGGAGGTGTCCACATGTGAGTATGAGTGATGAGTAATTGATATTAGTTTGGGTAAGTCGAGTTTGGTTTGGGTGGTTCGGACCTATACGTTGCGTGGCGCAACGGGCTCGATCGGACTTAGTCAAACTTGGTCGTATGGATTAGGCTGCATATTCCGATGTTTCGACAGGTTTTGACTTCGTCATGAGTAAGTATGATGTGCTCATGCTATTTACGCTTTCATGTATCGAGCGGTGCTATTTGATGTGTTTCTTGTCTATGTGACTGCAGGATGTCGAAGCGGAGCTGTGGTGAGACACGAGAGACCGAACTAGACACAGTGAGGTGTCGAGGTCAGAACGGTCAGATGTGTCGAAGACGGCGGAGATTTGACGTGGTTGCGAGTCGTGGACGACAAGGAGCGCGGAAGCTTCCCGGAAGGTGCAGGAGGGGCGAATCGGGAATTTCGCAAGGCTGCACAAGCGGGAGCCGGCTCCGTTGGACTTAGCGGGCGTAACGGGGTGGAAACCCGTTAGCCGTAGGCTATAAATATAAGGTGGTGGATGCATGCCCACTTGAACACTTGAAGGGTTTTTAGGGTTTCCTTTAGTCAAAATAGGCTTTAGAGTTTGTTTTGGCTTTATGCTTTAGTTGTTGAGAGTTGTTGGTGGAGGCAGAGTTGTGTTCCCTCTATGTCCCCTTCGATGGTTTCTATGTGAACTCTCTGTGTTAGTATTCATCCCCTCTCAAACATGTATGGGTTGTGCTCTTGAGTTGGAGAGGGAGATGATTGAGTGGAGAGTCTTGTAATCATCTTTTTGTTTGAATGTCCATGCGTATGGGGACGTAGCTATCTGTAATCCTTGTGATTGGATTGAAAAATCTGAAGTTTTTCTCTGTTCATTATGTTCTTGCTTCGATGGCTCCTATGTGTGATTCTTGAGTTTTTGTGTTTGGAGTTGTTGCTTGCTGAGGAGTACCAAAATGGGTTGCTATGACATAGGAGATGCCCAAAAGCCATTTGGCTAGTTGATCCTATGAGCAAACCCAGTTTAATCTCAGATTTGGGTTCTATGTTTCCTCTGTTCATGTATTTCCTCTTCTAGGGTTTTGGTGCAATCTTGATTCCCTTTGAGAAATGGCATGAAATTTGATCTAGATTATTCCATGGCTATTGCTAACATATCCTCAAAGTTTCATTGCCAAAGGATCAAGAGTTGGAGAGTAATTTGAGTTTTTGTGCCTCACTCTGAAAAGGTTCAGTTTTGGGCAAATTCTGAATTTCTTGTTTTTGTGTTGATTTCTCTGCAATCCAAAGGTCCTAGGACTATTTGGGACATGTTCTTGAGCTTGTGATCTGAGGAGAATTAAGTTATAGCATCAATTCCTTGGATTAAGTTGTTTTAAGGTGTTCTCAGCAGCAATGCATGTTGCCTTTTTTGGCTGAAATGATTTTCCGCAGAGTCCTCTTTCTTTGGCCAAGCAAAGATTCCATTCTCCTACAGTGCTCCTTTTTATTGTTCGGCTGCAAGGAATCAAGTCCATTTCATTGTGTCTTCATTTGTGTTGGCAGTAAGATTCTGAGTTCCAAATTCTGTTCGGCAGAGCAGTATTGCAGCAGTTTTTCGGCTACAGTAAACTGAAATTTATCTAGTGCTCTTTCGGTTGTTTTTCTGTAGTTGGTTGCCCCTTGTTCCTTGCATTTACGACTGCATGCAGTGAACTCCATTTAGTGCCTTTTTCTTTTTATTTCTTTTGCTGATCTTTGACCATTTTGCTTGCAGATCAAACGGCATTATTTTCAGCTGATTTTTTTACTGATTACTCTCTGATTTATGCTGAATTTTTGGGTATCGCATGCGTTCCAGTTCTCAGCAAAATTAATTTTTTTGAGTTGCTTTGTTCTGCATCTTTTTGAAAAATCAGTGTGCAAATTTTCGAGGGCGTTTTTGAAGCGAGCGACATTCACCCCCTCTGTCGCCATTTCGGTCCTACACATGCATTCCGGCAGTGGTGGGTGGGGCAGCCGATTCCGGCGGCGGGGTTGGGGCGGTCGGCTGCGAGGGTTAGGTTTTGGCTCTGGTACCATGAGAAACGAGAGGATTTGGGAAAAATTAGATTTGAGCCTTCACGGGCGGGAAATTTAACTATTTGCTACTCAATGCCACCTATTCAAATGCCATTTTCTTTGTTGCAATTAACATTTTGCCACCTTTAACATGTGGTTGACTAATTAATCGCCACTTTCGAGCCCACGAGGCGCCAAATTACTGCCATGTCAGCATCCTTCGCTCCCGAGCGAGCGGGGACGAGGCGCGGGCGGCGGTGCGGCGCGGGCGCGGGGACGGAGGCGCAGGTGCGGCGGTCCAGAGCTAGGGGACCACGGGAAGGGGAGGAGAGGAAAGGTACCTGGAGGTCCACGCCGCCGTCGCCGGTTGTTCTGTCGGCACCGCCGCCCGCGCCTCCGTCCCCGCGCCGCGCCGCCGCCCGCGCCGCGTCCTTGCTCGCTCGGGAGCGAAGGATGCTGACATGGCAGTGATTTGGCGCCTCGTGGGCTCGAAAGTGGCGATTAATTAGTCAACCACATATTAAGGGTGGCAAAATGTTAATTGCAACGAAGAAAGTGGCATTTGAATAGGTGACATTCTGATGTGACCACGCCACAAACACATACGACAATCGCGCCCAATATCAAGATTGAACTAAAGGTGAATTCGTTTCTTCAGCCTTCATATGTTACTGAGAATAGACCGCTACCTAATGCAAGTGATTTAATTGTGCTTAGGAATTTGGGAAAGGATGAAGGAAAGGGACATGGAGTCCTGGACATGCATGGAAGGAATAATGGAGGTCACCACGTCACTTTGGGACCAAGTCAAGCACGAATTCGAGTTGGACACGTTTTGGAATCAGACTCGGACTACTGCAATGGTGAAAGTTTAAACGGACGTAACTTTCTCATACGGACTCCGTTTGGGACGTTCTTGTACTGGATGGAAAGCTTATCAAGTCTACTTTCTAAAGGATTCAACCCCATCTTCAAATTCTATACGAGACAGCCGCAATCATCAAAAGAGTCCGTGTTGGTCACGTACTGGAATCAGATTCGGACTGCTGCAATGGTGCAAGTTGAAACGAACGTAACTTTCTCATACGGACTCCGTTTGGGACGTTCTTGTACTTCATGGAAAGCTTATGAAGTCTACTTTCCAACGGATCAAACATCATATTCAAATTTCATCTGAGCCGGCTGCAATCATCAAAACAATTCACGTTGGTTTTTGAGTCCGAGTCAAAAGGGTGCTACGCCACCACCAATTGGGCCCATGGGCCTTGTAACCCTAGAGCATGCACTTTGGACGCCCCTCCTGGTTGTTCTCCCTATAAAGGAGCCGCCGCCTCCCTTGTTAGGGCTTGGATTTTGTTGAGTTTAGGTTTAGCTATTATGCAAACTTCTGTTCTTCAGTTGTGTCGGACGACCACCTGTCAAGACAGCCTTCGGAATCCCACCTTTTGATTTTAATAGAAATATTTGCAATTTCAGATTGCTTGTTATCTTGTTCTTGCGTGTTCTTCGGTTGCATGCAGGAATAGACCTTCGTGGTTAGGTCAACCGCGTTCTTGGCACGGTTGATAACAACTTGGAGTGTGGTTCAGCGATTGCTAAGGCGCAAGCGACGTCGTTCGGTTGTAGTCGGATCGCAAGGGTCAACTCCGCCAAAATCGAAGTTATCATCCTATCGGAAGATCGGGACACCATCGCCTCATCACATTCTTAAGAGTGACAAATAGTTAAATTTCCCGCCTTCAAGAGCCCTATCCAGCCATAACCATCGTATTATATATCAAGGTAGTTTCCCAAAAACACCCTTGCAAACATATATTAACAATAGCAATTTGAGTTCCATGTTAGCTTATGGCAGCCTGGGGCAAAAGAAATAAGAATATATACTTCTGAGTTGCTTATTGTCTTGATCAACTCTCTTTTCACATCAACACACCCATCGCTTTGCTCAGAAGCTGCACGTGGTTACGTGGTATATTATTATGCTTTTGCTTGTGCAGGGTCCGTTCGTGCCACATAACCTCGCTGTGCAATTCCTTGTGTGCAATCGACAAGCATTTTTCATAAGCTTGGCATCCGATTGTTGTCGAAGACTGGGCTGATGCAGTGGTAGTATCTCCATGCATGCATTATAGGTGGAAAACGTAGAGAGATGTTCTGACGAACCAAACAGAGAACTTTGTCATACCTTATTATTAACTGTATAGGAGCTTAGTAGGGTTAGTTTGTGGTAGAAATATATTGATTATGGACTGTAGTACTGTACACGATGTTATGCACGTTACAGTATGGTAGTACTCCATACTATTTCTTCTGGAATGCTGTAGATCTATACAGTATGCAATTTGGTAGTTCTATTAAAACAACGGAAAAAATAAGGCCGCTGTATAGGTGCAATCGAATCGGATTTGGATAGATATTATTTGTATCGTATTTTAATATATATTTTTTCGGATTCAGAATCGGATACGGTAAAGCCAAATACGAATTCGGAGTTTCAGAGACGATATCATCGGGACATATATATGACGGTTTCAGATCAGAAACAAATAATATAGCAGATAGTATGTGCATATATAAAGGAATATGTACTGAACCATACCACCAACACTTCAAATCTTCAACTAGTAATAAATTCATCTAAATTACTTGAGTACGATAGCCGACACAACACAGGTTCAACATAAGCGATAAATTCATACATAAGTTTGAAAACCGATAAATTCGTACATAAATTCGAAAACCGATAAATTCATATACAAATTCAACATAAGTGGAAAGGATTGATGGAGACTGGCTAGAGTGGCTGGACTCTGGAGTTAGGTTAGGACTTAAATAAAATCTAGGCCGATTTGTGTTAATGATGGTTAATGGGCTGGGTTGCTTGGAGTACTAAATTGCTTGTCAGATATCCAATCGGATAGTTTCTAGTTTACTGTTTACCAATGCCATTCGGTCAGATTTTAGCTCTCCCGTTTTCATTACCATATTCGGCAATAACTATCCGGTATGGCGGTACCAATCAGATTCGGTACCAGATACTAAATTACCTTTCCATATTTTGTACCGATCGGATTCGGTACCGGGTCGATCGGGATTAACCTGTACCGGCTACCAGCTCAAATGGCCAAATCCCCACGCTCTGACAGAAGAAAATCGTAACAGGCCGTGTCACGCTCTTATCAATCCTATAGCATGTGGCAAAATAAGGGTGGATTCTTTTGGGCTGTGATTTATGGCTGTGGCTTTTGAATTCTAGTTTGTTTGCGAGAGACAGTACGTAGAGGAAAATACTTGCATGTGATTTTGGCTGGTACAGTTGAATTCGGTATATTTTGTACTACAATTTTCCTGTATACTTCATCTTAAAAAAGGTATTTATTTTGAATCAGTTACTGTTCATCCGTACATAAGTTGAAAGGCCAAAGTGCAAACGAACCAGGCCTAAATCAACTACCTTGTTATATGGTCACATGTCATAATTTGAAATAGGTCAAAAAATTTTTAAAGGTAATTATGTCTTATGGGATTTATTTCTGGCTCTAACCCACCCTTCTAAATGGAAGTTTGGTGCTTCCAGATACCTAGGAAAGTGGTACGTTGGAGCATGCCGGCCGTGTGAGATTATTCACCGCCGTTTATTGCTGGGATCTTTTGTCCAGCAAGATTTTTCATCAAAAGTTTAAAAAAATGTTGTTGGCTTCAGAAACCACTGTACCTTGATTAGGGGGTGGGAAATAGATACGAATTATCTATATTATTCGGTTACCATATTTAATATGATAAGAATACGGTATAGATTTTCCTATCTAATTAATAATTTCTCTCATATTTGTATTTGAATTCGTATAAAAAATATAGATGCGAACATGGTATAAATTTTTACCATCCAAAATATTATTTTATTTGGACTATTCATATTCGACGAAGCAATATACATATTTTATTGTAATATGACAAATTAGTTGGACAATTCTTTTACATTCAATGTGAATTCATGTTTTTGGGTGAAATAAATGAATTAAAATAATTTAAACATGACTGTACGAGAATAAAATATCATTAATATATTCATACTACATAAGTTACGAGAATATCCGGATCCGACCGAATTGAGTAGATATTTGATTCAAATTCATATTCTTTACGACAATTAATTTGTATTCGAGAAATATTCAAATTCAAATTTATATTCGTTTACAAAATACAAATACGAATATGAAAGAGATACTATTTGATTCGTATTCGATCCGTTTCCACCCCTAACCTTGATGAAACTACTCTATATCCAGTTACTACTCCTTTTTATATAATAGTAGAGATAATCTAAAATAGCTCAGATAGCTGAGTTCTTCTGCTAATCATGTATATTTGTTCCTTCTCGGTTGATTTAGTATTAATGTTGTATATTTTGCACAAAATCAAATTAGAAACATATGTATATCATACCTATCTTAGAGTCCGTTTGTCATAAAATGATAACACTCCTATATCCTGCTTTGGTTAAACTGTAAAATACACTGGATTTGTTATTAGCATACCTTATGGTAAAAATTTTTCGGGATTTGCTAGCGCTCGGATGTCCGATTTGGATACTTGTTTCGCACGCTCGGCTGCAACATTTTTTAATTATGTATGCAACATTTCAATTTCATATATGCAACAAAAAATGATAAAAATTGAAATGTTGTATATAGGAAATCAAAATGTTGCACATATAAAATCAAATAAAAATCTCGATGTTACACATATGAAATCGAAATGTTCCAACAAAGAAAATAAAGAACGATGTGAGTATTCTCATCCGCAATGTTTCTCGTCTATGTCTGCAACATTTTCGGTCATGTATACAACCAGAAAAAAAGAACAATGTGATTATTCGCATCGTACGTTCTGATACAACATTTTTAGATAATATGTGCAATAATTTTAATCACCGTATGCAACAAAAATATGTAATACAAAAGTTAATGTTGCATACAAAAAATATTACAATAAAAATATGGACAAAAAATGTTATAAATATAGACGAAAAAATATTATAAATATAAATAAAAAATATTACAGCTGAATGTCTGACGCTAGCGCCCGGATAGGTCCGGATGCTAGTATTTTCCAAATTATTCCTATGCAAACCATGCGTAGAAAAAGAATACAAATAACCATATTTTCCATGCGACGAGGCGGCAAATCACACTATTTCTTGTGATCGGCAACTCCGCGGCCAACGATTGCGCCGGGCCCGCCGCCCCTCGTCCACACCAACCACCGGAAAGCAAAATTTAGACCACCCAAACCCGAAGGCAAATCCATTCCAATTCAAACCCAAAAGCTCCCTTCCTCCCCACCTGCTCCACCGCCCCGCCCGCCGGCGAGAGGCCGCGACGATGCTGCTGGTGAGCCAGGCCGCGAACGGCTCCCTCTCCGCGCGGCGGCTGCCCTCCAAGCCGCCCGCCCCCGCTCCCAGCCACCGCGGCCCCAACCCCTATCCCCTCTTCGCCAACCCCCGCCTCCTGCGCCGCCGCCTAGCGCTCTTCGGCGCCGACGCGCCCCGCCGCGCGCCGGCGCCGCCCCCTCCCATCGCCGCCGCGGGCGAGGGCCCCTCCGGCTCCCCCGCCGCCGCTGAGGACCCCGTCCTCGTCGGCGTCGCCGACGACGGCGTGCCCCTCGAAGGCGTCATCCAGATTGAGAAGCCCGGCGACGCCGCCGCCGAGTCCAAGCTCGTCTCCTATGCGTAAGTTCCCCCGCGGCACTCCCGGTGCTCGTTGATTCGTTCGGTTGGCTGATCCGTTGGTGCTTGCATTCGCAGGAAGGTGGGGCTTTTGGCCAGCGGAGATTTGCTTTGTCTCCTGGTGTTCTCCGCGATAGGAAGGTTCAGCCATGGGCTGCCCGTTGTTGACGCGGAGACGTTCAAGACGGCGGACCCGTTCATTGCTGGTCAGAAAAATGCCACCGCCTTTTTTTCGTAGATGTTGACGAAGGGACTGCTCATAGAATCAAGTCTTGTGCAGGGTGGTTGCTAAGTGCCTACCTCCTTGGTGGATTTGGAGATGATGCCAAAGGACGCAATGGTTTGGGAAAAGCTGTTGTCGTTGCGGCCAAATCCTGGGTTGTTGGGATACCGGTAATCATCAGTCCTATTGCGAACTTAGACGCGTGATTGGAGTGTGCATATATCTTCTATCCTAGGTCAACAAAGATTTAGGTCGTATAATTTTGGGAATTGTGATCTTCATGAACATTCTCACCAATCTACTTAACAGGCAGGAGCCCATTCTATTGCTATCAATGAAGGTCATCTGTTGCTATCTTGCAATTGGCTGTTGCTGCCTTATATCAGCGCACTATTGATTTCATACCAGTGCACGTGTTCTACCTGGCTTCCACATAGCTCACCGTGTCAATTACATTAGGACCTACATTTATCTCTACATCTTTGTGCCCATACGACAATGTTTACCGTTTATTGAGGTGTTTAGGTGGCTGTTTGGTCTTTTGCCTGCTACTAGGTAAAGTGAGAAGAAAACCAGCACTTATTGGCAAAGATGTCTAACCATACTGTTTTGGTCCTGTAGCTTTTGAAGGCAAGTTTGAGAGCTTAGTGTTGGTCCTTTTCCCAAGAACCAGTTTGAGGATATGATTTCATGTAACTGTTCAATGAGTAATGGGAAAAGTTGAAGTGGATGGATTTCTGTATAGGAGGGCACAATAGTTTAGATGTTCTGACAGTTACTGCTAACCAGCAAATTCACCCACTTTTCAACCTCTTCTCATGAGGAAAGCCAAATAAGCTTGCCACACATTTGAATAACTTTTTGGTTGCCTGGTAGACATGCTTTGTTTGATATAGTTTTCATTGGAACTACCAAGCACCTTACCCCTACTAAGCAGATTTAGAATTCCCTTTATTGACTGATTGAGCAATGGATCCAAACAATAGGCCTTCTTTGCTAGGATATGGTTCTGTGTCCATAAGGAAAGCAAATGATGGCATTGTTTTGTGTTTGTCCTCAAGACACATGCGTTGCCTTTATAATGTCTTGTAAAAATGGAGTGTTTGGTTTTGTGTTTAGATTGTGGGCTTTTCCTCATATGGTTAATCTATTTTTTGCTAGTTTTTCTCCTTGGTGCCAGTCAAATTTTCTGGTGACCCAAACTTGAAGCACACTGTGACAGGTGTTGCGCTATTGAGATCATAAGTAAAAAAATCAAACAATCATGACATACTTTCGGATGTTTGTCGTTTTTGGACTGCAGCCAATCTTTTGGAGTTGTCTCCTGGTAGTAATAGTTTGGATCATCTTCTAAGATGATTAGATTTGTGTGTCAATCTATCACTCAAAATGTACGATGTACTAGGAGGTTGTTTCATTTATGGAGTGTTGAACCATATATAATATCATTAGATTATCATGGACCAAATGCCACAGGGTGATTGATTAATAAGTCAAATTAGGCTTTCAAGGAAATCTTACATAAAAGGAAAGGTGATCATTCAAGCATTTTTTGGTGAAAAGATTTTTTAACTTTCTTTTCTGCTGGTAATTTTTGTAAGAAATGGTGGGAGTGAAATTTCTCTGCGTGTAAGCCTAAGTGCCTAACACATGAAGTTGGTTATAGTTTCTTAAGCTGGAGCAACTGTTACCTTTTTCAAGTCTGCATTTGCATCTATTTATCTTCTGAACTCTAAAAACATGTTCATTTGTCTTATTATGTGATTGTTCCTTTACCTTTATTTGCTTTGTTAGCATAGAAGCATCTAATGATGATGTGTTTGCTGTTGTTTTATATCTGATGCTGACTCTTGATTTCTCTCTCCTCTTAGTTAGGACTTGCCATTCGAGCACTGACATCCGGTCATATTCCACCAACTCCTTTCATCTTGGTAGCCATGGGAAGTACTGGGGTGTTGTTAACTGCATGGCGCACACTGGTTTCCCAACTCCTTTCCATTGGACAGAGCCAACAAGATGATGTCTACAGGCGGGGAAGCCCTTTTGAGCTTTTTGAGGTTAGAAAATTATTGACACAATTATCACAGTACCATAATCCAAATTCCAAATGTTTTGGCCAAACCTTGACCAAACATATGTTTTGGCACATTTTGTTCGACTAACTGCAATTAGTTTGGCCAAAGAATGACATTCTAGTTCCTTTTGTTGTTTTGCAAGTACTTCCATATGCACCAACTAGTAACAAAAGAAATTTTTAAGGTTTGTCTCTGATGATTACAAACAACTCAGTGATGATTGGAAACTATTAAATTTTGCATGCCATATATTTTTTTCCTCCAGAACATAACGTGGAAGTTTTTTGTGGGTATTAGTTGCCTGTCAGGTTGGCATCTTCCCACAAACACTGCCTAACTTTTTTACATCATTCATCCCCCCCCCCCCCCCCCCCAAGGACAATTCCTTACTTTCCATTGAAAGTTTGCATCATCCCTTATATGCCTCTCATGTGTCGTTGACACAATTAGGGATTTTGGAAATTTCCAGTGGCATATAAGGAACTAACCCAAAAAAGAACTTATATCAT
Organism: Dendrocalamus latiflorus; assembly: GCA_017311315.1. Taxonomy (NCBI): domain Eukaryota; kingdom Viridiplantae; phylum Streptophyta; class Magnoliopsida; order Poales; family Poaceae; genus Dendrocalamus; species Dendrocalamus latiflorus. The sequence continues at coordinate 6,105,869 of CM029631.1, forward strand.
AACCCAAACTTATTATGAATGGAAAATCTCATGTTTGCAACAGAGTAGGGGGAGCTCTTAAACAGTTAAAACTATTAAGACGATGAAAGCTGAATTATATTGCTTATTCTTTAGAAAAGGAGCTCATATGGTATGTAAAGGCTTTTTATTTCTTGGTTTCTGTCAAAAGCCATTTCCCTCGCATTCTTACTGTAAACTGTTTTTCTTCTCAAGCATTGATGATTGCCGATTTAACTACTTCAAAGTGGTTACAAGAAACACTAACTAGCTTTCTTTTGCCTTGCAGTTGCTCACATCACTGGTGCGGAGGTGGTGATGTCTGAAACAAAAAAAAAGGCAATGACTACCACCCACCACTAGGTTCTACTATCTATTGTGTAAGTACAATTTTGAAGGTGAAGCTGAGCAGACTAGAACATAGTTTGGAGCATATCCAGGATGGAATTCTTCGACAAGATCGCACGAGGCAGTGCTACGTATGTTAATCTTAAGATGTACCGCATCAACCACTTGTGATCACCTCCATATGTAGCTTGGCCTAATCATTCTAATTAATAAACTTCGCCTCTTGTTTCGGAACTTGTTTGATTCGATTGAGAGCTACCCACTGAATCGATTACTGGGATCTCACCAGTCGGAATTTCCCCAGCCCAATGTGCAATTTTTCTCCACTGTGCCAGATCTCTCGTGCTACTTGTTCATACCTCATGTACTGGAGCAGAGGCACTCGAGCTTGTTCTACTCTTGATCTCCACAGGAGTTTGATAGGCAGGACCCACGCAGGAAACTCCAAGGCAGCGTGCCAAGCTGCCGCCAAGTGTCAGCTCTCCTGGCCAGTTGGATAAGCCGGGGCCTTACCTCGGTCTCAACTCCTTCGTCGCCACCCGCCACTACTCGACTCCTTCCATCACATTCTTCACGACCCCTCCCCGCACCTTCTCAGACCTTCTAGAACTCTCGCCTTCGACCCTCTTCCTTCCAAACCTTTTTAAGCTCCCCATGAGCTCCTCAAATCTCCATAGCAAAAGCATTGGAACAAGCACGTGCACAGCTCGTCGCCAATGGCGTCTACTTCTCTTGTGACCTCTGTCTTGTGCAGCAGCAGCAGCATCAGTAGTACAACTAGCAGAAGTGCAAACACGCCAAGAAGCTTCCCTCTCTTCTCCAAGAACCAGTACAGGCCTCCCCTTAGGCCTCTTAGGAGTAGGTCTCTGGTTAGGTGCTCGTTGCAGGAGCAAGAGGAGAAGGCGAACCCGGGCTCCTCCAATGCCGTGGCTCCTGACGAGCAAAAGGAGGTGGAGAATGTGTCGCACCATGCCGGAGGAGAGGACGGCTCGAAGGCGTCGCGTCACGTTGGAGGAGGGGATCAGGGAGGGCAGGAAGAAGGTGATGAGGAGGGCAGCAAGGAGGAGCAGCAGGAGGTGGACTGGAAGACGGACGAGGAGTTCAAGAAGTTCATGGGCAACCCGTCCATCGAGGCAGCCATCAAGCTCGAGAAAAAGCGCGCCGACCGGAAGCTCCGCGAGCTCGACCGCGAGCCCGACGCCAACCCGCTCGCCGGTCTGCTGCGGGGGCTCGCCAGGAACCAGCTGGCCCGGGAGAAGCAGAGGCTGGAGCAGGCCGAGCAGACCTTCAAGGCGCTTGACCTCAACAAGGTAACCTCAATTAGCTCTGCTTGGATGTCAGTATGTATGTATTGCTCAATTGAATCGGATCATTATATGAGAGAAAGATTTGATCTTTGGGAAATTGTTGCATGCAGCTCAAGAGCTGCTTCGGGTACGACGCGTTCTTCGCGGTGGATGTGCGGAGGTTCGGCGACGGCGGAATCTTTATCGGGAACCTGAGGAAGCCTGTGGAAGAGGTGAGGCCGAAGCTGGAGAAGAAGATCGCCGAGGCGGCGGGGACAGAGGTCACCCTGTGGTTCATGGAGGAGAAGAACAACGACATCACAAAGCAGGTATCATCTTGATTTCTTGTGGCTCGTGAACCATAGCACTTGGCCGCTTGTCATGCTATTGCCTTCATGGATCATTGAAAGTAAAAGCGTTTTGTGATTCGATTCAGGTTTGCATGGTCCAGCCGAAAGCAGAGATCGACCTACAGCTCGAGCTCACCAAGCTGAGCACGCCGTGGGGCTATCTGAGTGCCGTGGCGTTGGCTGTTACGACTTTCGGGACGATAGCTATCGTGAGCGGCTTCTTCCTCAAACCCGGCGCGACCTTCGACGACTACGTCTCCGACGTTCTCCCTCTGTTCGGCGGCTTCCTCTCCATACTCGGCGTATCTGAGGTATGTAATCTCCAGTCTCCTGCTTGTGTCTGTCTGCTAAACCTTTTCTTGCACAGCCGATGCCATGCTAATGATCTTGGAACAACATATCCTTGGCAGATTGCGACGAGGTTGAGCGCGGCTAAGTACGGCGTCAAGCTGAGCCCGTCGTTCCTCGTGCCGTCCAACTGGACGGGGTGCCTCGGCGTGATGAACAACTACGAGTCGTTGCTGCCGAACAAGAAGGCTCTGTTCGACATCCCAGTCGCCCGCACGGCCAGCGCGTACCTGACGTCGCTGGTGCTGGCCGTCTCGGCGTTCATCGCCGACGGCAGCTTCAACGGCGGCGACAACGCCCTGTAAGTCCTCAAATCTCCGTCCATCGGCATTTTCTAGACATGGCTCTGATGCCTCTTGACTCCGATTGCAAATTTGCAATGGGTCATTAACTCCGCCGCAGGTTCATACGGCCGGAGTTCTTCTACAACAACCCGCTGCTCTCGTTCGTGCAGGTGGTGATCGGGCCGTACGCCGACGAGCTCGGGAACGTGCTGCCCAACGCGGTGGAAGGGGTCGGCGTGCCGGTGGACCCCCTGGCGTTCGCGGGGCTGCTCGGGATGGTGGTGACGTCGCTGAATCTGCTGCCGTGCGGGCGGCTGGAGGGCGGGCGGATCGCGCAGGCGCTGTTCGGGCGGAGCACGGCGGCGCTGCTGTCGTTCGGCACGTCCGTGCTGCTGGGCGTGGGCGCCATCAGCGGCAGCGTGCTGTGCCTGGCGTGGGGGCTCTTCGCGACCTTCATCCGCGGCGGGGAGGAGATCCCGGCGCAGGACGAGATCACGCCGCTCGGCAACGACCGCTTCGCGTGGGGGTTCGTTCTCGCCGTCATCTGCCTCCTCACGCTCTTCCCCAACGGCGGCGGCACCTACTCCAGCTCCTTCCTCGGGGAGCCATTCTTCCGAGGCGCCATCTAGACATGCATGGCGCGCGGGAGCGTGATCGTAGCGTAGTGGTAGTATACTCCTCCAATTCGTGCCTCAGTGTGTATATAATACTAGCATAGCAGTAGTATTTACGAACCACTATGCAATTTGCACAACAACGTCTTCATCTTCTCCTCTCTCTCTCTCTCTCTCTCTCTCTCTCTCTCTTGGCGATATAGATCTGCTCCATTCAAATATATCGTACAAATCATGTTGTTTTCAATTTTCTGCAGGGAGAAAAAATTGTACTACATTGAGCTACGGGATTCTTCTCTCCTAAGTGCAGACTAGTGTAGTCAGTATTTTTCTATAGAGTACAAGGACCACACTGCAAACGCACACACTCATCTACTGCATGCACACGCAAGGAATTTCGCGAAGGTATATGGCCCCATAGAGCGTGAGCATACCGTTTCCTACTACACGCGTGTATACTTTGGTTAAGTGAGTATTTGAATTAGCTGTGGCTGATTGTTTTTACTATACCTAGTAGTTTTTGATTGAAAATAAATAGCAGTGTTTGAAAGAAGTGATTTTTAAAAGGAGTAGATGAGTAATGAGGAAATAGCAAAAGGTCAAATATTTGTATTGATTTTTTGTCTTCTTTGAGCAGAAGGAAATAGCAAAAAGCGAATAAACACCCCTAAATGGCACTCCCATCACCGTGTCACTGCCAGTCGTTGCCGTTGTCCAGCAGCATTTGTGGGCCCGGCCCTCTAAGTAGACGAAAACAAGGGGAAAAAACTAGCTTGTACATCATTAGGCCGGCCCAAGAAGCAGCCACTCTCACCACCCCTCTCCGGCCCACCTGCTTTTACCTGAGCAGGCTGCAGTGTTGGATTGCAATCCAGTAATCAGTACTAGTACAGAGCCAGTACTTCGCAAGTGCTTTTATTTGTGTTCCTGCTAAAGAAATCTGTACGGGCGTACGCTTCTCTTCGAAAGTACTTGCTAGTAATAATTTCGCGCAGATCTGGCTAGCTCTTCATTTACTTTACATAAACTTCACATTAAAGCATACAAGTACTTTAGGTATCATTGGTTGGTTAGTACTGCTAAGTATAATCTCATCTTTGTTTTCCTTTCTTCGATTGGAATCTTGTAAGCATCCTAAGGCAGCATTTGTTCGTTCCAAAACAAATTCAGGCCCCTATGTTAGTGAGCTTTTGGTAATCAATTTAGGCCTCGCTTCGTCGAACAAAAGGAATAGTGGATGATTTGAATCTCATATAAAAAATTCACTCAAGACAGTTTCGAACTTGGAACAAAGGAATAGCCCATAAAAAAATCCTTTGAAATTCTTATGTAATCTCTACTACTTAAAAGTTTAAGCTGATAGTAGTAAGTTCATTCTCCTTCCTCTCTCTATAGCCGTCTGATCTGAACAATGAGATCTTCACAATCTGTCTCGCCCTCCTCCCCTCCCCTCTCTCTTTGGCGATCAATTGCCCCTCTCCTCCACTTCTAGCATCAGTTACGATCTCCCACCCCTCTTCATCTCTTGACCGCGCCTGGGCACCGCTTGGTCAGAGGATGTAAAACTTGGTGAATTGGGCCATCGGCGAATAGGGACTTGGCCACGAACATGGAGATCGAGCTCCAACTCTGCTCCACCTCTCACCGGCATCTTCTCCTCTTCCGTCCTCTCCCGTCGCAGCCACATCCTCGGACCCACCCTTTAATGGCCATGGAGAGACGATCAAGTGAGCAACGCCAACAGAATAGGAGGAGGGGAACCGGAGAGAGACGAGGCACCACGCACCAGCGCCTCCCACTTCTGCTGGCGCTCGTCGGTGATGTTGCTTCCATCGTCACTTCTGAGGAGACGGAGGGCTTGCGGTCCTACGGACTGCTTGCGTTAGGCCTGGGCGTTCGGGTTACCCGATTTTTTCGGGTCGGGTAGTTCGGGTAATTCGAAATTCGGGTAATGAAAACTGCTACCCGATATTAGCCCCAAAAAAACACTACCCGCAATTTCGGGTACCCGATAATTCGGGTTCGGGTATACCCGATATACCCGAATTCACAAAAAACCAGCAAACTGCACAGAATTTGCATAGAATTTCAGCAGCAATTTCGGGGTTCGGGTCCGGGTAATTCGGGTACGGGTAATAAAGTTATAAGTTCAAGTGTATTTTGGGGTAGTTCGGGTAATTCGGATAGTTCGGGTACCGGGGGATATTACCCGAACTACCCAAACTAATTTCGGGTAATCAGAATCGCTATCCGAATTTGGGATCGGGTACCTTGGGTTCGGGTATTTCGGGTTCGGGTCTGGGTAATTCGGGTACGGGTAACGGGTAGCGGGTATTTTGCCCACCCCTAGCTTGCGTGCTCCGCCCAAGCCAACGCTACCGTGGCTGCATTGGGCGGCCACCGGCCATGTGCGCCCCTCCACCGTCGCCGTCTCCTCAGCCCACCAACTCACGGCCATCGGGACGCAGGCGATGCTGGAGGAAGCCGAAGAGGGGACCATGGAAATGCACAAGGCGCCACCGCCTCGGCGCCTCTCCTCGTCTTCCTCATTTCCGTCGATGCCGAGAGGGGCTTGCGCCCAATGCGGAGGCCTCAGGCCCCTCGCACGAGCTTGGAATCAAATTGAGGGAGGAGGCTCCTACTGTCCTCGTCGCCGCCGAGGACTCCGCCGCTGCCTGCTTGCCTCGTCGGAGTAAAGCAATGAGGAAGGGGGAAAACGGGAGAGATGGCTGAGAAGTGGGGGTTGAGATGGAAATGGAAGAAACAGAAGGGCCTCATAGCTATTTGAATGATTCTTTCCGACCGTTGGATGCAAAGGCACCGTCTCTCTCCACGACATGACCGTTGGACGAGGCTTCGTAGGGGCTACGTTTTGAATTTCTGCTATTTGTAGAGACATGAATGGAAAGTCAAGAACTCCAGATTAACCCACGGCACGTCGGTGGAACTCGAGCATGTTCTTTTAGTCTGTATTTTATAACTACAAATTATAACCTTTTTTGTATTAGTGAAAATTGATAAGCTATTTTTAAAATACTATCGTGATAAACTGTTTCTAAACAACGGTAATGAAATCGTCTCATTTCTTAGTTCGAGAGAAGTCATAATCTATAAGTTTAAATAAGCCGAGAAGAACAGGCTATTCTTTTCTCTTGCGAGACCTCCAATTTTCACATGAACACTAATCAGGAATAGTAGTTAATTTATATGGATTAACACGGGGTAAATAGCTCAGTGTAATTAGATTACTTTAGAGATCATGAACGATAATCCCTACTACTTAAAAGTTTGAATTGGTGGTAGTAGGTTCATTCTCCTTCCTCTCTCTACAGCCGTCTGATCTGAACAATGAGATCTTCACCATTTGTCTCGCGCTCCTCCCGTCCCCTCTCTCTTTGGCGATCAACTGCCCCTCTCCTCCACTTCTAGCATTAGTTACATCATCAGTTACGTTCTCCCACCCCTCTTCATCTCTTGACCGCGCCTGGGCACCGCACCGTGCGATTCCCTCACCTCGACTGCGGTTTCTCGAGCTCCAGAGTGCGCGTTGTGGCGGTGCCTGAGACGGGCTCAGTGCACTATAGACCAGCACCGCCTTTCCACCACCACCACCTCCTCCTCCGATGGCGGGTCTTCTAGACTCCTCTTATATCCCTCCACTCCCTGTGCGTGCCACAGACCACCTCCGCCTCTCCACCACTATGGCATCCCCCTCCTCAGGCGGTAGTGACGGGAACCTGAGCACACCACTTGGAGGGCGGCAAGATCCAGAAGAAGCGGCATGTAGGAGGCGGCGCGCGGCTGTGGGGTAGGATCCAGTTCGAGAACTCCAAGGGTCAATACATCCTACGAAACTCAAAGCTGGTGGACTCTATCATCACCAAGGCTGGCCTCAAGCCCACCGACACCGTCCTCGAGATAGGGCCTGGCATGGGAAACCTCACCAAGCGGCTGCTTGAGGCCAGCGTCAAGGCCATCAAACTCGACCCACACATGGTGCTTGAGCTCAGCTACCGCTTCCAGGGGCACCCTCTCTCCTATGGTCAAAGCTAGTGGTCGTAGATGGTGGTCGCAGGCAGTGGTCGTAATTCGTGGTCGTAGCTCGTGGTCATAGCTTGTGGTCGTAGACTACTCATGAGAGGAGACTCTCAACTAGTCGTGAATCAGGTCGGAAAAGAGTATCAATGGTTAACTACGATCATGTCTCAGTACTTTTCGGAAGTATAGAAGCTTGAAAAGCATTTTTTGTTTTGAGTTGCAGTATATCCCCTGGAAGGATAACTTCCTTGCAGACCAGTTGGCTCGGATAGCTTCTTTTCGATGACAAGTACCGCCGGGGTCTTCTTGGAACAGCTCCAGAAGCCGTCTCTGGTCGAAGCATTAAAAACAACCCCGAATGAGACAGTTTCTCTAGAGTACGAAGAGACGTGGATGACTCCCATCTACAACTACCTTCAGAAGGGTTCAATACCCGATGACGATCTCGTAGCAGATCGTCTTGTCCGTAAGGCCAGGATGTATACCTTGGTCGATGGAGTACTCTATAAAAGGGTTACTCAGAGGGTTCTCATGCGATGCATATCGCAGAAAGAAGGATCAAAACTCCTTCATGACATACACGGGGGCATCTATGGAGCATATGTTTCCTATAGAACGTTGGTCGGTAAGGCTTTTCGACAATGTTTCTATTGGCCAATAGTCCTCAATGACGCTAGAGATCTGGTTAAGAAATGTGTATAATGCTAATTTCATAGCCGGCAAATACATCAACTAGCTCAGGCTCTTTAGATGATTCATTTGTCTTGGCCTTTTGCAACCTAGGGTCTTGACATCCTGGGGCTGTTCCCAAGAGCGTCGGGGGCTCCAAATTCCTCTTCGTAGATATTGATATATTTACGAAGTGGATTGAAGCCAAATCAGTAGCTGGAATAACAATGAAAGCCGTGAAAAGATTCTTGATGAAAAGTATAATTACTCGATTTGGAGTCCCAAGTCGGATAATTACAGGCAACAGTAAGCATTTTTCGAGTGTAAAATTCCAAAAATTTTGTGACGAATTAGGCACCAAATTATGTTTTGTTCAGTCGCCCATCTACAGAGTAACGGGGCAGTCGAGCATGCGAATGGTCAAATAATGCAAGGAATTAAAACTCGAGTCTTCGACCAGCTAGTAAAATGCTCGGGGACTTGGGTTCAGGAATTGCCTTCAGCATTATGGGCGATTCACATGACTCGCATTACTCTCAATTGTAATCCTTTTTTTTGGTAATTAGTGATCACATAGGACGTAGGGTTATTATTCTCTTAGGAGAAGGTCCGAACCTGTATAAAAATTTCTGTGTCTCTACTCTGCATGTGTATACACGGGGCTTCTAAGAGTTTTCTCAAATCCAAATAAATCATACGTAAGATCGATATTAAAACGTCGACAGTAGGGGTTCATTTCTTTGTTCTAGAGGGGTATGTAGGGAATTTTTCCATAGGACTATAATTCTACAAAATTTCTTCATTTTTCCTTCGTTCCGAACAGGATGTTAGTTCATGTAGGATCTATGGACATGAAACTTTAATTCACGCTGTTCTCGTATTAATTCTCCGTTCTCCAATTCTTGTGTTCCAAACACGCCTCAAACACGGATGGCTGAGGGGGTGCCATCAATAAACCCGGTTTCGTGCTGTGCTTGCCAAAGCCGACCGGATGATTATTACCGCGTCTACAGGGGAACTAATCTAATGCACTTAAGGTCGCTGGCCACCCTGCATTTTCATGCATGGCAAGGTCTCCATCATGGTCGGCAGCATGCAACCGGCCACACTTTCCATCCCGCGATCTCCCTCACTTGATTAGCAAGCACACGATCGATCTCGGTCTCCCGGAGAAGCAACGATCATTACGCCCCCTCTACGCGTGCACGCGCGCAAGGGGTGCCGTATCACACAATTCACCGTATGCTTTGCTGCCCTCCTAATTGAACACACTTGGCAGTGCGATCAATTGCTAATGCCTCTCCCTTCCCTTGGGAAGAGGGACGATTAGCAATCCAAGCATGAGAAGGCTTTGCAGTTGGATAGATCAGATCAAGGTGTCTGGGCCTGTTCTTTTTAGCGTTGGCTATGGCTTTTGACTGTGGGTTATGATTTTTGGGTTGTTTGTGAGAAAGGCTACGGAGTAATAAAAACTTACGTGCAGTTTTATCCTATATAAATGAAGTCGTTACAGTATATACTATAATCAACTTGTAAACTCCACCTTAAAAAGACACTTCGTTTGAGAGTTAGTTACTATAAAAAAATAAAAAAACAATTTTTAGAAACAGAAAATGGTTAACATACCTAAAACCTTTCTGGTGGGTCGGGTATGTGTAGGAATGAGGTAACATATCATGGATGATCTGGGTTGGACGTCTGAGTGATCCAACGGCTAGGGATGCCGCCTCATGCATGCTTGAAAGCATAAGATTGCATGTTTGGGCATGTTTGGAAGACATAAATCCAATAGTAATATTCTGTTAGAAATAAGCCTATATGAGTGATGTTTATTTTCTATAATTTCAAAATATGCATGGTTTAATACCATATTGCTAAGGTAAAATGGAGGTGACTAATTTATAAGATAGAGTCATTGCCACTCTTTAAATCATGTTACATATGAATAGGATGGTATGAGGAGGACTTTGGCTAATCACATGCACGCGCGCATATATTCGTGCATTTTCGCGTAAAGATCGCGTAACTTATGACCTGCAATGCGCTACTTGGCAAACCAAGCTCATCTTAATTTTTGTTGAACTATGCATCTCTCTCTTTGTTTGAATGAGATTCAAACAAAGAGTTTGAGGCTTTATTAGATTTTGATGACATACAGGTTCCAGTGGGTAAATGGCTGGTTAAATGTGTCAGTTACTAGTGGGTAATTGACTGCTTAATCATGTTAGTTCATAATCTGTCGATATATATGCCTAGAAATGTCCAGAGTATACAACCAAGAATCTCACTGCCTCTATTTCTTCCTCCTACGAACTTGTGCTGTTGTGCTACGCCGTCTGAACCTTGTCGACTCTTCTTTCTGACGTGCATCATGAAAAAGGGGAACGATATCTTCGAGCTGTTGCTGCTGTGAAGACCTGCATGAGGGCGACAATAAGGTTTCTGGGTAGCACATTTGCGCATCCACTCCTACACTGTGTCTTCTATGTTTCTGCACTACATCGAGTCTGCGCTGCTTTCTGTTCTTCATCAAGCCCAACAATAAGTTGTTTGTGCGCTCAATCGACTTTAATACTATATTTTCTGAAGCACGATAAGTAGTATGCTGTTAGTTATGTGTTTTATATTACTAGTAAAATTTAAAATTAAAATATTGTTGATATATCCAACATATTCTACGTATTTTATACGAAACAGAGTAAATCCTTGTCTAAACCAAGTCTTTAGACGTCTATCTATCTATGAGTTTATTTGGAAGTAGAAATTTTACAGAAATTTCACACAAACCGTTTTATATATCCTGCACAGTCGAGAAAACTCACGCATTCCGAACGGAGGGTTACGGTTGAACTAAGAGAAAGATTAAGAACACGAGTTCCACCTAGTACAAACGTGATGTCACGAGGCCTAGTACACTAGCACACTTGGGTGCGCGTGAAACTAGACTATATGACTACTCACTCTAGCTCTCAAATCTTCACGAAAAGGGTGGATATATATTTGAGATGAACGATCAATTCTTAGGGTCATGTCAAGACATACTCAAAATCCAGCATACAGTTATCTCTCTCCCCTTTGCAAGAGCAACAAAGGAACATGAACAGCTAATGTTTGTATTATTAAAACAAGCAATTTGGACTGAACCATTATTAACTATGCTTGCTTAGATTACTGCAAGCATGTAAACAGCCAATCACACCGACATCTAATACAGGTCCCGGATTCTCTTATTGGGATGCAAATTGGGTGTCTAGGTGAGGGTAACATACTTGGATGGGTTTCTTTGGCGGCCAAGAAGAAAACAATCACATGCGAAGTATAGCTGAACTCAGGACAGTGTCTACTATAATTAATTTATATATTTTACTTTAAAAAGATGTTTCATTTAAAAATTATTCACTGTAGCAAAAGAGAAAAGCAAAAGCAAAAAGATCTGCCAAACGCAGGCCATAGCTGTCTCCCATCTGACTGGTTTACTTAACTTTCAGAGCTCTGTTGATTTGTTGCTGAAGTCATTCCATCTACAAGTCAGTATTTTTTGGTTCTATAAAGAGAGAGAGAAAAAAAGAAAGGGAGATCTTGTGGAGATGGAGACAGCTCCATTTCAAACAAGTTTAGCTAAAAGTTACTTGGAGCGTGTCTGCTTCTTAATTTTGTAGCTTTTTTGTTTTTGTTTTTTCGTTTATTTCTTTGTATTATTTCAAAAGATATAGCAGTCTTTTTTAATTTTATCATAATTTATTATTATTTTATGATTTAAAAAACTAACAATTGGTATAGTTTATTTATAGCCAAAAGTCTACGGCACAAACCAAAAGTTATAGCTTTTGAGCTATCTGGAGCACCAAGCAGGCAAGCAGCAGGATCCCTCACAGTGTTTGGTTTGACCATATCCCCAAATCCAGCTAGTCCTGCATTTCAGACTGTAGAGGACAAGAAGGTGAAAAGATTACAAGATTCCTTATGTTTTGCTTATACTCTCCCTCCCTATTTTTCTTTCTTTTTTCTTTGGGTTAGAGAGAGAAGAGGAGAGAGAGACTGTATGTGGTAGGATGGCTGTAGGTTGGCTGGCAGGGGAGAAAAAGCCCAAGTGTACAAATAGATGGCAGTATGTCAGTTGGAAGGAGATCTCCCTCGTTCAAACCTTGGTGTGGAAGAGAAGCACCTTCCCTCCCCCACCCTCCTTATAAACAAAGCCATCATAATTTACTCTTAAAGTACTATTGCAACAATGCTGCTACACCAACAAATAAAAACGTACTCAAAAATCAACAATATCATGTCTGGAGCAAATACAGTGCACATGCAAACATCTTACAAGGCAAATGAGAATTTGTTTCAGAGTAAAAAGCACATGAGAAGTTGAGGAACTGATTTGCATCTAACCAAAAAATTATCAAACATTTGTATAAAATCTTCTCAAATGGAACATAATAGAAGCATTGCTACTGTAGTTTATAAGCACCAACCCATGCTACTTGGCCAAAATTTCCTTTTATTTCAAACTTGCACAATGCACTTGTGCATAGTGTATCTATTGCAGAATCAATAGTAAAATAACAATGGAGAAGAATAGATATGAACAATAGGGCAGCTCCTTTCAAAATGTATCTACAGGCGAGCTGGGGCCTACAGGACATTGAGGGTATGCAAGGCTGGGTAGGTGAGAGCTGTATGCCATTTTTTTACTCCCCTACTTTATTTTCTCCTTGCTACAGCTAATCTTTGTGTACTAAAGTGTAAAGTAAAGCAAGCAGTAAACTACTCCTACAGGTACACTAGTCTGTTTTTACTTTCGATTAGGTGTTAGCTTATACTCAGGTTTGGGAAATATGTGCTGGGGGGGGGGGGGGGGGGGGGGTGGTGGTTAACAGCCCTTTGCTCAACAACCCTTTGCCAGAGAGCAAGAGGGAATCATTTCACCTCAGTGGCAGGTAACAAACAGCACTCACCAGTAGCTCTCTCTCTTCTTGCCGTTTTGCTTCCTCCTGTCCGTAAAATCTTTCACCATCCCCTCACCCTGAGGTCAAATTGTGATCCATATTTAGGGGGCCAAGAAACTGAGCTCTCCAAAATCCAAATGGACGCCAACACCAGGTATTACTGCAAAAAAGAAAAGGAAAAATAAAGATCATTGAGCTGTTCTTGCGTTCTTGAATTATTTCAGCCCATTTGTCTCCATTTGCAGGTGAATTGGTGGCCTCTTGGAGGGTTCATGTGATTTTGCGATCAGGTAATTTTCAAACTGTTATTGTCTTGAACATCTTAGCATGTGTTCCTTTCAAGATCTTTACACCACCCTATTACATCAAAGGTTGTTGCTTTCCTTCCTCCTGCTCTTGGAAAGCTTCAGCACTGCCCTAGTCACTTCTTACAGATCCTAGTCTAACTATCCATGCATTCAAATAGCCTCACCAGTTCAGTTTTAACTTCTTCCAGCTTGCGCACTTGCTTCCTTTTATGAGCTCTGTTGATGTGAGTGTTTTCTCTTAAGCTTCACATCTGTGCTTTCCTAGATAATGAAGACTTAGGGTGATCAAATCCTTAACGATCTTTTTGTGTGCTCCTGAGGATGCTAGTCTTGTGATTTGGTCATCGAAATAGGTCTTTTAGTTTAAATGTGGGCATGATAAGGTGATCTTTTGAGGTTCTTGGAGGTAGTTGCCTAGCTACATCCAAAAGGAGCCCCACTGCTTGGTTAGCTCCTAACTTGTTCGGAAGTTTTTCATCGAGTGAAACATCACTCTTTTCTTAAAGTTCCATGGTGATGACGTGGTTCTTCAAGATTTGGTAGGCTTTTGCTGTTTCCAATTAGCTTTGGTGTTTTGAGTCTTTTAGGAAGAGCAGGCTCTCCTCCCATCCTCATCACTTTGCTCCAGAAGACTAAGTTAGTGACTGCTGTTTGCTTAATGATGGGGTCATTTCTCCATGTCTCCCCTCTCCCTTTATGCTCTGGGTTTAAAGTTTCACTTTCTGGACTGTGTGCTTCTTTAATCCATGGCAGAGTTGGTTTGTTCCTTAATGCTCTGAAGCATATCTCCAGCTGCAATACAGTTACAGCAGGCCTTTGCCTGGATGGTGGATCCTTCTTTTGGCTTTATTTTATCTTTAGATAGGGATAGTGTGGTGGTTCTTGAAGGGACTGATTGCTTTTCACCTCTGTGTAAGGATTATCAGTTGAGTTGTTCATGTGAAGAAAAGGGTTTTGCAGACTTGATCAAATTTTACTCTTTGTTCAAGGTGCTGTTTGTCTTTCTGCGTTCTTTTGGGGCTATCTAGTGGTAGTTCTCATATATCTTCTCCCCCTTTTCTTTTATCCTGAACAGGAAGTAAGGAAGATTGGTGTTTCTAGATAATTAGAGATGTATTCAGGCCAGCAATCTGATCAAGGTCCTGCTGCAAATAGCGGCAAAGAATTCGTGGAGGTCAACTGGAATTCTGTCACAATGCATCAAAAGATGGGGTATAAGAGTGGGCCATATGGATTTCAAGCTTACGGCATGGAGTTGGAAGAAAGGCCGGGATTGTATGGATCTTCTACTGGTTAGTATTCCTTATCATGCAGTTGGCGAGATCTTTTTGAAGGTGATGATTCTGTAGTTGATGGTAATAGCAATAATTCTCGCAGGTACATTCTGTCAAAACATCCAAATGAGTGATGAACATAGTGGTGGTGTGAAGAAAAGGAAAGGAATAGATGACTGCATTGCCTTGCTAAACCCATCTGCAAGTAGCAGGATGCAAGTAAGCTTTCTTTGTGGCCCATCTGCTTTTTTTAATCTAGATGTGTAGAGTTATGTGGATGGTTTCTTATGGTAATGACTACTGTATTGTGATTGTTGGTTTAGAATGTGGGTGATCAACAAACTGAGGTTTCATCTCAGTCAGAAAGGAATTCAGTGGAGGGCAACAAAAAGATTTCGCACAAAATGCAAAGCAAGGAAGATTCTTCTGATGTCGATGGTACTAAAGAAGATTATGTTCATGTCCGGGCAAAGCGAGGCCAAGCCACTAATAGCCACAGCCTTGCAGAAAGAGTAAACTTCTGATTAGTGCTATCGAGCTCCCAGTTCAGTTTGCTTTGTGCTCTTCCTTTACTCATGCTTGAAGTTGATGGAACTCTTTGCAGCTGAGGAGAAAAAAGATAAGTGAGAGAATGAAGCTTCTTCAAGATCTTGTTCCAGGATGTAGCAAGGTAACTTCCACCTTTTTGGTGTAAGAAACTTCTCTAAGACAATCTTGTACTCTGCACCTTACCATGTTCCTTCTCACAGATTACTGGCAAGGCAGTCATGCTTGATGAGATAATCAATTATGTACAGTCGTTACAACGACAAGTTGAGGTACAATTAGTGCAGATTTAGTTGAATTGTTTCTATGTATGGCATTTGTTGGAATATCATCCTGTAATCTAATGCAACTTGGAACTTGCAGTTCTTGTCGATGAAACTTGCAACTGTCAACCCTGAGCTTGGCTTTGATATCGAGCAGATTCTATCCAAACAAGTAAATGCACTGCAGACCATTCTAATCTTTCCAAAGATGTTTTAGACCCACTTGTTCAACGTAAATTCTTGTTTGTAGATGATGCTTTCACAAGATAGGCATCTGGCTTTCTATGGAGCTGACCCAGGATCAAGCACCCTTGTTGCTCACTTTAACCAAGGAATCATTCAGCCAGATATGATGTGCAATGTTTCCAATCCTGTGGATGTTTTGCAGGGAATATTCCACGACATCTCTGCAATGAACCCGGTAACTTCAGTCCATTTCACGGCATACCAATCACATATAGCATCTGAAGCCATGGCAATGAACTTATGTGAACGTTGAATGTAGATACCTGAAATGTGGGAAGGGCTTCAGAACATTCCTCATATGAGCTTCAACCCTGGTGTGGCAGCAGATAGCAGCACCAACAATGCTGGTATATATGATACTCTTGTTTCAAAAAAGTACATATGGTCATACTGTCATTGTGATCTATCCAACTTACAGAAATGCTCCTCTTGTACCCTGCAGGTTCCATGAAGATTGAACAGTGAGTAGCTGGTATAGCTCTGGAGTTCTGTGAAATCCTAAAGCGCTTGCAGAATCAAGTTTTGTATAGCTGGAGGCCTAACCATTTGTTGCCGGTTTCCTTCCCTTGCTCCCCATAGTGTATGGTTTATGGTATGGCATCTGAAGATCGTGTACAGTTGGAGCTCAAGAACTGATTCCACCGTAAATTTCTATCGTGCTTTAGCTTGTGGAAAGTGGGAACCCTATATTATTCATGGGCCTAAGCGTACTAAATTAGTAGAATGGCATATTGTTGTTGGTACAAAAACCCCAAAGTGTTAGGAAATGGCTTTGTCAACGAGAGTTTCATGAATCGTACATTGTTTGCAACAAGAAGACATTTTAGGAGTGCTCAGCTTTCACCAAGCTGTGCCCCAAGTGAAAGTTGAGGAACCAAAAATGGCACTAATCGAGGGCTGATTTTTCACATGAGCGATAGTAACAGGCTAGCACAATTGTGCTAGGATCTTAATTTCATCCTGGAAAACAAGCAAAATCTCTCGATTAATAGCAAGAAGTTGATCTGACTTTCCATGTAGAATGCAATATTCAAGAGAAAGTAAGGGTTAAGTACCTTTGCGAGTACCTATCGATGCCTGTATGTGAGGTGCCAACTGCAACTGCCCTTGTGTATGCTATCGAGGCTCTCGCGCGGACGCGGTGTGTTCTGCCGCCGGCAACTGTAAGGGTTGGGCCTGTCCAATGGCCGTGCTCGGCTAAAAAGGGTGCGGGCAGGGAGGCCGCCTGCTCTATCCACAGCCGCTGTTGTCTTGCCGCCCTTCGCCGCTCCTAAGTCCACCGCCTCCCTCTGTGCTGTTCGCCTCTCCCGCTCACGCTCCGCCCCACCCCTTTGCCGTCCCGTGTCTCTGCCCCCGTGCGCTATCGCTGCCTAGCCCACCGCTGCTCCCTTTGCTGCGCCACTGCCCCCAGCCGTCTTGCCCTCGGCTGCTCCGCCCCAGGCCGGGCCGCGCCAGGTCTGCTGCTACGCCGCACAGGAGGAGGCGAAGGGGAGAGCGGGGATCCGGCCAGGAGAGCAAGGGAAGAAAACGGAGAAGGAAGAGGAGTAAAGAAGAGAGGAGGCTGAACGGACGATAGATTCGGCCAGAAGAGGAGGAAGGTGTCTGAAATTCTTTTCTTATGTTAGTTTATCAATTTATGCAGGTTTATTAATTTGTGTATGGATTAGAGGGGATTAGCAATATATGTGCATTTGAAATGGCTAAAACACGGTTAGTAGATGGATTCTACGGGCAATGCCTTTTACTTAGATTTTGTGTATGTTATAATGGATAATATGAGAATTTAATCTACTAAAAAAAGATAGATAATTTTGCTAACTTTCCGTAGAGTGCTAAAACGCCAAATTTGGTAGAACGGTTTTAAAGATAGGCTTCCAAGAGGGCTGCTGTCCGGTACCGAGCAACACAGCCTTTGGGGTTGAAATCGGGGGTTTATGTGACGTAATCTTTAAATTATGATAACTGGAATTATATGAGTAAGTTTGTGTATAGTAAAACGGTAATTTATGTTGATGATTGTTACTAGTTAAACTTAATGCAATAGTTATCATATTTTATTACTATATTTACTCCTGTTTCCATGATGATTAAATAATGATGATGATCATGATGGCTAAGTGATGAAGAAAGAGAATGGTAAAAACAGATGAAACTCGTGCATGTCATTAAGTGCACGAGCATTGCACTGCATTGGAATGAGAGGGTGGCACATCGATGGGTGTCCACTCAGGTATACTAGTATAAGCAAGAGAAGAGTAGAGTTGTGCATGAGTATTGCACTGAATTAGAATAAGAGGGCGGTATACTAGTATAAGCTAGAGAAAAGAGTAGAGATGTGCATGCGGATTTGTATTGCATTAATGATAATAAAAAATTAATGCATAATGAAGTATTGATGTATATAAAAGAGCTATTGGATAATGAACGAAAAATGAAATATGGTTTAAAATGGTATCATGTGTATATCAATGTTTACTGTTTTGCTATGTACTTGTTGAGTCTTGTACTCACACGTATTTTGTTACTGTTTTTAGTTGGCCGATGAGGCATCATACATCTGAAATGGGAGTACCGCTTCTGCACCATATCTAATAATTATGATCTAGAGTACCACCTCTATTTTTCTTAACATTATCTTAGTAAATAGCTTACCAATCTAAAATTTAGTCAATAGAACTCTCATACCTAATTATGAACATTAGGAAGCTTTTATGGTAATATATATTTCCACAGTAATATTTTATTTGCGGACGAGGACCGACCAGCAGACGATCCGGGGGCATGCGCGCTGGGCATGTCCAGAGGCGCTGCTACGGACCTCTCTGACTTCCCCGATGGCTTCGCTTCCCCCAGCGCAGCCCGCCTCGTCGTCGTCGCCGGGCCGTCCGGCAACGCGCGCGCTGCAAGAGTCCTCCCTGCGGTCCTAGAGACGGGATTTCGCGTTGCAGTGGGCGTGGTGGATGAGGACTCCAGCTCCGAGGCCGGAACACCTCCACCCCTTCCGGGCGTCGCCGTGGATCCTCCGCCGGCGACGATTGCTGCGGTCAGCTCCATACGCGGTGAAGACAACGGCCCCGTGCACGCCTCCAGCAAGCCTACTGCAGGCTTGAGCTCTTCTTTTTGTTCCCTAGACTTCGCACGGTTATCCCTACTATACTTCCTCACGCTATCGCCACCGTCAGCGACACCATCTTCTCCGTGGGCGGCCCCACAGCCGTCCGGTGACGGTCCCAGCAGGGGACTCGAAGCCGATCGATGATGTACCTCTATGGACCGAGATAAAAACTAGATAGATAGTTACTCTTTTGACTTTTGAGAATGGCATTGTGCTTGCATGCTTAAACTGAAGAATTCTTGGATTCACCAAGGACATAAAACACTGTGACTTGTGGATTGTGATAATTATTTAACAAAAAGTAACTTTAGTTTAGTTTTCATAAATTAGTGCTGTTAAATCACTGAATTTACCTTAGAAACTGCCAATTTCGTGATAATTTCTGAATAATTATCTGATGAACCGGAGACGTTCTATGACTCCATGAGACGCCTTGCATTGTCTGAAGTCCCGCGTCTGGCGTTTGCCACCATCGTATCTGGAGAGTGGAAACTGGAGTACGATTAGTGCTCTCTCTGCGGATGGAAGTATGCAGGGATGGATGCATGGATGCTGATAACTAATCATCGAAGTGGGCTGGGCTTTCCACATCGAAACAAACAAGTAGGCTGGGCTTTGCGGCTTTGTCGGTCTTACGGCATCGCTCTGTGAGTCGTCCTAAGCTCGTAACGTCCATGGGCCGGGCCGTTTCTATCCTGTACTATATAATTTTCTTTTGTTGCTTCATCTTTTTTTCTCTCTCCTTTTTTCCCCCATTCCCCCTCTTTTGGATCTTGTCACGCGTTGCATAGTTTCTTTGCTAATCGCTAAGCATCAGCTCCAATGAATTGACCTCGTGCTCGTTGCTTGTCGATTAGTGGCTAGTAATAACTGCCATGCCAAGTCCGGTTTATTAGGGCATCTCCAATGGTCTGAGTCAGCTAGCTATATGCATGTACACATCAGCATATATCCTATGTAGAGGAAAGAGAGTATGCAAAAAAAATCGAGCCAGCTCTTCCTTAAGCACTAGTCTATAACGCTAAACGAGGCAGCCTCTATAAATTCTGTGTGTGCATGTAAGCATCAAATAGCTATCCTTATAGATAGTTCTTTAGAATGCTAGCTTTAGTGTGTACTATATAGATGATGTGGAAGTCTTATAGTTAGTTGATAGCTATAACCATTGGAGATGCCCTTAGGCCAGTCTCAGTGGAGGTTTCATGTCCCAGTTTTCAACACACCCATATTTTGGAAACAGTGCAGAAGAGTTTCATCCCTATGAAACTCTCTCTACTTCTATGAAACTTTTATTATCTCTCTCTTCATCAATACAGTGCCATATCAGCGTATTTAATGCCTATGAAACTCCATGAAACCCTCACTGAGACTGGCCTTAAGTGTACACGTACAAGACGACGTAGTGTTTGGTTGTTGTGTGTGATCAATTACGGATGACCTAGCCAGGTTTGAAGTTAGAACTTGGAAGCAGGAGGTCGAGGACTGTTCTGTGCCCAGGATGAATAAAAATACGAACAAAAAAGAACAATTCAACGATAGAAACTATCCCAGTGCTTCTCCAAATTTTACGGCACGGCACCAACTCTTATCACAGGAAAGCTTCTTTTGTCCATGGAGGAACGAACACATGTGGGTGGTACATGAGAATTGGCCGGGCGAACACCGGCGGGAACCCTGCACCTGAGCCTGTCCACGGACGGAGGAGCAACGCCGCGCAACGTGCCTACCCCCACGGAACACGGGGGAACCCGCTGTCCCCGGTGCCGGCCGCGCGGTCCATATCCCCGGCGGTGGAGGCGAGACAGAGCGGCCTCCACGGCCGCGCGACGAGGACGCAGCACCACGTTGGCTGTCAAGCCTCATCATTGGCGCCATGAGGAGGCCAAGACGAGAGCCCCTGCCTGGCCGGCCCCCATGTCCTAACTAACCGACCCGGCCGGCCGTCGCATAGATTCTCCCGCCGATGTGCCACCGATCGAGCATTCAAGCTTTGTTTGTGACACAGAGATGTTCTTAGCCGTGGTCGACGCGCTGGTCGTACTCGCACGTAGGGGTGGAAAAAAAGCTCGTTAGTGGGCTCGTTGGCTCGGTTCAAAATTGCTTCAATTATACTTGTTAATTGGTTAAACATTAAAATGAGTTGATTTCAAATGAATTTGAATTTTGCTCAAGCTCGGCTCGGCTCGGCTCGTTAGCTCGTTTCTAAAAATACTTTTAAATTATTCGTAAAATGATATTAAATCAAAATATGTCAATTTTAGAAAAAGCTCGATAAGACGAGCAGTTGGCTCGATATCCACCCCTACTCGCACGTGATGTTTGTTTTCCTGCGCAATCTCGGATGGGCCCTACCAAATAACGCCCACGCCAGCGCTGGACACCCATGTTGCACCCAAGCCACGTGGGTAGGGTAAGAAGTGGATATGAATTATCCGTATTATTCGGTTACCGTATTCGATAGGATGCGAATATGGTATAAATTTTTCTATCTGATTAACATTTTTATCCTATTTATATTCGTATTTGAATTTGCATAAAAAATATGGATGTGAATATGATATAGACTTTTACCATCTAAAATGTTACTTTATCCGGACCATCTGTATCCGTATTCGACAAAATAATATACATATTTTATTACAATACAACTAATTAGTTGAACAAGTTTTTTAATTGAACATAAATTCGTGTTTCTTTAGGTGAAGTAAAATGAATTAGAATGATTAAGTATGATTATACGAGGATCAAATGTCATTACTGTTTTCATACTATACAGGTTATGAGGATATCCAGATTCCACCGAATTGAGTAGATATTCGATTCGTATTCAAAAATATTCGGATTTATTGACAAAATACGGATATAAATATAGTAAAAACACCATTTAATCGATATTCGATCTGTTTTCACCCTGCACATGGGCCACCACGGTCGCCTCTAACGCCCGGCCGGTCTCGGCGTGCGCATGTCCGAGCGCCCACTTGCACGAGGAATTCCCTCGTCCGACCGGGTATAACCTGCGTCGACGCCGGAGCTCCGATCGAGGCCGATCCGCGTGATCCGACGGTCTCCAAGTGGCCGGTCTCACGCACGGCTCCGGCCGTGGACACCGTCTGCATGCATGCCACCAATTTCGACTCGACATCCTGTGTGTGCTTGCATGCCCCTGATTCGAGCCGTGTTGGCATTCATGGCGTGCATGGTCTTGGTCGGTTCTGGAAGTTAAGACAGCCTTTAGTGCCCCAGGGCCCGAGGCCATGTCGAGAGAGAGTGGATCCACAAGGGAATGTAGGGCCGAGAGGAGGCCCCAGAATCAACACGGGACACAGCGCAAGATCTTCAGAGACCTGTAGCCTGTATCAGGACTTGTGCACAGCTAGTCTTTACACGTATTAGAGCACTCCTAATGCAGAAACTATGGATAGTTTCTATAGCATTAAATAAGGTGTCAAGTAAGCAAAATGTTGATGTGTCATTGGAATTAAGGAGGAGAGATATGGAAATGGTTTCTTATATAGACACCATGTCTACACAGGAACCAAGATAGAAAGAGCTGTGATAGGTAGATGATAGGAGAGAGAAGATAGATGATTGGATGAAAATTTTATTTGTAGAAACTATCCATTGGGAGTATAG
This sequence comes from Dendrocalamus latiflorus, assembly GCA_017311315.1. NCBI lineage: Eukaryota > Viridiplantae > Streptophyta > Magnoliopsida > Poales > Poaceae > Dendrocalamus > Dendrocalamus latiflorus. The sequence goes on from CM029631.1 coordinate 6,128,134, forward strand.
TTTCTATGGTTAGTGTCTACATTAATTGGTAAGTATAGAAACTATCTCATAGTTTCTGCATTAGGAGTGCCCTTAACAGGGACGGGGTGTCACTTGGCCATGCAGTATTAGATTTCATCCTGGAAAAAAGATCTGCTTTGAAAAGCAGGTTGCATCAGGTACTGTCGTGTTGATGAAATTTGTCTGCCTTCTTTTTCTCAGATCGAGATAGGTCTTGAAATTCCGCAGCATTATTACAGGCTCACAGTTACAGGTCATTGTGGTCTCACATCAAATTTAAACGCTGTGGTCTCTACCATCTGCAGAATGTCAAACAGACTATACTGCTGTATCTATCCAGGCGTCGAATTTATACTTGACCTCTGCAGATTGTCAAAGAAATTATACCGTAGTAGAGCACCATGCCGCATGTTTTGTATAAATCTTGACGGATTCACTGTCAAAACCATTATGGTCCAACTGCGCGACAATACACCAATCAACAACAACCGGCAATACTTCCATACTTCACAAACTCACAGCATTAATTATCCTAAGATATTTGGGTCTCTGCTTCCCTGACTTTTTTACATGCGAATTCACTACACAGTTCTATAGGTTTCTAGCTCTTGGTTGCAACTTGCAAGTAGTACCACAAGTGTAATGAACCAGACGTCTTGATTTGGTGATTAGCCGCGTAAAATCAACGATCCATATCATTGGTTTGCATGTACTTATTGGGTGTTGACTTGTTAACGATCCATGCCAACTGTCCCCTGAATGTTGAGATAGACGTAATAAGATTACTACAACTACTTCGATGCAATGCAACCCTCCTTGTTTAGACTCTGAGGCTAACTCTTACCGGCAAGTCAATGGGCGGAGTTGCTTCAACCCATTTCAAGTCGCTTTTGACGCAGGAGAAGATAATAACACTAGGACGAGGAAACTTGTTGCATTTCCACAGCTGGACTTCCTTGTCTGACTATGTGACTCTGTCTACGTTTCGTTAGCCGCAGAATTTGTGCCTTGGCCCTCGGGCATAATATCAAGGAAATATCGCCATCGCCAAACGGGGACGGCTCAACTATTTAAACATATTTTACTTGGACTATTAGTTTAAACCAACTAGTTTAAAATATGTGCTTTGCTAGGGATAAACAAACATATTATCTTAACACATCGAGTCATTGTCACCGGGCTCAGCCTATGCCACGCCCTCGGATTGAGAGACAACCGGGAAAAGTTTGAGAATGAGGAGAACGACGGAGAGCCATAAAAGAATTTGTGAGAGGGAGGAGTATGTTGTTGGGACAAAGATGAAATTTGTTAAAGTTAATTTATTTGTTGGATGTATTACTCATCGTTCACTAACTGAATCTTTTAAATAAGTATATAGAGTAAAGATACACATTTTTATGTGAAGATGTCAATGATTGTATGTTTTTACACAAATTTGGTTTACTCTCATTTTAACGGATACTAGCTAAATTTCGTGCTTTGCTATGGTTAAAAAAACAAATTACTTAGCATGTAGATTTTTTTGTGATTACAAGGAAGATGTGCATGCACACCCATACACACACTAGTGTGTCCCTATGCGCACGCCAAGAAATATTAAGGTCGGAGATAAATCTACAACCTCACAAAATTTCTATTGAAGTGCACTTACTTGTGCATAAAGGTGGGCACTAGGATTTAAAGGTAAACATAGAGTCATATATCTACAGCCCCACCACCTCACCGAGAGGTGATTCCCCTAGCATGTCAAGTTGATGTCATCAGGTTTATCATGTTCTATGCGCTTGGCTCCGCTTTCGCGCTCGGGCAAGCTACAACCTAGCTGGCGCCTAGCGTCATGCCAGCGTTGACGTGCTCGGACTACACTGTGCCTTTGGTTCTATCGCATCATCTCATCAAGCTTTGTTATTGCCAACATTGCAATTTATATTGAAGTTATTTTTTCGCAAGGTAGTTAATTTATTTGTTGGGAGATAATTTTTATTTTATTTTGTTAGAGATTTTTTTAGAGAGATGGAAGGGAGGTGGGATTCAAGGGTGAATGAACCACGCTAAATGCGCGTGAGCTGCAGCTGATTAAAAAAAATCAAACTGCCTTCTTATTTGAATCCACTGCGAGTAAATGTGTGATGCGGAATGTTCATGTAGGCTATAGGATTCACTTGATTTGTAATTGTATTTATCTCAGTTTTTAGAAAGAAACAGCTCAACCATGCTCCCGGATGTTTGCTCCCCGAGTGTCCCGGCCACCAGCGCGTTTGGTTGCCTGCAGATCGGCCCGGCCTGGCCTGTGGAATGCAGCATCCCCCTGATTGGTTGCCTGCATCTGGCGTAGGTCAGGTTCGTAAGGTGCAGAGTGGAGGCGTGCAGCCAGGCTCCAGAGAAACGAAATCTGGAGGCGTTTCCCGGGAGCCAGGCCCGCGCGGCCTGGTCGGCGTGATCAGGTGCGGGCAACCAAACGCGCCAGTAGTGATCCATCCCTCCGCGGCACTATGCGCTTTAGCTCCCCGGCGGGGAGAGAGCAGCAAGGGAGCGAGCAGAAAGTTGCAAGTGATACCAGATAGAAAGCTAATACTTACTCTAACCAATAGAAAGCTCTGTCCTTATAGCATGATTGGTGATCCACTACAAAAAAAAAAAAAAAGATACAAATGACAGTTCCAACAGGCAACAACAACTCAGCATTAACATATGGCTGCACGTCTCAATCACCGATATTTGCATTGCAAATCAAATAGAAACATTACTGAATCAATGATCGAGATTGATATTTTAGCCCAAACTATCAAATATGGCCAAGTTATTCTACTTAGCAGCCACCATAATGGTCACCGATGCAGCCTAATTGGCTTCACTGTCCCTGATTGGCACCTAACGTCAATGAAGATGCGGTCACCAGATTGGAGAGGGGCTGACTTGTCTCAAGAACGATGATGCAAACTTGCCATATCTTTTCCGGTCCTAGCGCCGCCACGCCTAGATCCAAGTTGTCGCACCCCCAACCCAACATGTAACTTGTATGGACGCTAGACTAGCGGCACACTCATACGGATTAAATCAGGAGCAGCAACCGCCAACCTGAACGCAAAAGATGACGTCGGTGTAGAGGCCGGCTGCATAGTCAGGATGTGGACCTATCTATGTCACCCTGGCGGCACCGCTCGCACTCCTCCAGGAACCACCCGAACGTGTAGCGCTACTACTCGTCGCCTCGGCAGCCACCACGACGATCGTCTCCTTGACATAGCCGATTCAGGGAATTTGTGACACCCCGGTCTATATGTATGTGCACATGAATTTATAGATTAGTCCCACCTTACTAGCTTACCTTGAGAAGCACTTACATATAAGTCTAGTAGTTCCAATGGTAGCCCCCCGGTTAACCGTTTTGCACGAAGCGAGGACAAAAGTGCAAGTGGGTTGCTACGTGTGCGTGGCCTATCCAGAATGTGGTTAGGTCTGAGCCGATTTGGACCCTAGGGCGTTACAAATGGTATCAGAGCCGACTCTCGCGGTTACATAGGCGCGTGCGGGTCAGAGGCGCGGGCATATGGCGCATGGCGCGTGTGGGCCCGGAGTGGACACACGGCATGGCATATGTGCTGGCGCTAAATGCACGGACATGTGTCAAGATGGGATATCCTTATTATTTACCCTGGTGTGGGTATGTTGGTCCGACGAGGACGTCAGGTCCTTTGAGGGGGGTGTATGTGACACCCCGGCCCATGTTGGTCCATGTGTGTGTGCACATGAATTTCTGGGTTAGTCTCACCTTGCTAACTTACCTTGAGAAGCACTTACATATAAGCCTAGGAGTTCCAATGGTAGCACCCCCGGTTAACCGTTTTGCGCGAAGCGAGGACAAAAGTGCAAGCGGGTTGCTACGTGTGCGTGACCTATCCAGAATGTGGTTAGGTCTGAGCCGGTTTGGACACTAGAGCGTTACAGAATTGAAAGGAGTAGAAGAGGGGAAAGGGAAGGAAATGCCGATTGAAGAGAGATAGAGAGTATAGTGGCAGGGGCAGGGGCTGGTTGTGGCTTGCGAGCACGTAGATTGCGGTGTGGGGCGCAAGAGAAGCGCTGGAGAAAAATTAGAAAGGGGAAGTAGAAAGGCGACATGTGGTCCATCATGGGAAAATTTGCGAGAGAAGAAGGCCCACATCCCAGCACCGATTCACTTTGATATAGGTAGAGGAGAAAGGACAGATAAACCACCACCACCAGGGCGAAGCCAAGGGAAGACTTAGTTAGGCTTTAGAATTTTTGTGTGTATAGATAGTTTAGTCCTTATAATTTATTCATAGATTTATTGATGGTTCAAACTTGCTCAATTGATGACTCAAACAAGAAAACATAGAACTTTTCCGTTGGTATATCGTCTCATCGAGTTGATATTGATACTTCCGGTGGCAACAACATTTGTTGAGAGAATATTTTCAGTAATGGATATTATCAAAATAGATTTGAGCAATAAGGTAGCGAATAAGTGGCTCAATGACTTGATGATGTACTACACCGAGCGAGAGATCTTAAAAGAATTGATAATGATAAAATCATAAACTGCTTCTAATGCATGAAATCCAGTAAAATGCATTTGCCCTGTGATTCAAATCTGTCTCGCGATTCAAATTGCCTTATTTGTGGTATGCTTCATATTACCTAAATTTTCATTGCCATACATAATTTTCTATTATACCACTAATTTTAATATATTTCATACGCATGTGACTTATCGCTACTCTGCATTTATGGCAGAACAATTATATATTTTGGTTATGTGCTTTATATTGTATGAGGCATCTACCTTATATTTATCTGTTTTTCATTGTTTGTGTTCAATTTGTGTAATTTTTGTATGAATTTGAAATTCTACAAAAATAAAAGACTACATTTTAGTCAGTTTAGTTTAGTCTTATAAATGATTCAGCTTACTCTCAATTTTATTCATGGCTTTGCCACTAACCACCACCAACTTTTTTTTTTAAGTAGCAGAAATATCAACCACGGTGGCACTGATTATCCCTATCAAGAAAAATCCAGAAAGAAGAAAAAAACTAAAAAAAGAGGCAACCAGCCATCTGGATCCTGGCAGCAGACTTTTAGCAAACCGAAACGCAAGTTTCTCGCAGCAACTTCGCCGCACAAATATACGCAGCAGGATCAACCCGTCCCGTTGCGGAAGATCCTGCATCACCCAACGTGACGATCGAGCAGTGCACCGAAGCTTTTCAGCAACCCTAGCCCCGCCTCGGGAGGGCGGACGGGCTAAGGAGCGTAGGAGAGTGGCTCGAACGAGGAAAAAGGCCAAGCCGCGCCGGCCGCCCGGCCGTGCCCCGCGTTGTGCCTGCCACGCCCACGCCACGGCGCAGAACAGCGCAATCAGCGTCAGCGCGCGCGACAGGGTTACAGGGGCGCACGACGCCGGCAGGACGTCGGCGTGTCACCACGGGATAGCCAGCGGGGCAACAGTGCGTGCCTGCCGCAGCCAGCGCGTAGGACGCCGGGGTCGCGACAGCACCGACGCGGATGGGCGCGCGCGCGGGAGGGCGTCGCTGCTGTCAGCCGGGCCGGCTCGCGACGGGCGGTTCCACCACGTACGTACGCCGCATCGCCCGCCCGCGGGCCTGCCAGTGCCAGCCACGAGCCGCTCGCGGTGCAGCAGCTCGGCGTGGAGCCCTGCACCGCAGGCAGGAGGCGCCGTCAAGTGTGGGCGGAGGGGCCACTGTGCCGGTCGCTTTTAGCCGCAGGGACCGGGAGCGGGGCCCTCCCTTTGACTCCCAACGAGCCATGTGGCGAATTAGAATTAGCGTGACATACTGCATCTCCAACAGTGAATTATGAGATAGCTCTAAGTATATTATTTCATATTTTAATAGAAGAGAGAGAAAAGCTATCTCTTGATCAAGAGCTAGTCTCATACACACATTCCAAGATTATGTGAGAGTGTCATGTGAGGCTATTTATGTTATGAGCTATGTGCTAAAAGTTAGTACTATTGGAGAAGTTGTCTTAGAGCTAGTAACTAGCTCATACTGTTGGAGATGCTCTAAACGGATATCTATGAGATTGTTATTACCGTTAGTAGACTGTTGTCCCGTCAATTCCGACTTTTCTTTCTAATTTATTTTTTACTATTTATATATTTCATTTTTTGATTTTTTAGTTTTTTATCGGTTCTTTTTTTATTCATTTAAATTGTCTGTGATAAGCTAATCTGTCTTTTCTATTTTTAAATTTTTTTAAATTTACTTACGTCAAATAAACTACCATCAATTACAATATAATTTCAGTCAGCTACGGTACAATTTCAATTATAAGTTAGCTTATTTCAGTTCAACCGAGCGATACCTGTGTGTGGCGACCGGTGACTTTCTGCTGGAATTTCATACCGAGTTTTGTTTGTACACGTACATGAAGGACGAGTAAACCATTCAGAAATTATTTAATAATCAAATTAGCGTCCCGAAGGCGACATTTGTTGTATTTTTAGTGTGATGTTGTGCACCGGTGATTATAGAATAGAAAAATGTGAAGGCTCTATATAAAAAGTACATGATGCGAATAAGCTAAAAAATTAATTAAACAACTTTTTTTAATCTATAATAGGATTCCTAGTTTCTTATTGGGCTTCTTCAAACATTTTCTATTAAGTAATTTATATGAGTCATTGATCTTTCTTTCATAAGCTCTCTATATTTTTCATACGATTCCTAAGATACAAAACTCTAAAAATGATTTTAAGCACAATAATCACACCAAGTACTATTTTAACGCAAGGCTTTGCCTTGGGTCTTTTAACTAAAATACATTATTCCACAATACTAGTACCAACTCTACAATCTCAGTGGTTAATAATGCATGTCAGTATGTTACTTAGCCATGCACCGCGCAATTAAGATAATTCGGCACCTTCATATTCGTGCTGGCAGTGGACCTGTTACACTAGTCAAATGGCTGCCTTTTATTTAGCTATAAGATCCAGGGCAGGGGTGGACCTAGCAGGTAGTCCATATAGGCCCAGAACTACCCTGCAATAGTGCAACTTGACCCAAAAACACCCTGTGCTCTAACCCAAAAACTCTCGGCGACAGACATCGGGGCATCGGGGCAGCCAGGAGAGAGGAGACACATTCACAAATCACAAACACAAGCCAGATCTGGGCATCGGGCGCGGCCGCGGCGACCCGGCGGCGGCCGGCGAGAGGGAGGAGTCGAAGCGGGGCGCACCCGGCGGCGACCGGCGGGAGGGAGGAGTAGGAGTGGGGTGACCCGGCGCCCGGCGGCGGGAGGGAGGAGTCGGAGGCTCGGAGCGGGGCGCACCTGGCGGCGGCCGGCGGGAGGGAGGAGTCGGAGCGGGGTTGCGGCGCTGAGGGAGTTGCGGCCTGCGGGAGTCGGCGGGAGTCGGCGGGCGCCTGGCGCTGAGGGAGCTGCGGCCTGCGGCGAGGGAGGAACTAGGGAGGGCGGAGAGGCCGAGAGGGGGACTGCGAACTGTCGAAGTGCTCGGTCCCGGGGAAATGAGGAAATAAGGAAAAAGGAGCCGGGTCCCGGGGTAATTTTTCTCAACTTTTTTTTATCAATTTAGTAATTTAGACTTTAGATTTTAGACTAATAATTTAGATTTTAGATTTTACCTGCGGTCTGCATTAATTTGGGCTATAGTCTTGCATTGTTAGACTAAATATTTTACATGCTAAATCGTTAATAGGATCATTTGTTTTTTTAGATCTACAACACACATTAGCACTGAATTGAGACTTGAGAGGCATGAAGAAGAAGAACGGAAGCATTGCATTGCTTTTTCATAAACATGAAGCAAAAAAGATTGCATCTTGTGCTCCACCACCACCAATTTCAGCTTTAGATGAACAGCCGTCTGATCCTATTGTAGATGATAATTCTCCAATTGTAGTGGTGACTGAAGGGTCAGGTGAAGATGGAATAACACCACCTGCAGATCCAGTTGAGGATGAAGGGCCAACTCAAAATGAAGAAGAACCACCTTTGGTTTATAATGTTGATTGCCTTGAACATGATCCAGGCTTAAGGGTCCCTATTTCAAGATATGATGTCAATGATCAAGATGCGGTTAGAAAAGGATACATTCTAAAAGGTCCATGCCAACTTTGGGCCTATGATTACCCCATTAGAAAAATTTATGGTAAAGATCGCCGCTTTAGTATTATTTGGTTTCATAAGTACCCTTAGATTGAATATAGTGTTGAGAAGGATGCAACATTTTGCTTCATATGCTATTTGTTTGGCAAAGAGAGTGGAAAGTTTGTAATAGATGGGTGGCATAATTGGAACATATGAGCTAAAGCACTTGACAAACATTGTTGCTCAACTATTCACAAGATTGCTCAAGACAAATACAATTTATTTGTGAAAAAGGGTACAAAAATTGATACTGTCATTGTCAAGGTGTCAGAAAAGGATCGAGTTGAGTACAAGCCTAGATTGATTTATTCACTTAGATGTTTGAGGTATCTTTTGCATCAAGGTTTGGCTTCTCGTGGACATGATGAAAGTGAAGAATCTAACAATAAAGGAAACTTTCTTGAACTTTTGAAGTGGCTTGCTGGAAATAATGAAGAGGTTAACAAGTTGGTGTTGAAAAATGCTCCAGGTAATTGCATTTTGACTTCCCCTCGCATACAGAAGCAAATTATTAGATGTTGTTCTATTGAAACCACTAGATACATAATTGAAGAACTTGGGGATGACCACTATGCAATCCTAGCTGATGAATCTAGTGATATATCATATAAAGAACAACTTGTTGTTTGCTTGCGTTATGTTGATAAACTTGGGAGGGTTTGTGAGAGGTTTCTTGGAGTAGTTCATGTCTCTGGCACCACTTCTTTGGAACTTAAAATAGCAATTCAGTCCTTGCTTACTAGTCATCACTTGACTTTTACTCAAATTCGTGGGCAAGGATATGATGGGGCTAGTAACATGAAAGGAGAGGTTAAAGGACTGAAAACATTGATTATGAAAGAGTCTCCTTCTGCTTATTATGCGCATTGTTTTGCACATCAACTTCAGTTAGTTCTTGTTGCTGTTGCCAAGGGAAATGTTGGTTGCCAAACCTTTTTTGGTCAATTTCACGCTTGCTGAATATAGTTGGTGTTTCTTGCAAACGTCCTGATATGCTTCGAGATGTTAGAGCTCAAAAATTGAAGAAGGCACTTGACTTGGATGAAATAGAAAGTGGAAGTGGGTTAAATCAAGAGATGGGATTGGCTAGGCCCGGTGACACTCGGTGGGGTTCTCACTACAAAACTATTTTGCATATCATTGACATGTATGATACAATCCGGGAAGTACTCATAACTCTTGGAAATGATCCCACCCAAAAGGATGATTGGCCTAACATACATGCTATGGTTCTTACATTTGAGTCATTTGAGTTTATTTTCAATGCACACTTGATGCTTGTCATTCTTGGTTACACAAATGAGTTGTCTAATTCTTTGCAAAAGAGAGACCAAGATATTGTTAATGCGATGACACTTGTGGGTTTGGCAAATGAAAAGAATGCAACAGATGAGGTCTAATGGGTGGGAAGGTTTCTTAGGAAAGGTTACATCATTTTGCATCAAATATTCCATTGATGTTCCTGCAATGGATGCTAAATATGAACCTCATGGAAGATCCCATCGTTTTTACCCTGAACAAACAATTGATGACCACTATAGAAGAGAGGTATATATTGGTGTCATTGATAGAGTTCATCAAGAGCTTGAGAATTGGTTTAATGAGGTTAGTATGGAGTTGCTTCTTTGTATGTCGGCATTCAACCCTCCGATTCATTTGCCTCTTTTGATGCACAAAAAATACTTAGACTTGCAAGTTTTTATCCCAAAGACATTGCAAGCTCTGATCTCATGAAACTTGAACTCCAACTGGATACATATATTGATGATATGAGAGAGGATGATAGATTCAAAGGCCTGAACAATCTTAGTGAGCTCTCTATTAAGCTTGTTGAAACAAAGAAGCATGATCTTTATGATTTGGTGTACTTGCTCCTCAAATTGGTATTGATCTTACCGGTGGCAACAGCAACTATTGAAAGAGTATTCTTTGCAATGTGTCTAGTGAAGAATAAGATGAGAAATAGAATGAGTGATCAGTTATTGAATGATTATTTGGTCACTTTTATTAAGCGTGATATCTTCTCCAATGTCAGCGAGGATGACATAGTTCACACTTTCATGGCCATAAAGAAGCGGAAAGCAAAAGCCTTAGACTAGTGTTGCAATCTTCTATTTATGTAAGATCTTATATTACATTTGAACAATTTATATTATCAGTTATGTAAATTTCGAAGTTATTTGTTGAATTTAAGGTATTATGAGATCTTTTAGATATATTATGTTTTTTACCGAACCGTTTACCGAATTTTTGTATTAGATTATATCAACATTGGATAATAATTTTTTAGTTAGGCATACCCTAAATTCAAATCCTGGGTCCGTCACTAATCCGGGGTAGTGCGTCCTTCAATCAAACGCACCCGTAGCTATAAGATCCGGGATAGTGCGTCCTTCAAACCAACGAGCTTGTTACGGAAAAACCTGTGGTCGTCTCCTGGTTTGTGCCTTTTGCCAGGTAGTTGTACTGTTGTACTTTCACGTCTCACAAAATAAAAAAGAAGCAGGCATGGAGGCATTGGCATAATGTTTTTTTATTTATAGTTTATAGGCTATCTCAAACAAATAAACGAGATAATATTTTCATCGTTATTTTGAAATGGCTTATCAAAACAGTCATTTTAAAATAGTTTATCGGTATTTGGTTCGTTTACACAAACGTTCATAATAGATCTAAAAATCATAAGCCGTGGTAAAAAAAGACCCACATATTCCATTGACTCACATGTCTATGGCCATTCCTACTAATTTCAAGGTACTTATTTGAAACGTAGGATTTTTTCTGGAATTATGAACGAATTAAATTATTTCACATGAAATTTCTGTTTTTGAAACATGCCAGTTTTTGAGTGGTAGTATTTGGTTTGATGCCATCGTGTTAATTATCAAAAAGTTCTTGTCCAATTTGGAATGCTAGAATTTTTTTTCAAAATATCTTAAAAATTGAGATTTTTCATGTAAAATGTCTACGTTCGACCTCAGTTTTTTCTCTCTGAAGATGTTAAGAATTTTTAATTACGTGGTAGCTAGGGAAAAGGTGCATGATCTTCCGTGGGATCTCCAACTCGTATTAATTATTATGGCCTCAAGCTGGCATCAATCGACTTTATGCACAATCAACTAAAGGTAAATTTACCTAATAAAATAACTCCCCGTTCGGTTGGGCTGAAAAGCTATGACTTATGGCTAAAATTGCACTATTACGTCTGAAATTTTACTGTAGTTAAAGATGGCTTATTTGGCGTAATTAAATTTAAAAAATTTAAAAATAGAAAAAATATGTTAGCTCATCACGGACAACGCAAATGAATACGAGAAAAAATGAACCGGTAAAAAAGTTAAAAAAAAAGACAAAAGTTCAGAAAAAAATGAAATTATAAATAGTGAAAAATAAATCAGAAGTCAGAAGCTAAAATCGAAATCTAATCTGCATGATAGTTGGGTGACCGAGTGGTTAATTGTAAATCTATAGTACCTTCTCTCACGTGTCCAGACCAATTATGATGCACTCCTGCTACAAAACAGAACTTCACATCGAAAAAGAATGACATAAATTCAGGTTTCACTCATGCTGATACTAAGCATGAGTTGATTAAAAAAAGCATGAAGTGACTTAGTAACTATACATAATTGATTTGAGTAGATCTTACATGGAGGCGGATCCTCTTAATTTTGCTGAGTTATTTTCTATTTATATTTTACGACTTATACTATAGTAACTAGTTTTTAAATGGTGCATTTTTTAAAAACAAAATTAATAGAAATATTATAGCCGCAGGACCGGGAGCGGGGACCTCCCAGAGCACATTTTTGACTCCCAACGAGCCATGTGGTGAATTTGAATTAGCGTGCCATACTGCCACATCACTCGAAAATTTCGGCACTCTAACGGATATCTATGAGATTGTTATTACGATTAGTAGACTGTGGTCCGTTCATTTCGGTTTAAACTTTCAATTTATTTTTTACTATTTATATATTTCTATTTTTACTATTTAGTTTTTTTGAGTTTTTTCGGTTTTTTCATATTCATTTATATTATCTGTGATAAGTTAATCTGTTTTTTATTTTAAATTTTTTAAAATTTAGTTATGCCAAATAAGTTACCATTAGCTATAGTATAATTTCAGCCAGTTACAATGTAATTTCAGTCATAAATTAGTTTATTTTAGCCTAACCAAACAACACTTGTGTGTGGCGACTGGTGACTTTCTGCTAGAATTTCATACCAAGTTTTGTTTGTACACGTACGTGAAGGACGAGTAAACCATTCAAAAATTATTTAATAATCAAATTAGCGTCCCGAAGGCGACATTTGTTGTATTTTTAGTGTGATCTTGTGCACCGGTGATTATAGAATAGAAAAATGTGAAGGCTCTATATAAAAAGTACATGATGGGAATAAGCTAAAAAAATTATTTAAACAACTTTTTTAATCTATAATAGGATTCTTAGTTTCTTGTTGCCTCAAGCTGGCATCAATCGACTTTATGCACAATCAACTAAAGGTAAATTTACCTGATAAAATAACTTTAATCTGATCTGCATGATAGTTGGGTGACCAAGTGGTTACTTGTAAGTCTATAGTACCTTCTCTCACGTGTCCAGACCAATCATGATGCACTCCTGCTACAAAGCAGAACTTCACATCGAAAAAAGAATGACATAAATTCAGGTTTCACTCATGGTGATACTAAGCATGAGTTGATTTAAAAAAAAAAGCATGAAATGACTTAGTAACTATACATAATTGATTTGAGTAGATCTTACATGGATGCGGATCCTCTTAATTTGGCTAAGTTATTTTTCATTTATAACTTGTGGCTTATGTTACAGTAACTAGCTTTTAAATGATGTGTTTTTTTAAGACAAGGTTGACAGAAATATTATAATAAAAATATACTGAGTTCAACTGTACCGGCCAAAATTACATGTAACTATTTTTCTATGTGTACTGCCTCTCACGAACATCAAAATTTAAAAATTTAAGCAATAAGTCACAGTCCAAAAAACCTACACTTAAATATAGCCAAGTTGTGTATTTTGTAACCCTTTTCGTCATCACTGATAGTGCCTACACCTCCATAGGCTGGCTACATTTTGGCCTCCTCATATATACTAGGGAGGAAAATGGATGCGATATTGTCCTTACTCCAATTTTAGTAGACTTTTGAGCCAAATGGTGTGGTGGTCATTTAATCGTATAACTTAATTATTATGCCAAATCAAACCTACAATATCTTAATCGTATTACTTAATTCTTATGCCAAATCAAACTTACAATATCGTACTAGAACAAAGGGGACGGTTCACATTGTTTGTCATGGTGCGACGCAATCAGCATGCAACGAGTAGATACCGATGGTAGCTCTCATTTTGAACACGTGAATGCCGTAGGAACCTTACGTCCTAAACGGGGCCTTCAAATGAAAGCCACGTCAGTTTCCTTTCGACTGAAGGCAAGACCTACTGAATGAACTGGTTATTCAGTGAGTGAGCTGTGCGGTCCTCGGGCTTTCTTGCTGGGTTACGAATCTACGAGTTACGAGCTCGAGGAGTAGTTGACGGGGAGGCTGCTGTGAGCCAAAAAAAATTACAGAGGACGCAATTTTTCTGCGTCACAGCTCACATGCTGCATCATTGCCACGTAGGCAATCTGTGAATACAATTCCGATAATCCTACATCCATCCACGAGGCACGTCGTGGAAGTAAAGAGCAAACCAGGCACCGCTAGCTTAAAAACTCCAAATCCTGCAAGTGTAAGGGAGAACCCCACCTGTCATTTTCGTATCATTCTTTACAATTTCCCTTATTTGCTCCTGTCTCGCTTTCTGCACAATCGGCGTTACCTGTCTACGACATCTACATATACGCAGAAAAAAATGCTTATTCACAGCTAACCACCACACCTACCGATTCAACAGAACAACTATGGTACTACTAAGTACTGACATCATCCGCTTCTATGCAAGTCGCATACGCTTTGACAAGAAGTATTTCATTTGGGTATTGATAAATATCATTCGGATGTCTTCTTCCTAACTATCATCCAAATTTATAACCATTGGATTGAAGATCCAACGGTCATGAATTCTCCCACCACCCCCTCCAAAAAAATCTCCCTCTTCTTCAATTTGGATGATTGTTAGGAACAAAATATTCAGGTGATATATTTTTCCTCAGTGGAGCGGGAGGCCGGAGATGAAAGGGAAGTGGTGGAGGTTCTCCAAAGCAGAGAAGTACTAATTGCTGGATATGATGTATTTTACCTTACTGAGGTCAATACTCAAAACAGCCGAGGAACACACCATATGCGTGGAGCCCATATGCTTGTGACAGCAATCCAGGTGAAACGAGAGAAGAAATCACATTTGTATAGAGTGAAGCATTACTACTACGTACTGTTTGATGACAGAACAGGTATATGTTAGTTGGAAAACCACGGCCGTTTCGGCTGCACCGGCACACCGCCGATGTCTTACGACGACCGACCCAGCCGGCAACAACACACACTGTTTGCCTGCTAATCCTCGCGTTACTCCCGTCGGCATGCAGTAACACCGCTGTTCTGTCGACGTTAACCCCTCCCTCCACTCCACTCTCTTATCCCTCCCTATCCGAAAATCAACAAAAAGAAAAATAAGTCGTCCTCCTTCAGCTGCTCTCACGCTATTATATACGACCGAGCCTCCAACATCGGGAGGCACCAAGCTTCGCTCTTCTTCTCTCTGCTCTCCCAGCTCTCTGAGCCCGACACTCGGTCTCTTCCAGTGTGCTTGCGCTGTGTCCTCCAGTTTCAATCCAAACCAGCCCAAGCACGCGCGCAGAATTAATTGACCGAGTGACGAGATGGTGAGCCAGGTCGCCGACCAGAAGCCGCAGCTGCTCTCCAAGAAGGCCGGATGCAACAGCCACGGTCAGGACTCTTCCTACTTCCTGGGATGGCAGGAGTACGAGAAGAACCCCTTCGACCCCGCCGCCAACCCCGGCGGCATCATCCAGATGGGCCTCGCCGAGAACCAGGTACGTATACACACAGCCTAGGACATGTACGCATATATATGTACGTGTATATGTGTAGCTGCTGTCTCTGACAAGCACGCGGCGCGCGTTATTTGGCTCTCGTGCAGCTGTCGTTCGACTTGCTGGAAGACTGGCTGGAGGCCAACCCTGACGCGCTCGGGCTCCGGCGAGAAGGCGCCTCCATCTTCCGCGAGCTCGCGCTCTTCCAGGACTACCACGGCCTCCGGGCCTTCAAGAATGTAATTTACTGGCCACCTGGGACACGCTGTAGTATGACCAATTAAAGCTCGCGCGCGAGCACGCGAATTGATAGTCAAAGACTGACGCGAGCATACTTGCATGTGGCTTGCACAGGCATTGGCGAGGTTCTTGTCAGAGCAGAGGGGGTACAGGGTGGTGTTCGACCCGAGCAACATCGTGCTCGCCGCCGGCGCCACCTCGGCCAACGAGGCGCTCATGTTCTGCCTCGCCGACCACGACGACGCCTTCCTCATCCCCACGCCGTACTACCCAGGGTATGTACTTATTCTACGCGACGTGCATGTGGCGCCACTGCACGTTACTTCACTACGGTCGAGCACATGGCTAACTTTTTGTTGCGTCACGCTTGCGTACGTGCGGCTGCAGGTTCGACCGCGACCTCAAGTGGCGCACCGGCGCCGAGATCGTACCGGTGCACTGTACGAGCGCGAATGGCTTCCGGGTGACGCGCGCCGCGCTGGACGACGCGTACTGCCGCGCCCAGAAGCGTCGCCTGCGCGTCAAGGGCGTGCTGATCACCAACCCCTCCAACCCGCTCGGCACGACGGTCCCCCGCGCCGACCTCGAGATGCTCGTCGAGTTCGTCGCCGCCAAGGGCATCCACCTCATCAGCGACGAGATTTACTCCGGCACGGCCTTCGCCGAGCCGGGCTTCGTCAGCGTCCTCGAGGTCGTGGCCGCTCGCCGCCCCCTCGCCGCCGACGTGTCGGACCGCGTGCACATCGTGTACAGCCTGTCCAAGGACCTCGGCCTCCCTGGCTTCCGCGTGGGCGCCATCTACTCCTCCAACGCCGGCGTCGTCTCCGCAGCGACCAAGATGTCCAGCTTCGGGCTCGTCTCCTCCCAGACGCAGTACCTCCTTGCCATGCTCCTCGGCGACAAGGACTTCACCCGCAGGTATGTCGCCGAGAACAAGAGGCGGATCAAGGAGCGGCACGACCAGCTCGTGGAGGGCCTCAAGGAGATCGGCATTGGCTGCCTGGAGAGCAACGCGGGGCTCTTCTGCTGGGTGGACATGAGCCACCTGATGCGGAATCGGTCGTTCGAGGGGGAGATGGAGTTGTGGAAGAAGGTGGTGTTCGAGGTGGGGCTCAACATCTCGCCGGGCTCGTCGTGCCACTGCCGCGAGCCCGGCTGGTTCCGCGTCTGCTTCGCCAACATGTCCGCAAAGACGCTCGACGCCGCCATGCAACGCCTCAGGGCCTTCGTCGAGGCCGGCAAAGGTGCCGGCGTCCTGCGCCGCTCCTCCGGTCCCGCCAGGAGCATGAGCTGCCCGCTCGCCATCAAGTGGGCGCTCCGGCTCACGCCGGACCCCGCCGACCGGAAGGCCGAGCGGTAGACGACCAACGCGTAGCTAGTGTTAACAATTCACCACATTACCACGATCGAGCACACCTCAGAGTCTTACGGCCATGTCCAATATTTGTACATAGTAGCAGTGCTACTACGCTATACTAGCAGCACGTAGTAGTTGATTCCTTTGGTTTCTTGTAATTTCGTGCCTTACAGCATTTTTAGTAGTGTTATTTTAGTTATTTCTTAATTATATTAAATAAGTAAAATTATATGTGAAGGAGAAAGGAGGTGAGGAGAGATAATATGTGATCCCTTATACAAAAGACGACTTGAACATATAAACCATCGCAAATAGTGATAAGGCGTGAGGTAGGAAATTATAATGAAAATAATATAAAATAGTTAAAAGAATACTTTATTGTTAAAGAGTTTATTTCTAATACTATTTTTAAGTAAGATAAAAATCTTGAAAACAACCTTAAGAGACAATCTGTTATGTATGCTCTTATACTACTATTTTTCCTCGGAGCACCAGCCGATCCAGAAGTGCCCGAGGGCTAGTACCGTTGTATTTACATTTCGCGGTAGAGGAGCTAGCCATCGATCGATCGATCCATCGGGTATTAGATTGTGTATTCTTGACTGGGAATTCTTCAGAATTTTTCAGTTGTTCGTTGCAGTTGTTGTACTATTATTGTTAGCTATTGGTTAATAAAAGCTACACTAATTTACTAGGGACTTTTTTAACTATGATTTATAATTTTTAACTACTATTTATTAGTTTAATAAATAATGATTACTAAAATAATCAAAACTCAAAATTAACTACAAATCCGAAAAGAATGGAGCACTTCTACGTAGTCGGCACTCGCATACATGGCGTCGCTGTCATGTGAAGTCAAAACCGCAACTACTCGGAGAGCGGCGTTTTCAGTGCTCTGACGTGCCCCTCTCGATTGAAGAAGTAACTGGAAAAAAAAAATTAAAACAGCAAGTATAAAACTGAGTAATAAACCCAAGGTACTAGCCCATCCATGCTGCTAACGATCCGGTCTACGCTCTCTGCTCTCTAGGCTTGATGTAATGTGATGATTAGCGACGGCGTCTTTTGATTACGGCCGGCGGCGTCGCCCACATGCTGTCGCGAGCCAACGGCTGTGACCACCTTGCTGAGAAATAACGGAGCATGGCGGCCGCCGTACGTCGCGTCGCCGAGACAGCTAAGTCCGGACGCGCGCGCCACGCAGCCAGCTGCACGGTCCGGATGCGAGCTCATGATCCGTGTGGCCCGCGCGCTCCTCTGATTTGACTCGGACATGACGCGTCCAACCCAAATCGTACGCCACGTGAGCTTGCTCAGAAAATATGTTGTTTCTTTCGACTCTAAAAAAGAGAGAGAATTGGTTGTTTTTTCGCTGTTCTTGGGTGACAAGAAAGGAATTAATGGCGCTGGTTTGCTAGCGGTATGTGGTTTACTAGTATTTTTACTAAGTGTGTGAAGTTACTGATGTACTAACGAGCAGCTTAGCGTTGACTGCTACTGCGAGAGCTAGGAGCTGCGGATAACGATTATGGCTCTGCTTAGCATTTGCAGCGATTTTTTTTAAAAAGGCACTAATATTTTTCTACTTTTGGACATGACAACTAGTTGGAAGCGTTTTGTCGAAGCCGTTGCGGCAGGAATTGGTAAAGATTTCTGTAACTAATTAGACTGCACAATGCAGCAACCTCAAATCTGGGTAGAGATTGCCCTCTCAGGGTCAAAATTGTCCAACAAAGCAAAAATAAAAAAAAAGAGAGAAAGAGAACTCATCTATGAAAAATGCAAAGCCGCTTGTACGTGTAGGTGGATGTACCATATTTAGCCACCAAAGTTCCTTCAGGTTTGTGCAAAGAAATTTCAATAATTAAAAGATGGGACGGTGGTTTGAATTTTGAAAGTCTGTATTAATCTTAAGGCAAACTTTTTTTTGTGAGGAATCTTAAGGTAAACTTAATGGTGGTGATAGTATATGCACCTATTACCTATATCTACAAGTGTAGAAATGAAAAACCCATTCTTGTTTTTATTTATGGTACGATTTGTTAGATCTTTCCCCCCCTAGGGAAGTACACAAGCCTTCGATATGAACGTGTGAAGCCAGGGAGTGCCACCAACAGTTTCGACACATCGAGATCGGGGATCGGGAGGAAAGAAAGTGGATATAAATTATATCGCTCACCTTGGAGGCATCGCCTCAATGGGGCAGCATAGTTTCGGCGTGGGACTTTATTGTTCGCCTCGTAGGCATCACCTCAGTGGGATGGCATACCTTCTTCGGGAGATTTTGTCGCCTGCATTGTAGACATCGCCTTGGCGGGACGGTCTGGCTTCGGCGTGGGACTTCGTCGCCCACCGTGGGGGCATCGCCTCGACAGGATGGCACACCTTCTCTAGGAGACTTCGCCACCTGTTTTGTAGGCATGCCTCCGCAGGACGGCACGCCTTCGTCGGGAGACTTTGCCACCCGCCTTATAGGTATTGTTTCGGCGGGACGGCTTGGCTTCAGCGTGGAACTTCGTCTCGTAGGCATTTCCTCGGTGGGGCGACACGCCTTTGCCGTCCTCCTTGCAGGCATTGCCTCGGTGGAGCGGCACACCTTGTTTGGGAGACTTCACCGCCCGCCTCGTAGACATCGCCTTGGTAGGATGGCACGCCTTCACCGGGAGACTTCGCCGCCCGCCTTATAGGCATTGTCTCAGTGGAATGGCTTGGCTTTGACGTAGGACTTTGCCGCCCACCTTGGCATGATTTTGGCGTGGGACTTCGTCGCTCGTGTCTACACGCCGCCCATGTTGGAGGCTCGACCTTGACGGGACAGCTACGGCTGCATCGGGGGACTTCGCCGCCCTCCTCGTAGGCATCGCCTCGGGTGGGGTCTAGAGCTAGCAGTTGCATCAGCTTGCTCATCAGGATCTTCGTGCTTGCTGTCGGGGGACGGAGGGTTGGGGCAATTGGTCATATCTGCTCACCCCTCGGGACCTCCGTGCTTACTGTCGAGAGAGTACTGTTGTGGGGGTGGCCCAATCCCAATATAGAGATATGTGTATAAAGGAACGTAACACTATACTATCATCTTTTATAATTATTGAGGAGCTGGATGGGAATTTCCCATTCTATCATATTCATGTATATAAACCACTAAGAGGGGTACGAGATGGCTAGGTCCACTCACTTTACTGACTAGCGCTCTCTATCTCTGTGTTGGCTCTCTACATCTCTTAGTTCCATATCCCTCAACGGGGGAAGGAGTACTAGGTACCCATTATTGTACCGATGTTACAACATTTATAATATTTGATTTATATTTGTATTTGAGAATATTTGAATTTATATTCATATTTATTCACCAATATGGATACAAATATGATTCAGATACTTTTCGATCTATATCCGTTACGTTTTCAACCCTAAAGATCGGAGTGAGACAACGTTCGCAGCCTATGCATCTTTCAGTTGAGTCGGACGAGGAAAGGGAGGGGAGACTCGAGGAGAGGCAGGAGCAAGCACGCAACATGGGGCTCACCCGTCCGGCTCAGACAGGATGGTAGGGCAGCAGGCCAGCAAAGGAACCGACCAGTCCCGGGCTTGGCATGGGTGCAGATGTCTGGGACCCGGAAGGGAAAAATCACTTGACTCACCATGACAACTCTGCATGCAGCTTCCTAATATTCCTACTACTGTGTCACTGATAGATCCAATCACCCCCCTTATCTTCTAGAACCCTACTACTGCACCAATTATTTTCGCCACTAGATCTGTTCTACCTCACCATGTCAGGCTTGCTATTTTGAGTTTTTAGGATGAGGGTGGTTCGGGTGCAGGACCAATGAGCAAACATTGCATGTACTTGTAGTGGAAAACAATGGATAGATAGAAATGATGGGAGACTGAATGACTTTCCACAGGAGGGACATCTAGATAAGGTGATGTGCGCTTGTGTAGGGTTCTCTGCAACTCATAATGTAAGGAATCTATGGTACAGCTTAATGCTTTGTTCGACAATATTACTGCTATGTGACCGAAAATTTGCAGTACTTCGTCCGGGCGCGGTTTGATTTGACATGGTGTTTAAAATTGAACTTTAACCTTTCATTTATTTTACGATATATTATTAATAACTACAAAACCAAAACCGTATAAAAGTTCATTCAAAGACAAATCTAACATACCACTTTTATATCACTAAACCTATATGTAGTTGATCTAATTGTTGGTTAAATATTACAAAGTTTGAATCTCGGAATACATGGGCGCCTTATAAAAATCAGCAGAGGGAGTGTGTCGTTGTGCATGTTATGTTTTTTATTTACAAATACAATAAGGACGTACTCACGTACACACAGAACACCATACACTCACGCACTCATATACCCACGTGGATGCATTCAACTCACGCGCTACGACAAGTCGGAGACCCTAAAGCCTCATGAAGTGCGGGCACACGCTTTGACCACTAAATACACCCACATACGCATATATTTGGAGAGGCACTGTTCAAATGAATAATACCCCTAAAGATAAGACGCATTGGGATCGAGCCTGAGGACGGGTTGCACCACGGCAGCCACACCATCGACGTGCATGTCATGTTTTGACTAAAGGTAGATGCTGGAGCTAGCCTTGATATTGTCGGTCGATAGAGAGGCGGAGGTGAAAATTTACCGGACCATGAAAGCACTACAATGAGATAAGAGATATGCGAAAAGCCAATGCCTTGACGGCGGGGTGGCTGTTTAAACTTCCATCCACACGTATTCAAGTTTTAGGCTTGACTCGAGTGTCCATCTTTTTCTTTAGTGGATGCAAGAGCTTTTGGCTAACTTTCAAACGAAAAGAAGATAAAAAAAGCGATGTGACGCTACAAGATTAACAATTTCCCCGATGACTATTATTTGTGAATGGCCGACGGTTATCGTACCCCTTAAAGCCCATTCGAGATGTAATCTTTTAGAAATTTCATATGAAATAATTCAATTTCTATATAAATCAAGAAAATTTTCGTTTTCCAAATGATGCCTTAGTATTTTTCGATGGCAACATAAATTACTGACAATAAATTGCCGACAAATTGACGGCCAACAAGATGTCCCGCGCTTGAAAATAATATTACAGAAGGGTTATCACCATCATCAATATACTTAACAAACCACTAAGAAAAATTAGGAATCTTGTAGTATGAGACGTTAATTAATTAATTATTTAAACAAGCAAAACGATTAATTAATTAATTAAGCGAGAGGCGCGGCGATGATTGGTACCGACGAGTATTACGATCGATGTCAATTTGTGCCTTTTTGCAGATAGTTTTCTTGATCGACTTTCCTCTTTTCGGTATATAAAAAGCACGAGACCGCCATTATGGGTGGCACAATACACTTAACTTTCCGAGCCCGCGCATATTTCGAAGCTTCCCAGATCCAGTAGTGCATCACCATTCACCAACCCAGCTTATCGCTAGTTTAGAGCAAGTATAATAAGAGCATCTCTAATAGTTCTAGCTAGCAACTAACTATAAGATTTCCATATCATTTATATAGTACACACTAAAGCTAGCATTCTAAAGAACTATCTATAAGGATAGTTATTTGATGCTTACATGCACACACAGAATTTATAGAGGCTGCCTCGTTTGGCGTTATAGACTAGTGCTCAAGGAAGAGCTGGCTCAGTTTTTTTTGCATACTCTCTTTCCTCCACATAGAATATATGCTGATGTGTATATGCATATAGCTAGCTGACTCAGACTATTGGAGATGCCCTAAGAGGCTGTTAGTAGGCTGTATGCTGAGGTGGAGGAGAGAGAGGAGGAGAGAGAAGAGAGGTGGGCTGTAAGTTTACAGCCAGCTGAAGCACAAGAACCAAGAAACTTTGTGAGAGAAAGGGGTGGGTCATACAGCCTTCAGCTGGCTGTAAACTACTATATGACTAGGCTGATAAGTGGGCTGTAAGTGTCCATACAGCCAGCTGAAGGCTGTATTATTAGCCTTGCTCTTATCCGGAGTACCTGATAATCTTCTACTCTACGCGCTTTTCTGTTACTCTCTCTATATATACTACGAATTTAAACAGGTAATTAAGGCAGTGATCGGTTGGGCTTAAACTTTTGGCTTCCAGCTTATTTTTCACTATTCATAAAGTTCGTCTTTTTCTGAATTTTTGGTTTTTTGTTGAGCTTTTTTGCCGGTTCTTTTTTCCCTGTATTTGTTTGTATTATACGTAATGGGCTAACATATTTTTTTTATATTTTTAAATTTTTTTAAATTTAATTATGCTAAATAAGTCTCTGTCAGCTACAGTGTTTTTTCAGCCTGCTACAGTGTTTTCAGCCATATGCCATGAGTTTTTAAGCCCAACTGATCACCACCTAAACTGACTAATCATCTACCGTTTTATGTGTGGACAATAGGTAGCTTGTCGTCTGGTGATCGGGTGGCAGGCGTAACGTGTCACCTCTGTAGCGCTGCTATCCGGGGATCGAAAGGTAGAAGCACTATTTTTATTAGTATATATGACAAAAATTCCTATATAGATTGGGGTGTATATAGTTAGCTCTACGTAGTGCCTCAATCATGTGGCGATTAGTCTATGCGGCTCTAGTTGGTTAAGCTTGTTACAACCAGTTACAAACTGAAAAAGCAAGAATGCCCAATGTACAGATGTCTGTCCAAACAGACACCTCTTCATGCCACCATTCCATCATGTATAAATAATGTACAGATTTCAGAATCAATGGATGGATCAATCTTTCTATCTATCACTTGTCTCAATTTACTTTAACACGTTATCAGCACACGCTCTGCCATCCAACACATCACAACAGAGACAAAACAACAGAAAAAGGCACAATGGCTACTAAAGAGTTTGAGGCTCTCGCTCTTGACGGCCACAACTTCCCCACATGGGCGATGGATCTCAAAGTGAGTCTATCGTTGCGCGGAATGTACCAGGCAATTGCAGCTCCTCAAGAGGGTGAAGCTCCTTTGGCTGAGACTCTCAAGTACAATGACTTATTTATCATAAGGAACCACATCCATCCTGATCTCAAGGCTGAGTATCTGATGGAAGAAGACCCACGCGCTCTATGGCTTGCTCTTCAAACACGGTATGAACAGCAGAAAGCAGTCATCCTACCGGAGGCTGTCAATGAGTGGAACCACCTCCGCATACAGATTTTAAATCTGTGGGAGAGTTCAACCATACTGTTCATATCGAATATATTTGGTATTGAAAATGAAGTTTGTATGTATTCTATATACTACTATAAGAATTTCATTAAATTCTTCTTTGTGTATATAGATTTTTGGAGTCAATCCAATTGAGGAGGAATTATGCCTTGTGGATAGTGATACCACAAACTCTATACTTAGGGACACAAAATATTTCCTAACTCTTACTAGGAGGAAAGGAAATGTTTTAACCATCGCTAGACGCGATGCAACAATAGTAGGCTCTGGTCGCGCCTCTATTACTCTCCCTATGGGTACACAATTGAAAATTAAGGATGCACTATTGTATCCCGATTCAACACGTACTCTACTCAGTTATAGAGATATCCGTCACAATGGTTTCCATGTTGAAACCCGAAATGACAACAAAGAGGAATATCTCCTCTTAACTAAACACAACGGATATGGCAAACAAGTACTAGAAAAAATTCCATCATTACCCTCCGGATTGTACTATACAAACATCCAACTCATTCAACATATTGCGTACAAAGTAATTTTCCAAAACGCTAACACATTCCAAACATGGCATGATCGCCATGGCCATCCAGGCATTGGAATGATGAGGAAAATTATTAGCAATTCAATTGGTCATACATACCTCAAAACAAAATTTCCGAAATCCTCAGATTTTGTGTGCACTTCATGTGCCACCGGAAAATTGATTTTAAGAGTCTCTTATCTTAAAATCAGAGCTGAACCACTTAAATTCCTTGAACGCATTCAAGGAGATATATGTGGTCCTATACAACCATTGTGTGGACTGTTCAGATACTTCATGGTTCTCATTGACGCATCTCCTTGAATGCATTTGCTAAGTTCATTGGTCAAATTATCCAATTACGAGCACATTATCCTGAATATCGAATTCAATCAATTCGAATGGACAATGATGCTGAATTTTCATCCCATGCCTTCAATGACGATTGTATGGCTCTTGGGATGCAAGTTCAACATTCTGTTCCATATGTCCATACACAAAATGGTTTAGCAGAATCTCTTATCAAGAGAATCAAGCTCATTGAAAGACCATTACTACAGAATTGCAACTTACCAACATCATATTGGGGTCATGCAGTTTTACACGCTGCTGACTTAATACAATTGCGTCCAACTGCTTATCATAGCACTTCCCCGCTACAATTAGTACGTGGAAATCCACCAGATATTTCCCATCTGCGAAAGTTCGGTTGCGCTACATACGTACCGATCTCACCACCGCAGCGTACCTCAATGGGACCGCACAGGAAACTTGGGATCTATGTTGGGTATAAATCTCCGTCAATCATAAAATACCTCGAGCCCCTAACAGGGGACCTGTTTACGACCCGGTACGCTGATTGCATATTCAATGAGGAACATTTCCAGGCATTAGGGGGAGACAACAAGTACCAAACTGAATGCCAGGAAATTAATTGGAATGTACAAAGCATTCCTACCTCAGACCCACGTACCAGAGAGACTGAACTTCAAGTTCAGAAACTCATTCATTTGCAAAACATTGCAAATAACCTGCCAGATGCATTTACTGATTATAAGGGTGTCACAAAATCCTATAATCCTGCCAGAAATGTACCTGAAAGAGTGGAGGTACCGCAAAATACCACTCAACTCCCAGTTCAAAATAAGAGGGGGAGAAGTACGGTACAAATGGCGGATGCAGCTTCTAACAAGCGACAAAGGAAACAAAAGAATGTAAATGCAGATCAACCTCAAGTTGATAGACACCAAAGGATCCTTAAACCCAGATCAACAGTGCACTCAATATCTGATCCTGGGACATCGGAATACCCCGACTCAAATGTTTTGGGAAATAACATTGAGTCATCAGGGGTCCAAGAAATTTCCACTAACTATACTGATTCTGGAGAATCATACGATCGTAAGACTACAATTGTCGACATTTATTTCTCCACAACAATTGCAAACAACCTTCAAAATGATCCAGATCCCAAGACCATGGCAGAGTGCAAATCGCGCTCGGACTGGACTCAATGGAAGGATGCAATTCAAGAGGAGTTAGCCTCGCTCAAGAAAAGAAATGTATTCACCAATGTGATACATACACCTCCCAAAGTATTCCCTGTCGGTTTCAAATGGGTTTTCGTCCGCAAACGGAATGAAAACAATGAGGTGGTGAGATACAAAGCAAGGCTTGTAGCACAAGGGTTCACGCAGAGACCCGGCATTGATTTCAATGAAACTTATTCTCCAGTAATGAGTGGAATAACATTCCGATATTTAATCTCATTGGCAGTTAAAAATCATCTATCTTTGCAGTTGATGGATGTAGTGACTGTATATCTTTATGGGTCACTTGATTCGGAAATATACATGAAAGTTCCCGATGGAATTTCAATTCCGAATCCAAACGCAAATCACAATATGTATTGTGTAAAATTAAACAAGTCTTTACACGGCTTGAAACAGTCGGGAAGAATTTGGTACAACCGACTAAGTGAGTTCCTAACCAAAAAAGGGATACTCCAACAATGATGATTGCCCATGCGTGTTCGTTAAAAGATCCTCAACAGGATTTTGCATTATATCTGTGTATATTGATGATCTTAATATCATTGGTAACACACAAGATATAGATGAAGCACGTAATCATCTTATGACGGAATTTCAAATGAAGGATTTGGGTAAAACGAAATTTAGCTTAGGTATACAACTTGAGCACCTTCATACATGCATCATAGTGCATCAATCAGCCTATGTCCAGAAAATATTGGAGAAATTCAATATGGACAAAGCATATCCATCGAAAACCCCCATGGTTATTCGATCTCTAGACAGGGACAAAGATCCATTTAGACCCCGAGATGACAATGAAGAGCTATTGGACCCGAGGTTCCATATCTCAGTGCCATCGGAGCGCTTACGTACCTTGCAAATTGCACCCGGCCGGATATCGCATTTGCAGTAAATCTACTTGCTAGATATAGCGCTGCTCCAACCAAAAGACATTGGGTAGGAGTGAAGAATATACTTAGATATCTTCAAGGCACTAAAGATCTCGGTCTATTCTTCCAGAAGAATAAAAATATGGATTTAATAGGATATACAGATGCTGGCTATTTATCAGATCTCTATAATGCCAGATCTCAAACAGGCTTTGTATTTTTACATGGTGGAACAACCATCTCTTGGAAGTCTTCGAAACAGACTCTAGTGGCTACATCCACTAATCATTCTGAAATAATTGCATTATATGAAGTATCACGTGAATGTGTATGGCTTCGCAGAATGATTAACCACGTACATGTGGTATAGGTGCTATCACATCACCTACCATTATCTACGAAGATAATGCTGCTTGCGTTGTCCAAATGCAAACGGGTTACATAAAGAGCAATATCACAAAATATATTGCGCCTAAATTATTTTACCCACATGAATTGCAAGAGAGTGGGGGAAATAAATATTCTGCAAACTAAGTCTTGTGATAATCTCACAGACTTATTCACCAAGTCATTACCAACTTCCACATTCCAGAAATGTGTTTATGGAATTGGTATGCGAAGACTACGTGATTTGCAGATATCAGGGGGAGAAATCTCCTAAGATTTAACCCGTTCAATATAAATATTGTACTCTTTTCCCTTTATGAGTTTTTCCTCTAAGGTTTCTCATTAAGGTTTTTAATGAGGCAATATGACAACGTAATCATAAATATATTATATCTCTGTTTTCCCCACAGGGGTTTTTAAGGAGATATAATCAAATATATGCCATATCAAATTTTCTCCTTAAATTTTCCCACTGGGTTTTTAAAGGAGTTTTTCATGGCATATCTACTCTATCAGTTCTCCTCATATTTTTCCCTACAGGGTTTTAGAGGAGTTTTTCCCAATATGATGAATCAAGGTGATCATATGAAGACGCATTGGTCAAGGGGGAGTGTTACAACCAGTTACAAACTGAAAAAGCAAGAATGCCCAATGTACAGATGTCTGTCCAAACAGACACCTCTTCATGCCACCATTCCATCATGTATAAATAATGTACAGATTTCAGAATCAATGGATGGATCAATCTTTCTATCTATCACTTGTCTCAATTTACTTTAACAAAGCTAGCCCATCATCTGCGAGTGATGAGCGTGACACACACACACCCCCGTCGGTCGGACCAGAGCGAAGGCTTGGATAGTTTCCAGCTTCGGTGTCCTCTGTACACCCACTTGTTGATGCGCCGACGTAAACTAGACATGAAAAAAATTGGTGATCGCGATCGATTTAATCTGCGGCGAATTAGCACGTCACGCGCGTCACACGTATGCCGTAGCTTGCTATAGCTAGTGAGGCGGTAGTTAGCGGAATCTGCAGCGTGTGCCAGCGGCTGAATGCTGACAGCCACCGTAGCATCTCACGCCTTTTGGGAGATCAGCAATTGTCCAGCTGTGTTTTGTAGGTTTGTGTGACGCGAAATCTCCCAGAAACGTGGTAATTGATATGCATTGGATTGTCCATTAAAACGGCGGGACGGTTTCGTTCTATTAGGCGCGCGCGTGCATGCAAACATACGCCGCTAACAATTTTTTTCCACATGCCTGATAAGTACGTAGATTCGTAACGCATGGCGCGACGACGCTTCTGAGAAAATGCTCACGTGTAGTAAAATGACTCGGAACTTTAATATATAGGACTACGCACGCATTGATATATGGATGAAGGGTTGTTCTACAGGAGATTTGCCACCAAGTGGTACTGCCAACAAATGTGTGCGCATTTCCATTTCAATTATTGGAGCCAGGGCATGCATGCTCCAGCCGTGGGGCCTTCGATCGATGGATCGACGACTTGTGTGTCAAGTCTGCGGGACACACCGTGATTTGATTTTGACGATAGAGTACCAATTTAATATATATATATATATATATATATATATATATATATATATATATATATATATATATATATATATATATATATATATATATATAAAAGTTTAAAAGATATAGTATGGAAGTTTAATATATGTAACTAAACAATTATTTAAGTATTGTTTACTTATACTATTTCTTAGTTTGTTATGATTGATCATAACTTCTGCAACTCCCTTTTAGGTTTTGATTCGTAAGATCATCCTTTTAAACTGGAAGGCAAAATAGAGCAATTTACTTTCTAGTGCCCTAGACCAATCTATGACAACCATGAAAACCATCCCATCAGAGCCTTTAATATCCCCATCTGATCACTAAACCCTGTAACAAGAAAAAGCTCCAATACACCACTCCGTTCTACACAAGTTCGCAAATTGGTATACTGTGACTGAAATTAACACCATAGAACTTTCTAAAGGCGTATCCTGGAGCCCTATAACGTTCTAATCATACCTTAATTTGGATAATTCACAAGAATTTGGCAGCATTATTAGCACCAACGAATTGACATCTAGTTGACACATGAATATTAGAAAATGATCTACCAACATTCAAGATTCAAGAAGCTAATGAAGACTCAGTTGCATAGAAGAGCTAGGCGGTAAAAAACAAGGCATAATAAATCAGAAGCGTAGGGGACTTGGCAAGGTGGGTATAGAAGAGCTGCTTGGAGAGCTCTTAGCATTTCTCGATGGTAGGCTAGTTGACGATGGACTGCTTGTTTCTCTCCATAAGCGTCTTGTGGTACGCGCACCTGTGCTTGGCCGCCAACCTCACACGCCTTGGACTGCAGTTACACCAGCTTCGACGCCAACGCCCCCATGGATCTGTCGCCATTTCACAGTTAAATCAGAGCAATGCAAATAACAAAAATCAGAACAATATATCTGCGGATTGGGAAGCATGAGATCGAGATTTGGCTCGATGACTTCTTTAGCTTACCTTTTCCTCTTTAGTGCCTGGTGGTCGTCGGTAGTGGCGGGAGCTCCGGCCTTCAGGGAGCGCATCAGTGATGAACTGCGCGTGAACAGAGCTACGTGTCCGAGCTCGAGCTCGGCTGCTACGCTAGGGCAGAAGCATAAAAATTTGGCCGATTGCGGAATCTCCAGTGGGGGTGGCCGATCGATTGAGGAAGTAAGGATGACTTGGGCACTTGGGCTAATAGGCTTGACTTGTTGCCTATTGGGCTTAATGGGCTGCCAGGAGTATATTAGTATGTATAGTATATACTTTATGTATTAAGAGAGGGTATATATCGGATTTTGTGCAAAAATTTAGGGGTGCAACTGCACTCCCATGCAACACTGTGGCCCTGCCACTGTTTCTACGGTCGATACCTTTTGTTTATGGTTGATGCCTTTTTGTTTATGCTTTTCCATACGGTAGCAAATGACAGAGATGTTGATGATACATGCACAAGGTTTTGTGCTTGGGAAATTATTTAAAGAATCTACTTCAGGAAGCCGTCTAGTTTATCTCGACTTTCAAAGAAGCCAAAAGCCAAAAATCCAAAAGAACATGACCATAATTTCACATTGACCGATTATTGTGTGTCACAGTGGCATTATATATGCAACATGTTAACAATGAAAAGCAAGTTCAATAACATTGTTAACAGCGAGAAAAAAATACTACAAATTCTAAAATATACACTTTTTAATTAAATACATACACACCCTAATTCCTAAATGAAATTGTAGAACCATGTTGAGATTGACCATACTCTATTTATGTTGAACAATTGGCAATCGTGTTGAGTTCATGTTTGAATTTTGAAAAGTTTGCAAGTTTTTAGAGTTGCTGTAAGACTAGGCCAGTCTAACCTCTTGTGTTGAGCACCCAAAAAACACATCTATAAAAAAACCAGCTGTAAAGTTTCAAATCATGTATAGATATCTTTTGGAGAGTGCACCAATTTTTGTTTTGACTCATATTGATTTCTAGTTCTGGTAACAGCGGTACGGTCCGACAGCCCCAAGACCTGCGATTTGACTAGAGGCCGGTCAGACCGGCCATCACCGATGGTCAGATCGGTTGGCCGGTCTAACTGCTCCCCCATAGTGGTCCGACCAGCCTATAGGAGTTGAAATCTATTTGTTTCCGTATTTTTGTGAGTTCTTTGTTGGTAATCAAATATGATCTTTCTATTTTCCAGTTGGAGTGAAAGTTTGGTATAACTTTTTGGGAGGTTGAATTTAAAGATATCATTCACCCCCTCGGATTACCATATCTAGCACAACAGATATGCAGATTTAATTTGTCAATTCGTAGCCATGCATATCGAGCAAGTTATATTATATATGCGATCAATAGCATTTTTTTTACTTTTGCCATGACACATCTCAGCAGGTCCTGGTTAGTTTACTTTATGTATAAAAAAGGTATTGTTGGTTTAACTTTTACTGCATTTCTCTTTCTAATTAGATCTTATCTTAAGGTGTCATATCTTTATTTAAGATCTTTCTAAAGGTGCGATCTTTTTACATCTTTCTAAGATGTTTTCTTGTACTCGCACAAAGTAAAACATCAGTGGTTAAATGGAGAAACTTGAACAAACGATTGTCTGCACGCTCCCCTTCAATTCCTCTAAAGCTCTTGTCTAATATTAATTCTGGGTGTCTTGTCACGTCGATTCGAAATCTTTGTGAAAGTACTGAAGTCAAAAGAAACATACATATAGAACATCGACAATCTACTTAGAGAAAATTTGCTCATCTTACGCGAAATTCCCGAGTTCCAATCCAAGCGTGAATCCCATACAAAATGAAGTGCTCACTGAGAACGCGTGCTTCCAAATGTATCTAAAATACCGGCATAGCGCATTCCAAACATGCCGAAATTTACGCTGGAAATCAACAAACCTTTCACATTTCCAAAACGCAGTGATTATCCCATATTTAAAAACCATGCAAGAATATCTATTACATTACTCATGACCATCAGGGATACAAATGGACAGAATAATTTCTTTGACCGACCAACCGAAGGTTTGTGGAGTAAATACAGAAAATATAAATGGGTATTCAATACTATCCATATCGAACTCCAACTCTAATAAAAAAATAGAATAAGCTATGGGATGAACGATATCTGTCCGTATGTCAAGTGCTATGAGAAAGACTATTGTGACTTTGCTTAAGAATATAATAATAGATAGTTAGATTGTTGTATCTGTGCGACTGGAGAATTCTGTATGCTCTTTCTTCGACATCTCAGTAATTAGTCCTTTTGTGTTTATTCTAATTACACCACTACTGTCCAGTGTTCTACATAGGAGTGAAAAAGAAGTAGATAATTTTCATTTGATTGACCGACTGAAGGCTCACAGTATGAACATAGAATGGAGAAATAAGTATCTGGTATTATATGTATATGGCTCTTACTGTGAGAAAAAAATTACGAAATCGAATGCAAGACAAGCAATATCTTTCAGCATCCGCTTTGATTACACTACTAATGACGATAGCTTAAGCACCAACATAGTCTAGATATGATTCTCTCAGGCATGTGCTAAGCGAGTAGGTTTCGAACTAGGTATCCCGTGCCACACCATATGGCAACATCGATCCAGGAGTGCAAGAGGTGGTTGTTGAAAAGGCCAAGTCACTGTCACTGTTTTTCAACGATGGGTTGCTCCCGCGGTCAAATCGACCGATCCACTTGGTAGCGGGGATCTAGGGCCAAAAGTCGCGGCCAGGATCTTGGCGCGTGAAACACCGAAACTCGTCAATGCCAGCAGGTAAAGCTGGCGCTACCGAGACTTTTCGCCGGTAGCCTGGCCTGGGAGGAGGAGGAGCTGGCTTAGCTAGGCGACTGACGACGTACGTACGTAGGCGCGCGCGCGCCGGTACGGCGAAACGTCCGGCGTACGTACCTAATTCGTCAAATCTGCAGGGACTCACGTCGTCCGCTCGGGCGCCGACCTGTGGGCTAGCTGGTTTAGGCGATCCGGGCGGGTCTTCCCGTCCGCTGCGGTTGTTTCACGCGAGCTCCGTGCGCAACAACGCGCGTTTGCCGATCGGCTGTCTGCATGGCCGCGCGGGGGCTTGCGACGGTGGGCGGGCGTCACTCGGAGTTAATCCATGGTCCATACGGTCCGTGTTTGAGGCGGCTGTTTCGGCGAGGAAAACCGGTAGGTAGCAACCGTCACCGACACTTCGCGAACGGTAAGTCATAGCTCAGTTTTTTGAAATTCCTTCCTGGAACCACCGTATGTTCAGTTTGGATGGAAATTGGATATTTAATCTTTTCTAGATATGTAGTTGTTGACTGTAGCGTGAAACAAACATCCATAGTCTGGTAAGAATAAATGTCTAACAGAGAAAAACTCATGGGTGACGCATATCCAACGCAGACAACATGTGGGGGCAGAGCTAGACTTTGGATAGACGCAGGAAAAATGTTGGTGCTTTCTGAGCCAACTGGATGGGGTTGGCCAACTTGTAGGTAACACAAACGAAACGAAAATAAATCGTAAATAGATGTGTAGTATAATGCGCTTGATTGTGAGTTTTCCATGTAGATGTTTTTGGCACAAACTTATTGCTTTTGTTTCGTGGATCCATGTGCGTTATTGAAATAACCCCAAAAATTCAAAAGTATTTGAGTTTGTTTAAATTTTGGTTTGGATTTGATTCTTACCCAATTCGGCAAATCTTCGTTCCTTTCCGCTTTCCTTCTCTGGCATTATGCCTCCCCAACTCCTTGGCGCACTTCGAAAGGACGCCTTCACCCCTGTTCCCACACCACCACCTGGCCACACCTCAATCGCCACCGCCACGATCCGCTGGCCATTGCCATGCCACTACGACCTCCATTAAGAGTCATACATCTTGCCAGCCCCGCCCTGACACCCTCATTAACTTCCCTCTTGACCAAGCGCCGGAGATCCTGGTCCAATTTGGCCGCTGCCTTCCTGCCCTGTCTCCCCATCGATAGATCACGCTGCAACTCACCTTGTCCGCCATCGCCAGCCATTGCCAGGCTAGCATACGACCCCTGGCACCTGACACCCCCTTAAATGCCGCCACCCCCACTTGGCCGAATATCGTAGCCGCCTCACCGCCCTCTGCCTCACCGCTCTCTCTGCATGCTCCGCACTCACAGCCAACCTAACACCCCTCATTGCCGCTTGACCGTCACAATGCGACACTCGAGGAGGCACTGAGACTACCAGGACATGCTGCAGCTGACAAGCCCCGAGCTCTCCCTCACCTTCCTTGCTCCAGCCACGTGCCAAACACCCGAGCTAGCTTGTCACTATGCAAAACCGCCATAGCATGATTATAAAAAGGCTCCGAGTCCCTTTAGTGAATCACATTGGTGTCCAATAGGCCGTAGACACCACCCAACTTCCCTTGACAACCGTCATGCAACCATCGTTGTTGGAGACCACCAAGTAAACCAATTTCTAATTCTTTTTACTCAATCTATAAAACTCAATATAAGATTCAAGATTCAATAGAGTATTTTTGACATGTCACATGTCATAAAAGGATCACTCGAGAGTAAACTAGTCGAAAGATCTATGCTTACAAACTTAAAAAAAATACCAATTTCAAAAAATGATACCACATATAAAATTAAGTTCAAGTTGGCAAGTTAAGCTAGCATGGAAAAATTTTAATTATACATATAAAAGCATGACAAAACTAATTAAGTAGGCATAACATGATAATAAGCAATACGAAGTCACCATCGCAATTGAGTAATAGTCCAAGCTCACATCTAAAATGCATAAATTGCAATGCAAGCATGATGCAAAAGGGAAGCAAGAACTAAAAACTTCCCCTATCTACAAGCACTACTTTCAAACAAAAAACAAAAGCTAAAAGCAAGAAAAAGAAAAACTCATGCAAGAAGGAAAAAACTCTTCACCACATAATCTCTACTCCCAGGAACATACAGTACTAAGGAGCGAATCTACCACATTAGCCACCCCACTATTAGAAGCAAGCTCAACCTAGATAGGATAAGAGATTCTAGAGAAGTTAGTAAGAAAGAGAAGTGCCTAAGAAATACACAAGACAAAACGTGACTCACAACACCCTAAAGACCTAAAAACCCTGACACTCCAAATGCTATGTGATGCTGAAAATGGAAGCAGGGAGTTGACAAAGCTCGAACAAGAACTTGCGTCATACTACTTGGCAGTGTGTGGTAGTCGAAGTAGTCGAAGGTGAGCAAGCTACATCCTGAGAAGTGATAGTCGTCACTGGATGTCGAAAGTGAGGTAGAAGATCCAAAGAAGCTGATATGATTCACATAATCTCCTCCACACGGTAAAGCCTACATCAAAGAGACAAAAGAAACCTATGCCTCAATACTGGGGTTAGTGATATAAGAATGAGAAATGCAGTACTGAGACACGCACTACTGCAGAAAAGGTCATCACAGGCAGTTCAAAAATATCATCATAGACGGTTTCATGAGCCAGTTAAGTTTGTGGGTCAGCAATAACATGAGGTCATCATAATCGACTTTAGAACCGTCTGTGATGCGGATATCATAAATGTTTTCTACTAAAAACCGTCTGTGATAATCAACTATCATAGATGATTACGAGTTAATAACCGTCTGTGACTGGTTATTATAGCTACAACCATAGACAAGGAATTGTAGCTAAGATCATAGAAAAATGCTATAGCTATGACAATTGAAAAGTATTGTGGTTATGACTAGTTCGCTAGTCGAGATCAAAGCTTACAAACTTGGCGTGATTGTTCTACCATGGTCGAAAAGATCGTAGTCAAAGGCTGCCGTGGTCAAAGCTAGATGTGGTCATAGTCAGACATGGTATGTGGACAAAGCCTGACGTGGTCGAAGTCTGCTGATCAGACAAAGCCGTTTAGACCACCCAGCACAAAGCTATTCGAACCAACGATACAAGGATGTTCAGACCACCAACTACCAAACGTGGTCGAAGCCAGTCGTGGTTGAAAAGCCATGGTCGACATGCATTGAGCGTCTGCTGTGGTCGTAATGCTGAACTAAAAATTCCAGCAACACGAGTACATCGACTAGAAACTTTTTACAAATGCAAATTTTAATGAAACCCAAATGCCAATTATTCATCATCACTAAATACTTGATCACCACATGGTCTAACACTTTGGTAATATCGCTACAGCAAAATGGTAGTACCGCAGTAGTACCCATGGTAGTACCACTACAGTGCTACAAGTAGAATTAGTGTGTCGCTACAAATAGCCCAATAGTACTATTGCTACATTAATCAGCATAGGAATAGTAGCATGATTTCAAAACAAAAATCGATGGAACTTTTGATCCGTTTGTCCAAATGGATTGAAACTTGGTATGGGCCTTCATTAGGATGTCTAAAACATATTTTAATCAACGATCAGGATAATCGTTGCCAAAGTTCTGACCTTTTCTTTCATTTGAGTGAAGGGTGTAACAAAACCAAGCAAAAGAGGGAAACTTCTATCTGATCTTGCTCGTGAGTCCTAAATGCTTTATGTGATATTAGATGGACTCTCACATATCATAGCAAGTTAGAACATGACACAAATTCCATCCAAAACACCCAAGAGAGAAACCCCAAAAATCACATCTCTTTTGAGAAAAATCGAGCAAACTCAAAAACTTTCTCTAGATCATGCCTAGATAGATAGGATATTTTCTTTAGAAGACATCTTCACCTCTTATACATCCTTGGCACCATAAAATCCCAAGATAAAAAGAAATCCAAACATGAAAGCCAAAAAAAAAAATCAAAAGCACATGAGGGAACTCATGGCAC
The DNA here is from genome assembly GCA_017311315.1 of Dendrocalamus latiflorus. Taxonomy (NCBI): domain Eukaryota; kingdom Viridiplantae; phylum Streptophyta; class Magnoliopsida; order Poales; family Poaceae; genus Dendrocalamus; species Dendrocalamus latiflorus. Next base: position 6,164,790 of record CM029631.1, read on the forward strand.
AACTCACTTGGGAAAAGTTTGATGTTTATTTCACTTGAAAAGGAATATTTTACAGCTAATTTCTCATGATAGCAAAGCTATAAGCCTAGAGCACATATACAAAAAAACTCCAACACAAGGAAACCCTAATCTCACTCTCACAAGACTCAACTCAACAAAAGGCTTATATAGTGAAGGCCCATCACCTCACATCAACCAGTCATTCTTAGTGGATCACATTACAATTGGGAAACCCAGTAACCCACACACAAACGGGAATTACATTATACACTTACATGCTTTTTAGAGCGTGACTACCCAAAGACTCTACAAGGCCGATAAGACATTTCAACCACAAAGATGTGATCTAAACCACTTAGGCATGTACCGTGGTTTTGCAAACCGTCACTCTACCTAGTTTTGGATAATTTCCTAAATTGCCACCCACTGGTCTTCACAACGATGAGATGCCCATGACTTGTTGCCAAGATCGTACATCTGTGCCGAGGTCATCACTATTTAAAACATCCAAGTCCCATGGCACACCAACATCATAATATAGTCTGTGATGCCTAATGCTTGCTATCAAGATCACACGCATGCTCCAAGGAACATCACCACTTGAAACGCTCAACACCAATTGGCACACATGTGCACGCATTGCCTCTTCACGATCCTTGTTTTTTTCTCTCATGCTTCTTAGTTTGAGATGTTACTCCACCTGGAGACTTATGTGACATGCCATGGCCTTAAGACCCCTTCTAGCCTCGGTCGTGTTGCTGGCCGCAATAATAATCAAAACACCTGCACCCACCAACGAACACTTGATCCAAGAACAAATGACATGTACTTGACTTTCAACTAGTAAATCAAATGCATGGATACACGTCATGACTAACACATGCATGGACTCTCCATGTTAACAGTTGCACAGACTCATGATGTGACTAACACCACCAAAATCAACACTCACAACGAACTCGGCACAGGGGCCGATATGACCGTAGCACCCATGTCGGTCATACCAGCCAACTCCACACCAGTCAGACCGCCTTGCCAAGGCCAGTCAGACCGCTACACCCCGATCGTACCACAAGTACAACGCCAGTACTACCACACTAGGTCTCAACTCGAAAATTCCAAAAAGACCTCCTTTGAAAAATAGATACCAACAACCACAGGCTGGTACTACCGTCGGCTGGTGTACCTGACTTCAACACCGGTACTATCGTAAAAAGCAACTCAAAATGCAATTGCTTAAAATCAAACTCAAACAACAAAAACAAGGCACAAGCAATGTCAAATGCTCATCACTCTCATGAGGCTGCCATCACATGTCTTACACAGGATCACACGGCACGCTGTTCCCACCCGCTAATCAGCTTTGTGCTTGGTGAGAAATGTTGCCACCTCCTGATGCTGCAAAGGGGTTCCAAGCCTCACCTTTTTTTCTTGCATGGCGTTCATTTGGGCTTTTGAAGCTCAAGCTTCTAGCTTTTTCTGGCAGCGTAGAAGTTTTTTTTTGCATTGTATCTACTGGTAGGTTTTTTAGCATAATTATTTTTTAAAAAAGTTAAAAAAAATAAAAATTATATCCTCACGGACAATACAAAGGAATAAAAGAAAAAAGAAAATACAAAAGGCCCCTCAAAAAGTTTAAAAGGCAGAAAAATGAAATTATGAAGTTAAAATCTAAAATTTTAAATCCAGATGAGCACAACCTTAGGTGTCTATCCATGTCCAAACAAAGTTTGAGATAAAACAGGTCAGGGATGGATAGCTAGTCGTGATCCTCCCCGCGCCAACCTTTCTCCAAAAAGCTAAGACTCATATCCCATGGTTTTCCCATCTGCCCTTGCGTGCAACGGCGACAGCACGGCCGACAGCGCGGCCCCACCCTGCCGCCGGCCGTGTCGACAGGAGCGTGTGTACGCACGGCCCGGATCGACCAGGATCCGAGAGCTGGGATTCTTCAGTGGATTGCTAGTAGCTTCGCTAGTCAGTCAGTCACCCCCAACACCGCAGCGTTGGGAGGCATATGGTCCTGCGTGCCCCTGCACGCACGGCCGCAGACAGGGCGCTGTGCGCCGGACACGGCATGTAGTGGACGTGCCATGCCATGCATGTGGGGGCCGGGCGGCTACCACGCACAACAATGGCACAACGGCCGGGGCACACACCCCTGCGCGCGTCCCACATTGTTGGGTGCTGCACCGCGCGCAGCCCCATGTGGACGGGCATGGAGCGATCGGCGTCAGGACGCAGCAGCGCGCGGCGCCACCGGCCGGCCCGGTTCCCCCCTGGCGCGGCCGCGGTAACTGCACGGTCGGCGCGCCCCGGGGTAACCGTCGTTCGTTCGATCAACATTTCAGCTGGCCACTTATCTCGAATGCAGACAGGTACCACTCGCCGAACCGGCCTTGAACCCCCGACGACGCGTACGTCCCGTCCGTCCGTACGTCGTCGAGACAAAAGCAGATAGGGACGCGCCGTTGAACGTACGCCGAGAACGAAAGCCCGTGCCATGCATCTCGGCCGGGAGCCAACAGGGAGATGCGATGCATGGCCCATGCAATGCATGGGTAACGGCATGGTCACCCCGTTTCTGTGGAGGACGGATGGGAACAGTTGAGGGGATGCATGCGCTGATTTGGCGATGACGTGGTCCCTCGAAGGCGACCCGCGGGGGCGGGCAGCTCGGACGGACACCTGGTGCGCGGTGGGCCAGCTAGGGGCCAAACTGATTTAACTACCTTTGCACCTGTCTCTCCAGGCTGTGGGTGTGGCTAGTCTCCTCTGGACTGTTCAAACCGTAGATTACTATGCTACCACTCGTAATGCTGCAGTTTTCTGACGAAACAGAAAGGTTGATTGTTGCATGTCTCGACGCATTGTTGTAGAATCTGTCGACGCTTTAGTCAAGTAGTGGTCGCTTTTTACGGTGCCAATGTTAAAAACAAGCCAAACAGCAGGATCTTCGAACGCTTCGCAACTGCAACGGATAGTGGATGTCGGTCTCAAGAGTTTGCGCTGGTTGCGTTCTGCCGCTTTATTCGTGTCTAAGCACCATCATACAGACCTCGCCGAAAAAAAACTCACACAGGGTACCGACTATTTCAGATCACCTCTCATACCGATAATTGTTTTTTTTTTGAGGATACAGAACATTGTGATCACAAAAAAAAAAGGATACAGAGCTTTGATTGGCAGCAGAAGTGGTAAAACGACGTGAAATAAACTCGAGCGGAGCATTGGCCCAAATGGTGTAAGCGTTTCTCTAGGCCGCCTACAGGCAAAACATCGCAAAAGAAGAAGAAGAAAAAGGTGTCGGGCCCGGATGCAGCAGGCCTGAACCATGCCGAACTTTAGCCTTCAAGTCAGCGAGAAAGAGGTATCGAAGCCCATCATGTCCATGGAAACCTCCCCATTCCTCTTTTTTTTTTCTTTTCCGGTTTTGTTTTTATGGAGACGAGACCTCGCACACCTAATGAACAATATCCTAAAGTACCTATGTATAGTCGTCTCCAACAGGCCAACACACCCATCAAATCTCAAAATTTCTCATGTATTACACTACAGTTGACTCCCAGGTTCTTATTCCAAACCCGGCTACACTCTGCAACGGTGAGTTCAAAACTTCAAAACCGAAAAAACCCTAAACCTGTGACACCATCGTAAACCCTATGGACTTTCTGATTACACTACGTACATGGTCCGGGTCCAGTTGTTTTGATGGGCCGCATCTGCAGGTGTGGTCTAGTTTCTGTTTCTTTTGGTGCTGGCGATTTACGAGTATGAAATTGCTCTGCCCATATTGATCAAGATTCAAGGATCTCTCTTCCTTTCTAAAGCACTGGTTGTTCTTTTGACAGGCAGCTAGCGAGTTTGCCACATTTGGGCTTTTTTTGGGTGGCGTATGGCTGAAAAGTACTGTAGCTGGCTGAAAAAATACTGTAACTGACAGAGCCTTATTTAGCATAATTAAATTTAAAAAATTAAAAAATATAAAAAATGTTAGTCCATTACATATAATACAAACAAATACGGGAAAAAAAGAACTAACAAAAAAGCTCAACAAAAAACCAAAAGTTAAAAAAACGAAATTTATGAATAGTAAAAAAATAAGTCGGAAACTAAAAGCTGAAGCCAAAACGATCACAACACAAGAATAGTACTCCACCTTTCAAAAAACAAGAGAGAGTAGTAATCCACCAATCAGCCATGAAATGACCGAGGACAAATGTGTGCAAGAAGCATCGAGTTCAATCCATGAACTCTATCATCTTGTGGGGCAAGTATCTGATTCGATGCAGGAACATTGTTGAGAAAAAAATACATCAGTACTGCTGCTGATCTCAAGGCTATTCTGCGTCTATCTTTGATGCGATGTGTAGTTATTCTTCGTCTTATGCGTGTAGGTTTTATCCTTACCTCCCCTTAGCCAACCAGCTAGGCCTCGTTCATTTTAATTTGAGCTTCTAACGTATGACTTATTTTTCACTATTTATGAAATTCATTCTTTTTTGAACTTTTAGTTTTTTTGAGCTTTTTTGCTGATTCTTTTTTCCCATATTCGTATACCAAATAAGTCATCTTCAGTTACAGTATAATTTTAATCAGTTACAATATAATTTCAATCATAAACTATTATTTTTCAGTCCAATCGAGCGGGGCCTAATTTGCTAGGGACGGCTTGACTCTTGAGTTTGAGGGAGGCTTGTTCAAGATTAGGTGGTACGTAGACTAGGTTCTACGAAGCTAATATTGTAGATTTAGAAATGACCCTTGAGCAACCTTTTCCCCTGCGTCACATCGGATAGAACCTAACAAATGGAGCGTCTAGAACAAATTTGTCGACCCATCGTCGCACTGTGGATGCGTGATGTTTTTCGGTGATCCATGTTGATTACACTGTTCTCTCTCTCTCTTTTTTTTTTTGCGAGGTTGATTACACTTCTGATCGACTTTTACGTCGGAAATTAAGAAAAAACGCAGTTGCTACCAAGGGGACTGGCTTTTTTTTTTCTGCGAAGAACATGTGGACTTCTCCTGGATATGTGTCGGAGGCTATCTGATAAGTACATCCCTATTACTAGTACGTCCTTCTCGACACATGGTGCTATCCATGATAATCCGAGCGTATCAATTAAGCATACAAGTTCAATTCAAGACGACGATGCAGGACCGATGAGGTAGAGCTAAGCTACTTAATTAGCATGTGATTTTTTTAGTTGAGCATTCTTTTGATTGCTCAGATTTATTAAATAAGATGCTTGGGAGGAGAATTTACATGGTGTTGTTCAAGATCTTTGTTTAATGGTGTATGACCGGATATGCAGCAGAGGGGGTGAATGGTGCTTTAAAATTTTTTCCCCAAATATTCATCAATCCTTTACTCCGATATCTACAAAGCTATCAAAATTAGGATATGAAGTCTTTTTAAAAAAAACAGAGCAACACAAAGTTGAGTACGACCAGTTCGGAAATCAACATGGTCGGGTTACAACCACTGGCGGAAATCAACGTGGTCAGTTACGACTATTAGATGGAAGCCAACGTAGTTGGAGTTCGACTATTAGACAAAAATCACCGTGGTCGGAGAGCGACTGCCAGTTGGATACCAAAGTAGTAAGAAATCGACTTTCAGACGGAGATCACCTTGGTCAGAGATCGACTGCCAGTTGGATACCAACATAGTCAAAAATTGACTCTAACAGTTGACGACCAGAGACCGGTCAAAACCAACGTAACTGATAACCATTGTGGTTGAAATTTGACTTGAGTGGTCAACGACCAGAGACCAGTCAAAAACCAACGCAACTGACAACCGATGTGGTTGAAATTCGACTTGAGTGGTCAGCGACCAGAGAGCGGTCAAAAACCAACATAATCGATAACCAACGTTGTTGAAACTAACGTAATCGAAGGACAATGAGTGGTCTAAAATCAACGTGGTTGAATCCGATCGAAAACCAACGTGGTTGAAATCAATGTAATCGAAGGCCAACGAGTGGTCTAAAACCAACGTGATTGAATCTGGCCGAAAACCAACGTGGCCAAATTTGGTCGAAATACGACCAGTGAGGTCAACAACCAATTAGTGGTCGAAAACCCAACATGGTCGTAAGACAATGAGTGGGCTGAGACCGATGTGGTCAAAAATATGACTAGTGAGGTCAACGATCAGTGAGCGGTCGAAAACCCAATGTGGTCGAAAGCCAACGAGTGGTCTGAGACCGACGTGGTCAAATCAGTTCGAAAATTGACCGGTGAGATCGATGATCAGTGAGTGGTCAAATCAGACGTGGTCAAAAAGAGACTATGTGTTCGAAAGCTTCAACGTGGTCGAAAAGCCAGAGAAAAAAAGACGATGAACAGAGGCTTTCAGCAGAGCATCAAAAACCAAATTTAATGTAATTTTTGATCCGTAGATCCAAATGGTATGAAACTTTACAGAGATCTTCTCTAGGATATTGTTGTAGGGGTGGCCCAACCCCCCGAGACTGGGCCGTGCAACTAGTCCAACATGTAATAAGCCCAATAGTGTAGAGGAACATACCAGTGTAAATATACGAATGTACCCTCATCCTTTGTAAATACTAAGGGGTAGAATGGAGATTTCCCATTCTACCCCACTCATATATATAAACCCCCAGGAGGGGCAAAGGGGGACATCCTCTCACTCTCACCACCTCTCCACAGATCTGGCTCTCCTCTTCCTCTCCTACCAATCCCCTCTTTCTCTGTTTAGCCCGTAGCTATAACAGATATTATGAATCTATTCCAATAAGCGATCATGAGAATCATGGGCAAAGTTGAGATCTTTTTCAGTTTGTTGGAAGGTTTCCTCAAAACCGAGTCAAAAATCAAAATTGGTGAATACAACTTACTTGTGGGTGGATGATGACCAAGATGGGTCTAGGTGTATTCCCACATATCACAGCAAGTTAGATCACCAAAGAAATCAACTCAGAAATGTCAGATCAAGAAATAACACTTTTAGCCCAAACAAAGTTTCCTCAAGAACTTCCTCTAGACCGTGTCCAGATGGATGGTATCTTATCTCCAAGAGACATCTCCTCCTCTAACACGTTCTTGCACACTTGCAGACTTGGAGAAGCATAGGCTCGTCGCATGCGTTTGGCATATCGAAAGCAAAAGTCTATATGATGTACATCCTTCCCACAAAATGAGCAATAGTGCAAAGATCTACTAGGAGACATGGTCCAAAAGTGCAAGGCACCATCCTTGTTCAAAAGAGAAGTCCTTGGGACAAGCATGAGACCCTGTGTTGGCTCTAGGTCCACACATGCTATGAGAAGGGCGATATGTGTTCCTAAAAGCTCGATGACGAACTCGACGCTCATGGTTGACACGACAAAAGCAAAACACAACAATGTGTACATCCTTCTAACAAAAAGTGCAATGATACTTCTCCTCGAAAGATGTAGTACCATGTGAGGAAGAGGCACACTCGTCTTTAAAAGTCCCTTGGACAACACCAGAAGAACCACAAGAAGCATTACCAATCATGCTAGAGCTATCCAAAGAAATGGCACAAGTGCCAACATCAAGTGACTCAAGAGAAGCATGAGAAGAATCCAAATATGATTGCAAAGAAGCAAGATCATCTTTTAAAACAACAATCTCATATTGAAAAGAAACACAAGAGTCACAAGACTTGGTGCTCATATCATTGCACACTCTCTTCAAAGAATCAAGTTCTTTCTTCAAGACAATGCAAAGATGTGCAGGAGATTGAAGATGCATTGATAATGTGCATAGAATGCAAAATCATCAACATCATTTAATAAGTTAGCACAAATCATGTAAGAGAGTAAATCATCATCAAGCAATTTATCATATTTAAAGCACATGCTAAGAAGATTAGGCTTAAGCTCATCAATTTCAGCCCTAACCTTTTCAAATTGCTCAAGACAATTAGAAAAGCTCAAATTCCATTTTTTTATTTTCAGCTCTAGTAAATTCAATTTGTTCCACACATATAAAATGAGTCAATTTTAACTTCTCAATTTCAGCAAGTATGCTAGAACAAGAATCATGTTCATTCTTAGCCAAATATCTCAAATTGCCTATTTCTAACTTAGCACAATCAAGCTCACGATGTAAGGCTACACAAGAATCACAAGGCATAGAAGCATTTGATTTAACCAATTCATTTTTAGATTTCAAGCATGCAAGAGAAGTTTTTAAATTACCATTATCCATAAGCAGTGACTCACAAGACTTACATGGCAAAGGCAATTTTATCCTAGCTACTACATCAAACAAATCATTCTTTTCTTTCACTAGATTCTTCATCCCTAATTAAGAGCAAGTAATTTTGAGATAAGTTTATCCTTACTCACCATTCTTAGCATGAGTCAATCATAAACTTTGGAGAACTCTTCATGATCATCCTCGATGGTCGCAGGTCTTCTCCTCCTTTGGCTCAAAAAAAGTATAACAATTTGCCTTTTTGCATTATCTCATAATTTGATGAATGAATTTAAGATCCCCGACCTCATTAGGGTCATCAGCCAAAGAGCTACACGAAGATAGAACAAAAGACTTATAAGGCATCACTCTAGTTGCTATGCTCAAGATCGGTTAAGATCACTCAGAGCACACCTTGCTCTGATAGTACTTGTAGGACCAGATAGACAATAGATAGGGTTGAATGGTGCCTTGAAATTTTTCCGCCAAATATTCACCAATCCTTTACTCTAATAGCTACAAAGTTATGAAGATTAGGATATAAAGCTTTCTTGAAAACAGAGGAACACATAGCTGAGCATGACCAGTTTGGAACACTATGTGGTCGTGTTATAACCACTGGTCGGAAATCAACGTGGTTGGTTACGACTATTGGATGGAAGCCAGTGTAGTCGGAGTTCGACTATCGGACGTAAATCGCCATGATCGGAGATCGACTGCCAGGGATCTTCTCTAGGGTATCGTCAACCTATTCCAATAAACGATCATAAGAATCATTGCCAAAATTGATATCTTTTTCAGTTTGTTGGAAGGTTTCCCCAAAACCGAGTCAAAATCGAAATTGGTAAATACAATTTGCTCGTAGGTGGATGATGACCAAGATGGATCTAGATGTATTTCCACATGTCACAGTAAGTTAGACCACCAAAAAAATCAACTCAAAAACTCTCAGATCAAGAAATCACACTTTTAGCCCAAATCAAGTTAAAAACCGAGTTTCCTCAAGAACTTCCTCTAGATCAGGCATAGATGGTTGGGATCTTATCTCCAAGAGACATCTCCTCATCTTGCATGTCCTTGGCACCAGAAACACATAAGAGAAGAGAAATCTAAACAAGAAAGCCAAGAAAATCAAAAGCGCATGAGGAGATTCATGGCACAACTTACTTGGGTAAAGTTTGGATATCCACTTCACTTGAAGAGAAATATTTTTACAACCAATCCCTTAGGATAGCAGAGCTCCGAGTCTAGAGCATACATGCACAAGGCTCTAACCCAAGGAATCCTAATCTCACATGGGAGGGGGGAATAGTTAGCCACCTCAAAGACTTAGCCAAAATCCTCAAACTATAGCTCTTGCCTCTCCTCCCCTTATATAGGCTCACAACCTGAACCCAAAACCTAATGGATCCCCCCATTAGGCAAAATCAGGGATAGCCCGTTAACCCTACCTAACACTTAGTTTTACTCACGCACGCTTCTCAAAGTGGCTTACAAACATTAACCCATTAGTAAATCAACACTTGATCCGCTTCACATTTTCAACACATACAACACATAAACTACTTAGGTCAACGCCGTGGTTTCACATACCGCCACTCTTCCGGTATTTGGGTGATTTACCAAAATGCCTCTCTACCGCCTTTCTTGAAGCTTCTCGATTCCTTTGCCACGAAGCATAACCCATGCTTCGTCATCTTCTATGTGGCCCCAATGACTTACCACCAAGCTTCTCATGTATCCGAATCCCCCCGAACCGTCCTCGCTTATAAATGACCCAAGTCAGTTGACGCACCATATGCTTGTTCTCACACACGATGGCACCTGGCTTCCTTGACTATCTGGATATCGACTCCTCCCTGAGTCTAGTTCTGACCCACTTTACCGTTGCCCATCATGATCACCACCAGTAGCTCTCGCTCTGATTCCTCGTTGTCCCGGCTTGCAACCACCCCGCTAGTTTCAGTCATCTTCAGCGTCTCCCTGACCATTCTAGACCTCAACACCACCTTGTGTCTAGTTCTAGTCCTCCTACTGTTAGAGTGATCTCAGGGCTTTGGCCCAACGGCCAAAGCCCAGCCCTTGACCGCGCCCTGATCGGGGGCGCTCAGCCCGTTTGGCTGGTGGGCCCCTGTCGCCAGCGCTATAAATACAGAGGTGGGGGCCGGGCGGCACGCATCACGAGGTTGACCGCGCCGCCGTCACCCCACCTACAAACCCTAGACCCGATCTGTAAGAGGGGTGCGCTGAGCCGACGGGAAGCACCACCGGCGCCGTTCACCGCCGCCAGGGAGACGCCGCCGCCCGGGACACGCCGCAGAGGAGCCCAGAACCTCTACCCCGACCGTCGCTGCCCGTGCGCAGATCTTCATCAACGAACCCGCGATGGCCGCTTCTGCTTCCTCTGCACCCGATGGTTGGTACCCCTCTCCCTCTTAGTGTAGCCCTCAAGAACTCGAACCCTAGAAGAGAAAAGCCCCGCTAGATCTAGCCTAGAGATCCCTAAAGACCTAATCTAATATTGGTATCAGAGCCCCTAGCGTTTAGATCTAGACGGAGGAAAAAGAAAAGAGAGACCCCCCCCCAAACCCTAGAAAAGAACAGAGACGGGATCGGGTCAAACCCTAACCCTAGATCTGAAAAGAGTCTTACCTGGCGTGGTCGCCGGGTCGCCGTCGTCGTCGTCGTCGTTGGCGTGCGGGAGATCGGCCGAGCCTCGGGCTCGCCGGCGCTCCACGTACGGGCCATCGCCGACGCGCGCTTGAACGGGCGCCGACACGGAGCCGCTCGACGGCGGCGCGCTCCCTCTCAGGGGAGCGCGCAGGCCGGCGAGAGGGCCCGCGGCGGCGCCGTCTTCTCCTTCCCCGGCGGCGTGGACGTCGCCATCGCCGCCGCCGCCGCTTCGCTCGCTCGGTCGGGTGCGGACGGAGAGACAGAGGGGAGAGGAGGAATGAATCTAGGGTTTCGGGGGCGTCCGCCGCGCGTGGTTTTGATCGGGCGAGAACGCCGCGCAGCCGTCGGATGCGATCGGACGGCTGACCGCGCGCGGGCTGGCTTTCGGCCCAGGCGGGCGAGAGAATTCGCGGCCCAGGCCCAGGTTGCGCGCGAGAGCGCTCGGCCGCCAAGAACGAGAGCCGTCGGATTCGCATCCGACGGCTGATGGATCGCGCGGAGGCGCCAAAGGGCGAGGCTGCGTGGGTTTGCAGCCGTTGGATGCGCATCCAACGGCTGAGACCGGGGCGCGGGGGCCGCGAGCGCGAGGCGCGCGCTGGGCGGGCCGCCGCGTGCGTGAGGCCGCGGGCGCGAGCGCGCGTGAGGCGCGCGAGAGAGGCCGCCGAGGCCGCGGGCGGGCAGGCCGAGCGGGCCGCCGAGGCCGCGTGCGGGCAGGCCGCCGTGGGCCGCGGTTGCGCAGGCCGGGCCAAATGGCCGGTTTGAACAGTAAATCCCGATTTTTGATGTTTATTGTTTTTCAGAAGCATTTTTTGATGATTTTCAATGAAATTTGAACCAATTTCTCTGTAATTTTTGCACCAACGTGTTAAATTTTCAGAGATTAAAAGAGTACAGTTATGATGCTTCTGAATATTGAATTTTTTACAGTTTCCGCTGCAAAAGTTAATGCAAATTGTTTTTCATTATTAAATTCGAACCAACGGGAGAATTTAATTTTGGAAAAATAGATAAAAATTCCCAGAGATTTATGATACTGTTATTTTCTGACCAACGTTGTTAATATCAGTATTATAAATTTTAATGTTGTTTTCATGCATTATTTCTATTTCTGCCCAACGGTGATGTAGATTTAATGTATGATAGAATTGTTTTTTAAATTGTATGTCGTATTTTCGACCAACGTTGGAAATAAGGCATATAATTTTGATGTTACGTTCTCACTGCATTTGAAATATTTTTTCAGGAGGATACAACTTAATGAGTTGTATTAGAGAAATCCCCACTCTCAAAGGTGATAATTATGGAGAGTGGAAGAAAAAGTTAGATTTAGCTTTTATCTTGGCTGAGGTGGACTGGGTCCTCACTACAGCACGTCCCACTGAGCCTTTGGCGCCAGTGAGGGAACAGAATGAGGATGACACTGCATGGCAGAACAGACAGAGGGATCATGCTCCCTTACAGATGTCTTATGACCTTGATCATAAGAAATGGACCACAGCCAACAAGAAATGTATGGCTGTGATAAAGAACACAATTGAGCCTGCTATTCTGGGCTCAATTGCAGAGTGTGACACTGTCACTGAATACCTTGATAAAATAAAGAGTCAGTTCACTGGCTCTTCAAAGACTTATGCTACACAGCTGATTAAGCAGCTGGTAACAGAGAGGTATTCTGGCGGTGGCAGTGGCATAAGAGAGCACATACTGAGGATGAGCAACATTGCATCCAAGCTTAAACCAATGGATTTGGCTCTCAAGGATGAGTTCCTTATTCATTTGGTTTTTGCTTCCTTGCCCAAAGAGTTTGACACATTTGTTGTCAACTACAATATGCAGCCCGAGAAATGGGATTTGGAAAAGTGCATAGCCATGTGCGTGCAAGAGGAGGAAAGAATCAAATCCTCACATGGTGGTGCTATAAACTTTGTGAGGAAAAACAAGAAAAAGAATTATAACAGTAACCCCTTCTCAAAGAACAAGGGCAAAGCCTCTGTACATCAGCCTCAACAGAACAAATTTGCTGTAGACAAAGACCAGTGCCTTCACTGCAAGAAGACGGGACACTACAAGAAAGATTGTCCTGACTACTTAAAGATGATAATGGCTAAGAAAGGTGAGAACATTATTACCTTTATTAATGAATGCCTGTATGTGAAATATTCGAAATCCACTTGGTGGATTGACTCAGGAGCAACTGTTCATGTTGCTAATTCTTTACAGGGATTCCGTTCGACGAGGACTACGCAAAGAAAAGAAAGATGCGTTAAAGTCGCAAATGGAGTCGAAGCTGAAGTTGAAGCCGTTGGCGATCTTTCATTAGAATTAGCTAATGGCTCCACTCTTCTACTTAGAGATGTCCTTTTTGTACCCTCTTTACAGAGGAATTTGATTAGTGTATCAAATTTGGACAAAGATGGTTATGATTGCAATTTTGGAAATGGCAAGTGCGAAATAATGTTTAATAAAGAATGTGTTGGTATTGCCATATTACAGAATGAGCTTTATTTGTTATCATTATGTGATGATGTGAATGTCGTATGCGATAATGAGAACGTTGCATGCGAGAAAGTGAATGAATCCTCGTCTACGAATGTAAACAGAAAACGAAAGAGAACTCTAGATGAGTCGTCGAAATTATGGCACTGTCGTTTAGGCCATATTTCGAGGGGGAGAATAGAAAGACTAGTAAAGAATGATATTCTTCCTCCATTAGAGTTCTCAGACTTAGAACAATGCAGAGAATGCATTAAAGGAAAATATGTAAAGAAAATAAAGAAAGACGCTAAAAGAAGCACAGGAGTTCTACAAATTATTCACACAGATATTTGTGGTCCTTTTCCTGTGAAAAGTGTGGATGGATATGACTCGTTCATAACATTCACAGATGATTACTCCCGTTATGGATATATTTATCCAATCAAAGAAAGAAATGAAGCCTTGGATAAATTCAAGATATTTAAGGCTGAAATTGAAAACCAACACGATTTAAAGATTAAGATAGTCCGATCTGATCGTGGGGGGGAGTACTACGGTCGACATACCCCATATGGACAAGTTCCTGGACCTTTTGCGAGGTTTTTACAGGAAAATGGAATAGTGGCCCAGTATTCTATGCCGGGCGAACCTCAGCAAAATGGAGTAGCTGAAAGACGCAACCGTACCCTGATGGATATGGTGCGAAGCATGATGAGCTATTCCACACTGCCATTAAGTTTATGGATGGAGGCGTTGAAAACCGCCATTCATATTCTCAACAGAGTGCCTAGCAAGTCGGTGCCCAAAACACCGTACGAGTTGTGGACAGGAAGAGTTCCCTCACTAAACCACTTACGTGTGTGGGGGAGTCCTGCTGAGGCTAAAGTATTTAACCCAAATCTTGGGAAGCTTGATCCCAAAACAGTAAGTTGTCATTTCATTGGCTACCCTGAAAAGTCAAAAGGGTTTCGTTTCTACTGTCCAGACAGATATACAAAGTTTGTAGAAACGAGACACGCTGTCTTCTTAGAGGATGAGATGATGAGGGGGAGCATGGTAGCTCGTGAAATTGACCTTGAAGAGAAGCGGGTGTATGCGCCCACTCCGATGATTCAAGAGCCATTCTTCACACTACCTGCTGTCGCTGCACCGACGGTGCAAGACACTGTGGTGCCAGCACCTGTGATTGTTCCTCCCGTGGCAACAATGAATGATAATGAGGAACCTGTTCTTCAGGATCCTATAGAAACTATTGCCACAGATGAGGGGGAGCAACAGCAGCCTCAAACAGAAAATGTACCAAATGAAGAGGCCCCGAGGAGGTCTCAAAGAGTAAGAAGATCAGCTATTTCTGATGATTATCAGATTTATCATACAGAGGAATTTCAAATGGAGGATGATCCCACCTCATTTGAAGAAGCCATGAGAAGCGAAAATTCCTCAAAATGGCTTGAGGCCATGGAAGAGGAAATGAGGTCCATGAAGACTAATAAAGTCTGGGACTTGGAAATTATTCCTAAAGGAGCCAAAACAGTAGGCTGTAAATGGGTCTACAAGACAAAGCTTGACTCCCAAGGGAATGTAGAAAGATACAAAGCGCGACTTGTGGCAAAAGGCTTTACGCAAAGAGAAGGGATTGATTACACTGAGACTTTTTCTCCAGTCTCATGTAAAGATTCCTTCAGAATCATAATGGCATTAGTGGCATATTATGATTTAGAGTTACATCAGATGGATGTAAAGACGGCATTTCTTAATGGGGATTTGGAGGAAAATGTTTACATGGCACAACCGAAAGGTTTTGTCGTGGAAGGAAATGAAAGAATGGGATGCTGCCTAAAGAAATCGATTTATGGGTTAAAGCAAGCTTCAAGACAGTGGTACTTGAAGTTTGATAGTACAATAAGAAAATTTGGGTTTAAAGAGAATGTTGAGGACAACTGTGTTTATGCAAAGTTTAAAGATGGGAAGTTTATCTTCCTAATCATGTATGTGGATGATATCCTACTGGCTAGTAGTGATGTCAGTCTGCTACTGGAGACAAAGAAGTTTCTGTCCTCAAACTTTGATATGAAAGACCTCGGTGAAGCTTCGTTCGTTCTTGGGATCGAAATTCACCGGGATAGAAACAAGGGGATATTGGGACTGTCACAAAAGGCATACATAGAGAAAGTCTTAAAGAAGTTTGGTATGCATAAATGTAGTCCTTCACCTGCACCTATAGTCAAGGGCGACAGATATGGGGATTTTCAATGCCCTAGGAACCAGTACGAGCTCGAACAAATGAAATCGGTTCCATATGCTTCAGCTGTCGGAAGCTTACAGTATGCTCAAGTGTGCACACGCCCTGACTTAGCATTTGTTACCGGGTTACTTGGCAGATTCCAGAGCAATCCTGGAATAGAACATTGGAAATTGGTAAAGAAAGTCTTGCGTTATTTGCAAGGAACAAAAGGCCTCATGATGACATACAGAAGATCAGATTCACTCCATATAGTGGGGTATACAGATTCTGATTTTGCGGGAGATGATAGAAAGTCTACATCCGGATATGTATTCACTCTCGCTAAAGGAGCTATATCGTGGAAAAGCTCAAAACAAACCGTCACTACATCGTCCACAATGTATGCCGAGTTTGTAGCATGTTATGAGGCTACGGGGCAGGTGAACTGGCTAAAGAAGTTCATACCCGGTTTAAAAGTGGTTGACGACATCAATAGACCACTTAAGTTGTACTGCGATAATGAACCCGCAGTAACGTATGCCCACAACAATAAGTCAAGTGGTGCTGCCAAACACATTGACATAAAGTACTATGTTGTGAAAGATAAAGTTCGGGATCAAATTATAAGTCTTGAGCACATAAGTACCGCAAAGATGTTAGCGGATCCGCTTACAAAAGGCTTACCACCCAACGTGTTCAGAGAACATGTAGCCGGCATGGGTTTAAGGGAAAGCCTATGATTCCTGGACTAAAAGATGGCCCAAAGATTAAAGTAACTGTTTCAGAACAGAGAGGTGTATTGTAACTGTTGAATCTATCGGCGATTGACCGTGACGATGAGACATGTTCTATGCACTAATCTGTGATGGAATGTGTAAAGTCAAAAGTAATTAAAAGATAAAGTATAGACTGAGATCAAGGGGGAGAATGTTAGAGTGATCTCAGGGCTTTGGCCCAACGGCCAAAGCCCAGCCCTTGACCGCGCCCTGATCGGGGGCGCTCAGCCCGTTTGGCTGGTGGGCCCCTGTCGCCAGCGCTATAAATACAGAGGTGGGGGCCGGGCGGCACGCATCACGAGGTTGACCGCGCCGCCGTCACCCCACCTACAAACCCTAGACCCGATCTGTAAGAGGGGTGCGCTGAGCCGACGGGAAGCACCACCGGCGCCGTTCACCGCCGCCAGGGAGACGCCGCCGCCCGGGACACGCCGCAGAGGAGCCCAGAACCTCTACCCCGACCGTCGCTGCCCGTGCGCAGATCTTCATCAACGAACCCGCGATGGCCGCTTCTGCTTCCTCTGCACCCGAAGGTTGGTACCCCTCTCCCTCTTAGTGTAGCCCTCAAGAACTCGAACCCTAGAAGAGAAAAGCCCCGCTAGATCTAGCCTAGAGATCCCTAAAGACCTAATCTAATACCTACATCTCATCATAATCTAGCTCTGAAACCCTACAACCAACAAAAACAAGCAAACCGTCATGTAACATTGCACAACACGCTAAGTCATTATTGCACAATTCATCCAAACAATGTTTAATGCAAAATATATGCACCTAAATATTGATTTTAAATCTAGAACCAAACAATAAACCTATGTATATAAAAGTAACAACACATATACCATGATCATAATCGACTCGCTCATAAGCTAGCTCAACATGTGATGCGTGTATCCAGTTTTACAGCCGGTTTTCCTTCTTGTATCGAGCAGATCGTGCTCGCGAGTTGTAATGATTCCCTTGACTAATTAATATATCTCTCTTTCCTGGCAAACAAAAGGTGCTTCATCTGTGTGATATATAACAGGTAGAACTAATCTATTTTGGGCCATCTACTATGTTTGCTCGCCAATGGTTAATGTGCGCTTTGCAGTGACATTGCCTACTTTAGCTCAACTGACAGGACAGCCGATCGCTACATATAGGAAGAACAGTGTTTCAATCATAGCGTATACACGTTACGTGATTACCGGTCATGTGCGGTGCCGAGCGCAGACCTATTGGCGAATGCGAAGCCCGGAAGGGAACAGGACACCAACATCCGCTTTCCCGGCGCGGGGCCAAACTGTTCGTTCGGCTGCCGGAGTGCCGGGGCATTTGGGCGCACCTGCCCGGAAGCGCCTCACTTCCGTGGGCCCCACAAGTCATAGTCAGACACGACGCCCAGCTGTTGAACCTGACGCGGGACTCGAGCCAGCACTGGTCGTTGGCTGTTGAGATCGAGCCGGGTGAGGCCGGTCTAAGGTGTTGTTTTAAATAGTTTTAGTTTTTAGTTTTTGGTTTATTTAATTTAAAAGTTATTTGGAATACGTTTATTTTTAATCTCGATTTATTTTAGTTTTTTTAGTTTTATTTTTCTCTCTTATTTCTTTGTATTGTCTGTGATCATTTAACTATTTTTTTTAAAAAAAATAATGGTTATTGTAGTATAATTTTAGCTGTAATATAAAAATCATAGTTAGACGGTTAAGCCGTAAGGCAGGAAGAAGTGCCGGACCAGGGTAATCACGTGCGGCTCGAACCTCTCCTGCTTGGAATTGGTGCTTCCCTTCTCTGTTTCTTTCCTCTCTCTCTCTCTCTCTCTTCGTCCTTCCGGCCGGCCGGACCCGACGGCAGAGCCCGCGTGGTTGGCGCTGCTCCGTCCAGTCAGGGCTCAGGCCTGCCTGATTGGGCCACCTGCCAGCCTCTGCCACGTGGGTGGCTTTCACTTCGGTCTTTCCTTGCTTCGCCACTGCAGGGAAACGCTAAACAGAACACGGGCCGCAGTAACCAGTAGCAGCTCCCATCGGGGGATCGGGACGCTGGCAACATTAGCTTTCAATGATTGGATGGAAAAACACTTTTTTTTTATGAGGTCGAACAATTTAGGTCGAGGTCCTATCGTCGTATTCTTTAAATAATTCAAAGTATCTATACAACAGAAATGGAGCTAGTTCTATAACAGTTTAGCCTAAATAACAGTGCTCTCTGGCTCTTCACAGCTTAAAATGTAATGAAATCCTAGTTCTCCTCCAGTAAGAACAAAGATGAGCTGTTACTGGATATGACTATTTTTCTATCAATGCAGGAGCCTAGCATTTTTATTATCACTTCAAGGTGAACAATTTTGATTTAATCGTTTAATAAACACTTATTTAGTTATTTCTCGACGTGATCATGGCTAGTCTTGTCAAAATCTACGCATCTGGTCATGACAAGCTTACTCCACCAACGATTTACTCCGGTGGGGACAGGTCAACATCGCAGACAGCTATATCTCATGTGATTGCCCCCGCTCCAAAGGTTTTTAAGTCTATTCTTTTTTACTTCAAATTATAACATATAACTATATTTTATAATCTTTAGGTTATTTATAAGAGAGATTATAGAGTAACAGAAATTACGTATGGTTTTGACTGATATAAATAAAGTTGCTACAGTACATATATTACAATTAACTTATAGATCCCATTTTGAAAAAAAAACACTCCGTTTGAAAGTTAATTACTGTAGGAAAACCGAAAACAACTTTTAGAAGCTGAAAAGGCCTAGCTTATAGCTTTTTGGCTGTAAATATACTGTAGCGATGGTTAGCTTTTTCTAAGTAAAAAAGATAAAAATAGGAAAATACTACCATATCTTTTAGAACAATGCAAATGAATAAGAAAAAAAACCAAACAAGACTAAAGTAAAAAAAAACAAAATTAAAAAAAAACTGAAGGCGTTTGAAATGGGGATGATTTGATCCCGGATCAAACATAATCCTTGTGATGGGCCAGGATGGTATCTAGCTCGTTAGATGCTCAACCTACTCACACTCAGATGTCACCTGGTTAATTGTTTCAAAATTATCCCCATTATCACTATCTTAATTAGCGGCAAGCGAGACCTTTGAATAAGACACATTACTAGTTTGTTTTACCTTTCTACCTCGTATATTCTTTTTGCTTGCTTTTTTTAGACGGATCCTTTTGACTACATCACTTGTAGAGTAAACGAAACAAAATGTACAACCTATAGCTCTACTTGTATCACCTCGCATGTCACATATATGCACTTTATTTGCTTTACACATTACAAGGGGTTGAAGCTAGAGGTGGCAACGGGTACATATCCGCTGGGTATAGCTATCTCATACCCATACCCGACAGATATAACTCTACTCGCTATGATACCCGTACCTGCACACGGGTATAGAAACTTACTCGTACCCGCACCCGCGCGGGTATTTATACCCGACGGGTAACCCATAGCCGATTAATTTGCTGAAGTATCATCTTGTGCAATTTGGAACTAAAATTTTCCTCTTTCTATTTAGCTTATTCCAGAGTATCGGCTACTTATTTGTTGAGTTCTTTTCCTTAATGTTGATGCCAAATGATTAATATGGTACAAAATTCTCTTAGTAATATGTAAATTCGCCACCATGATTCCATGAAGCACATAAGGTATGCGGGTATATTTTACCCACGGGTATGCGGGTACAGGTAATATACAGCCGTACCCGCACCCTCTCTACCCGATGGGTAGAGATTTTGCCCATCAGTATACCCGCGGGTGAAAATATCTTTCTATATCCGCCTCCTTATCGGGTAAAACCCATCGGGTACTCGGGTTTCGGGTACCCATTGACACCTCTAGTTGAAGCTTATGCTTTCGAAAAAAACAAGGGGTTGAAGCGTAGAGCCAAGAAGATGGCGAAGGGGTGTGAAGATGGAAGGATCTACTGTTGACGTCGTTCCAGTAAGTTAGTTTTGATTCGCAAACACGTATGCGTTGCTTTACTTTTCTTCAGACAATGTTTTTCATCAAGTGATCATATTAATCTTGAAGGACCATACGAGAAAATCTAGAATAATGTTATGATAAATCATTGTAAGGTTCGTAAAGTGGTCAGATAGTTTTTACAAAGAATGCATTTGATTTTAACTATTTTCTGAAAGTGTCAGGAAAATCGAAAGTCGCATAGGTATTTATGCGGTAGTACCGACGTTGTGTGCGTGGTAGTTCCGCTCAAACGATGGTTTCGCTCTGAGTCATGGTACGTTTTTTCAGAGAGGTCAAGTTTGAGTTTGCTAGGTGTGGAAGTACAGCTTTGGGCAACAGTAGTACCGGCATGTTAAGTGCGGTACTACTGATCTTAAAAAAAACAGGGTAGATTGGCTGTAAAAATTACATTCTCAAGTAAGCAATACGTCAATCTTTATACAACTCTTAAGTCCCTCTTGTTTTGATTGATGTGCCTTAGTTTGATTGGTTTCGATCTTTCCTTTTCCATTCTTGTGATCTTACCGCACCAAGAACGTGTAAGAGATGACGATAATTCTTAGAAATATATCCACATCTATCTAGGTACTTTCATAGTAAGATTCATGAGAAAATCCAGTTTTGCTTGATTTGGCTTCAAAGTGTGATTTCTTGATTCGAAGGTTTTTGACGTGATTTTTTTTGTGTTCTTGTTTGCTGGGATATGTGAGAATATATCTAAAGCCATCGTGGCTATCGTTTACGCACAAGCAAATTGTATTCACCGTTTGGGGTTTTGGCTCAGTTTCGGTGCAACCTTCCAACAAATTAGAAAATGTCTCAACTTTGGCCATGCTTTTCATGATCGTTTATTGAAATAGGTTCACAATACCTTAAAGAAGATCCCTGTAGAATTTCATGTCTTTTTTATCAATGGACCAAAAGTTCTCTCAATTCTTGTTTTTGAACCCGTACTGGAATTTTTATTCATAAAAAATCAGAAGTATCACAGTGCAAACAAAGGTACTTTCGAAAGTCGGAAGTACCGCAGTGCAAACAAAGGTACTTTTAAAAATCAATATTTCCGCAGTGCAAATAAAAGTACTTCTGATTTTGCTGATTCTTCTCAAAAAATTATAGCAGCTTCTCTTGCTCGTCTTATGGTGGTTTCTCATCCTAATATTCAGTAATATATGTTATCTTAAATCGTTGTAATTTTAAGTTAACTATTTTGGACGCAGAAAGCGAATTGCTACGCATGTGCCTGGACCGCGCGGAGGCTGAACTTTTACCGAAATTTTGGCTGCAGCTAGGGTGGTGCAAAAACAAAAGTTTACCAATTTTTTCAGCGTAGAGCTACACGCTAGAATTCTACCATCAAAATTTAGGTCCTATTGTGTGACACCTTAGGGTTTATATGTTGGTTATGCGCAATTTGACCTTAGGACTAAACTCTCGTACATGTAGATGGTGCACACATATTGGTGGATTCTTTTAGACTAAAACTTATAGTTTATGTCTATAGTTTTTAAATTTTAATATATTCATGAGAGATAATATGTAGAGAAAAATAGTCTTATGCTATTTTGACCGGTACAGTTGAACTCGATATAGTTTGTACTACAATTTACCTGTAGACTCCGCCTAAAAAAACGTACCGTTTAACAGTAAGTTACTATAGAAATAAAAACTAAAGCCTAATCATAAGCTCCAAGGAACTCAGCTGGCTACATGGGCTCAATTCTGCTTGGACCCGGATATCACAATGTGCATGGAACATATCAGTTGTACAAGATAATATAAAAACTGTACCATTCCTTGTTATTTTTTGCTAAATTCATGTGGAATGTATGAGTTCTGAACTTTAGGGCCCGGCTGTTTATATATTCTTTTAATTTTGACTAATAAATAGTAACAACTTATAAAGAAATTTATAGCGCGAGAGATACGCGTAATTTTAGTCGATATAAATGAAATCGCTTTACAATCAACTAGCAGATTCTATTTTAAAAAGATAATTTATTTAAAAGTTAGATACTATAAAAAATTGTTTAGCATAAAAATAGTTTTTAAAAATTAATACGAACGAGACGAGACGAGAAGCCAGGCAATCCCTATTGCACTGATCAGCGCGACATACGTACGCCAGCACCGTTCACCACTAACTACTACCCTTCAACCTTACACCAGTACTCCGAGCTGCTTTTACCCGATTTGACAATGGACGTGATGGCCAGCAGACCTGTCCTTTCCTATTCTCGCCCACCCTCTCTATCCTCTCCTCTAGCTGGTGGCGCTTCCTACACAATCTCAAATCTCATCTCTGTGCAGGCACTCAAGCTCCCACAGCCACAGTACAGTGCCCCCTTTCACTTTTCGTCTCCACAGTGCGTTCCACCTCCTTTTAATTATTCCTCTCCATTCCTCTTTACTCCCACAAAACCATCGCCACAAAAAGAGCTAACCAATTAACCAAAGAAATCCCCATACTTAGCCCTAGCTATTCTCTTCCCCACCCCCCACCCCCTCTTGATCACTCAAGAATCAAGAAACCCACAGGAACATATATACATACGCTAATGGAGGAACTCGCCAACCTCGGAGGCCGCCAGGGAAGGCCGCGTCCTCCGTTGCCATCCTCTTCTAAGGTCTCCGTGCAAGTCTACACCGTCCCTAGCTCAGGTGGCGCTGCTGCAGGAGGTCAGGCTATTGCACCTGCTGCAACACATGCATCTAGCGGCCACCTCGTGTCTCCTCTCCTCGAGGACGGCGGCCGCGCTGGTCGGCTTGACCCCGTGAAGGCCAGGATCGTCTCCCACCCTCGCTACCACCACCTCCTCACCGCCTTCCTGGACTGCCACAAGGCACGCGCGCGCTCGCTGGTCGATCACACATATGCGAACACGCATGTTTTGTCCTTCGTATATATGTTCATCAGTGTTGCATGTGTGTTATTTAGGTTGGCTGCCCCGCGGAGGCGGCCGAGGAGATCGCGGCGGCGGCACGGGAGAGGGAGGCCCGGCAGCGGGCGGCCGCGGGCGACGTAGCGGGGCCGGACCCGGACCCGGAGCTCGACCAGTTCATGGTACAGCAGTCTGAAGAGTTAATTTAGCTACATAAACCTCACATGCATGGTCCAATTCTTAATTCTACCTGGGATGTAGATGGTTATCTTACGGAGTGTTGTTGGATTAATTGTGTTAATTTGGTGTGATGTGATCAGGAAGCGTACTGCAAGCTGCTTGTGGAGTGGAAGGAGGAGCTGAGCAAGCCTCTGCGGGAGGCCAAGGAGTTCCTCAGGACGGTGGAGTCACAGCTCAACTCCATTAATCCTGGGCCACCCCTTGCAGCTCTCGTCTCTGCAGGTAAACTTGAGCTTAATCTTCTTTCTTTGGCTAGACAACATTAATTTGCTACAACTTTTTACTTGTCCTTTGTGGCGTTCCTAGCTAGGGTTTTCTATGTAAATACTGGGTTTGAGTTATGCATTTCTTAAGTCAAAACAAAAGGAATAGAAGTTCCTTGATTGTTAGTAGTATTACGTGTTAATCTATGGCTTATTTACCTTACCAAGTTACCATATTTGTGCTAGTAGCTTGTTAATCAATGACTTTGGTTGTACTTGGTAGCGTAGTAAAATGAACAGTATGGTCACTTGTCTCCTTACTAGCTCTGATCTACGGTCTTGCTCATGTCTGGTCTCATCCACTGTTTCTGCTGTAAAAGCTTAGCTTTTCTGATTGCCCTCTGGGGCAACTCTTATGCATGGATTGGCTAGGATACACAGGGCAGTGCCACTTTTGCTTGGGGTGACTGAACTCTGAAAAAAAAATTCAAACAATTGTATCATGCTACTTTTGGACATGTGTCTTTACTAAATAGCACAAAAATATCTAATTTGATGATCTATGTTATATAGGGAAATTTAGCTAATACAGTAATACATATCTTTTCTACAATATGATGCACACATATGACATTTTCCCGTGTTGTATCGAGCATTTCTTTCAAAGTAAGCCTGGATAACAATAGTTGTATGCCATGGTGTTGTAAGATCTACATATCGTGTTGTTACAAAAATAAACGCAGTTCCTTTATTCAGTCAACAATATGAAGATGGTTGACTGTGTTAAATAGTAGCTGCTGTGAAATTTCTCTAATTATAACGGCTTCCTGTTTTATATGCCCAGCCGTCATAAGTAGTATATTTTTTTTATAGAAAATAATTATTTAAAAATGAATATTTGAAGAAATAGAAATGAAATTAGTGTTTCAACTACATGAAGGAATAATGCTATCCATGAGGAAATAAGTTTTAGTTATCTTGGAAATTTTCCATTACTTTTATTGTTGTCTCCCTTATTTTTAGAAAGAGCAAAGGTGTTCAAACCTGTACCTCTAATGATATGAATATGCTTTAAAACATAATTATAATTGACCGTCAGTGTACGGTGAAAGGACACTGAGGGATCGTCGATGTACGGTGAAAGGGCGGCGAATGGTTGAAGGACATCAATGTGTGAAGGGAAAGATTGTTGGAATCATGGTTCAAAATCCCGGCGGTTACCGGCCGGTAACCGCCGGTTACCGGTTTTACCGGTGGAGACCGGTAACCGAAAAACCGGCCGGTATGAGTTTTTTGATTTTTCGAATTTTGGCCGGTTTTTTTTCCGGTTTTCCGGTTACCGGCCGGTTTTTCCGGTTACCGGTTTCAAAATATCTCAAAATTCAAATTTTGATTTTTAAATTGTGAGCGGTTTTTTACCGGGTTTTCCGGTAACTGGCCGGTAACCGCCCGGTTACCGTTACCGGCCTCCGACCGGGATTTTTTCCGGTTCCGGTTTTTGGAACCTTGGTTGGAATAGTCCTATATTGGTTGTAGAAGGGTTAGGGATCTAACTTAAAAGTGAGAAAGTCCCTCATCTCATTGGCTAGCTTTTGGGGTGAGAAGTCCTTTACGATCCAATAACATCAGTTATTCACAACTATGTTCGTACCACGTGACATGTCAAGACCATAAAGGTGAGTGAAGGAAATCCTGATACTATATGACTATAGCAGACAAATGTCTTGTAGGTAAACATAACAATTTTTAAATGGAAAGGATGTACACTTGAAGAAATGAAGAGATTTAGTTATGTCATTTTTTCATGAATAAAAATTCGTGTTTAAATAGTAAACAGTCCATTTTTATCATTGGGCCTGTTTGGCTTATAAGATCAGCTTCAATATATGGCTTGTATATGTTAGCCACGGCAAAATAGGTGGGGGAAAAACGTGTTTAAATAGTAAACACTCCATTTGTTACTTTTGTACTATGTCCAGTTTCAAGTAAGGTGAAGCCATTGGGAGAGAGCTTCCAGGGCTTATATATAAACGAAAGCTACAATAAGGTAGCTTATTGTAAAAGGCTAAACTTGGCTAAACATGCCCTATAATAAGGATTCTCTTCTATGCCATTCTAAATAAAATTTGCAAAAACTTGAATGCGATACATCTATATCAATATAATTAAGAACTAACAAAATCTCTTAGTATAATTGTAGTCCCCATCCAATCAACTTTGTTATGAAATTCACACAATCTGTTTTTGTATGCAGTTAAATGAGGTTTCTAGAATATCATAAATGCTAGTGATCAGATAAATGGTAGTATCATAGGAGAATGAGGAGAACCTGTTTGATACATTTCATCTGACATGTGCAACTTATTGCAATGAAAATTATGGCATCTCCATACAAAGATGATTCTTTTATACTATATCATATCACCTTATTAAACGGTACTGTATTTGTTTCCCATCCCAGCAACCAAACAATTGCATTTTGCACCCCATAGCCTGGCTAGCTTGGCCAGGCCCCAATGGTACGAAACAGGCTGGGGGGCTTGCAGGGAACCAAACGCCCCCTTAATATTCTAAAATTACGTTTTGAGCATATAGTCTACTGTGGTATAGAGCTGATTTGATATGGAAGAACATATGCATTCATTGAAGTGGGATGGTTGAACTCTGAAAATGTAGGGCTAGCAGTGTAGCGTGCCTAGCGTCAAGTTACTACTGTATTTCAGTTCGGTTTATAATGTACATGGAGAGATCAGGCCTATATATAAAAGACGAACTGAAAGACTGAATATAGCAACCGAGGGAGGTGAATGGTGCCTCAAAATTTTCTCCAAATATTTATCAACTCTTCACTTCAGTAGCTACAAAGTTATGAAGATAAGGATGAAAAGCTACCATAAAAAATAGCAAAATCGAGACATAGAAAACCCACGAAAAATAAGTAAAAACAGAACTACCACTGTTGAAATTGCGAAAACTGCTTGCTACAGTAACCATGGTGCTACCGCTACAGCAATCGCGGTACTACCGCTGCTACAGTAAAATCGGGGTGAATAGTGTTTTCAGCACAATTTCAAAAACTAAAATCGAGAGAACTTTTGATCCGGATCTACTTTAGGATGTTATGAACCTATTCTAACAAACAATCATAAAAATTATGGCAAAAATCGAGACATTTTTTAATTCGTTGGAATTGTGCACCAAAATCGAGTCAAAATCCCAAACGGTGAATACAACTTGCTCGTGGGTAGATGATGGCCAAGATGGTTTTAGATATGTTCTCACCTATTTTAACAAAACCATGAAAGAAATCATGTCAAAAACTCTCAGATCAAGAAATCACACTTTAAGGCTAAATCAAGCAAAATCGGATTTTCTCGTGAATCTTGCTATCAAAATGCCTAGACGGGTGGAGATATATTCTCAAAGATTATATCCATCACTTCCACGTACTTCGCACAACAAGATCATAAGAAGGAAAGAAGAGATTAAAACCAATCAAAAGTTAAGCACATCAATAAAAAAATAAGAGACTCAAGAGTTGCATAAAGATTGATGTATTGCTTACTTGAGAAGGTAGGTTTTACAGTTACTCTACCTTGTAGGACAAAGAACACCCAAAGTATTCACTCTCAAACCCTAATCCTAAGCCCTAGAGAAGAGAGTACAAGGGATGGCTTGGATGATTAACAATACATGTCTTCATCCTAACCCCTTTTTATAGGTAGGCAACCAATTACCTATTCACCTTTAGTGGATACTATCCACTATTACAATGGGGGAACCCATTAACCCCCACACACGGGTTTTTCTCACACAAGTTCACTTATGCACATTTTTTAAAGCGTATAAGTGTGCATCCGCTAAATCCTTAACCTTGATTCGCCTTCATCAAATCAGCTCTACCTTGACCTAAACCGCTCTCCAACGTATCGCCTATGCGCCGCGGATTTGATCTAAGATGGTTGTGGTATTTTGATCAAACTATCAAAATATCTTTCCTTGACCTGTTCATCATCAACTATTGCAAGCAATATGCTTGCTACGTGTAAGTGTACCACTAGCTTGCCACACGTCACCGAGTCTTCTGTCTCGGTTCCACCGAACCACGGCGCTATCTCGTCATTCGAACTCACTTTCAATATTTTCTTTCTTTCTTGTGCTATGCTTGAGCTCATCGTCTCATCCGGCATTCTCGATCGTTCTAGGCCTCAACTCCATGAGCCTAGCCTGGATCTTCGCTGTTGACTACGGTTAACTCCAAGCGACCATGCACATCTAAAGACAAAGTAATCGTTTCTAAGTATAAGTTCTTCGCAACTTGATCTACATTAGCCAAGACATGTATCATGCAATCTTAATCCAATGACCCAGGTCATCCCAATTCAATCCATGACTCAATTCCCCAAACTCCTGTTTTTCTGGGAAGATCGGAAGTACTGCGTCTATCACGCTGGTACTTCTATATTGCAGTACTACCGCTTTCCAAAACGGTACTTACGCACGCTGAAAATCTCACTTGGAGCTCTCAGGAAAAAAAGTACCACAACTCAATCCGGTACTACCGTAGTTATGCCTGCGGTACTTCCGCAAAGCGAAATTACTGCTGCACTAATACCTGCGGTACTTCCGATTTTCCTGACATTTCCAGAAAACAGTTCAAATCAAATGCAATCTTTGCAAAACCAATTGACCACTCTACAAATACTGCAATTGTTCATCATAACAGAATTATGGACCTTCTCACATAATCCTTCACGAACATTGCATGGAGTCCAAGCAGCAAACTATTCACTACTATATCTGTCAGTTGGATGCTTCCATATATGTTACTCAAGTGCAATATATGTGTTGGTCACGTGCAGATGCATGATATATATCATCGAACTTGCCCATGCTGTCTCATAAGTTATGTGTTTGTATTGGTAATAGTAGCTCTAGGCCATGTGCCGTATTATGGGAATTTCACTTTTTTTAAGACAGGGCACTGATCAGAGGCCCCTGTTTCTTTTTCACTACGAGAATCTGCAAGTTCTTACAGTATTTCAAGGAGATGGGTTTTCCTCTTTAACAAAGGGAATAGTGACATGACATATATTGGAGAATGTTCCTAGATATTACTTGGTTACAAGATCTTTTGTGGGTTTTATGCATCGTTTAGAGGATTTTCAGTGCAGCGCATGTTTTTGTGTGTGTGTGTGTGTGTGTGTGTGTGTGTGTAAGCTAATGTTCTTTTCTCCAGTATTCTGGACTTCTGTAAGCCTTCATTGCCTATCCAACTTGACCTTAGCAGAAGAGAACATTGGCCTTGGTTCGTCAGATGATGAACAAGAAGACGGCAGTGGCATGGAGATGGAGGCAGAAGATCGAGCCCTCGGCATCGACCCCCGCTCCGATGACAAGGAGCTAAAGAGGCACCTCCTCAAGAAGTACAGCGGGTACTTGGGCAGCCTGAGAAAGGAGCTGTCGAAGAAGAAGAAGAAAAGCAAGCTTCCCATGGAGGCTCGGCAGAAGCTGCTCAGCTGGTGGGAGCTCCACTATCGATGGCCCTACCCCTCGGTATGCACATCTGTGTGTGCACATTAAAGTCATAATTTGTCGACATGCACAGTACGCAGATGATGCCGTTGCATGCGTGTAGGAGATGGAGAAGATCGCGCTGGCCGAGTCGACGGGCCTGGAGCAGAAGCAGATCAACAACTGGTTCATCAACCAGCGGAAGCGCCACTGGAAGCCGTCCGAAGAGATGCAGTTCGCGGTCATGGAGGCTTACCACCACCCGCAGAACGCCGCCGCCGCGGTGCTCTACGACGACGCCCGCCTCGTGGGGGCAGCGGCCTATGGCCGGCTGGGCCATGGCCTGTGGCATAATTGAGTAGTCCGGTATATAGCGCGTGCATGCAGAGCCTGTATACGCTTCAGAAGAATGCATGCATTGCTCGATCCGCCATTGCTGCATTGCACCGCCACAATCGTGCATGTCAGGACGTCAAGTGCGTTAAAAGATGCCGCGTACATGTAAGTTTGGGTGATGCTTCTGTCTCCCAAAGGGAAAATTAGTTTGGATGAATGAAGAACAGAAACCACATACCACGTGTACATATGTATAAATTAAAGGTCGATTCGGGAATATATCAGACATGAATCTTTTGTACTACATGTAGTAAGAAAGATAGATCGAAGGGGGAAGGTCGAGTTGGTTCTTCTGAACACGATCGTCGTTCAATCGACCTGGACCTGCACAGGAAAAGAGAGTGTTGCATTGAACCTGATGATCGAGTTCACCCCACTCGGGTTACCGTCCCGCGACGTGACGTGCATGCAACAAAATCCCTATTTTTTTAGCACCTTGTGGTAGCCGGAGCCTGCGCTGGTGCGCGTAGGCCGGATCAGCGCACGGGCGCGGCGGAGGGCGAAGGAACGTGGTTGCACCGAGCCGGCGGCCAATCGAGTGCCCTGGCCCCTGAGCCGCCGGCCGAGGTGGCTGCGCCCACTGTGCCGCGCCGCGCCGCGCCCACGTGCATGCGCGCGTAAGGCCCCCGCACCACGCGGCCACGACGGCCGCTTGCCGGTTGGGCGCCCACCCTGCTGTCGGGCTGGCTGGTTCTGCTCGCGTAGGAGTCGGATCACCGTTGTTCTCCCTACGATCTGTCTTTGCCTCCTCGGCTCGTTGCCGCATTCCCCTGTTGCGCGCGCACGCCCAATCCCGGAGTTGAGGTGATTTCTTGGTGAGCGAAGTGCTGGAGCTTAGAGGAGATCCTGGCTGTAACCGCCTTCACACGTCGTCTGAATTGGCTAGCACAGCGCTGATGCAGTCTGTGGTCAGGAGTTAAATATTTTTTGGCAACCTCTGTTTCTTTCTTTCTTGGCGTTTTTCTGGTGAACTTGTGTGCGCGCTGTTCCAGCCTCACGGACAAATTCCAGTTAGCGTACACAGTGATACAGCAGTAGTTTGCCCCCCCCCCCCCGGGTGGCAGGCTCAAAAACATCCGAATTTCGCACGCACAACAATGCTTCACTGTTGTGTTTGCTGTACAGCATACACCCACAGGCAGTTGTCTCAAGCCGTTTCTTGTTGACTTGGAAAAGAACAGAATTTCATGTGCAGACAAAGACAACAAACAATGCAAACTGCCTATGCGTTTCTGGTATTACCATTGGGCGTACATACAACACACCTGTGCACAAGCGAAGTTAAGCCGTACAATAAGACGGACTAAATTTCAACAAAATGGGACCAAGAATCTGATCTATCTAGCCAAAGTGTGTATACAGGGTGCATCATTTGGATGGATATCCTCCCGTACTAAGCATGGCATTGATGTTCTTCCAATGGCTTTGATGCCATCAACAGTTCAGACAATCAGACATATTATGTGTACTCAGGACTCTTGTTGCGAGTCAAGTGATCCACTACCTCCTGCCTCCACTCTACTAGCGGTGACTGGTGAAAGGTTGAACAGACGATCGCAAATTTTCCGGACCTTCTGCAGCAATTCTCTTTCACAGTGCATCACAGTTACTTATCATTTCAGTCAACCTGCCCTTCAACTCACCAACTTCCATGCAATCTTTGGTAGAGCAATGTCAATGAATTGTTCCAGTGTTGCCATGCTATTCTAAAACCATTCGCAAGTAGTGCTCAAGTTCACTAATTGTGCTTTGGCCTCATTTGAGGCTGATATTAGGCCTAAGTATCCAAATCTCCAATAATGTGATGGGTGATCAATTACATCTAAGAAAATACTACATTTATTACCTTCAGCAAGATTGTGAGAGGTTGATCTCATGGCAGTAATGGAATAATTGAATCGCTACAGAAGCTTAATGGCGTCTGCTGTTTCTATCTTGTTTTCTATCTCTTCCTGTGCCATATGTAATATATTAGAGTTCCCCTCCATAAATTAGTTGACAAACATAAATATAAGAGTCATGAAACTACACATTGCTAACGCCAAATCTCTTCAGCTATATTCTAAGTCATCCTTTCTGTCTGCACAGTCCTGGATATTTACCCTGAGCACTTAGAATTCACCAGTTAAGTTCTGCATCATACTTTTTAAGCACGTGCCTGGATATCTAATCTAAGCACTACAAATTCAATACGACGCCAAGGGTTTTATGAAGTCAAATTGAAGGGTTGTAGTAAAAATTGACAGTTCAACATAGGGTAGAAATATGTGCTGAACCCTACATTTGTCTGAAAAGTGAAGATAAAAGCTCGCATGGTGCATGCGTAGCAATTGTTCATACAATGAAGTATCATGATTTCTACTTGTGGTATTTATGATGTTAAAATTAAAGTAGAAAAATAAGTTGAAACAGCAAAAGACCTTTCCCCCAATTTTTTGGTGCTAATACTACAACCTGTTTCATAATACCAGTTTCCCTTTAATCCATATGACCCCACTATTTCTGTATCATGATGAAAGTAAAATAAGCACAGAAGGCTTAAAAGGTTTCGGTAATTAGAGTTACAATTTTTTTAGGTTTATTACCTGGTTATCAAGATCCAAATGTCACCAAACAGAATAATCACCAAGACATGAAGCAAGGTGTTATCTCTTTGACACAAAAGGAAGAAAATTTCTAAACCTTGAATGAATAACCTGAAACCGTCACATCTTATCCAATGATTACAAAATTGCAATAGCCCAAGACATAATTGCCTCCATCAGTGAAGACTGTCTTACATGAAAAATGCTTTTCTTTAGCAACAGCATCAAACAAATAGAAAGCTCCCTGAGGATCCTTCCTACCTGCTTTTCACTAATTTTCTTGGCCATCTCTTCTTGCCAATCGCGGCACATAGAGAAAAGCTCAAACAGCACATTTGGATTCAAGTTACCTAGAGATGATTACCAAGACACACATGAGCACCTAGCGGAATTACGATAAATCCAGCTAATTTGCTGCACAACTTGGAATACGGATGTCCAATAACACATTCCTGTACTAAATACAAGAATTGTGCCGTAATCTCTCCTGTATAATACTCTAACCAAAGTTGCAACATGGCACCCACTCACCAGAGGCGGCAGTCAGAGGAGGGCTTCCGGACGAGGATGTCGGTGAGGCTGGTCTCCGTCTCCGAGCCCGCCGGCGGCTGACCGCTCGACAGCGGCGGGGCCTTCAAAACCCCAACCACAACAAGGTTAACTAACAGTTAAAAAGCCGCAGGGAGAAGAAAAGGAGACGAGGGGGATTTGTTCGTACGATGGAGAGTAGCTATTACAATGTTTGTGGGATACAAAAGAGATCTCAGATGGGGGAAAAGGAAGAGGCAGGGTAACAAGAGGAAAGATTGGGGAAGAATAGAGATAGCAACCAATCTCAATATTCGTCGATACCTCCAGCCCAGATTGCGGCCGCCTAAGAAACTATGAGATAGTTTTTATACTTGTCAATTAATGTAGATATTACTCATAGAAACTATACTTCTAATGAATAGTTTCTACAAATAAAATTTTCATCCAATCATCTATCTTCTCTCTCCTATCATCTACCTATCACAGCTCTTTCTATCTTGGTTTCTGTGTAGACATGGTGTCTATATAAGAAACCATTTCCTTATCTCTCCTCCTTAACTCCAATGACACATCAGTATTTTGCTTACTTGGCACCTTATTTAATGCCATAGAAATCATCCATAGTTTCTGCATTGGAAGTGCTCTAAGCGCTGATGTCCTTCCCAGGTTTGCCATGTGGGCCCCAGTCGGCAGTCTCACAACTGGATTGGTTGCTGCTGGGCCTCCTATTCCGTTTGTTGGCTGGGTTAATGAGTGGCTTCGTTGTCCGCCCATGAATAAGATCAGGGTTCAGTCCCATAAGAGCAAGTACATTAAGGCTTAGTCAGCAGGCTATAGCAAATATAATATCAACCAAATCTTACGTGGCAGAGAGAGAAAGGAAGCTAGCTACTAAATTACAGCTAGCTATAGCACGTAAAAATATGCATTTCACTCTCTTACACGTGGGGTCAAATAGTTATTGTAATAGCTACCTTATTGTATGAAGAGTAAAGTCCATTACCGGTCCTTAAACTTTTTATGCTGTGTCATCCCGGTCCATAAACTTTTAAAGTATGTCATCCCGGTCCTTAAACTTTCAAAGTGTGGCAATATCCTATGTAGTTGTATCAGTGAACTTTTTATGCTGTGTCATCCCGGTCCATAGACTTTCAAAAGAAATTGCCACACTTTGAAAGTTTAAGGACCGGGATGACATACTTTAAAAGTTTATGGACCGGGATGACACAGCATAAAAAGTTTAAGGACCGGTAATGGACTTTACTCTTGTATGAACTATTTTTTTGAATGCTATAGATGAAATGGACAAGTGTTATAGCCACTAGTTGGCTATACTATTGTACTTGCTCTAACAATGCGGCGGAGGGGTCGGTGTCTGGACACCATGGTGATCTTGTCCGCCCACTGTGTCCGTGGCTGCTGTTGCGGTTGCCCAAAGAGGGTCGACTTGAAAGCCTCCATGAGGTTGGGGTTCAATGGAGGCTGGACGAACCAAGACGGAAGAAAGCGAGCGTCGGAGTTCGCTGGAAGTAGCCGTCAAAGTTTGATAGAGGGGACCAGGTCGTAGCTGCAAAGCGCGTCCATGTTGCTCTTTTTGTTGACTGATTGAATTGGGCTGAAAATGCTGGCTTCCTGGCGGGTCCAACTCCAATACCATCAACTCATATCTGGCCCAGTGCTACTCATTTGGGCTAAAAAATAGCTTATGGCTGAAATTTCACTGTAACTGGTTGAAATTGCACTATATCTGATGGTGGCTTATTTAATGTAATTAAATTTAAAAAATTAAAAATAGAAAAACATGTTAGCCAATCACAGACAATACAAACGAATACGAGAAAAAAGAACCAGCAAAAAGCTCAAAAAAAAGATAAAAAGTAAGAAAAAGATGAAATTTAGAAATAGTAAAAAAATAAACTATAAGTCAGAAGTTTAAGCCGAAATAAACGGGACCGGAGCCTGAAGCTTGCTATCCACTGTAGGACAGGAAGGGAACAGCACACTGTCTTCTCTGCAAAAAATTGAGCTATGCATATGCGTATATCGTGTTCGATCAAATCCTAGAAACCGCTAATTTAACTATTATTAATTCACAGCAAATCAACAGGAACATCTTATGGACTGTAGCCTTGTAGGTGATAAGATTTGAACATTGGCGGTTGATAGAGCGATATGAACAACGCCTCGCAGGGTTAAAAAGGGGAGAAAGATCTGAATAACTAATGAGGTGATGTTTGGAATGAACGAACGGTGGATAGTAATCTAAAGCAAAAATTCCAATAATACGGGATATAGAAATTCTCTACAAATTTTAGAGGAAACAAAAACATGGGTTTTAACACATTGTCCTTCTCAGTGAAAGCTTCTGACTTTTAATTTGCTATTTCTTAATTTCGTTTTTTTCTAAGTTTTTCATTTTTGGGGCTTTTTTTGCTTTTTCTTTTTCCCCTATTCCTTCGCATTGTCTGTGATGGGTTAACATATTTTTTTCTATTTTTAATTTTTAAAATTTAATTATATCAAATAAGTCATCATCAGCTATAGTATAAAATAAATTACCTATAATAAAAAAATCATAAATCATCACTAAACTAAGCGGCTACAGTTTCAATGCTTTTTTCCTTTTTCTCCGTCCCTTCTCTCAAATCATGAAAAACTTTCTTTCAGTTCCCATGTTTTTCCCATGAAAGTATTCAAGCACCTCTTTTCAGCGGATTTCCCGTTCTATTTCTACAGCATCCCACTAGACATTGCATTAGGCTCCTATATTTTTTTTTCTCATCCATGTACTTTTTTTAATCATATGTGGCCTTTTAACTCGACGTCAAACTTATTGCCGAGCAATACGCAGCTCGAAGTCTTGACTATATTTGGGTTGTATATCCTTCAAACAGTAGTTTCACCACATGTTTGGACCTTACAAAATTTACATAAAACAACTTAATTCTTATAAGAAAAAGAAATAGTTCTCGTGTTCTAGACAGAGGCCTCCATCTTGAGTTCAGTTTGTTATGAAATCTTTATCGAATCATATATGGCTAATTTCATGACTAATATTGCGAGAACGATAACATAGCAATTTTGGCACAAACCGCAACTAAGCTATTGTAAAGTGTAAACCAATAGGAAGATGGCATTGGCTTCTTTTACAGAAAAGAGATTCCAGCATTTATGCTATATTACTCTAAGGAAATGTAGGGTTCCAAGAGGACAGAACTTTAGGGAACACATTAGCAGACATGAGTTGCGTGGACAAAGCGTCATGTCAAAATAATCCACTTGGATTCTCCACCATCATCATGTCCCCCGACTTTATTCCCGTCGACATACGTCCCATCCTCATCTCATCTGGTATCACTGTACCACGGCGGCAAGAGTTAATGGCACTTTTGATACATCTTGCCCTTTTATTTACAAAAATATTTATAATCACATGATAAATACAAATATAACATTTATATCACGATGATAAGGCCACAGCCATGAGAGAGTGATATGTGCCTGCGACAGCTAATTAAGCCGACTTATTTAGTTATCTTAATTACAAAATTTTATGTACAGTCTCTTGACACAACAGACTTGATTGTATAATTTTTTTTATAATTATATCTGCTCTGAATATTGCTAAAAAATTCATACGACTATGTTGTTTGTATGAGTTGTTACATGTAGCAAACGAGCTCCAAAAATTACAAAATTTTACATGCAGCCTCCTATATAGTCAACCTAAGTGTCTAATTTTTTTTGGGAAATTGTCTATTATAATTTTTGCTCAAAAATCCATACAAATGAATTGTTCATACGATTTTTAATGTAGAAAAATAAGATGCAAACATTACAAATTTTTTCTGAGGGCTCCGTACGCCTACTACTACAGTACAGAGCGACACAAGCATTCAGGCCATGTACGAATAGAAACATTTATGAGATATGAAAATATGGTAGGTATGACTAGGGGCTACTATAGAATTGCATAATCTACTGCGTAGATAGGGGCCATTTGCCCTTCATACCGAGTTCGGCGTTGTAGTCCTTGCCGACCCTCTAGCCTTAGCTGCCCTTTCATGCATTCTCTTGCACTCCTCCTCGTGAGCCTCGCGCTCTTTGCGCCTGCACGCCTCCAGATGAGCTTTTGTCTCCTGTCAGATACGCTTGCTATGATCTTCGTTGCATTGCCGCTCCTCTCGCAGGCTGTCTCGGTATTCCATTCATCGCAAACGAGGTGCCACTAGTTATATGGGTTGGTCTATTCGTCGATCCATTTGTGGAATATGTATAGCGGATCTGGAGACTATGAGTAAATAGGAAAAGTAGTTAGTATGTGCTTTCGATTTATTTGTAAGGGGAATGTACTATAACCGCTCCTTACCACTGGCGGTAACACCACGTGTCCCAACATAGTTACGGCAACCCCAGTAATGTATGTCCAGGCTTAGCTGCTGCTTTAACTGGAAGAACTTGCACGTGTCCCCGCATGAGTAGAGGGGCGACGTATCCCCTTGGACAGGTCTTGCAGGGAATACTTGGTGTCGTCGCAGGCTGCAGCAGCTCTTGCTAGTTAGATGATCTCCTCCTATTGCTTCTCCATGTGAAGGTGGTAGTCTTGTTGCGTGAAAGGCCACTACCCAAGGGGTAGTATTTATACACGGAGCCGGCATGGTGAACATGACAGAAGTCCAATTGGACTCATGCAAGTTCATGTCTATGAGGCAGTGGCCTCAAGGAGATCCATATTTGTAGCCGAGCGAAAAGGAAACCCGGTGCATTGCCACCAAAAATATATGGACTCATTGTCGATACATAGCACCGCAGACGAGGGGGGATGATATGATAAGAGTGATATATGTGTGAATAAGGGAGCGGGCAAGGGGGACGACATGGACAAAGTAACAGATGTACGGATGAGGGAGTGGGCAAAAGGGATGGTATGGAAGAGCCAACATATGTGCGAAGACACAAAGAGGGAAGGGATAGTAGCAAGGGAATGACATATATGCAAAGGAGAGAGGTCACGCACAGTAAAAATGGCCACCGCATGGTGGCCTTGCGGCCTACGATTTAAACCATGAATTAAATGAGCATCATATATCGCTAATTATGATTAAATTAACATTGTAAATTCAAAGCACATAATTTTTTTTTAAAAAAAAAGATAATTAGGTCGACTATGTCGAGAGGCTACACATAAAATTTTATAATTTTTGGAGCTCGTGTGCTACAACTCCTACAAACAACATAATCGCATGAATTTTTGAGCAATATTCAGAGTGGATAAAATTATAAAAGAATTACACAATCAATTATGTTGTGTCAGGAGACTTTACATAAAATTTCATAATTTTTAGACTTATTTGCTATATTTAAAAAATAAAACAAGCAGTACGCATAAATGACTAATTAAGGCAACTTCGTCTGGTGGCTGGACGACAAGGGGAGGGCCGCACGGTGGCCGTGCGGCCTAGGCACGTGTCGCCCTCTCAGGGCTGCCGTCTGATCATCGTACGGTAAAAGTGCTATTTTCATATTTATTATATGATTACGACTATTCTTGTAAATACAAAGCCAAAATATGGCAAAAGTGCCAAGCAAGGAATACGTAACGTACATATATATTGACTGGAATCGACGTTTTCCACTTGTTTTCTTTGAGATCGATTACTGGACCAACACATTAATATGAGCTTCGTGTTCTAGATTAGTCGTTATTGTACCAAGGGAAAAGTTTTCTCCGAAGTGGAGTTTCAACAACAATTTCAAGTAAGAAAAAAATTATATGTAAAAAATCTTTCTGTTGTCGGTTAATTTTAGATTTTTTACAATTTTTCGGATTTTTAAAAGTATTTTTTTGAATTTTTCGGAATTGTTTTGAATTTCTTGGGCCACGTGGCGGGTGCTGAGGCACCCCTGCACCGCGCTATGTGCAGGGGGCACAGCACCTGAGCCGCCCCCGACGCTATTGTACAAAGCTCGTCCGCCCCCAGCGGTTTTGTGGGCCTGAGTATTGGGAATCCGCTGAAACACTCTAAAAATTCAAAATTTTGAAATTTTTTTGAGTTTTGCTTGAATTTTAAAATCCTTCCCAATTTGGAAATTCACAGTAAAATTCTGCTTTCCTCTTTTGGTTTTCCCGTTTTCCTCTTCCGCTGGCGCTCCCTGCGCTGCCACCGCTGCCGAACCGCCTCATTGTGCTGGTCTTCCACGTGCCGCGCTGTCGCTGGCCGAAGTTGCGGCTACCGACCCCTGTGTGTTCACACCGCCCGACTCCGTGGCCCCACCGCCCAGTCTCCTGGCCCCTGCTCTCCCCTCACTTCGCGCGCTCCCCCTGGTTCGCCCTCTCTCAGCCGCAGCACGCTACAGCTCTCCGGTTGACACGCACTTTGAGCCGTACACACAGTGTCAGCCTCCACCAACTACCGCTGAGTGTGCAGCGCCACCTCGCCCGAGCTGTTGCTTCCATGGCAGAGCCCGCCTTATCTCCTCGCTCGCACATGAGAGACGTGCCCAAACTGCCTCTCTGTGGCCATCGACATTCACCGTGTTTTAAGCCCAGCTGCCACTGCAAAACACTTCATGCCACTCTCTAGTGTCCTCCAGCGTCGTTAATTTGAGCTCCGGCTCGCCGCATCATCACCAGAGACCTCCCCTGCACCCGGCGAGCCCTAGCAGCAATTTTGCTCTTTTGTCAATTATTTTCCGATTCCTTTTGGTGACATAGTCTCCTTTGCTCCCTGAACACGCTAACGTACTCACCTGGATGTGAGCGTCCGCTAGAAGCCCTAACGATAGAAGCTCCCGCCGGCCGAAAGGCCTCTCCCGCGGACAGCTTCACTAAGCCTTCCCCTAGGGTGGAGGCTTGTATGGAAGGGTGGAAGTACCGTTGAGCACGGTTGGGATTGTGATTGGTGCCTCGTGTGAAAAATAAGGACGAGAACATTATGCTGAGTAAATGACACAGTAATCGCTCAACCACAGGAGTTGACGTGTCAACCCTGGTTTAGTAGCTGCTCAACTCCTTTGAATATCTACAGGAGGTGGTAGTGTTGATGTCAAGGAGTTAGGTATGTGGAACGGTAAAACCATACCTAACAACGATAGAGGTCACTCA
Organism: Dendrocalamus latiflorus; assembly: GCA_017311315.1. Lineage (NCBI taxonomy): Eukaryota > Viridiplantae > Streptophyta > Magnoliopsida > Poales > Poaceae > Dendrocalamus > Dendrocalamus latiflorus. Next base: position 6,204,556 of record CM029631.1, read on the forward strand.
GAGTGGACAAAATAGTTCAGGTTAGTGTGTGAATCGTGTCTCAGTGATTCTATCGGGTAGAGTCAACATAAAGAATTGAGCAGTGAAACAACCTGGTTAACTTAACTCTGTCACGGGAGTTAAGACATACTTGTGGGTAAAGTTGGGTAACTCTGCAGAGTGAAATCAATGCCAATGGGAATACGCCGTGTTTCTGGTTAATGAAGCTGTGTTAATTGGGTTATTCCAGCAATGAAGCATAAGGAGATTTCATAATGTTTTAATCTGTGTAGTTGAGTAATTAATTGTTGAGAAAAAACCCCTTTAATCTTAAGGAGAATTGTTTTTGTTTTACCTGTTTGCAAATAAAACTACATCCACTTATTTAATAAGAACCAACATATCCTCTCCTTTGAATATCCTTGCAAGTAGTAAGTTAGGGTTTACTCTTGTGACTTGCTGAGTACGGTTGTACTCATTACTTGTTAAACAACAAACAGAAGATCAATGGAACCAAGAAGCTCTAGCTGAAGACGAGGTTCCCGAAGAGCCTTTCTTCTCTAAGGACGATTGGTTTTAGGTCTCAACTGCGCTCAAGACGCTTGGGAGTTTTTGTGTTGTAAGATAGTTTTGGGCTTGCATGCCCGCTGTGTAAAAACAGGCTATTAAACCTTATGTTTGTAATAAAAGTTGTCTCTTTTGCTGTAATCATGTATTGTTGTGATGCGCACTCATGTACAGTACTCCGCAACTGTTCAGTTTTGGATAGTTGCAGGAATTACTAGCGCCTTCAGAAATAGGGGCGTTACATAGTGGTATCGTAGTAAAAGTCAATTGTACTAAAAAGTGTACTAAGTTCAAGTGTACCGGCTAAAATCACACGCGACTATTTTTCTGTGCGTACTGCTTCTCGCGAACAGACCAGAATTTAAAAACCACAGCCATAAGACATAGTTCAAAAGAACCCATCCAATATTTTGATAGATAGATCTATAAATACGTAGGATATAAAATGATGATATAGCCTATGCTAAAAAAAGATTATTGTAAAAGATGTCTACTAAATTGTCTTTTGTTAATGTTGACATTTCATAGACGACTACGTTGTACGTGCCGTTAGAAAATAAGTACAAGTGTCGTGAAAAGAAAAGAAAAGGGTACAAGTAAGTGGGATTCCTTAAGAAATCCAAACTCCAAAGCAGATCTGAGTGCAGGCCCATGTAATCTCCTTGTTTAAGTCATGATTATTCCTCTCAAAGAAAGTCATGATTAACGAGGCGCCACGTGGACATCATCAACAGCTAAACTCCGATAATTATCCGACCCAGTGCTCCCTACTAACCCGTCATTGCATGCATGCATTCATGGAAATAATAATCAATACCGATCGATCGATGACACATGCATGAGAGGACGTTTGATATATTGTGCTGTCCATCGGTGGATCGATGGAGTAAGCTTGAAGCTTAATTGGCACGCGAAATGTGCTGTTTGACGTGGACTAATGTTGTCTTGATATGGTGCAGATGAGCGCCTAATCACACCAGTAGGTCGCACTAATGGCCTACCTGATTAGGGTTATATTGGACACCCCGGCCCCTCTCGTTGCACATTAATTAATGCATGCGACACTATGCCTTTCAAGCATCAATTTAGAAAGAAAATTATCCATAGATGAAAAATCTTAACCATAAAGTCTGGGCACCATAGTACCCATGTTATTTATAATATATATGGTCGTGATACATATGGTCATTTAATAGAGATATATATTGTCATTTCTTATTAAATTTTTCTTAGATTTAGTATTTGTCAGGCCGTTGCGCCACCCACCCTACCTAGCCGCCTCCCCTCCCCCTGCACGTGTGCCGCCCCACCTCCCCCCTTCGTGTGCTGCACTCCCTGCGCCCGCTTCCTCCCCCATTTCCGCGCCTGCCTCCTCCCTCTTTCTGCAATCACCGCCACTACCCCAATCTTTGGCGAGAAATCCCCGCACGCGCCGTTTCCCTCTCGGCCCTATAAAAGACCCCCTCAGCATCCTATCCCTTCACACCACCCCTCCTCCACCTCCACTCCCTCTCCCGAGCTCCCCACTTCCTCTGCCCTGTGCATCTCCATCCCGAGCGCCGGTGTGGGCAACGACGAGAAATTGCCGCCGCCTCAGTTCACCTCACGCCTCACCGACGCCATCTTCATCTTCGTCGTGCCTGTGTGACCGTTCTCCGCCCCTCTGCCAAGCGAAGCTGCCGCCAAAGCGTCGAGACCACCGAAGTTGACCGCCGCCGCCGCTTCTCCTTCGTCGTTAACTGCCCTCAGGTCTTCCTCGAGCACCGCTCCCAGGGTAAATGAAATCCCCTCGCTCTCCTCTCCCTTTTGCGCCGTTCGCCGGCTGCCGCCGTGCCTCGAAGCTCCGCGACCCTTGGGCCCCAAGCGCCGCTTCTGGCCGGTGCAACCATGTCAGCACCTGTGCTTGTGTGGCAGCTGTGTGGCAGCCACATGGCGCCACAGCTCAACCACATTGGCGCTTGACCGCTCACACCAGCCCATGTGCCACCTCAGCCTTCCCCTGGTCCATGGACCTGGTCCACGGTAGACCGGGCCCACTGGTCAGCCTTGGTCAAATCATTGTTGATGTCAGTATGACGTCATACACCTGATTTTCCTTTAGAAAAATAATTCCATTAATTCTTGCTGACGTCATAAATTGAATTCAAGTACAAAAATAATTCCAAAAAATCTGATTTATTCTCTCTTTTTTTCCCTTTTTCAAATTTCCGAGAGCCCGTTCTCCTTCATCCTAACTCTGATTGAACCCATTCAAATTATTAAATTCATCAAAAATTCCAATCTATCCATTTCTGCCCTCCTTTTAATTATTTGAAGTTTATTTGGATTTTATTTAAATTTGGTGAGTTGTTTTCACGTGTAGACTACGACAATTCGGAGGAATTCTATTACGATGATTCACATCAATTCGTGGAGTAGGGTAAATCACACACCTTGATCATGTTTATCCCAGTTTGTAAAATAAAATTATGTTGATTGAAATTATGTTTCATGCATATGTTTTTTTCAAGTATTTCAATTCTAGTTTTAACCTTAGTTATTCCCCATTGTTATTGACACCTTTGATCTTGTACAACATTATACTTTGTCACCCTAGAATAAAACTCTAGTTAGTACACTAGCATGACTAGAGAATTTTTGTCACAAATGCTTAGACATGCATAAGGGATAACCTTTTCATACAAAATGATGAGCTTTCAGATGCATCCTTGACTTCGGTGAGTCAAGAAGGATTACAAAATATTTTAAAATAAAATATAAAATCTGGTTTAGACTTAGGCTAATGGTTAGGTAGTGGGTGTAGGTATGCACTGTTGTTCGGTGACACAGTATTGATTGTTGGGCACAAGTGGTATGTGGTTGAGCCTAAGTCAAGTACCGGTCTGTGGGATACTATTGTAAAGCCCTATTGTACTACCATAAGGCTGGTATGGGATAGTTGTGGCTGACTAATTTGCGAGTCCCAACCTGAGTCACGTCGTAGGTTGAAAGTGAGCATGGCGTAGGCCACAAGAAGTCTCACTCGGCTCATGAGGGGGTCCCGGTCTGGTGGATTCCTTACTGGGGTGAAACCTTAGTTTTGGCTTGGTCAGGTTGAAGACTTTGCATTGTAAAGGTCTTGTCATGATCTTCTCGTCACACACAGGAAGTGTGCGTATCTGGTGGTAATATGGGATGGTCATGTCTTGTGGGTAAAGCTGTATAACCTCTGCAGAGTGTATAATATATCCTAGATAGCTGTGCCCATGGTCATGGGCAAGCTGAGTAAAGTTTTTTACGTATTAGACTTTGGTTTTCAAAATGGTTTATGATAAGCTTATGGATGGATGGATGGAATCCATGAGAGATTGAAAGCGTATGGATGGATGAAATCCATATGAGATCTTTTGAAAAAAGATGATCCGGGTGAGATGCCCATGGTTAGGTTAATATGGGGGATGGACCTGCACTAACGGTATTACTTTCATTTACAATTTATGTTTTTACTTACTGTATTAAACTCAGCAATTTCTAATCTATTTACTATATTTCTTTAAATGTTGTTTTATGCACAAATAACCCTATATGCCTTCCTTTGTTACCTTTATCATTATGTTGCATTCTTCCGTGTCACTTGCGGAGTACAAGTTTGTACTCACCTTGCTATCTCCACACAGAGGAAGACGACTTCAATTATGATGAAGACATGGACGAGTAGGCCGCGTCCTTCTGTCGTTTGCCTATGGGTAGGCTTGTTGGGTTTCTTCCGCTTCGGTGTTTATCTTTCGCTACTTATGTTTAAATTTGGCTTATGTGCCGTGGATGTAAACTTTAGCAATCATGCCCATATTTAGTTAATAAATGTCATCATTGTTGATATTTATCTTTGTTGCCCACTGTGTGCACTAGTTGATTCTAGAATAGTGCGATTTACATAGAGGATCCATGAGTTATTGCTCCGGGGTCCGACAGAGATGGTATCAGAGACTTGTAATCACTAACTTGTAGTATGTCGCTATCATTATCAATCTTCGCACTAATATTTTGTCTGTCCCATTTGTTGCATGGTACTCTCAAAATTAAGAGTGCGTAGCTAATTATTTAGAGAAGCCAGTGCATAACTCATTAAGGACGCGAAAGTGTTGATAATTTTTATAGCATACTTTCAACATTATTCTCATAGTCCTAGTCATAATTACTGTTATTTAGTTAGTCATAATTAATGTAGTTTGTATTATAAAGTAAGTTTTACTGACATTATTAATCTTTGTACTAATATTTGGTCTGCCCTATGTATTAGAAGGTATGGCTTTACTAGAGCTTTTTGAACACTCGTACGATGCGAAACACCATTACCACTCATGGATGATGTGTGGTGTGGCTGGCCCTTCACCCTTCAAGCGGCGCGGGGGGAGGGATCCGTGGGCACTGGAGGAGTGCTACATGCCAACCCTGCGGGCCACGGGCTTGTTGCCCTTTGTAAGGTTGGTCTCCACCAGACACGAGTTCACCATCGACGGCAGCCTGCTTGCGGCACTTCTGGACAGGCATAGGCCCGAGATGCATACATTCCACTTTCAGTGGGGTGAGATGATGGTCTCTCTGAAGGACGTCGTGTTCTTACCGGTCTCCCTCTTGGGGGTGATGCACTTGTTCCAACCCCTGCACCAGCCGACTGGAAGGAGAGGCTGGCAGACCAGTTTGGCCGGCTTATCTCGGAGAGTACACGTGGTGTCCCTCGCACTTGGCTGAACAATTTCAGCGTGTGCCCGCAGGACGCACCTCGTCACATTCCTTATTTAGCTCTTTGGTTAGAGCATGTTTCCAGCCACACACGGCGATATTTGCAACGCTGAGTTCATCGGCCTCGCCGAGTCTTTGGTGGATGCAGAGTTTAGGGCGATGCCTCGGTGCAACTGGGGATCAGTGGTTCTGTGCGCCACGTATCGGGGGTTATATGTCGCTTGCCAACGCGCCACGTGTCTTAGGAGCATGTAAGAATTTTTCCAGAATTTTTAGACCTCATTTAGTGTCTGCTTGTAAATAGTAGCCTTTATTAGCATTTAAATTAACAATCTAAAAATTTTCTTTAAACTGTGCATTGAATTTTTCCTAGCTCATTGACATATTGAAAACAGTCCTGTGCATTTTTATAATTTTTGAAGATTGTTTGCTATTTTAAATAAATCGGATCTTCAGTCTTTACTAAGGGCATTTTGGTCTTTTTTTAGAGTATAACGGTCAACTAATGACAATGGTATATAATATAATTTCGGTGCTATTCAGTGGCATATAATAGAGAGTATTTTTCAATGATATTTTATAGAAGCGGACGCTATTCAATGTCATATAATTAATTATCTATTATATAAAATGCCATTCCATGAGCAAAAGGCATGATTCATCGGCCATAAAAAGGAGGTTGGATTGTTACAGGGCCTGTTCTTTTTTGCTGAGACTTGTGGCTTTTGGGTGTGACTTGTGCTTTTGGGCTGTTCATGTGAGAGATTACAGAGTAACAAAAACTCACGTGCGGTTTTTACCGATATAAATGAAGTCGATACAGTATGTAGTACAATTAACTAGTAGACTCTATTTTAAAAAACACCATGTTTAAAAGTTAGTTACTGTAGAAAAGCCAAAAGCAAAAATCAAAAACTGAAAAAATAGGACTATAAAACAACAAGATCAGCTTATTCAAACACAGATGCTCATCTAGAATTCACTTAAGTAGAGCGTATCCTGGCTGCTGCCCCTGTTTCTTTTCAGAAAACAAATCCAGCTTCGTCCCACTCACGAGCTAGAAATTCCCTACGAAGCCTCTCCAAGCCTTCGATTTGACCTGGAAAAGAAAGCCCCCACAAACACACCACTCTACACTTACATCACCACCACACACTACACAAAGCCCCAGCAAACACACCACTCTACAGTTACATCACCGCCACACACTACACTCTCGAAAGGCAGTGTATTGCCTACCCAGCTTTTCCTCCTCTTCATCTCTTCCTTTCCCTTCTCTAATGATAGATTAGAGGGGAAAGAGAGAAGGCTAGCTCAATCAATCCAGGCGCTTCTTCCCCCAAACCCTTTTCCCCTCTCTCCCACCAAGAACTTCACTCAAACCGCCTCCTTCTGCGCATGAGCTCGGGGACAAGCGGCCGGAGAGCTCGATCGCTGCACCATTACATCACTAGAGATCGGCCGCTCTCTCTCATGGAGGAGATCTCCCACCACTTTGGAGTTGTGGCGAGCAGCTACGGCCAGCAGCAGCAGCACCACCACCCATGGGGTTCTTCCCTCAGCGCCGTGGTTGCACCGCCACCTCAGCCGCCGTCCGCCGGCCTGCCGCACACCCCGCTCACCCTGAACACGGTGCCCACTACTGGAAACAACGGCAGCGGCGGCGGAAACCCGGTGCTGCAGCTGGCCAACGGCAGCCTGCTGGACGCGTGCGCCAAGGCGAAGGAGCCCTCGGCGCCGTCGTCGTCCTACGCCGCCGACGTCGAGCCCATCAAGGCCAAGATCATCTCCCACCCCCACTACTACTCCCTCCTCGCCGCCTACCTCGACTGCCAGAAGGCAAGTGATAGTAGTAACAGGACTACTGCTGCTTCTGCATGAGAAGCTTCTCCTACATCTCGTGTCAAGCATGACGGATGACGCATGCAGACTTGCTTGCTTTGGCGCCATAGCTACTATAGTGTATGCATGTTGCTTCCTGTACATCTATAGTAGTACTTCTAAGTGGCCGTACGTACGTGCTTGTAGGTGGGGGCGCCGCCGGAGGTGGCGGCGAGGCTGACGGCGATGGCGCAGGACCTGGAGCTGCGGCAGCGCACGTCGCTCGGCGGCCTCGGCGCCGCGACGGAGCCGGAGCTGGATCAGTTCATGGTGAGCTAATCCATGAGTGCTCCTGCGAAAAAGAAGATTTTTTTTGGTGTTCTTGGGCTGTACTTGGTGACTTATTTGTTGTGCTCGATCGAACGTGTGTGCAGGAGGCGTACCATGAGATGCTGGTGAAGTACCGGGAGGAGCTGACGAGGCCGCTGCAGGAGGCGATGGAGTTCCTGAGGAGGGTAGAGTCGCAGCTCAACTCGCTTTCCATCTCCAGCAGATCGCTGGGAAATATCCTTTCCTCCGGTAAAGAAATAGCTGCAGTCAGCCATCCGCTCCGCATACATAAATCCAGCCATAACTCTTGCTCTTCTTGCATGATTTCTTTGGTTCTTGCCTGATTTTCTTCGGCTGCCCCCTTCTGTTCTTTGTTCTTCCATCTTCTTGCCCTGTTTCTTGGCGGCATATTTGCATCGATGTAAATGTGATTTCTTTGCAAGAAAGCACCATCTTTTTCTCGTGCATCTTATGCTTATGCATGCATGTGTATACTGTGCACTTGAATGACTTGTCTGTGCTCTTGATGTTCTAATGTCGCAGCATTCCTAATCAGGCTTTCCCAAAGATTTTTTTCCCCAGCTACTTGCTTTTCCTGGCCATGCATATGTGAGATTCTTCCATCTGGGCTTCCATCGATCTTTTATCCTGTTGGAAAGGAATAATCCTCGCACATGTGCAGCAGTGCAGGTAGCACTGATGAGGAGCCCTGATTCTTCAATCTTCTCATATACTTGTTTTCCCCATTAATCACGAAGTCCTGATTATAGAAATTAAATCGTTCTAGTTTCACACATCTTTTCCTCTTGATGATTTCGTGCTCTCTTTAGATCTTGTAGTTTGTGCTTGATTCCCTTTCGGAAGGAACATGTGCATGTGACTCCGAGTAGTTCCTGGTTCAGCCATCTTTTCCCCACGATGGAAACACAGGGAGAGTACTCCTTCCCTTGTTCTAGGGTTTGGGGAAGGAGCGCTGTGAAGCGAACAGTGCATGGCCGAGGAGCCTCACTGCCGTGTGTCAGTGGAACAAGTACACACATGTAGTGTTATGGGAGAGACATGTAGAGAGAGAGACTCATCCCCCATCTGTCACGCAAGCCAGAACAATATTCTTGTCATCTTTCTCCCTCTCAAGATGTTGCTCCCTGTTGTGCTAGAATCTCTTGTTTTGTGGTGTGGTCTTCGATGGTGATGGATGACGCATGCACAGGGCCGGCCATCTGCTTGTGTTCTTGCTCCTTAGAGCAGGTACAATAAGGCTTAGTCAGCAGGCTATACCAAATATAATATCAACAAAATCTTACGTGGCAGAGAGAGAAAGGAAAAGAGAGAATGAAGCTGGCTACTAAATTACAGCTAGCTATAGCACGTAAAAATATGCATTTCACTCTTTTACACGTGGGGCCAAATAGTTATTGTAATAGCTACCTTATTGTATGAACTATTTTTTTGAAGGCTATAGATGAAATGGACAAGTGTTATAGCCACTAGTTGACTATACTATTGTACTTGCTCTTAGTCTTTGCTAATTTTAAAATACACACATCAGGTGATACGAGACGGTGCCAGGGGGCTTTCTAATCACGAGGCTACAGGAACCAGTAGCACTACCACACAGTTGCTTATCAGTGTTCAGAGTTTTCACCTAGGTCAGGGCTGCTGCACTGGTACTATAGTTGTTTGGTTGGTGCCCAAATTAACTTTGGAAAAAATTTAGCTAGCCCTAATAATTTGCTACTTGTTTGAATAGTTGTCAAACTTTTGACAAACCAATAGCCCTATAGTGATACCTTATGTATTTTTTGCCATTTTTGGCTAAATTGTGGGCAACCAAAATTTTGGCTAGGTTTGGTAAAACTGGTTTGGGCATCATCCAAACACACCCTTATATACCACACAAATCACTTCATTAATGGAGCATGTAGGAAAGAAGCTGCCATTTGATGTAGTAGCATCAACAGTGCCTTACAAATTCGATGAACCCTCCAAGTTAAGGTCAATCCTGCGCAAAAGATAAATGATCAGATACTAGATGCATAGGTAGACGAGTAATTAGCATATAGTTTTTTTTGTATGCTGACCAGTGCAGTGACATGGACAAAATATTCTGTTTGCCTCGAGAACAATAGATACAGTTAAGCAAGTGTACAGCCCCATTATTTGATGTGAGCTATCCTGCAATGTATGTGTGATCTCATTGGCAATATTATATGCATTATATGATCTAGCTAGATATGCTCGTGTATTTTATGACAGCTCGCTCCATTCTCTCTCATTAAGAATGGTGGTCGAAACATTGGATGCTTTCCGAGGCAAGTCCAAGTTCAACTTCGTCTGTATTTTTCAGTTGTCAACTCATTTCTTCTCAGGTTCTTCTTTGTCGTACTTTTTGGTAGACTACATACATGCCTTCATGTGTTTTTTCTTTCTTTTCTGAATAGAAAGGCAACCTTTTTGCCTGATTTCACACATCAATGGAAGACCACAAGGAAATGAGAAGAAAATGTCTGATAGACCTGTTAATGGCAATTAGTAACATAAATGAATGGAAGTAATCACAAAACAACACTACTTTTTTTCTGATTGATGTTGCACCTGTACCCCAAGATTCTTCGTTGCATGCATTCTTTCAAGGCCATGCAAAAGCAAGGACACAGATACCACGAGTGTGTTTGTCTCGAGGTAAGACCAAAGCAGATACAGAAACTTGCTTGGTAAAAAGAAAACAAAAGGATAAAACAAAGCTGGCTGATTTTGCATTAGAACGTTACTGGAAAAGACAATACAACTGAAGAAAAGAAGTGTGACTTGACGATTTGATACTTCCATCGACATGTCATTAACAAATCTTTCAGATAATCATTTGCATTCCATGGTTCTTGTGATTTCTGGATGATGTCAGTTTCATTCCAAGTTTTTCTTGATGGTTCTGTGTTTATTCTTAGGGTACCTGAGGCCTGAGGTTGTCAACAGGCAAATGAAGCCATCTTTATTTGCTTCTGTTGTAGCTTTATATATCAGTTCCATGGATTCACATTTTTTTAGCTTAATACACATTACAACATACAATATCGCATTTACCAAGTTGTGTAAGATGTGGCGGCTTATACAGCATCGTTTTTTTATAATGCATGTAAAAGCAAGTCCTTAAATGTTTGTTGTTTTCTGTTTTCTTTAAAAGCTGGTTTGTTTGACAATATTTGCTCAATGCAATACTGTAATAAAATTTAACCATGCCTCGTGACAGTTTTAGGGCATTTTGCATGGAGATTTTTCACATCAAGTACATATATATCTCGTTCCTGTGAGTAATCGTCGGAGTAGTATATCCTAACTAGTTACTATATAGCTTTTCAGTGAACAAACATATGCTCTATGCTACTTTCAAAAACATAACTAACCTTTTGCCATAAGTTGTGATCAATCCTCTTGAACGCTTACTGTACACTTTTGTTCCTATGCTAACTGTGGCCTTGTACTTTATAAATGTGTGCCAATAACCAATAAATATGAAAATGTCATGTTGCGGCACATGTCTTCGAAAGACATTTTTCATCAATAAAAATAGTTCTACACTTATCTTTTTAGATGCAAATGTTATAATTAAGTATTTGCCATGATTTTTAAGGTCCCTTAACATCCTATCTGTAGAGTATCACATCTATATGCTTGATGAAATGAAAAAAGGAAATCTTAAGCTTCTAGAATTGCTAATGGGTTTAGCATTTGCTTAGCATAGTTCTGATTTTTCTCTCTATTTTTAGCATAGCAGCATTTTTTCTCTAAATCTTATATGATCACTTGTCTCACTTGGCCCGTGTAAGCCACATGGTGCCACCCCGCTGTTCGAACTTGCGTTCAATATTTTCTGCCTTTCTCATGTTATGCTTGAGTTCACCGTCTCACCCAACATTCTGGATCGTTTTGTGCCTTAACTCCTCATGAGCCTAGCCTCGATCATCGGCGTTGACCACAGTTGACTGCAATCAACCCTGCATATCCAAAAACAAAGAAAATCGTTTCCAGGCACAAGTTGTTCACAACTTTAATCTACATTAGCTAAGACATACATCATGCAATCTTAATCCAATGACCCAAGTCATCCCAACTCAATTCATGACTCAAATTCCAAAACCTTGGTTTTCTAGAAAGATCGGTAGTATCGCACTAAACATGCCGGTACTACCACACTACGGTACTACTGCCGCCTAAAGCGGTACTTCCGCACCTTGCAAATCCGAACTGGACCTCTCTGGAAAAACGTTCTACTACTCAGACCGAAATTACCGATCGAGCGGAACTACCGTGCTTGCAACGTAGTACTACCGCTCAACACTACTGCATAAATACCTGTGGTATTTCCAATTTTCCTGACACTTCTAGAAAACAGTCTAAATCAAATATAATATTTGCAAAACCATTTGATCACTTCACAAAACTTATAATGGTTCATCACAACAATATTCTGGACTTTCTCACATGTTCCTTCACATTGATATGCTAAAGATATTAGTTTTTAAGATATGTTGAAGCTATTAGTTTTTCAGAGGTTGTGCATGCATATGTTCGTGCTTGTTTTGTTCGCATGTTTATTGACTTGCAAATGCTACCCATTTTCCTTTAAAAAGTGCTACCTTTTTATGGGGATAATATTGTTTTGAACATTAGTCCTTACAACATAGTGCATGTTTATTGAATGCTACCTTTTATGGGGATGGTATTTGATAGCGCAAATATTGCTTGTATATTCAACTGAAGAACAGGAGTACAATATATATGGCTGTACCGGTAATCTTTCTCTACCTGATTTATAGAATCAAGACCAGGGAGAAGATCCGGGAGACCAGGCGCATAAGGAAAGGCTAGGCGTGATAGACTCAACCGCCAGCCACCTAAATATAGAGGGGGATCACCTAAACAGGGAAAGAAATAAACTCTAACACCCCCCCGCAGTCGGAACGTCCATAGGACAGACGTTAAGACTGGAGCGAAACTCACAAAAAACAGAAGTGGGAAGACCCTTGGTGAAGATGTCAGCAAACTGGGATGTCGTCGGGACATGGAGAACGCGAACATCTCCAATACCAACATGCTCGCGGACGAAGTGGAGATCAATCTCGACATGCTTCGTGCGCTGATGCTGAACAGGATTGGTTGATAAGTAGACAGCACTGACATTATCACAATAGACCAAGGTGCTCTTCGTCAGGGGATTGTGGAGTTCCTGTAACAACTGTCGAAGCCAGCAGGCCTCGGCCACGCCATTGGCGACCGCCCGGTACTCAGCCTCGGCACTGGAGCGGGACACCGTGTTCTGTCGTTTGGAGGACCAGGAAACTAGGTTGTCACCAAGGAATACAGCGTAGCCTGAAGTAGACTTGCGTGTGTCCGGACAACCAGCCCAATCAGCATCGGTGTAGACAAGTAAAGCAGAGGTCGTCGACGGGCGCAGAAGAAGACCATGACCAATTGTACTGTGCAGATAGCGCAGGATGCGTTTAACTGCGGAGAGATGAACGTAATGAGGATCATGCATGTGGAGACACACCTGCTGAACTGCATAGGAGATATCGGGCCGAGTGAAGGTGAGGTACTGTAAGGCACCAACCAAACTGCGGTACTGAGTGGGGTCGCTGACAGGCGCACTGGCTGTGGAGGAGACCTTGGCATGAGTGTCGACGGGGGTGCTGCACGGCTTGCAGTTAGTCATGCCAGCTCGCTCAAGGACATCCAGAGTGTACTGCCGTTGTGAAAGAAATAGGCCTTCAGTATGCTGCTGGACAGCCACACCCAGGAAGTGATGGAGGACACCGAGATCCTTCATGGAGAATTCCTTCTGAAGTGCAGTAATGATGCGACGAAGGAGATTCTGGCTGGAGGCAGTGAGGACAATGTCATCCACATAAAGCAGTAAGTATGCCTTGTCGGTCCCGTGGCAATAGATGAACAAGGAGGTGTCAGATTTGGCCTCAGTGAATCCCAAAGTGAGCAGATGCGCAGCAAAGCGACTGTACCAGGCACGAGGCGCCTGCTTTAGACCATACAGGGACTTATTGAGACGACAAGCAGCATGTGGCTGAGTAGGATCAACAAAACCTGTGGGCTGTGAGCAGTAGACCGTCTCAGTGAGAGTGCCATGCAAGAAGGCATTCTTGACGTCGAGCTGGTGAACCGGCCAGTGTTGAGAAAGTGCCAAAGACAGAACAGTACGAATAGTCGCAGGCTTGACCACCGGACTGAAAGTCTCGTCATAATCCACACCGGGGCGCTGGGTGAAGCCACGGAGGACCCAACGGGCCTTATATCTGTCGAGGGAACCATCGGCATGGAATTTGTGGCGGAAAATCCACTTGCCGGTGACGATGTTGGCGCCGGAAGGACGCGGGACGAGATCCCACGTGTTGTTGGAGAGCAAGGCGCCGTACTCCTCTTCCCTTGCGCGTCGCCAGTGTGGATCGGCGAGGGCGCTGCGATAGGTCTTCGGAATAGGCGAGAGGACCGTGGCACTGAGTGCGACTGGCAGACGAAAGCCAGACTTGCCGCGGGTGGCCATCCTGTGCTGATTAACCACCGGGGTGATGGGGACAACGCCAGGTGGAAGCCGAGCAGGTGCAGGAGCCACCGGGACAGGCGTAGCAGTGGAAGTGCGCGGACGGCGGCTGTACACCAGCAGGGGTGCAGCAGGCGCCAGGGCCGCCGAGGGTGATGGCGTGCGAGGCGCAGATGACGGGGCCGCGCGTGGCGCGGGAGCCGTCAGGGCCGCGGGTGGCGCGGGAGATGACGGGGCCGCCGGGACCGCGCGTGGCGCGGGGGATGACGGGGCGACACCGCGGCGGCTGTACACCACCAAGGGCGCCGTCGGGGGTGATGCCGCGCGAGGCGCAGGTGACGGGGCCGCGCATGGCGCGGGAGCTGCCGGGGCCGCGCGTGGCGCGACGGGTGAGGGTGACGCCGTGGCCGCGCGTGGCGCGGGAGCGATGGGCAGGTGCGGCACCAGACGCTGCAGGCCCGGGGCGTCAGCAGCCGTTGCGGGGGCGACGTTGGTCGCAGCAACCGCGGTGGGTGAGGCGCCAGGCGAGGCGAGGCGAGTACCTGCAGGGGAGGAGGGACCGATCGGAAAGACCGAAACCTCAAACTCAGACAAGAAGTCAAGGTCAGTAGACGATGTTCGAGAGCCAGCGAGGGGAAAGCATGTCTCATCAAATACCACATGGCGGGAAGTGATGATTCTGTTGGACGAGAGGTCCAAGCAGCGGTAACCTTTGTGGTTACTGGAGTAGCCAAGAAAGACACAAAGACTCGACCGGGGAGCAAGCTTGTGAGGCGCGGTGGCGGACATGTTGGGGTAACATGCGCAGCCGAACACACGGAGGTGGTCGTAGGAGGGATGGGAACCAAACAGGGCAAGGTGGGGGGTGCCGAGTGCTAGTGTTTTGGTGGGTATTCGATTGATGAGATATGTGGCAGTGTGAAGACCTTCGACCCAATATGACGGGGCAAGGGAGGCCTGAAAGAGCATGGAACGTATGATGTTATTAATGGAACGAATCATACGCTCGGCTTTACCGTTTTGAGAGGACGTGTAGGGGCACGACATCCGGAGCAGAACGCCATTGGTGAGAAAGAAGGCGCGAGTGGAGGAGTTATCAAACTCGCGGCCGTTATCACACTGAATGCTCCGAATGGTGCAACCGAACTGCGTCTTCACATAAGAGAAAAAATTGGCCAAGGCGGGAAACGTCTCGGATTTGAGCCGAAGCGGGAATGTCCAAAGGAAGTGCGAGCAGTCATCAAGAATAACAAGATAATATTTGAAACCGGACACACTAGTAACAGGGGAGGTCCACAAATCACAATGAATCAAATCAAAATTCTTAATGGCTCGCGAGGAGGAGGTTCCAAAAGGTAATCTAATATGACGCCCAACTTGGCATGCATGGCAAAGAGAATCACTAGTGTTTTTATTCCAGCGGATGGCGGAGGTACTAGCAAGGGTGGACAGAGCCTCATGCCCAGGATGCCCAAGACGACGATGCCAAGTGGTGAAGGGGGCCGCTGCAACAAGGGCGCAGGACTCCGTGGAATGCACTGGGGCGGTGAGAGTGTAGAGGGGCTCAGAACTATTGCACCTGACGATCACGCTCCGAGAGTTGAGATCCTTCACAGAGAGGCCAAACGGGTCAAATTCGACAGAACAATTATTATCGATAGTGAACTGACGAACAGAGATGAGGTTTTTAATGATAGCAGGAGCAACAAGGATATTGTTGAGATAAAAGGGACCCGGAAGGACAGAGTGGCCAGATGCTGTGATAGGTAAAGTGGAACCATTGCCAACTACAACGGAGGAGGAGCGTGGTGGGCGAAACAAGGAGATGTTACCAGTGTCGGGAGTCATATGACTGGAGGCGCCGGAGTCCATGACCCAATTAGTTGCACCGGGAGGATTGAGGGTCATGGTGCTGAAGTTGCTGGCGAGGGACGGCTGATCCCAAGATCCGGACCATGGTGTCCATGGTGAGGCATGGTCAGCCGAGGCAGCAGGCACCGTGGTGGGCTGCGAACCAGCCTGCCCGAACGGCGTCGTCAGGAATTGCGCAGGGGCGAACTGGGCGAAGTGGGCAGGCGGAGGCGCGTAGGGGGCAGGAGCAGCCAGCAGAGCCTGCTGGGACGTTGCCTGGGGCGTGGGCGCACGCGGAGCCTAGCCACCGCGCTGCTGCGGACCGGGCCACATGGTGATTTGCCCGGTCCACGGGTTGTAGATCGAGGGCCATGGCGCCGTGGCCTTGCCGCCGCCGCCGTTGCCACGACGGCGCCGGCGACCTCCACCGGTAGAGCCGCCGCTGGTGCTGCCGGAGGGCGCCGTGGAGAGGGTGGATCCGCCATGGGGCGCCGCTGAGCCACCAGTGGAGGGGGTGACGGGGGGAGCAGAGCTGCCGGAAGGCCGCGCTGGAGCAGTGACGAGGGCGGTCGCCGGAGGTGGTGTTGGTGCGCTGGAGTCGATCTCCTCGAGGATGAGGTCGTTGCGGACCTCATCGAAGGAGGGGAACGGCTTGGAGCGCTTGAAGTGGGCCTTCATGTGGGCGAATCTCTCGTTGAGGTCGCGCAGCACATTGAGGACAAGGGTGCGGTCGCGGATGACCTCGCCGAGGTCGCCGAGAGCGTCGGCCATCCCCTTCATCTTGCGGCAGTAGTCGTCAATTGAGAGATCGCCCTGCACGAAGACACGAAATTCGGCGTCGAGGCGAAGGGCGCGAGCTTCGCGGTTGCCGAGGAATTGCGCCTCTACGATGGTCCAGGCGCGGCGTGCTGTGCCGTTGCGGGTGCGGGCGGACTCCATCAGCTCGGGGGAGAGCGTGCCCAGCACCCATGACAGGACGACAGCGTCCATGCGCCGCCAGGCCGGCACGGTGGGGAAGGCGGCGTCGGAGAGGACGTGGTCGGCGAGGGCGTACCGCTCGAGGGTGAGGAGGACGAGATCGCGCCAGCGGTTGTAGTGGGAGGAGAGGGGATCCAGAACCACGGGCACGAGGGCACGGATGTTCTGGACCCCCGTCGCCTGCGCGTGGAGATTGGCGATGGTGGCGGCCTCGTAGTCGTGGACGTCGAGGTCGTTGGCGGCGCTGGCGTCGTCGTGGGAGCCGCCGTCGTCGTGGGCGCCGTCGTTGCGAGGTGGGAAGGCAGCGTCGCGAGCAGCGGCCGCTGCGCGCTCGAGATCGGCAGCGGCCCGGCGTTCCTGCGCGAGGACGTCCTGGGCGGCGCGGACTCGATCCTGAGCGGCGGCGGCGGCCTTGCCTGCCTCAGCGGCGGCGTCGACCAGGTCCTGGCGGGCCTTCTCTCGGGCGGCCGCGTCCGCGGCGCGCTGCTGGGCATCAGCGGCAGTGGGAGCGGGCGGAGGATCACCAGGAGGCAAGGCGGCGGCGCAGGTAAGGTGGGTTTAGCGGAAGCGATTTGTCACGGGAACGTGACTGTCTCTTGATACCATGATAGCGCAAATATTGCTTGTATATTCAACTGAAGAACAGGAGTACAATATATATGGCTGTACCGGTAATCTTTCTCTACCTGATTTATAGAATCAAGACCAGGGAGAAGATCCGGGAGACCAGGCGCATAAGGAAAGGCTAGGCGTGATAGACTCAACCGCCAGCCACCTAAATATAGAGGGGGATCACCTAAACAGGGAAAGAAATAAACTCTAACAGTATTGTTTGAACGTTTGCTATGGTGCAGCACCACATCGACGCATGAATAGTACCACGTGGGGTACGACAGTGATGAACAGTACCCCCATGCGGTCCTGTAGCACCATTACATATTTGGATAGTTCGATAGCATTGGCAGCATATCATAGATTAGGAATATAATGATTAGTTTTTTTTATTTTGATTTGTTACCTTTTGAATTACTTCCATGGATTAGGGATTAGTTTCCTTAATGCTGGGATATGTTTCTTAGATGTCAAGTCTAACCATCTCTATAAAAGGAACAACAATACATCTATTATCATCAAGCAATGAACAATCAAATAAGTCTTTAACCTCTTCAAAAAGTCAAGCCTCGGAGCCTCTTTAATGTCAGGGAAGTCATGCCGGTGGCTAGATGAGGGCAAGCGCCCCACCCTCGGCTCTTGGACTCGCACTCAACTACCGACCATAACAACGTTAGTCCATGCAACATAGTTTTAATATTTTTGAAGAGATGTAGAGTAACTACATTCTGTTTCATCAAAGAGTAGAAGTTTCCAAACATCGGGCCTTGGAGCCTCTCTACCACGTCAGGGAAGATCTGCCAGTACCTAGATGAGAGCGAGCGCTCTACCTTCGGTCCTCGGACTCATATCCAACCACTGACTATAACAAGGTTAGTCCATGCAACATAGACCACACACTACTACAAAAGAGGCTATACTAGACGGCTACATCACAGACGGTTTGACAAAACCGTCTGTGATTGACACTAACACAAACGGTTTTAATTTGGACACCGTCTGTGTTAGTGGTCGAGTATCACAGACGGTCCTTACCAATGAACCGTCTGTGATACTTTAGTATCACAGGCGGTTTAAAATAAAAAACCGTCTGTGATAATCTGAAATTATCACAGACGGTTTTTTATTAAAAACCGCCTGTGTTGTGTAGACTATCACAGCCGGTTGTTGTTAAGAACCGTCTGGGAATGTTCACAGACGGTTTTTTACAAGAACCGGCTGTGATGTCCCTTTGTCTGTCATATTCTAGATCAGAGGTTAATATATAAGTACACATTGCTTCTAATAACTTAACTACAGAACTACTGAGACAAGAGGTCACAAATTAAAGGCAAATTTATTAATTTCAATTAGAGGGAAATTCATTACATAAGTCGCACAGGTAAAGAGTTTCCCAGATTGTAATCTTTTGGGCTTCGTACGCTTCTTCTTCGACTTTGGGACTTGGAGGATCAGCCGCTGAATTCTCGAACGCTGTTAAGATTGCCCTTGTCCTCTGCACTTCCTCGTGCAGCCTGGGCAAATGATCAGCAGCATCCATCATGTCGTACATGATAGCATTAAAACATTCCTCACAATCTGCTGTTTCTGCATGAGCGGCAAGGCTATCCATCAGTCTGTGCAATGCGAGTAGAGCTTCTTCCGCATTGCGCACATTGTGGAGAAGAACCAGGGTGAGAGCTGTTTCCCTTTCTTGAGCGGCAGCGAGACGCCTCCGTCGACGGCGGAGGATCAGGTCAAGCTGACGGATGCAAGAAAGTCGGGGAAGGAGAGCAGGGCGGGTGCGGAGAAGCTGCTCCAGATGCAAATTGCTGGCCGCCTGTGTAAGGTTCCGGCCGAACAATTCGTGATGAACAGATGAGAGGAAGGAGATGATCACAAGAACAGTAGTAGAAGCCATGTTGTATTGTATATTGTATTGTACGTACGTAGAAGACCTGGATTAGGAGCGCATATTTAACCTTTAGCACAAACGGTTCGTATACCCAAACATTAATGATATAGATGCTTCGTATAACGATCGAGAGACGTTAATTAGACGATCGAAACACGAAGCGTTCTGGCATCGAAACACGCGCGAAGCAGTTCTGGTATGAAGCTTATGACAGACGGTTTTTCATAAAAAACCGTCTGTGATAATATACTGGACGGCTACATCACAGACGGTTTAAACTGGCAACCGTCGGTGATATTTTCACAGACGGTTATTATCACGAACGGTCTGTGATAATTGAGACATCACAGACGGTTCTTATTAATAACCGTCTGTGATAACTAACATCACAGACGGCTCGTATTAAGAACCGTCTGTGATATTTATTATCACACACGGTTCGCGTTAATAACCGTCTGTGATAATTACATACCACCAATAATTGGCGTGTGATATCACGTGTCACCAATAATTGGCGTATACCCAGGATTTCGATCTCACCCGTCCATTCTCTCCACATCGAATGGCTGGCACCAGTTCCTCCCACGGCCAGGCCCTTATTAATAACTCCCCATCAACCTTTCCACCGGTACTAGTCACGCGTGAGTTCATCCACTATCTAGCTTCCTGCATGCATCTCCCCTCCGCTGTGAGCTAGCACCTCCATCGCGGCACGTTCGGTTCATACTAAACAACACACTCTTGCCGTAAGTGTCGTAAGTGTGTCTTGTTTAGTGTGGACCGTCGTGCCGCGAAGGGTTTGTTAGCTTGATATCCTGTAATAGATCGATCTGAATGTGTTGTTGAGTTTTTGTGCTTGCCTCTATATTTGCATGTTCCTCGACGATGCCGACTACTGTCGAGATGTTGCCTGAAGCTAGCTTCCTGCATGCATCTCCCCTCCGCTGTGAGCTAGCACCTCCATATCGCGACACGTTCGGTGCATACTAAACAACACACTCTTGCCGTAAGTGTCGTAAGTGTGTCTTGTTTAGTGTGGACCGTCGTGCCGCGAAGGGTTTGTTAGCTTGTTATCCTGTAATAGATCGATCTGAATGTGTTGTTGAGTTTTTGTGCTTGCCTCTGTATTTGCATGTTCCTCGACGATGCCGACTATTGTCGAGATGTGATGTCCACTCCGACAATCCTTCTTTTTCCTGCAAAATTCAAGACAATTTTATTACAAAGTTCAAAAAAAGACATTTCCAGATTTTTCAGCAGCCGACGTTGCCGACTTCTTCTCTGAGCGACTATCCATCTGCTTTTTCCCACTTCTTTTCTTCATCCGAGGCCTGCAGCTGTGTCTTGAGGAATGCCACATCTGAAGACCCAAGAGCTGGTCAAGAACTGGTCTTCAGATGTGGCATTCCTCAAGACACGCAGCAGGCCTCGGATGAAGAAAAGAAGTGGGAAGAAGCAGATGGATAGTCGCTTCGGCATCTGGGTATCACAGACGGTTCTATTAACGAACCGTCTGTGATAAAACAATCACAGACGGTTATTAAGACGAACCGTCTGTGATATTGTATATATCACAGACGGTCTTTATTACTAACCGTCTGTGATAGTCTTGTATCACAGACGGTTTTTTATAAAAAACCGTCTGTGATAGTCTCGTATCACAGACGGTTTTTTTAAAACCGTCTGTGATACAAGACTATCACCGACGGTTTTTTACAAAAAAACCGTCTGTGATACTCGAATATCACAGACGGTTAGTAATAAAGACCGTCTGTAATGTTTTTATCACAGACGGCTTGGGAACCGTCTGTGATAACCACAACTATCACTGACACCTAAACACTGACGGTTCAAGAACCGTCTGTGATGACGGTTCCGAACCGTCTGTGATAGGGCTGTCTGTAGCAGTGACAACAACGTTAGTCCATGCAACATAGTTTTAATATTTTTGAAGAGAATGTAGAGTAGCTACATTCTGTTTCATCAAAGAATAGAAGTTTCCAAACATTAGGCCTCAGAGTCTCTCTACCACGTCAGGGAAGAGTCCTGCCGGTGACTAGATAAGGGCGGGCGTCCTACTCTCGGTCCTCGGACCCATATCCAACCACTGACCATAGTAACGTTAGTCCATGCAACATAGTTTTAATATTTTTGAAGAGAATTTGGAGTAGCTACATTCTGTTTCATCAAAGAGTAGAAGTTTCCAAACACTGGTCCATGCAATTTGGACAACCATACCTTGTACACCAACACTTATTTTATACGAAAACAAATTTTCATATCGACACGTAATTCCGATATTTAGTAGACAATAAGCTAACACAGTTAAGTAAATGGTTGGTATACAATACAGATGTAACTTACTAATTCCCCTGACTGAACTCATATGAAACTAAGTTCCCTGTTATTTCACTTTCCACAGGTGCAGTGGCTATATATTACTTGATTGTGCGTGTTACACAACATTAATCCATCATTGTGTTCTCTTCTTTTGTTAAAAAACTATTATTTGGTTTATCTATTGTACCTAATTCAGTATTATTTGTCTAAGCTGGTATAAGCAGCTATGCATCTGACTGCATGGCTTGTAATTGTAATATAGTAAATGTGAAGATATGTGCTGTGCCAGTTTGTCTGCATTAATCTAGCTATGTGAATGTGAGTCCATGTGTTCTGTCCTGTTTACTTATAGTTTCATGTGTTATGTTTGAAGGCTCGTGTGAGGAGGACCAAGAAGGTAGCGGAGGAGAGACAGAGCTCCCTGAGACTGATGCTCACGGGGTGGACCAGGAGCTCAAGCACCATCTACTGAAGAAGTACAGTGGCTATCTGAGCTCCCTCAAGCAAGAACTGTCAAAGAAAAGGAAGAAAGGGAAGCTCCCAAAGGATGCTCGCCAACAGCTCCTCAACTGGTGGGAGCTGCACTACAAATGGCCTTACCCCTCGGTATACTCATCTTCTCGAGTTTCCATGATAAGTCATGACTCATGAGATACATGATGTTCAACTTTACGTAGAAGCTATACTTTCAGTTTTGACTCGATCTGTACAATGGACTTATGTGTAGGTTTATTGTTATGATCACTGAAGCTAAAATTAAAGATTGTACAAGAAGAATTGTATTGTGCTCTTTGTGACACGTAACACGCTTTTTGGCACATCCAATGCTGCTCTATTTAAAACTTTTTTCGAGAGCACCTTAATTTTGTAGAATCTTATATGCAGCAAACAGGCTTTCTATTTTTTCCGTGGCTTCTATGCTTTGAAATATTGAATGCAAATTCACCATTTAGTTTTCCCGCTTAACTACTCACTTTATTGAGCAGGAGAGTCAAAAGGTGGCCTTGGCCGAGTCAACCGGCCTTGATCTGAAGCAGATCAACAACTGGTTCATCAACCAGAGGAAGCGGCACTGGAAGCCATCCGACGAGATGCAGTTCGTCATGATGGACGGGTACCACCCGATGAGCGCCGCCGGCCATTTCATCAATGACGCCGGCCTATACAGGCTCGGGTAGCTCGTCCGTCTCCATGACCTTAGACCGACTCTAATGGTGGAAGGAGGCCGTGTTGTATGCCGCAAGTGTCTTCTGCTCAAGTACTGAGGACCTAAGCAGTGTTGTATGCCGCATGCGCTGGAAGGAGGCCGTGTGCTTATCTTGTTACTGCGTACTATGTATGCATATGCCTATGCATGGACTTGCTCTTAGGAGGTGCCTCGATGATGTGGTGGCCAGTATGCTTTTGTGTGGTTTATGTGCGCGTGACGCGACCATATGGTTCACTACCTGTTGCTACACGCATGTTTGAGTAATTTGCATCTAGCTAGCTTCTGCTCGTTCTGGTCGAGTTTCCTGATCGGTAGAATCTGTTTCTTGTCATGTCATGTATGCTACTTTGGGTGGCAGGCAAAGAAACAACGAGAGCAAAGAACAATCAGTAGCACGGGCACCGGGCGGCAGGCGAAGAAGCGACGGGAGCAGAAACGAGACTGGAAGGAGTAAACGGACGTGCGTGCACGAGTTCTCGCGTGCGGCGCCGGCCTGACCGCGGCCCACTACAAGTCGACGACGGTGTTGGGTTGGCTACGGTGGGCCGTGCCAGAGCAGCGGAGAGTTCCGCTGGTCCGGTTCCACCCCGGCCTGAATCCCGCCTTCTGGTGTGTGTGTGTGTCTGCCGTCAGTTTGGAGAATTTTTTGTACGGATAATCCGTTTTTTATTCGAAAATACATAAATATACCCGCGACAACATTTTTTACAAAAATAATCTCCAGTCGCCACCCCATTGGGCGACTGCAGCCTTTCGCCCAACCGGGAGGCGACATTTAGGGAATCTGTGTACCGTTGGGCGACTTCTTCAATCGCTTTACGGTTGAGCGACTGCAATTGCAGTCGCCCAACGGTTGAGCGACTGCAATTGCAGTCGCCCAATGGATGGGCGACTTTACTCAGTCCCCGTGAATTTTTAGAGTTTTATCAATTTTGTAGTTTTAAACTGGAAAAAAATATGGTATAGTTGTAATAAAAGTTTATGTTTATTGTATGTTGTAGGTGCATTTAAAATTTTGAGGAAATTTTTTTTAAGTACAATTGACTGTAGAACGTTTGATATATACATTGGTATGTTTTAAGGGTTTGCAATCCGCGTGAATTTTGTATGTTTTGTCAATTTTGTAGTTATAAACTGCGTAAAAATCAGATAAATTTGTAATAGAAGTTTATGTTCAATGTAAGTTGTAGATGCAAAAAAAATTTGGTAAATTTTATTAGGCACGATTGACCGTAGAACGGTTGATACATAAAGTGGTAAGTGATGTGACCAGTGGCATGTGTGGAACTCTGTAGTTGTAATGTTCAGAACTCCACCGCTAGTCGTAACATGCCTTAGGAATTATTACATTTTGTCTACTGGGTGTAGCGTGGTTGTTTGCCCTTTTTGTCGCGCCCTGAAGATGGCTCCGCTGCATCCTTCTTCCTGTCACTCTTGGTCTTGAGAGCTGCCTCACGAGCTTGAAGCTCTTCCTCCTGACGCTTGATGGCTGCTTCACGCAGACCTAACTTCTCCCGCCTCCTTTGCAGCTCATCCTCCTTGCCCTTAAGACGGATTTGGTCCACCCTCACGCGACGCTCTTGCTCATGCCGCATTTGTCGTTCCACCTCGCGAGCCTGATCCATCTTGACAAGGTATTGTCCTTTGTTTTCCACCTCGCGAGGGTTCCGTGGCCATGCCGGCGGCACCCGATCCACCCATTCGATGAACTTGCAAGGCTATGTGTGTCGTGGTAGATGTCATGGATAAAGTTGAAGAACGATAACGAGAAACAAAGGATTTAGTTGTCGTCGTTACCACGAAGTCGTCATCCAGGTCTGGACATTTGAAGTACCTACGGCCGTAATAGGCTCGTGGTAGTGGATCCGTCCAGACGCACAGCATCATCCTAAAACCGCAATGGCACTTCGGACGCTCATGCCACTCCGGCACTCGAAAAGGGTCGGACCTCCAGGAAGACATTGTTGTGTAGTAGTATTGTGATGGCTTGAGGAGGAGTTGTGTTGTGGTATGTAATACATGTGATGCATTTATGTAGGCAGGTGAACTGGTGCAGTGGGCATAGTCCATGGAGAGTACATACGAATCTTTTCGCTTTTTCAGGCTTTTCAGATGCCAGTGTAGCAATAAATGTCCCTCCGTAGGCTTTTCAGATGCCAGTTTATGTAGGCTAGGCTTTTCAGAGGCCAGTCTATGTAGGCTAGGCTTTTCAGAGGCCAGTCTATGTAGGCTAGGCTTTTCAGAGGCCAGTCTATGTAGGCTAGGCTTTTCAAAGGCCAGTCTATGTAGGCTAGGCTTTTCAGAGGCCAGTCTATGTAGGCTAGGCTTTTCAGAGGCCAGTCTATGTAGGCTTTTCAGAGGCCAGTCTATGTAGCCTTTTCAGAGGCCAGTCTATGTAGGCTTTTCAGAGGCTAGTCTATGTAGGCTTTTCAGAGGCCAGTGTAGCAATAAATGTCCCTTCGTGTTGCTATAAGTAGCACGGTTGGGGTCCCATGACATTGTAAATCGAACAAAGAAGAACCATCTCTTTCGTGGTGAAATATACCATGTCAGAAGCCGAGGGGCCAGTGGGATTTGGGTCACCGAAGGACGACATTCCCTTAGAAAGGAGGGATATGTTCGGTCCACAGTACCGATTGATATCAAGTCGGCGTGCTCAACCAGCGTGGCCGAAATGCAGACACAATGAGTACGCGGTCGTCCAGATCTTGGATTCCCCGAACGATGGCGGGCGACGTTTCTTCCGATGCTCACGCTCCGGGGTACAAATTAGTAATATTACATTTGTTATTGCTTATGAACCCTCAAAGTTTAGCGTCCTTTGTTTTGCAGATGGCAAAATGCGACTTCTCCCGCTGGATCGACCCTCCTCATGAACGATATGTTGATCGTTATGTGGATACATTGTGGGCTCGAATATGGGACTTGGAGTACCGAATGGAGAGTCTCACTGAGGAGAACAACGACCTCCGCGAACAGATGCAACGCGAGAGGGGCAACGAGGAGGTCGTGAATATAGGAAGCTCTTACGATCCCACATGTTGCTGCGCGAACCTGAGCTGCATATGTGCATGCCACTCCCACGACGGCCAGCCACGTCCGAGGCGGCCCCCCCAGCAATTCTCCATGTGGGTGCCACGAGGCTCGTTTGGCATGTAGGTAACGAGGGTTATGGTTGTGTCGTATTTTATTTCATGTATTTGTTGATGTGTTGATACTGTGGCGGTAGGACTGTTGTGTTAAGTAAAATTGTTGGGTGTAGTACTTTCCATAGATCCTGCATGTGCAATGTATGTGTTGTTTCGTGTTGTAAGCCCTCTTTTGTCATCTCGCAATAAATGACTCTATGTAGGCACTTTAGAGCCTGTAGTTTCGTAATAAAAGTGGATTCGTAGGCACCAATAAATTGCAATACTTAAAAGGGAAACAGTACGTTCAACGAAATAAGTTCATTACAGAAAACGGATGTAACATACAAGGTTTACAAATGGTACATGAATTATAGCATGCATTACAACACCAACTACTGATCCGGAAATGCATTGCATCGTCTAGCTGTGTGCCCCTCCTGACCGCATCGCCCACAACGTGCACCAGAGGTTCCAGCTTGTGATTCGTCCATGTCGTTTCTAATACGTCGGCTCTGTCGCCGACCCTTCCCACCCTTCAGCATGTTAATATCCGGAACCCAAGTCCTCGCTGAAATGTCCAAAGTGGTGAAGTTTCCCACCGCCCTGAACCCCCGGAGCTCCCCACACCAAGCTTGCAGTATTCTCTCCTTGAAAAAGTACTCGGACATGAAGTTGGAAGGATCCATGCCCACCGTTGCGCATGCAGCGAGGACATGAGAGCATGGCTTATGTAACAACTTAAGCTTGTTGCATGTGCAGCTAGGTTCGTTTGCATGATCTCGAAGACATACCTCGTGAGTAATAAGTGAACGAGATGTCCCAAATCCGGCTCTGTCACGGAGTATCACCTCGAAACGATGCTCCCTGTTGCCCATGACATGCACTGTGTGCAATTGACCCTTCTGTGCCTTCGTCTCCATGTACGCAGTAATTTTTGACGAATACAGGGCTCCGGGATTGGCCGCATGAAGCGAGGCACTCGCGTGCCTCTCCCTGAAGTAGCGGATTGTGCTGTGAAGAACACCTTCCACGATGGCGACAAGGGGCTGAGAACGGAGACCTCTGAGAACCCAATTGTACACCTCGGCAAGGTTAGTTGTCATTATTCCGTACCTTGCGCCATCCGTGTCGTGCAACAGCGACCACTTCTCCAATGGTTCCCCATCGATCCACTGCGAGAAGCACTTGATGTTTCGCGCGCTCCTCCTTCTTGAACCACTTGGGTTAGACTCATCGATTGCTGGCAAGCATTGCGGTTGTGCCTCCCCAGGAGTGACCGGCCCCTTGCTCCTCTCGTCGACGTTCTTCCTGGTGTGCTCATCCAACAACCCCCATAAAGCATCAAATTTTCTCTGCTGGTTCTGCCTAGCCAGCCTCTTGAATAGCTTCATCAAAGATTGTTTCGGGAATTGCTTGAAAAAGTTTGCCCCTAAGTGACGACTGCACCACCGGTTTCTCATGTCCGGCCAAAAAAAGGTCTCCTCAGGGTCTTCTTGAAGTTTTCGTATCGCCTTCATAATACCGGCGTGGCGATCATGGATTATGCACACACCAGGACGGGTGCCTACAACTCCACCCCTCACATGTCTGAGAAACCACAGCCAGCTCTCATAATTCTCACTCTCCACAAATGCAATGGCCAGCGGCAATATTTGATTGTTACCGTCAACGCCTATGGCCGTCAGGAGCTGCCCTTTGTATTTTCCTGTCAAGAAGGTCCCATCTATTGAGATAACTGACAGCATGTGTCTGAATGCTTCAATGCTAGCACCAAATGCAAAGAATGCTCTCTGCAACACTGCAAATCCCGGTGGACTTATGGACAGCTTGTCGTGCACCGCGATGTACGTGCCCGGGTTCCTTTGCTGCAACACCTTAAGCATACGAGGAAGGTTATCGTACGCCGCTTCGAAAGTGCCAAAACGTTTTTCCAACGCCTTTTGCTTGGCACGCCACGCCTTCGCGTAGCTAATCTTATACTTGAATTTATTCTCAATAGCTAGCATAATATGTGTGGCCGCAACATCTTTCTTCTCCACTATCTCCCCATACATCAAATTGGCTATAAATCCGGACGTAAGGTTACGATGCCTCGCCAAGACTGTGTTTAGAATGCAGGAGTGCGGCTCCACCTTGGACACAATCCAGTGAGTCTCATACTTGGGTCTACGTGCGTGCACCCTAAAAGGACAACCAGTCTGCTCGCACTTCACAGTGTACTGCTCCTGGCTTGATTTGACGACGCGAAATGTCCGTTGCATTGAAAGGGCCCAAAGTTTGATGGCATACTGCAGCGCTTCCTTGTCAGCAAACATAGCATGCACCCGAACCTCTGTTTGATGATACTCCCATGGCGATTCATGCTCATCATGTGCGGAAACACCCTCCGCATTATACTGGTTCCATTCTTCGGGGATAGGAACTTCTTCATCATCGGAACTGTCCTCCTCGTTGTCCTCTACAGCTTGCTCTTCATCCCATGCCCTCTGGTCATCAGATTCCATCTGATGCACGATATACTCATTATGCTCTCCTTCATCAGCTTGCCCAGTTCCCTCTCTATAGCTTGACAGCTGTAACTCTCCTCCATGTACCGCATCGGCTTGCCCAGTTCCCTCTCTATAGCTTGACGGCCTTAACTCTCCTCCGTGTACCGCATCGCCTTCATCACGAGCAACTTCATCAGCTCCACCGACGTGCGGCCCGCCCGAGGTGCTAGCACCTCCCGAAGCATAGGCGGACGCACGAGCTTGCGCAGCTGCTTGTAGTGAGCACGGTTGCACAAGCAGGACACACTCGTATCCACGGCGCCGGCACCCTTGCACAAAGCCCTTCCACGAAGCAGAGCGCACCAATGTCTTCAACTCCCATCTGATGTCAGTGGAAGACCGGCTCCAAAGCCCTTGCACAACGACGCTGCACACCTCGGGGTCCAATGAAAAACTCTGGGTCAGCCAATGCTGCACATCTGTCATTCGAGCATTCTCGTCATCCGGAAGTACGAGAGTGACTTGCGGAAAATCGCTCAAATCCACACCAGTCGGACCTTCACGAATCATTCCAACACCATAATACACTCTCAATGTAGTACTGGCCATTAATGATGTATGCCTAGATGTATGATTGAAATTTACGACATGTCAAATAACATGGGAGTTGAAGACTGTAAATACAACATAATTACAAAAAATACCTGGATCCAAATCGATGGAATAGCTTCGACTTCTTCTTCCTCCCTCACCTCCTCTCCTTCTCTTCTCTCCTCCTCTCCTCCCTCTCTTCTCCTCTTCTTTTCTTCCTCTTCCTCCTCTCTTCTCTCTGGGCAGAATGAGGGAATAACAATTCTGCGCAGAACGAGGGGAATGTGCCCGGGGGTAATGGGCGGCATAATTGCAATCGCCCTACGGTTGGGCGACTGCAATTTCAGTCGCTCAACCGTTGGGCGACTGCAATTGCAGTCGCTCAACCGTAAAGCGATTGAAGAAGTCGCCCAACGGTACACAGATTCCCTAAATGTCGCCTCCCGGTTGGGCGAAAGGCTGCAGTCGCCCAATGGGGTGGCGACTGGAGATTATTTTTGTAAAAAAAGTTGTCGCGGGTATATTTATGTATTTTCGAATAAAAAACGGATTATCCGTACAAAAAAATTCTCAGTTTGGACCCGAGCCGAGCCGCGTTATTTATGGTTTTCGCGCTCCCGCGCCCGCGCCGTGGGAGTGGGATCCGTCATCCTTGGCCCGCCCGCTCGAGCCATGGTGCCGCCCGCGCCGGCGGACGCGGAGGCTCGCTCGGAGCTCCCGCGGGACGGCCAGGGGGAAGCCGGGCCGTCTCGCCCGCGGCGGCCGCCCGAGTTCTACAGCTCCGTGTTCGCGCAGGTACGCCAGCCGCTCGACGAAATGCCGCACCCAGAGCAGCGGCGAGGAGCATCGTTCATTTCCCCTTTTTCCCCAGGGAAGGTGTAGTAGCTGATCCTGCATTATCCTTTTGCGCTTGCAGATCGAAGAGGTCGGGTGGGAGCGGCTGGTGAGCGCCGCGGGTGACGACGGCGTGTCGTGCCTCACCTTCCGCGTTCTGTAGGGATTTTCTCTCCTGTGTTACTGTGTGTACCAGACTGTGTGTCGTTTCAGCAATGCGTGTTGTTTATGCATCTCCGCTTTGATGATTTGCTTGGTTCGTGAGGAAACTCTGCTTTCGTTCCATTGACGCGTTAGCTAGCTAGCTAAGTATTTCGAGTGAATTTATTTTTCCCATTTTCTCTGGAACCTTTAGATGTGGTTGACAATCTTGTGTTTTCTTTGGGTGGAATCAGTTTTATCACAAAATGCACATTATAAGTGGGACACCGAGGGGAAAATAGCACTACCATTTGCTTCAGTAGCCGTCCTAAAAGATTGGAAGGGAAACTATTGTTGTTGAGCGACATTCTAGCGCATGCATAATGCAGTATTGTTCGTCTGTCTGATAATTTTTTCAGCAAATGGCATTGTTGACGAAAAAAATTAGACTGGAAACATTTATAGAATTATGTGCATCTCTCATCCGTGCAATGTTTCCATGACA
This sequence comes from Dendrocalamus latiflorus, assembly GCA_017311315.1. NCBI lineage: Eukaryota > Viridiplantae > Streptophyta > Magnoliopsida > Poales > Poaceae > Dendrocalamus > Dendrocalamus latiflorus. The sequence goes on from CM029631.1 coordinate 6,235,101, forward strand.
TCTGTCAATTTTATAGTTTACTTTGTGTTGCATTTACTTTTAGCTTATGGCATGTATCATCTCTGGTTTCCAGGGATGAACACGGGCGAAACCATTTACTGGAGATCACACTGCCGATGAACTATCCTGCATGTCCTCCTTCCATTGGCGTGGTACATTTTGTCAAACTATCAATGCTTCTGTCTCAGCGGTAGTTCCTTCCTGTTCTGTTGAAGTATAGTATGTTTTGTAGTTGATATTAGGCTGTTCGAGAGCTAAACTGTTTGCAGCTTCTCCTACATGCTAAAACTTGTTTCTCTTCCCGGGGCGGGTGATGTTGCTGGTATGCCGGGACATTTCCTGTTAGGGCCCAAGTCTGGAAGATCTATTTATTTGCTGAATACTCTGATAGCAGACTCTGTATGCTATTTATCTCGATTTCCTTAATGAAATTGGCCAATTGGGGGAAATCCCACTTTCAAAAAAAAAATAATCAATGCTTCTGTCGCATTTTGTCTCCATGATATTGTGCAATGTTCGATATTTCTGAAGGATCACGCATGCTATATCATTATCTTTTGCAGGATGTTCCTTATCTCCCAAAATTACGGTGGACAAAAAACTCAAGCCTGAAAGATGTTCTCTGCCAGTTCCAAGAGGTAGGTGAAAAATTTTCCACTGTTCATTAATTCAATCTTATGAGCTGCTTATTCGTGGGTTATCATCTGTTAAATTGTTATGTTGTGTGATGCTATCGTGTTGGGTGTACACAAACTAGCACCTGAAGATATTGCAAGATCACTGGTGTATAATGGATGACATCGATAAGGAACTTTGGGTTGTTGATCCAACAAATCCGAGCTATGCTATGTCTCATCGCTGTATAGCTTTAGGTAGTTTTCCTTATTTTTTGACCTAATAATTGTTTCACTTATCTTTTATCTTTGCTTAAATCATTATGTGTTTCCTCATACTGTTAGGTGATGATTGCTATATTTTACTACATGTTGATGCACACAAGCCCAGCTCCTTACCAGAGTAAGCTCAGATTTGAAGTCTGTACTTCAAGCTCACCATCATTGATCATAAAAAAAAATTCCAGGTGTCGCTTCCTGGGCACAGATGGGAAGCTGGATGGGCTGATAATGAATTGGAGGAAAAATCGTAAAAAATGGTATATTATCTTATGTCCTACATTACATGTTGTACTTTTTCTAAGAATTTTCTACTATACGCTATTATTAGATTTTGGCATGTTCAAATACTTTGTACGGAACTCATCAAAGGTATGCTGATATTAGTATCTTCTTTCCTGAAAATCTATGAGTACTTCGTTCTAGTATTAGACTAGGGATGCATAAATGAAATTTCCCTGGTGTTACACTAGTGGCCACGCAACAGTGTTATAGGTGCTTTTTTCTATTACTAGGAGTGCAGAGAAGAAATTCCATGAAAATCTGGCAACCATCTTGGATTTTGCATTGCCTCCACCGCCTTCAGTCAGCATCAAAGATGATGAGCAAGCCGATTGTGGGATATGTTATGCCAAGCATCTACCAATTGGTGAGCAGATTTATTCTGGATCTGTTTGCAACCTTTTCTGCCTGTAACTTAGTCCCTGATCATAATTCTTGCATCTTTGCTCCCGAAGATGATGAACTTGGGACTCACAGCGGATGCGCAACGGACTACACATGCGAAAACCCCAGTTGTAGCAGAGCTTTCCATTCTGTCTGCCTGAGAGATTGGCTGCGCACGATTACTACGACAAGGCAGTATGTCAGAATGATGAACCCTTAAACCGATTCTTTTCCCTCCATTCGCATGGATGTATTGTACCATCTCATTATTTCTCTTAAGCTCGCTATTTTCTACCTGTTCACAGGTCGTTTGATGTTCTGTTCGGGAACTGCCCGTATTGCAGCGAGCCTGTTGCCGTGAAGATCACCGACCGCTAAGCTTGGCTTAGCGTTTACAAAGTGAGACTGGCTTAATGCCAAGAAGTCATCTAATTATAAGTTTATAACCCGTCTTAAGACTAGTACTTGTTTTCATGTTTGCCACGTTCAAATATGTAGGTGTTTCGGAGTTTTCTCAAAGAAAGCTCCCTAGATTAGTTGCTACGTGACTGCATCCGTCAGGTTTGTTCAGAAAATGGTCATCATGGATCTGCAAGAGGTCGAAATTGCCGTCCGATTCTATAGAGAAGAAACAAATGTTGCGACCTGATGGGTCGATCCAGTTGAAACTTGCAGCCTGTTTCGGAACACACCCTTCTAGATTTGGAACAACGACTGTATGTTGAACTTTTCTGACTGCCGCTGCCTACTTGCGGTAACTTGTGCAGTTTTGCTCCAAGACTGTCACCCTTGAATACGGGGAAATCGTTCCAAAAAATCGAATTGGGCAGTCAAATGATGCAAACCCACGATGACAATTAGTACTATTCGAGAACGGAAGGAAAGGAGTAGCTATCCAGAACTAGTCCTATTTTTCTTTGTGCAATGCTGCCACAAGATGCGTGTAGCATGTCCTAGAAGGCTAGAACTAGCCGAGTTTTTTCTTCTTCGAGGATGAATAGCTGAGTTGCTTATGCAATCACACGCTACAAGCCGCGGTTAGATAACTCTAATGCCTGTGATTATTGAAAATGTAATTATATTCTTTATATAGCTGCAACAGCTACAGTATCCGTATTAAATTGGTCCGGACCGTTATATGTATCAAATTGATCCGCATCTTTTTATTACTATTCTAATTTTTAATAATATAATAGATTAGATTCTTGGGACACGGAGCATATCAACACTTCAACAGGCATTTACAAAATGCAAGGGAAAATGACATCTGAGAAACGTTGCACCCCGGTATGGCCTGAATGCCAAGCTAGGAACCAAAGAAAACACAACGAAACAAACAAAGAACCGATACAAAGAGCGTATGACAAACTACGAAGACACCCTAAGGCGGGAAAGAACCTTGCCTAGCGCTAACACACCCGGCAAGATCTTCAGCTTAGACTTGACAGAAGACAACCAAAAGAGGAACTCCTGTTTAACACCCGACAAGATCTTTCAGCTCACAGTTTCGTTAATGGTAGCAGCTCGAACTTTCGATGGAGTTGATGTGATGGGAAGGAGATTAGCAGAGGAGGTGAGTACTGATGAATTATCGTCGAACAAATTATTATGACACTAAGCTAAGCTAGCCTGAACGATCTATAATCTACATAGATTTATATTTTCCATCTTTTCTTTCATCATTAAGAGCTTTATTTGGTATTATCATTAGCCCCTATTATTTTCTCCCACACGTTCCTTTGGATTAACCTCTGTTTTATGTATTAAGGTGATTTCAGTTGTTGAGTGTAGAACAGAGCTTCGGAAGATCTCCTTTGTTGCACATTCATTGGGTGGACTGATTGCAAGATACGCCATTGCGTTACTATATGAAACTGCTCCACGAACAGAATATCATGAAGAGTGAGAAGCATGTCGCTGATGTTTCTGGCAACCAACAACCTACTGATCGAGGCAAAATTGCTGGTTTGGAGCCTATGAACTTCATAACTTTTGCAACACCACACCTTGGTACAAGATCACGCAAACAGGTTATGTTCAAAATTTTGCACCACCATTGATTTTACCATTGCTAGTTCGTGCCTTTGTCAGATCTCAACCTATTGTAGTGTAGTTCCAACTTGCATCACAGGATATCTTAAGTAGTAGTCAATTGACTCAATTCTTTATTTTAAGGATCATCTATGAGCTGAGTTTTTTCAATAAAGGTAATCAGTTTGATGCAACGTCAGTTAATGATAAACTCTGCGCATGTAGGTGCTCTAATTTAATATGTTTTCGTGTCCATTTTTCTCCTATGGTTGCTACCGTACCACATAGTGTTTCTTATTCCGTTCTATTAAATGTAACTATCTTGCTCGTTGTCATACTAACGTCCATCGTTACCATTTAGTGGACTACTGGCTCTAGTGGCTGCATCTGATGTGGCTGTGTGGCAAATTGGCTATGAATGACTGGATGAACAGATGTCATTGACTCCGTTATTGACTGTCACATGCAGATACCCATTCTCCGTGGTTCCTGTAAATCGGAAAAGATGGCATATCGTTTGTCTTGGATTGCTGGGAGAAGTGGAAAACATCTTTTCCTAAAGGATATTGAAGATGAGAAACCACCACTACTTCTTCAGGTGTGTAGCATCCTGCATATTGAAAATGCGGTATTACATGTAACTTCATCGCACTCGATCAAAGAAACACAAGATATAAAATACAAGGGAAATAAAATTTAGCATCTGTAAATGGTTCACAAACAAATAAATAATTCAATAGCAACAATGTCATCAGCGGAAGCAAATGGGAATAAATAATTTGACACACTGAACCAGTCCAAAGCCTTTTATTTCAAAGGAAATAATAATCAAAATAAACATAGCAAGCCACAGTGCTGATAAATCGTGTGCCATTCATGCCTATGCTCTCATGCTAATCTACTTCACTGACTTTTTACCTAGAATGGAAAGAATAAGTGTGAGATTGGAAAATCTCAGCAAGTAGCCCAACATCGACAAGTGAAATGATAATGCAAAGGAATATAGCAAAAGGTACAAGGAGTTCCAGGCAGCCACACACTAAATGCGACTGCGGTAAGGCAACGGTAAGAATGGTATAAAGAGAGATGTGTTACGTGTAACAATGGAAATCCATAAGTAATAAGGAGATATAGCAATCATGTAATCATATTGAGAAAGTAATTATGGCACTGATGACCACAAATCATATATCAGGTTATGTGAGAATAGTCAGGCACACACCTCGACTATAGACCTGTGACGTGGTGTTATTTCCCAACAACAAGACCGTACGGTAATCATATTGAGAAAGTAATTATGGCACCAATGACCAAAAATCATATATCAGGTTATACGAGTCAGGCACACACCTCGATTGAATGCCTGTGACAGGGTGTTATTTCCCAACAATGAGACTGTATGGCCTACCCGTACATTGTTGAGTGGATATTGTTATTACCCCTATATATGATACTCAATTGTGAAATTGTACTATGTAATGAGAGAAACCAAAATGAAATGATTGGCAATACGCCATGATATAAGATCAGAGAGGGATGTTGGCTAACATTGAATGCCACTAGAGGTTAGGAAGAGAATCCGATATGCAAATAGGGAGATCGAAATTTGGCTTATGTACTAACAGTGATACGAGCACCATGGCACTACTGTTTGAAAACAACCATCCAGTGTACATCCTGCTCTCTACTGTAATTAAGGATGAAAATTCAATGATTTCATTGTAAAGCCCCAGAGTTAAACATTCAGCCACAAAAATCACAAGCTATTGTAATTAATCAGCTAACATCTTGCGGCAAATATCCTACTGTACAACACTGATTGTTGTTTGGAGAGACTGAAAAACACTGATTGAGCATAATGTACATTACTGCTATGAGCAAGTTGATTAAATGCTAGATCATTTTTGTCGTCTTTAGGCATCTGTTCTTTGATCTTTAGGCAATGTAAAAGATCTTAAGTGCTGCCATTAGGCCCATCCTACTATTCAGTCAAGGGCTTCACCGCTAATCATATTGATAATATCTGCTATCAACAGTAGAGTTCAGTTTTCATAGTCGTTCTATTTTGATCTGTGTTACAGGGTGAATGATACTTCATATTCTGCTGAAACTGCTGTGATTTAGTACGTAACAATTACAACATTCGCTCAGGCTTCTTAAGATACTTGCCTGCCGAGATAGGAGCAGTAACCAAACTCTCTTTCAAAGTCTAAAAGCTAGACTCGCATTCAACAGTCCACAAGAAACATTCACCCTTCTGAGTCAATCTTGTCATAGGTTTGGCAATAGAGGATAAATCATTAACAAAACAACAGTAGTACCCAGCCAGCCCTAAAAAGCTACAAATCTCATAAACATTACTAGGCCTTGGCTAGTCTACCACCACTGCAATCTTAAAAGCAGGGGCGAAGCCGGCGGGGGTGCTTAGTAAGGCTCGAGCCTCACCTCCCCCGACGCCCCCCACCCACAGCGGCCGGCGATGTCGTAGTCACAGAGCACAGAGGCCCAACAAACAACAAAAAACAAAAAAAGTATAGTCAAGTGGTTGCCCACTGGCCCAACAAATTCATCACATTGGCCCATCAAAACACCCACTCCAACTCACAAACCTAGCAATTACAATTAGTACCCACTTCCACTTCCCACATCGGCAGCAGAGGGCAGACCTAGAGGAGAGACGCGTTGGCCGAGCGGAGGCTGCTCGCCAGTCGCCAGATCCGGCCATCCGGGGTTAGGGCCGAGGGGCGGGGGGAGTCAGAGCGGGGCGACAAGGGGAGCCGAGCCAGGGCCGGCGAGTCTGGGCGGCGGCGCGGCGCTGCGGAGGAGCACCGGGCGACGGGCCGGTGCGGAGGAGCACCGAGACACTAAGTCCCGGAGGCCGAAGACGGGAGAAGGGAGACCGGAGCCAGATCTGGCGGTGAGTCGGCCAAGCCGCCGGCCGAGGGGAGGCTGTTTCCCTAATGGTCTCACACTTTATCATTTGTCTCACACTTTATCATTTGTCGTGAATTTCGTGTATGGTCTAGGGCAAGAAATGAGCATTCTTTCACGAGTGACTGCAAGATTGGCCATGCTTGTCTCATGCTTGTTCTGCTAATTTCCCTAATGCTACAGAGGCCTCTCAGGTGATATCAGCAGTTTATCATGTGGGGCATTGGCCCACCGACACAAGTGATAGAAAGGTTCCCATTGAAGTTGGTAGGTTATCGCGGACCAATACAGATGCATTGCTGACTGTCGATAATAGCAGGGCCACCATTTGATGCCTGTTCAGGATAGCTTGGTACCTATGCGTTACCCGAGATCTCAGAAAATGAGGTTTAGCGCAACTTGCACGGTTTGGTAGCTTTATTCATTCTTTTTTCTTGAAAAAAAAGGAAAGGAACAGAAAGCTACCAACAAGGCATAAGAATTAGCTACTTCCACAGTGGCCTATCTTTGGCCATGCATGATTCTTAGGAGGCAAAAGCTGAAGTGAGGAGTTAGTATTTGTCTAAGCTGCAATGCTAAAATTGAAACGTGATTCAAGCAGTCAGTTAATAAGTAAGTCAGATACATATAATTGGGTTGAAACAAAGATACATAATAGTCATCTTCTGAAAAAACTGAGTCATTCTTACAAAATAGTCACCGTCTGAAAACTGAGACATTATTCTTTTTTCTTTTGTTGCAGGTTAAGACCTATTTCTTCAATTCTGATGGGGCTGACGTGATTTTTCACATGATTGACCATTTTCTTTATAAACATGGGGCGCTAATGAGATGGTTCCAATCTCATTTCTTCTATTTGGAGATCAGTTTCATCTGAATAGGGGGGAAAATGTGGGGAAAACTTTTTTTCTCCATTTCTTATTTTGAAGGCATGATTAGAAATATACAGGAAGAAGTAGAATCCATTGTAAAGATGAGGTGTTGGGTTCAGAGCAAGTCTTATAATACAGCCTTCAGCTGGCTGTATGGATACTTGCAACCCACTTATCAGCCTACTCATATAGTAGTTACAGCCAGCTGAAGGCTGTATGATCTACCCCTTCCTCTCACAAAGTTTCTTGGTTCTTGTGCTTCAGCTGCCTGTAAGCTTACAGCCCACCTCTCTTCTCTCTCCTCCACCTCAGCATACAGCCAGCTTACAGCCTCTTAGAGCAGGTACAATAAGGCTTAGTCAGCAGGCTATAGTAAATATAATATCAACCAAATCTTATGTGGCAGAGAGAGAAAGGAAGAGAGAGAAGGAAGCTGGCTACTAAATTACAGCTAGCTATAGCACGTAAAAATATGCATTTCACTCTCTTACACGTGGGGCCAAATAGTTATTGTAATAGCTACCTTATTATATGAACTATTTTTTTGAAGACTATAGATAAAATAGACAAGTGTTATAGCCACTAGTTGGCTATACTATTGTACTTGCTCTTATAATACTTGCTCTCATGCTTCCTACATTTTGGTGATCCTAGGTTCTTTTTCCTTTTTCCAGGCTTCAGTGGTTACACAGTGCATTAATGGACCACAAACTGTTGTTCAGATAATAAAATATGATATGTGTTGCATCTCGAACAGATAGCTCATAGCGAGAATTACGGCTATTGACTTCTTGCCGTGCATTTTGCTGTAGCAAGTCTCCAGCTTGACCTGAAATCTCTTTTAATTCCCAGTTGCCCGCTGCAACGATCATTACACCAGTCCTTTGCCTGGCTATGTCTAAGATATTGTTACGTTGTACGGTGTATGAGTGATCAATAGCTACCTCCTGAGTTGTGAAATGAAGCAAAATCTTGAGGAAAAGAATGCTTTGCTACCTGACTATTCCAGGACTGTCATCAGTAGTTGTGAGGATCAAGTGTAGTAGCAAGTACCTTCTTTCTTCCTTCATCGTTATTCAGTTGCCTCTTGAATTCTTGGCCCTATTTCTGATTCCTTTTTGCAGGGAAGAATCTGCACAGGACACAAGAGGGGGGCCCCTATTTTGGTAACAAGGCTAGTTCCATGTAAGTGCTTTGCTCTTGTTGCATCTCCCCTGCTTTCTTTCTCTCAAGCTTACAGTGTGTGGTACGTACCAAATTGTTTTTTTCACTGAATGGTGCTTTCAAGGACCCCATTAATCTGTGCCCCTGCTGTGCATGTAAGCCTTGTGTCATTTTTGCATTGCTATCTCTGCCCCAGCCCTTGTGTCCTGCTGCTGCCTCTCTCTCCTCCCAGCTTTTGTGCTCCTTTGCCAGGAGGCAACCCTCCTCTCTCTGATCTAGTCTCACTGCTGCCACAGCAATGCCCAAGTCTTTATGGCTTCAGAACTCATGCATTCAATGGCCTGATCCGTAGTGCACCACTGTAGACAACCTCCTCTCTCTCTCTAGGCCATTTATTTCCAACACCACACAGCTACAAGAAGCCCCTGCCCATGTGAACAGTGACCGTCTTGCAACCTCTGGTATAAGTAGTATCCTACTGTTTCCCTCGTCATTTAGTGATTAGCAACGTTCAATCAAAACTCCTCATGGAACTTCTACTACTTTGCTCCTCATCCCTGCTCCTCCTCTTGTTATCCTTTCAAGGCCTTCACTCTACTGAAGGTGGTAAAAATCTTTGTGTGTGCCTATACCAAATTACACCTCTTCTCACTTTTTCTGCCTTGTTGATAAACAGCTATCACTTTGGTTGCAGGTGGGGGACTGCATCACCAGCTCAAGGAGCCTCCAAAGGTAAGGGCGCAATGCAGTGGCTCTTCTGTTGCTGTCCATGCATGAGTTTCGTCATGCGGTGATCTTTATTTGGCACATATGAACAACCTGCTGATCGATGCAACAATGTAGGTGCAGACGGAGAAGGGGGCGGCGATGTCGGCGGTGCTGATTGGCTCGAGGCCGCCGCGGTGCGAGGGCAAGTGCGCCCTGTGCGGCCGGTGCGAGGCGGTGCAGGTGCCGGTCGCTCCGCAGGACAAGGGCGCGGCCGGCCGTTCCCGGCTGTTCAGATCCTTCGGTGATAGCGTCGACGAGAGCTCCACCAACTACAAGCCCTTGAACTGGAAGTGCAAGTGCGCGGACAGAAGAATCCTGAATCCGTGAGATGTTTGATCCATCCATGAAACAGCTATAGGTTATTTTGGAGATGCTGCACTAGATGCAAGGTTTTTTTTTTGGGTTAGGTACAGAATGATGATGCTGAATCCATTAGAGCCTTTAGTTATTAATATGGAGATGTTGCACTAGCTGAGCGAGATATGATGTAAGAGTTGCTTCTTATTGTATAGGCTGTGGTGGTGTAATCAAGAGGGTGATGTCTTTTGCTTTGTGTGACTGTGTCACACTGTCATGCATTATCATTTGGATGGATTAACAAGTCCCTACCAAGACATTAGTGGCTTATGGAAGTTTTCTGAATCCTGTAAAGAGATGGAAAAAAGGGAAGTTTCTGCACCAAAAAAATACATGCAGGAATGTCAGTCTGAGTCTCCCAGGACAAAAAGGAAAATGGTAGTGGTGGTTATCTATTTTTGAGACACAACAGTGTCTTCTTTATGTTAGGATAAGCCGGCATGCATAATGCTAAATTATCTGTTGTGAGATTACGTGGAGGTCACTCTATGTATGTGATGGTTATTTGATCATGTTCGTGCTTCGTTGTCAAAGTTTGAGTTTGATTTTGTGTCTTTTGATATCTGATTTTGCTATCTGAGAGATAGCGGTTTGACAAACCTGCAGAGACGGTCGATTGCTATGCAGAAGTGGTTTGACCGGCTTGTAGAGGCAATCCGATTGGAGGACCTTGGGCAGTCTAACCAGCATAAGTGCCACAGTCATACCGGTTTTCTGTTACTGGGAGTTCTTAAGTTGGTTTATGGCAGTCTGACTGGCCAGTGCTGAATTGAGTGAGTTTCGATTGTGTTAGTCATGGCGGGAGTCCATGCAAATTGTTAGCCATGGCATGAGCCCATGCAATGTGTGTTAGGATACAGATAGGTTACACCAGTAAGACATGTGAATAAGAGAACGTAGATTGTTACGACTAGACACACAGTCTGGTCCTGTAGCGCACATCAATGTAGTGTAAGTAGTCGATCGTCCAACATCTCGATCAGCGTCCTTGGAAGGCGATCATCCTTGAGTGGTAGTCAATCTTCATGGATTGTCTCGATCAGTACCGTGGTTGCAGCAGCACCTCTATCGAATTTCACATGTATGGGTTAGAACGCCGTGCACCAGTGTACTAGCACCAATGCGCATAACATGGTTTGTTAAAGGTGGCGGTTAGGGTTTCGGTGGGTGTGTTTTAGATGCATGCTCACACTCAACTTATAGCCCATGCACCCCTTTATATAGAGACTCCCACTAGATCCATATCCAATATGAGTAGATATCGTATCTTATTCGGGAAGTCTCTGACCGGATTCTTATCTAATACGAGTAGAGATCGTATCTCATTCAGAGTCTATCATCCGAACCCTTACTATTCCAACACATTAAGTATGTGACCCTGTAGGTTCATGTATACTTGGTTGTAACTTGGAAACATATTTTTTATCAGTGGTCGATAGTGTTCCCTAGCAGGATATATTGACTTCCAAATATACACAAAGATCAATCTGGATAAAAGTTACCTTTTCCTTGCACTTGATAACTCTTCTTACAAGAAGTCCTAAATTGGGGAGGGGCGAATGGAAGTACTTCACACTGAATAGCCCAACCGCCTCTACCTAGAGCAAAGACTTATGCAATATGATCTACAACAAGGTCATAGTCACTCATGATCAACTCATAACTCCTTATGACCAGATCGTATATGTTCACGAGTCACGACTAGTTTATATCCCTATACGACCAGATTCCAGACCAGTCTATGATATGTCCAACTAGTTAGCATACTCATACTACCAATTCACATCCGGTCGGATCTATTGACTTGTTTACACATTCTCCTTTTGCCATGATATCCGATCGAACTACAGGTGAGAAATATGTCATCTATAGACTTTCATTTTTTTCTGATTTAGTGATGGATAACTTCATGTGGTTGACTCTTTGACAACTCGTGGTATAGCCATGCACTTTCTTTATCCGACTACATCAAGGGACCCAATGATATCTATCCTATTTTATAGGAGGGGCAAATCTCATATCTAACCAGCCACTTTCCTTCGCATGTTTCATACTATACCTGAAAGCTACCTATATAAAAAGTTATGGAGTAGCATTTGTCGATGAAGACTTGATCACAGTGTGGTCGGAGATGCTGCCGTAGTCACGACCGCGGCGTGGTCGTGGGTGTCGACACAACCGGTGACTGGGCGAAGGCTTTGGAGCGTGCGCGCTCCGTGCAGAATCCTTGCCAAAGAGACTCAACATTCGTAGGGGCTGTTCGGAGGCCGACTCCCTGGTGTCGAGATGACGGTGCGGACGTCGTGGTCGACGGTCATACCAGTGTGGGCATCGCGGTCGATGGTCATACCAAGAGACAGCCCTGGGCCACCAACTATGATTAGTTGGGTCGAGATATAATAACGAAACTAGGGAAAATGTTATGTACTCTAACTTGGCACCGCATCTAAGAAAATACGGATGACCAAGTTGCAAAGAGCTTGGAGTGGGTATGGGTAAAGTGACACAAACTTGCGCATTGCTAATCAAATCATGAATTCATGTCTCCTAGACTGGAGGCTACGAAGATCAGCTTGGATTCTTTCACTTCACCAGGGTGAATAGTAGTATTTGAAATACTAAAAAATACAAATTCTTCTTTAACTTAATAACCTATTTTATCATTGAAGAAGAGTTGGAATATGAGAATTTATTATAAAGAAATGAGTCAAACCATTGCATTGTTGCTATTAATGCTTACTGAGTACGTTGTACTCAACCTTACTATTGAATTCCTTTATTCGATCCCAATCTGGCTAGGGAATACCTCGAATTAAATTCCTTTGTTAGATCCTAGTCTGGCTGGGGAATACCTCCAGTGGGACGTGGGGCATACTGGCTCATAGGATGCTGCGTGGGACGAGTGTGATCGTATCGAGGACCAAAGTGAGGTGGACACCCTATTTGGCAGTTGGGACGAGTAAGTGACCTTTAGTGCCTCGTCTTCAAGAGTTAGGGTTTATAAATTTTATATATATATATATATATATATATATATATATATATATATATATATATATATATATATATATATATATATCTCCTTTTGTATCAGGTATTTGTACTAAAGATTTTAGTCCTGCGTGGCTAGTTTTTTTGTAATATTGCAAAGTCTTTAGTTATTGTTCTGCTGCGTAACTCTTGTATAGCTTATTATTCCCTAAGTTTCTAGTTATTGTTCCATTGCCCAGTATCATATTACGAGGATAACGACATGGGGGGCATCATAAATGGCATTAGAGCAATAGTTAGAGTGCCACGCCTATAACTAGATACTGTTGCAGGATTAAGTTGGCTCTTCTCATTTGCTATATGGTACTAAGTATTTTATTAATTCTTGTCCTATATGTCATTTTTTGCTCTGATCTAATTTCAAAATTTTAGTATGTTAAATCTCTATACCTTATGTGACAACCTCGACTAATTTAGATCCATCGCTTACAGAGGATTGTTTTTTCTCAAGAAAAGTAGAAAAGTGATATTGAACATCTGGCGTGGGATTTTTTTTTCCAAGAAAAGTATACCAAAAAAGGCAAAATTCATCATATACCCTCCTCATAGTTCAGAATCTAGAATATACCCTCCTCCAATCTATTTGCTTTACAAAACACCCTCTTTATACCCTCCAATGTATAGGAGCGTGTGGGAAGGGGTGGCAGGAACCGGCGATAGGCCCTGGCCGGGGAGGTCGACGGAGCCAGCGAGGAGTACGGCGCCGGGGTCAGCCGGAGGCGCCAGGGGGAAGAGAAGGGGAAGGGAGGCGCCAGGGGGAAGAGGAGGGGAAGGGGTAGATGATCTCACCAGTGACCAGTCACCTGCCGCCGCTTGAATCCGCCGCGCCGCCGCCGCCTTGAATCCGCCGCGCCGCCTCGCCTGGAAGCCGCGGTGCCGTCGCCTCCAAGCCCACGCGCCGCCTCGCCTCCAAGCCGACGGGCCGCCTCGCCTCGACCCAGAGCCGCGGCGCCGCCGCCTTGAGGCCGCCGCGCCGCCGGAGCCTCGAACCGCAGGGTAAATCCGCCGCGCCGCCTCGCCTGGAAGCCGCGGCGCCGTCGCCTCCAAGCCCACGCGCCGCCTCGCCTCGATGCCGCCGCGCCGCCGCGACACCTCGGCCCAGAGCCGCCGCGCCGCCGCCTCAGTTGGTGCCATCACCACCAGCAGGCGGCGTCCCGGGGCGGGGCCAACCCGCCTGCGCCGCGACGAGCACGAGGTTCAAGGGAATATGATGGGTGGGGGTAAAATGGGTACATTGGTGCCAAAATACAGTATAATACATTGAAGGGTATAAAAAGGGTGTTTTGTAAAGTAAATAGATTGGAGGAGGGTATATTATGAATTTGGATGTGTAGGAGGGTATATTCTAGATTCTGAACTATGAGGAGGGTATATGATGAATTTTGCCCCAAAAAAAAATCCATGATGTCAGTGGGACTCAGGACGGTGCGTACGTCGACTTCTATTCACGGTCACGGCCAGGCCAGCCAGCTGCCGCTACAAAGAGAAGTCGAATATGATCTCTTCAATTGATCACCAAATCCGTGATAGCAATCGATGCATGATTGACTAAGCGGAGTACCGATCCACAAACACTCTTAACGGAGTTTTTTTTCTCTCTCTCTCTCTCAGAACATCTTAGTTATAATTCACGAACTGATCACAGCCCACGATTTCAGCCATGCCTTACTGTTGGACGATGTTGTGCACAGTGTGGTCCGTTTTAGCACTAACTGCTAGCGGTAACTACTACCAGTTTAAGTCCTTCGCTATTTCGATCACATCCGAATAGCAATAGCACGTAACTAATGCCAGGCAAGAACGTGCATGCAGTGTTCTGCAGCCAGCCAGCCGTGACCTTGCTCTTCGAGGGGGCCAGTTTGACAAGGAATCCGAAACAAGACCCATTCCAGTTACAGCTACGTGCTCCTCAATAATATAGAATCATTTTTCTTTTGAAGCATCGGCCTGGCTAGAATAACTTAGAATGACGAAAAAATATGACGCCGTCAATAGCGTTCGCTGCAATCATTTAGGCCAACCAGCTTTTCCAATTGATTATGATACTTTGACCCCGCTCTTGTGAATCATATGGCAAACAAGCGTTCGGAGGACAAATCAATGTCGTCCGCCTTAATTACCGGACATCAACGTAGTTCGTCCGTGGTACTGCTGATTTTAAAAAGCTACATGATAGAGTGGAGACTCACAAGGGCACAAGCAGCTGATGGATTGGCTTTCTACAGTAATTAGTTTTTAAATAAAGTATTTTTTTAAGATAAAATTTATAATTTGATTGTAGTACTTATTATCCCGACTTTTCTATATTAGCTAAAATCGCACGCGTATACCTCTCTCCGTACTCTCGCGAACAGTCAGAATTCAAAAATTCAAACCAAAAACTATAAGTTACAGTACAAAAGAACCCACCTTTAATTTAGATATGTGATGATTATTTATCTAGTGGAGTAAGACACAAATAACAAACCTACACCATGTGTGATGATTCTTTGTCCAGTGGATACACAAACCTACACCATGTGTGATGATTCTTTATCTAGTGGAGTAAGACAAAGGCTTAACTATTGCTCATTTGCAGTATAGTAATCAAGGTTAGAGTACCGTATACGACAATCATTTTCATAAAATAGTCGAGGCCAGTGCTCACCATTCACCAATAGTAATTTGCACTAGCTTAATCACATGTGCATTGCCTTCGTTTCTTATATTTTTAGCAAACCTACCCCGGGTCGACCATAGTCGTTGGGATTGACACAATCATATTGAACCCTTCTTGACCATTTCCTGGAAAGAACTGAATCACCTGGTTCCCAAAATACGCTCAAATCCTCTCCACAAATATTTATCTCTGCAAACGAAGGTGTATGATGCCAACCGTTACATAGCGCAACCAACCATTGCATAACCCAAGATGTGGCACCTCCACTCTCTTGTTGACTCATAATGTTCCATTCCCACTAACCACTTGTCGGGTAGTTTATTTATATGAATTTTTCATCACGATTTCCTAGGATTTTAACGGAATGTAAGCTTTAAAATGGCTGTTCTAGCCAACTATCCTCTCCTCGCTCTGAAAAAGAAGGTGCAAAACATGCACGGAAACGCATGAAATCTGGCACTTTCCAAGTTTACAGCCACGGCCTTCTTCTTTTGAATAAATCTCCGTCCATTTATAGAGCTATCCACGCATGCATTGAGCCATTGAGCAAGCAGTAACTACAGCCCGGCCTTAATTACCGCGCGGTGATTTATTAACAAGCTGGACCTGTCGAGAAACTGACCCGATGCGGCCAGCCAAACCAGTCCAAAAATATTCCACCACGTCTGTAGTATTCCCCTCCCCGTCTTGGTCAGTCACGTTTCACTCCTCGCGATGGGAGGCGTTACCAAATACGTCTCCTTGGAGGACCCAGCTGTCGGTTGGATGGCTAGCAGCGCGCTGTCCCTCATCAAAATGACTTAGAAATAGGATATGAAGTGACATAGTCGTTGGGACGTGAGAGAGATTGAACTTGTTAGTTCCGTGGTTAGTCACCCTTCGGTCTTCAGCCATCTTGATGCCTTTCGCCGGATGAGTTGATCCTGAATTTTTTTGAATAATCAATTTTTAATTTCAAATAATAGTTTTATACTTGTGTTTTTTATTTTGCAGAAATAGCTATCTGCCGCTCCACGGTTAGACGACCTAGACAAGTCACTTAACAGTTGAGTGACTACTTGCTTTCTTTTCTCTTTGACCCGACCCTCTCACAGGCACTCTCACCATTTCTCTAAGAAAACAAGAGGAGTTCAAGAGAGGAGGAAAAAAGAGGGAGAGAAGGAGAGGGGAAGTGAAAAGGATGAGGAGGTCGCAAAGAAGCTCAGGAGAGGAAGAGAATGAGGGAGGGAGAAGTAGAGGAGCTCGGGAGAGGGAGTGAAGAAGGGGAGAAGAGCTTAGGAGAGGGAGTGAATGAGAGAAGAGCAGCTTGGGAGAAGAAGAGGAGAGGAGCTCATGAGGTTAGAGAGGAAGACGAAAGAAGCTCTTTGATAAGAAGAAAAGGTTTTTGCGTGAAGGTAGTAGCCTTATCCGTTCTTGTTGTCATCTGAATGTAGGCAACGTGTAGTTATGTATTTGTTTAGCATGTATTTAGTAAATGCATATTGACAAATGGTAATATTTATAGTGAGAAATCATTCATTTTGGAACCCACAACATTAAAAATGCATTACAGTGTTGGTAGCAGTTTGTCGCAAGTCAGTATGGTACTTTCGGACGCGAAGAATGCTCGAATCGGAGATGTCCTGGACTGGCTCACACGCAGCTTCTCCTTGGACCCTGAGGTGTGCAGTGTCGTCCTACATGGGCTTTGGAGTCGGTTTGCCACAGACATTCGGTGGGAGTTGAGAAGACTGGTGCGCACGGTTGTATGAAAGGGCTTTGTGAAAAGCTGTTAGCGACGTGGTTACGAGTGTGTGCTACTCATGCAACCATGTTCGAAGGAAGTCACAGGAGGTCCGGTTGCTGGGAGCGGCTCGGGCGCGCAGCACACGGTTTATTAAGAGGATGGGGTGGGCAATGTTGCGTCGGCGGAACTGAAATATCGTACACTAAGCCCACCGGATAGGCGGATGCAGATGTTGCTGAGTCAGATCCCGAATATTGCACAACACAAACTGAACCCACTGAACACGCGGATGAAACGGAGTATGTCGACAGCATAGCGCATCAGATAGAGATCAATGACCAGACGGTCTAGGCCGAGGAGGAAGTTTTACAAGATGACGGTGATGACTCTTCTGATAAGGACGAAGGTCTCATGCCGCAGGCATAGAATATAGTGGATGTTGAGAGCCTTTATGTGCACGACGAGCATGAATCACCGTGGGAGTACTATGCTACGGAGGTTCGGCTTCATGCAATGTTTGCTGACAAGGGATCACTGTAGGATGCTATTAAGCTGTGAGCCTTATCTATGCAGTAGACGTTTCAGGTCCTAAAATCCAGCCCGGAGCAGTACATCGTGGTCTATGAGCAGGTTGGCTATCCTTGGTGTGTGCATGCATGCAGACCTAAGTACGAGACTCACCAGATTGTCTCGAAGGTAGAGCCGCATTCCTGCATGCTTAGTAGTATTTTGCCGAAGCGTTGCAATTGGACATCCAACTTCATACCCAATTTCATGTACGGTGAGATAGTGAAAAAGAAGGACCTGGAGGCCAAGCACATCATGGTAGCTATTGAGCAAAAATTCAAGTACAAGATTAGCTATGCCAAGGTATGACGTGCAAAGCAGAAGATTTTGGAAAGGAGTTCAGTTCTTTCGAGGCGATTTACAACAATCTTCCTCATATGCTCGAAGTGTTGCAGGATAGGAACCTGAGTACACACATTGCTGTGAAGGATAAGCCGTCCAGAAGACCATCCGGTTATCTGGTTTTGCATAGGGCCTTCTTAGCCTTCAATGTCTGCATCGACGCTTTCAGGCACATGTTACTAGTGATCTCAGACGAGACATTTTTAATAGGAAAATACAAGGGGCAGATCCTGATAGCAATTGGCGTTGATGGCAACAATTAGATTCTACTCTTGGCCATCGCATTCGTCGAAAGTGAGACTTTCGAGAGTTGGTTGTGGTTCCTTTGACATGTGAAGGAGGGATTAGTTGGGGCACATCCTGATGTCTGCATAATCCATGATTGCCACCCCAAGATGATGAAGGCCGTAAGAAAACTTTAGCAAGACCCAAAGAAGCCATTCCCTTGGCCAGACATGAGGAACAGATAGTGCATTCGCCATCTGGGGGCTAACTTCTTCAAGCAGTTCCTGCAGCAACTGTTGATGAAGCCGCTCAAGAGGCTGGCCATGCAGAACTAGCAGTGTAAATTCAATGCATTGTGGGAGATGTTGGAGGAGCACACCAGGAAGCACGTTGTCGAGAGGTACAAGCGGCTGGCCATTCCTGGGGAGGCGCAACCCGAATGCCTCGCACCATTGCCGGAGCTTAACCCTCCCAGTGTGACATGGAGGACCTCGAGAAATATCAAGTACTTCTTCCATTGGATTGAGACCAAGCCTTTGGAGAAGTGATCCTTGTTGCACGACATGGATGGTGCGAGGTATGGCATAATGACCACTAGCCTTGCGAAGTTGTACAACTGGGTTCTTAGGGGAGTCTGTTCTCAACCCCTCGTCGCCACTGTTGAAGACGTTCTGTAAGGTACAATAGGATATTTCAGGGAAAGACATGCAAATATAGCACTTCATGCAGCCAACCCACATACATTGTACTACTCGCAGATCACAACATACATGCAGGCCAAGATTGAGAAGGGTCTATCACACACGATGCACATGATGGGAAATATGGAGCATCATTTTGACATGCTCCTTCAGGACAGAGCCAGATTTGGGATTGCACGCTCTCTTGTTACCCATGAGATGTGCATTAGAGATCATGTGAACGAACCTAACTGCATATGCAATAAGCCAAAGCTCCTTCACAAGCCATGCTCACCTACTCACGATTGTCCTCGATTGCTACATATGTTTTTTTCTATATGTGATTAACTTCCCAATGTACATTTTCCGTACCGTTATATCTAACTTAGATTTTTGGCCATTTGATTTGGCACAACAGAGAAGCTCATTTCTGCTCGATCTCTAGCCGTCGCTGCCTTGTCAGAGCTCCATCTTGCCAAAGGAGGAGGAGGCCACGGTGAACGGCCTCCCTCGAGTATGAGAGGTGTCAATCTCGAACTGGTGGCTGCCGTTGGAGCTCGGGATGCCGGTGATGGGGCTTATGACACTGGTGGTCAAAGCTTGCTTCCACGGAGCAGGTGCAGAGAGGGAGAGGACAATCTCCTGCCGTCACTAGCCCGTCAGAGCTCCAGCTTGCCAAAGTAGGAGGAGAGAGGGAAGGTGAGGAACTACATAGTGCTCCATGGGATGCTTGCAACAAATTTACAATAAGACACAACATCGATCTGATGAACATGCAACAAAATTTTCCATGATTGCAACAACGAACCATGAACAAAAAAAAAGGTGCAATAAAGTAACAACGAACTGCAATAAATCCGTAGCCAACTTCAACAAAAAAAATCATATGAAATAAAATCCATAACCAACCAAATCCATGCAACAATTGAAACTAACTAATAAAACTTTTTGATTTGTGTATGTAACATTGCACAACAATTGTTGCAACATCAGCAAAAACAATTGAATAAATTCCATTCTTGCAATAGAAAAAACACAGCATACAAATAACAATATCAACATTCAGATGAGAAGGATGCAATAATTTGGGTGGCATTGTGCAGCATCTTAAAAAATGTACTACAATAATAAAGACATACAATACCAATTTCTTAAATAACCTAGAGCAACAAAAAATAGCTGCCATAAACACTTGATTTACTGGCCTTGGCCTCAGTGGCAGCGTGCTCGGCGTCGGCAACACACTCAGCCTCATGCTCCCGGAGATCGTTGCAGGCTTGCCGTGCACCACCCCACTCCTCTGCTCGCTCCGGCTAGCCACTACCGTCTAGCACTCCACCGCAATGTCCTTTTCTCACCGACACAAGCGATGGTGTCCTCATAAGGTGAGGCTTTCCCACGAGTTCTGGTTACAACAACATGCGGCGAGGGAGAGAAGAGGGAGGCAGAGAGAGAAGCATGGAGGAGCACCTAGCTCTGGTCAAGCCATAGTCATGTGCAGCAAGAGAGATGGAGAGACAAGAAAAGGAGGGGTGAATACAACAGGACTACTTTCGGATGGGAGTTAACGAAAGAGATAAGGATTACGTGGTGGTAGATGGGACATGTGATTTGACATAGACATAATGCGATGGAGTGAATTCATGTTGTGAGGAGTGGCAGTGTTCGATAACTTCCACTTGCATCGGACGTATGCTATCTAGCAATTCCCTTTTCCTATCCATGTAGTACTTTTGATTAATGGATCTCCTAGCCTTGTAGGTTTGGGACATGAGAGAGATTGAACCTGTTAGTGTTGTGGTTTGTCACCCTTCGATCTTCAACCATCTTGATACCCTTCGCCGGATGAGTTGATCCCCCTTCGCATAGGCCGAGGAGGATTGGGCCTAGCCGGGCCTCGGCCTGACCCTCTTTGATGGCTCTAGGGTGATCTCCCTTCACTGCATACGAGGCGGTTGAGAAGCCAATGGTGGCACTCTTCTCTTGGACCGAGGGTGCTAGACCACTCTTGCTTGGGTCGAGGGGGCTTGGTCTAGCTGGGTTTGCTATTGATGGACTGGGGGTGATACCTCCCTCGCTATGTGCAAGGGGGGTCAGCTAGCTGATCCTATGGTGGCGCCCTCGCTCGGGCCGAGGCATATCTCCACCTTCGTATGTCACTTCATAAGCTTTTGTTCATGGTGCTTCATGTGGGTGATGGAACTAGAGGGCTGCTCCTATAGCGGTTAGAAAAGGTGATATTTTAAAACATTGTATATTTCTAGTGAGAAAAATAGCATTTCGTTTGACTACAAATATTTTAAAAGCTTAGAACTAGCAAATCATCCTCATAGAAAGTGAAATCACACTTATATTAACATCTATAAGCCCATTAAAAGGGCCATTCTATACTAAAATCTGGCCTTACGTTAAAAAGAGAGAGCATGCACAATGCAAGATAATTCTACATGAGTGCTTGAAAGAGACAATATAGCCATATCATTAAACATCCTTGTAAGAGTCATCTTCCTTAATGCAAGCACCTCGTTGCAGGTTCTTAGATAATTGTATTATCTATTATTAGAAGTAGTTGTATGCATAAGCGCCTACTCAAACATCGATGGTACAAAATAAACACCTTATTTATTCTAAAAAGGCAGTTTTCTTTTGTTAAGCTCCTGCGTTAAGAGCATTATTGTTTTGCCTCGTAGAGAAACTACCCTAAGCGCACTCTAGGGTAGAGTGCAGGAGATGTTGTAATGGAATCAAGCCAAGAAGTTAGCAATAGTTGTGTTACACTGTCGTTATGACCTCAAGGAAATGTTTATAGACTCTAGTCACGAATTAATTGAACACATCTAATCTTTTTTTTCCTTGATAGGAGCAAGGCACAAAACACAAACCTACACAATACAAGTAGGAGTAGCAAGTAAACCATGTGTGATGATTCTTTATCTAGTGGAGTAAGACAAAGGCTTAACTCTTGCTCATTTGCAGTATAGTAATCAAGGTTAGTGTACCGTATACGACAATCATTTTCATAAAATAGTCAAGGCCACTGCTCACCGATCACCGATAGTAATTTGCACCTGCTTATTCACATGCGCATTGTCTTCATTTCTTATTTTTCAGCAAATCCACCCCGGGTCGACCATAGTCGTTGGGATGGACACAATCATATTGAACCCTTCTTGACCATTTCCTGGAAAGAACTTAATCACCTGGTTCCCAAAATACGCTCAAATCGCCCTAAAAAAGCTCAAATCCTCTCTATAAATATTTGTCTCTCCAAAGAAAGGTAGTAATTCTAACAAATTTGTTCTATCTATGGAAGAACATATCGAAATACTATTTTTTCAGATAATATAGTCCTACTACAAATAAAGGTATATATGATGCCAATCGTTACATAGCGAAACCAACCATTTGCATAGCCCAACGTGTGGCACCTCCACTCTTTGGTTGACTCCTAATGTTCCATTCCCACAAACCACTCGTCGGGCAGTTTATTTATATATGAATCTTTCATCATAACTTCCTAGGATTTAAACGGGATATAAGCTTTAAAATGGCGGCTTCTAGTCAACTATCCTCGCTCTGAAAAAGAAGGCGCAAAACATGCACGGAAACGCATGAAATCTGGCATTTCCAAGTTTACAGCCACGGCCTTCTTCTGAATAAATTTCCGTCCATATATAAAGCTATCCACGCATGCATTGAGCGATTGAGCAAGCAGTAACTACAGCCCGGCATTAATTACCGCGCGGTGATTTAGCAAGCTGGACCTGTCGAGAAATTGACTCGATGCAGCCAGCCAAACCAGTCCACAAATATTCCCCAGCCAAACCCGTCCACAAATATTCCACCACGCTCGTCGTATTCCCGTTCCCGTCGCGGTCAGTCACGTTCACTGCTCGCGAAGGGAGGCATTACCCAATACGCCTCCTTCGAGGGCCGTGCGGTTGGTCTGATGGCCGGCAGTGCCGTATAGTCTGCGTTCGAGAGGGCTCAGCATTTGCTTTTTCACTCCCTGCTACACTTACTTTCATACAATATATCTTTTGCAATAAAATCTATAGATAAATTGTAGTACACACTATATCGAGTTTAGTTGTACTGACTAAAATCATATACGACTATTTTTCTCTTCATATTGTCTTTTGCGAACACACATAATTCAAAAGCCATAAGCTAAAAGACAAAGGCACAACCTAAAAGAACTCACCCGCTTATTCTTTCACAAAAAAAATCAATATATATAGAGGACATGTACACACATGTGTAGTATAAGTTTAGCGTACGTCGGCCTTGTACCCAATAAAAAAAATGCCTCCTTGGGTTTCCTCCTCCCTTCTCGACTTCTGTCCCAATCTCATCCGCATCCGTGTCCCTCTTCGACTCCCCCCTCCTCCTCGAGGGAATTGATGATTTGCCATACTTTTGGTTGCTAACAGCTCATTTGTCTCATAGCTAGTTTCACTTGATGAATTACCCTATCTTTCGATTTATACTTGATGGTTTGCCCTCTTAAGATTTTTAGCCCATTTTCTATGTTTGCAAGGTTAAATACCTATGTGAAATGACCAATCTGCCCCTTAGGGAGGGTTGTTCCAAACATTGTTTCATCTCTACTGCACAAGTGAAGTGATTTATCCTAAACAACTCCTACACCGCTACACAATTGGCAACAACTACCAGAAACTAATGAAAGCAGCAGGGGGAGGAGGACAGGGAGACGACGCCAAGTTGATTGCCGTGGGCGCACAAGGCCCTGTGCCCGCTCGGTCAGCTCCTCAACTGTCCCTGCCACGTGGTGGAGGGCAACATGGAGGAGCTGGCAAACTCGGGCAGCGAGGAGGAGGGGATGGAGGCGGCGCCACGCGGTGTACGAGCAACGCGCCATGCAATGGAGGGGTAACATGGAGGAGCCGACGGCCTTGGATGGTGAGGAGGGGATGGAGGTGGTGTCATGTAGTGGACGGGCGATGCGCCATGCGGTGGAGGGGCAACATGGAGGAGCCAGCGGCCTCAGGCGGCGAGGAGGAGAGGGAGGCAAGCGACGTGGAGCTGACAGTGGCGAGGAAGGTATGGAGGCAGCGCCGCGCGGTGGAGGGGCGAACCCTAGCATTAGCTCATGAGCAGAGTTCGAGATGAAGAGGGATGAAATGGGGAATTGATCACCAGTCCAAATTAGCCTTTCCTAAGGGATAGATTGGTCATTTCACATAGGTATTTAGCCTTGCAAATATGGAAAATGAGCTGAAAATTTAAAAAGGGTAAATAATAAAGTATAAATTAAAAGATAAGATAATTTATCAATTAAAATCAGTTATTCATAAAATAAATAGTTGGCAGGTGAGGCAAATCATCAATTTCCTCCTCACTGCCGCCTGTAAAACGCAAGGCGGAGGCGAGCGCACGCCATTTCGTCCCCGCATTTCCGCCCGCTCCTAGTGTAGCAGAGATTAGAGTAGCAGTATACACTACGTTTGAAAGAGCGAACGCTTTTCGCATGGCAGCGGCGGCGGCCACTTCCACCGCCGCGGGCTTATACGGGCGCCTCAACAGGAGCAGCACGCGGGGGTTCCTCGCCTACGTCGCCGCCGGCGCCGCCTGCGCCGCGGTCCTCGCCTGCTTTGTCATCTCCTCCGCGGAGCCGGCCGCCGTCGACGCACCAAATGGCGCCCTCCGCCTGTCCATGCGCTCGGCGCGCGTCTGGCC
The DNA here is from genome assembly GCA_017311315.1 of Dendrocalamus latiflorus. NCBI lineage: Eukaryota > Viridiplantae > Streptophyta > Magnoliopsida > Poales > Poaceae > Dendrocalamus > Dendrocalamus latiflorus. The sequence goes on from CM029631.1 coordinate 6,259,733, forward strand.
CGTAAGCAGTTCGCTCTTTTGCCTCCCCACCCCACGCTCGTGTTGCTCTGCCTGGTGCTGACCCCTAGGATCGGTGTGGCTTTCAGGATCTCGCGTTCAACTGGCGGGTGGTGGTGGCCACTGTTGTCGGGTTCCTCGGCTCGGCGTTCGGCACCGTCGGCGGCGTCGGGGGCGGTGGCATCTTCGTGCCCATGCTCAACCTCGTCGTCGGATTCGACACCAAGTCCGCCGCCGCGCTCTCCAAATGTAAGCTCCTGCTCGCCCACACCAACGCCTACCGATGCCGATGCATCCGAGAGGGATCGATTTGCTGAGACGCGTGATTGCTCGTTTGGTTTGGCCGCAGGCATGATCATGGGGGCGTCGGCGTCGTCGGTGTGGTACAACCTGCAGGTGTCGCACCCGACCAAGGAGGCGCCCGTCATCGACTACGAGCTCGCGCTGCTCTTCCAGCCCATGCTCATGCTCGGGATCACCATCGGCGTCGAGCTCAGCGTCATCTTCCCCTACTGGCTCATCACCGTACTCATCATAATCCTCTTCATAGGTTTGTGTGCTTGGCGCTTGCATGCTGCTAAAATGTGTTGTAAAGCAAGCCTTACACTTTTGTGCTGTCCTCCGTTGTGTCTGGTGAGATCACTGAGATGGACGTGTGTTTGGTGTGATCGATTCCTTGCAGGTACTTCCTGTCGGTCGTTGTACAAAGGAATTCTCATGTGGAGGGAGGAGAGCAGGATCCTGGTTGGTTCTTGTCACATTTGCCCTGTTCACTGTCTAGGTACTGTATATTGATAATCTCATTTTTGTTCCTCTCGCGGGAATGATTGCAGATGGAGACGAGGGACCGAGAAGAGCAATTCAAGTCTGACTGTGCCGCGAGCGATGGTAAAAAAGTCATCAACTGTACTTAGAGTCAATAGTCATTTTCTCATTTTAACATGTTCTGATTCAATTTCTGCAGTGGTTCTTTACCCTAGTTATGAAGAACCCCTCCTGCCTCAGCCTCAGCCTCAGCCCAAGGAGAAGTCTGCCCTTGTAAGCCACAAATACCTGTCGGTTTATATTGTGATTTGCTAAGCAACGGTAGTGCTTACGACCTAATCACATAATAAGAACGAACTGTTAGACCCACCTTTTGAAGCAATGACATTATTTTCGGGAATGTTAATTAAGTCCATTCAATGATTCTTCTGTTTATATATTCATGATTTAGGGAAGTTGGTAGATGCTCTGAACATGCAAGAAAACAATAACCCAAGTGCAGTTTGTCCATATGTACCCTAATCACTGATTTCCTGCTTTTTTTTATTCCAGGAAACTTTTTTGTTCAATTTGAGGTGGAAGAATATCCTAGTGCTAATGGCTGTCTGGTCTAGTTTCTTGGTGCTGCAAGTCCTCAAGGTCTCTTATCTTTGACATGCAACACAACCATAGTCTGTACTTTTAATCTTGTCTATTTGAAAACCTTTAACCACTTAACACTGATTGACATCTCAAAAAAAGAACATTGATTGGTACCCCTTTCTCCGTAAGTATAGTAACGACATTGGATAAGTTTACATATGCTGACTGTTCATGGTTCAGTAATTCTTGAGCACACGTGCATATGTGAGTCTATTTGTCAGTGTTTATTACTACCTCATGGCCCAGCGTGGTTCCTCTTTTGTTGACAATTCTTTATTTACACAGTCCTTTCCTGATCTCCTTTGGCTGAAAGTTTGACTAACTGCTGTAAGTTTTCGTTTCCATCCAGAATAACTCAAAATCATGCAGCACTTTCTACTGGGTGATCAACATTCTGCAGGTGAGAAATCACTCTGCCACCTGCTACTATTTTATCTAAACTGATAATTGATCTGTTAGAGTGCTTTTAATTAATCCAATTAGATTCTGCCTGGCCCTTTCTCTTAAGTTGTCACAGCTATGTTTGAGCAAATATCATTGCCACAGACCCACGTATGTCTTTTCAGAACATGTAAAAAGCTTCGTTAGGCCTACATGTTTGGACCATCCATCAGTCACTTTTTGAGCACATCCCAACTTCCACCAAACCTTTCACATCGTACAAATTGGGCGCTTGCATTGCAACCTTTTTCATCTTATACTATCTAACCATGTGTCTTGATCGATTTAGGTCCCAGTTGCAGTAAGTGTATTCCTGTGGGAGGCCATGCATCTGTGCAGGGAGAGCCGTGCTCGACGCATGAACGGGAACTGGGAGTGTGTCTGTGAGGCCTCTATCGAGTGGTCACCAACACAGCTCATCTTCTGCGCCTTCTGCGGTCTGCTCGGTGGTACAGTAGGTGGTCTTCTCGGATCTGGTGGTGGTTTCATCCTCGGCCCACTTCTTCTTGAGCTTGGGTGCATCCCTCAGGTATTTGAATTATTTGTGTGTCAAATTTTTATTTATTGCAGTTCATTCACAAATGTTACTAGGCGCAGTCATGCTGTTGTACATTCATATGATCGTATTAGTGCTATTGGCTTGTTGTGCAATGTGTCACACGAGAGCGCATAGCTAGCCTCCCCAAGAGGCACATAAAAAGTGACATGAGCGTACATTTTATCACCAATAGTAGCACAACAATACTGAGGAACTCCAAAGAGGCACTGCAGCTGCATGTATCATGTCCTATTGTATGGACCGTTGCAACGCATTTGAGCCTGAGGCAAGGGTTTGGGATTTCAGTGGACAAGATCAGGGGTGAAAGATTCTTGTTGTTGTCCATGTGTAGGTAGCTCTATTTGTGTAAGCATCCCTATCAAATCCCATTATACAAGTACAATCTCCACTTCGAATACATGTACTGAAGGAAGTCTGCTAGCATCAAAACCACATTCTTGAGCATCTTCAAATTCTTAAGTTGATCACAGTATTAGAGGCTTAGATCATGTTAAATAAAATATTGCACTATTTACAAAGAAATTGTTTTAGAAGGCTAAAGGAAACTATATGCTTGTGTTATATTACATCGGTTTTTCACTTATGTAATTAGTATAGTGTGACAGCTATCATATATTTTCTTTCATTACTCAAATATAGACCCTGTTCTTTTCTGCTTCTAAAAACTGTTTTTCGGTTTTTCTACAGTAACTAGCTTTTAAACGGAGTATTTTTTAAGATATGGCCTATTAGTTAATTGTAGTACATACTTTACTGATTTCATTTTTATCGGCAAAACCGCAAGTAAGTTTTTGTTACTCTGTAATCTCTTGTACAAACAGCTAAAAAACTATAAACCGCAGCAAAAAAGAAGAGCCCCATATTTTATCAATCCCATATTTCTTTGTTGCAACTATTAACTTTTCTTATAAGAAGCATCATACCATCCTAAAATAAGTTATAGATGTCTCCATCACTATGATTGTCAGAAATCTTTGGTTAACTATTGTCTGAATCATTGACAAGGCTATATGGATTAGTATATATTCAAGTATAAGAGGTTGATTTCAGATAAGATATGCATTAAGGTGTGCCGTACTGATGTACGAATATTGTTTAGATTTTGTATTTATGCCTAAGTAGGTTTGATATAGGAGTTTAGAATCCTAGCTCACTTTGACATAATGCATTCCATGGATATTACGATGAGATTACCCCGCTTGGTTGGGCTGAAAAGATGTGGCTTATGGCTGAAAATGCACTGTAGCGACTGAAATTTCACTGTAGCTGAAGGTGGCTTATTTGCGTAATTAAATTTAAACAAATTTAAAAATAGAAAAAAAATATGCTAGCTCATCATGGACAACGCAAACGAATACAAAAAAAGAACCGGCAAAAAAACTCAAAAAAAGCCAAAAGTTCAAAAAAAACGAAATTTATAAATAGTGAAAAATAAGCCAGAAGTCAGAAGTTGAAGCTGAAATGAGCGGGGCTAACTCATACTTTATGCTCGCCCTTATATTATTGTGATGAAGGCCCATTTGGTTAATTTTTCTCATCCAGACTTGGATCTCATGCAAAAAGCTCTCGAAAATGAGCAGACAAAATATTCTTACATTGATGGGCCTCTGTTTTTCAGCTTCGAAAACTTGTTTTTCGGATTTTCTACAATAACTAGCTTTCAAATGAAGTGCATTTTTAAAACAAGGTCTACAAGTTAATTGTAGAACACATTGTAGCGCCTTCATTTGTATCGGCCAAAACTATACGCGAGTTTCTGTCACTCCGTACTCTCTCACAAACAGCTCAAAATCCATAAGCCGAAGCCAAAAAGAAATGACTCGATGTCCTAATGACCTAACTACAAGAGTCAGCTCATTGGCCTAGTCCTCACTGTGCCCCTATTATTTGCATGAGGACACTAGCTTGTGGCCTTTCTCCAAATGGCTTCAACTTCTGGCTTATTTTGACTTTCGACTTATTTAAGCCAGAAGCCAATTGGAATATGTCAGTTTCTAATTTTGGCCTTTTGGGGGTTTTCGACTTTTTTTGCCTTTTCTTCCCCTCCCCTCTATTCTTTTGCATTGTCCGTGACAATATAACATTTTTTCTCTCTTTTTTCATTTTTCTTTATTTTTTCTCAGGAAAATATAACAACCACTACAGTACAATTTCAACCATAAGCCAAAAGCCACAGACAAAAGTTTAAGCCGTAAGCCAGTTAGAGCAGGGCCATCCAGAAAGGAAATAGATAGCAATATAGCATTGAAAGGAAACAGATAGCATAAGATACTTGGCTTGGCAGCAGGGACTAGGGAGTCATACAAAACCCATATGATATTTATTGTGGCCTACATGCAACGACTCGATGGTCGTTGACGCTGACCACCAAGATGCTCGAACGCAGGCCTCATCAAAACACTAGCGCTCGAAAGCGTCAATGGCTTACTGAAAGGCCTCATCAGCAACGTCAGCAATAGTAGCAACAACCTCATTTTCTATAGGAAGTGTATAAGTAGGCTACCTGAGAGGAAGCTGAACCAACGATGGCGAACAAAGTCGTGCACCAACGACATGTCCCCAGAGGCAAACACCATCGACCGTAATCTCTATGAGTGAAGACCTACCTGTAGTTCGTCCTATGGAGTTTTGTTTTTGAGAATAGAATCGCAGTTGATAAAACGGAAGCCATCGGTAGGCGTAGCTGGACGGCACAACGACCAAGCCAACGAAGTCTAACAAGCGGTGCTGGACAGCGCTGTGGTTAGATTAGCGTGGAAAAGAACATGATTCTTTTTACCTTTTTTTGGAAGGATCTGCTTTTGTAGTAGCCGATTTGGTTTCTATTTGCAGAGTTGAGCAACGCGGTCCCGTGGGTGACAGCTAGGGGCATTGATGGTGGCACATTCGGAGGCGTCGGAGCTCGATGACAGTCGGCGGCGGTGTGGTCAGGCTCGTCGGGCCTCGGTGAAGGAACCAAAGGGGCGTTTTGAACTGGTGTGGTGGCGGTAGCCTTGCGGTGGCCGGCGGCGGTGACGATGGGATGACAACAGAAGGAGCTAGGTTAGTGCCTTAGCTTTGGTGCTATGTTATAAATATTATGTGTATATTCATGATGCTCAATAGGCAAATAGGCAATATATATAGATAGTACAAGAGACTATATACAAAGGCAACCCTAGTACAAGAGACTATATGCAAAGGCAACCCTACACATAGAACTACATATAGAAGAGATGAGCTTGCTCTAACATAAGCCAACTTAATGTGACATACATAGGGCTGGATATCGAGCTGGCTCGGCTCGGCTCGGCTCGGTCTGGCTCGGTAGGATAACGAGCTGGCTCGTTATAACTAACGAGCTAAAAAGCCAGCTCGGCTCGGCTCGACAAAAAGCTCGAGTTAGCTCGTTTGGCTCGTGAGCCAGGGCCAAAAAAATATCTCCATCATATATTCATCCATGGAAGTTTGGCTCGTTTGGCTCGTTTGGGTACAATAGAGTACAAATTAACACATGCATGGCTCGTTTGGGTACAATAGAGTACAAATTTACACATTAACACATGCAATAGAGTACAAATTAGGTCCATGGAAGCAGCATATGCATATCTAAATTCCTGGAAGCATGGCTCGTTTGGCTCGTGAGCGGCTCGCGAGCTGGCTCGAGTTGGCTCGTTATAGCTAACGAGCTAAAATCTTAGCTCGGCTCGGCTCGTTATCCTAACGAGCCGAGCCGAGCCAGCCACGAGCCGAGCGAGCTAACGAGCTTCGAGTTTTTCGTCCAGCCCTAGACATACAGATCAATTGAGCAATGAAACTGGATGATCAAGTTGAATAGGGCAATTGCTGAGTTTTTTGTTATCTATAGAAAATTTAAATATTTTGTTTCCTCATCATTGATTTTGCACGATAGGCCAGACTTGGGCCAAGCTAAAAAAAGCTCAGTTGTTTTATCTATATTTTTTTAATTTGGATTTCATTCTATGAAAAGATGGCATGATTTTTACGTTAGTTTGCCAAGCCTAACACAACTCTCCTTTTTCCTGGCTTGGGACAGACTACATAGAAAACTACATAGGGTGGGGGTAGCACTAATTGAAGAGAAGCTTGTCTAGCATCGCTTGGGATGGTTCGGACATCTCCAACGACGGCCTCCTGAGGCACCGGTACGTAGTGGAATTTTAAGACGTGCTGAAAATGTAAGAAGAGGCAGAGGTCGACCAAAACTGACGTGGGAGGAAGTAGTTAAAAGAGACTTAAGGGATTAGAATGTATCTAAAGAATTAGCATTGGATAGGAGCGTATGGAAGTTAGCGATCCACGTACCGGAGTCATAAGAAAGTTAGGAGCAGTGTTTTAGGCTCTTGGCTTAGATAGCAGGTTGTACAGCTTAAGGTTTTAGCATTGTAGGTTTTATTTCAAAGCTCATATCTCTTTGATCTTAATAAGGTTTCATTCCTAACTTACCCCAACTTGTTTGGAACAAAAGGTTTTGTTGTTTTATCTATATTTTAATCTATTGGTGCACAATTCATGTGTTTTTGAGCACTTTGATGTCCAATAGAAAACAGCCAAGAACATTGTAAAGAAGAACAAGAAGTATATTTCTTAGGGGGGTACTTTCATACTTTCCTTAATAGTAATTTGCATAATTTTTAAAATATGATGAATGGTTGATAAATGATACTTACCTCTTCGTTTGCTTTGAAATTAATGCTACTCTTATTAGAGAGGAAAGCATTGAAGTACTACTTTATTTCTTGATATCTAGAAGTGTGATTATCACTATCTCATGAACCTTTGGAATTCTATGTTTCTTTTTTTTATTGGGAAATAATGCTAAGAACAACTGTCGTTTGTGTCTGCCAGGTTGCAAGTGCAACAGCAACATTCGTGATGATGTTCTCCTCATCCCTCTCCGTGGTGGAGTTCTACTTCCTGCACAGATTCCCAATCCCTTTTGGTAAATCCATGGATGCCATACTCTATAAATTTCGCAAACATTACCAAAGTAAGTGTTTTAGACAACGTGCACTGTTTCCTCCTGCAGCTGTCTACCTAATCTGCGTTTCCATATTGGCTGGATTCTGGGGTCAGTGCTTGGTTCGGAAGCTCGTGCATGTGCTCAAGAGAGCGTCCATGATTGTCTTCATCCTCTCCTCCGTCATCTTCGCCAGTGCTCTTACCATGGGTATCGACAAAAACTCATCGGTCATTACTTTTACTTTAATTTAACAACTCACTCATCGCTGATCAATCTAATTAAAATTCAGCTAACAAACACATTAGGTAACGTGTCACAGGTTTTACTTAAAAACATCTAAACAAAACATTCATTAGGCCGCAAGTAACAGGCATCTTTGGAAGTAAAGTTTCAACATGCTCAAATGAATTTTACCTGCAAAGTTATCCCTGCTTGGTTAACTTTAATAACTTATATATGATTATCTGAAATGGCAAGTACCAACTTGCCGCAGTTTTCCTAAGATTTGTTGTTTCCTCAAATTTCAGGCGTTGTTGGAACCCAGAAGAGCATCTCAATGATCAACAACCACGAATACATGGGGTTCCTCGACTTCTGCAAGTAAACGAAGAACACATCAGATTGTTGATATCTCTGGGAGAATCCAGGTCAATGCCTAATCGACCTCGCCTCTCCCAGATTTAAGGGGGAAATAAAGTCGTGAAGCGTGCGTGCACGCGTTAGCTCCTCGCTAACCATGCAATCATCTGTCCGACGAAGAATAGTAGCAGTGAAGCTCCATGTTACGCACGTGTTAGCTCCTGGCTAACCTGCAAGTACTGTATGTATTGGTCTTGTGAGGGTCCTCAAGTTTTTTTGTCATGCATGTGTTAGCTCCTCGCTAACCAGCAAGTGTTTTGTCCTAGGGAGGGCTGCGGCTATGTCATTCGTCCATGCTCGCTAGCTAGCCTGCAAGCGTTTATTGTACAGAACATTGTTGCTTGTCTGCCAATATAGCTTGTTGCATTTTTGAGTCACGCTGGCTGAATTGCGATAACTGTGATTGCATTTGCTGCAACTCAAATTGATTGCACCGTTTGATGATCGTATTATTACGGTGGCGTGGAATATCCCAGCTCCTGTTTGGTGGCTTCGATGTGTATAGGTAAATAGGCTGCAGACAAATGTTCAACTTCAGGCAGGTCAAAATACTATTAATCCTGGTCGTGCCTATTCAAGTTAACCAGGCGTAGGTTTAGGCGCTTACACCAAACTATTGGCTACGGCTACGGACCTCTTCTTTGGGTAAGCTACTTATTACTTTAATAAATAATAATTACGGAGAAAAGCTAAAAGCTCTGAAAAAAACCAAGCCTACGGCAGTCGGCAGAGACCGAGACCGGCATCTTCCAGAGAGATATAGAGCCTGTTTGGGAGAGTTCCACCAGCTCTAGATCCACGAAAAACAGCTTTGCTCCACGAAATTTTACCCAAACGCTCCAGCTCCGCGAAATTTGGATCCACCAAAATCCTGGATCTGAGGGCCAGATCCATGGATTTCATAGAACTCCTCAAGGGGTGCTCCACCGTGGAGTTGAGTGGTAATTACCCATCAATACCACTGGTTACACACCCCATCCCACCAAAAGTGGCCATTCCCACCAAAACCTCAATTTCGTGGATCTGTAGCTGCTGTACAAGCCAAACACTCCATGGTGGGATCTCAGATCCACGGTGGAACTGCTCCATGGTGGAGCTGCTCCATGGTGGAGCTGCTGCTCCAGATCCACGTTTTCAGTGGTGAAGCTCTCCCAAACAGCCCCATACTAGTGCTGATCTTGACATGAAAACCAGCATCAGTTTATGTCGTTTGCTCGTTGCTTCTGTATTTTAGTCAAGGCCGTGTATTATTATGGTTCTATATGTGGTGGGAGGTATTGGGCCTGTTCTTTTCCTCCGAAGCCGGCGGCTTTTGGCTTTTGCTACAGTACCTAACTTTCAAACGAGGTATTTGCTCAAGACGGGGTCTACAGGTTAAACGATCTACACGTTAAAAGCCCAATATCTGTACTAGCCAAAATCGCAAGTGAGTATCTGTCTCTCCGTAATCTGTACCGTAAACAGCCAAAATTCAAAAATTTCAACCAAAAGTTATAAACCGCAGCCGAAAAGAACAGGCCCATTGATTGCAGCGAACCAACCAAGAACAATTTCCATGTTCAGGAGCCCTTGCTTTAAATAATCTCACAGTTTGTTACTTTATTATTATAGGGACTACACGAGGCATGCTTGTAGTCTGTAGAGGAGTAATACTAGGAATACTACACCTACTCCAGCTTTGTGTATTTCCCAACCAAAAGGATACCGCACACAAGATAATCTTCGGTCAACCTCACTTTCTCAAAGAAAATAATTAAAGGATTTTTCTTTTTAATGAAGGCAAGACAAGAAGAGGATTGAATGCTATCTTCAGAACCATGAACACAACCAGTGATATAGGACGGACGGCACCGGCACGTCATCAACTGTCTGTCGCATGTCATGTTGCCCATACCGATTGCCACGTCAATACGTCATTATTCATGAAATAGTAGAAAAGAAACACTGTCCAAATTATTTAATATTTTTCCAAAATGAAAAAAAGGGTGGTAGTATAACTTTTGGTCCCTGTTTTTTAGAACGCCGGTAATCCAGTTCTAAGTCTAGATCTAGCACATTTTGTGTTGCAGAGATTTATGATTTCTACAAGCCCAGGGAATCTGCAATATCTACGAATGGAACAGAACATAGGCTGCACCAGAGAGCACATATGAATATTGCTGTCTGACGTACTAACAAAGTTTTTGCTAACTCCCAACACACAGGCTTTATAAACAAAACTCAGCAACAGGCTACAACTTTGCAAACATAACAACTGAATACAAGCACACAGCTATAGACAAGATTAGACATCTCATTAATAGTTGGCATTCCAGCAGCAAAGCTTCAGAGCTGCCGAATGGGTATGGTTCTTTGTCATACAGGCTTCTTGTTCATCACTTGATCATGATGTACTAGGCAATACAAAGCAGATCCCTAGCAAACTTATACAAAAAAGGGGGGCAGTAGAGAAAGTTTGCATGTACTGCATCTCCAGGTCCAGGAGAGGAAGAAAGCAAGTCTCTTTAAGTCCTACGAACTTACAGGTTACATCAGACGCTAACAAGGGAGATCTCCTTATCATTCCAGGAGGACATCTTCACTCATTGCTTTGTTCATGATTTTCACTGATACATCTAGGTCTTCTTTGTGAGTATCTCCGTCAAACTTATTGTTCAACGGAGCGGATGAGGATGTGCCAGTATTACCATCATTAATTCCATCTGTGGATGTGGTCTTTCAGGCATCAGTTGAAACCAAAGCCACGGTTCCATTTGGTGGAGAATTCAACTCAAATGCTGATGTCAGGTCAGTGAAGAGCTGTATTTGGTTGTTCAACACCGCCGTTGAATTTACTTGCTGCTCTGGATGACCTTTCACATAAGCTGAATTAGTTTGCTCTGATCCAGTATGGTTGCTGGTCAAATTTACTGGAGCTGGATCAGTCTTGCTTTCTGAGACCATGCTAGCTGTGCTCATATTTGGATCAGAAGATGCATTTGTTGGAGTAGCCCCATGTTCCCCAGCAGCATTTGATCCATTCACTCCATGGCCTCGAAATGATACTCCATTTGACAAATTTGTGGTGCCTTCAAATATCCTGTCCATGCTCTTCAATTGTTCCTCTGGGAGAGGTTTTGTCACTTGGGCATCATGATCATCTGAACTTGACACTACGTCACCTCTAAAACTCTTCTCCCTAGCCTTGCGAGCTTCCTCCTCCTTGTGTTCAGCATCCTGATTTTCATGAGGCACTGCGGTCGAAGCATCATCTACGTACAAGATTTTCTCTTGGGCATGATGCGACAGCTCATCTCGCTCCGATGAAGGAGGGTCATGAGTAACAGCACTAGATACATTATCACCATGGAAGGTCTTCTCTTGATCCTCCTGAGACCGCTCCTTCCGCTCTTTGCCCTCAAACACACCCACATCATCAGCTCCTTCATCCTTATCAGCAGAGTGCTCACCAGGTTCAGGAAGAGCATCATCCTTGTCCAGGTCTGGCTCATCAATGGGATCGTTGTCATTCTCATCGTGCTTCATTTCTTGCTCCATTTCTTCATTCTCTTCATCTTCGAGCCGTTCATCCAGTGTTGATGAATCAGCCTCCATCTTCGAAGGCAGGTCCTTCCTGCCTAATCTGATCATTTCCCCTGGGCCTTGATCATCTTTATGCATGTCATTGGCCTCATTTTCATTATATGCCTTCTTCTTCTCATAAGAATGCTTAACTTGGTAGAGCAACCAAACAGAAACCAGAACCAGGAGACTTATCTGAAGAGCTTTCTTTAGCTTCAGACCTTTGGATCTGTGGTTTCTACTAGAGCTCTGCCTCAACATTGTTGTGTATAGAGGTAAAGCAACAACCTCTAAAATCCAGACTTTGATCCCAGTATCTCAACACCTTGATGGTTCCTACATTGAGAAGTCAACAACAGATAAGCATCATTCTTTATTTGTAATACATAGGAGGGTAAATAAGCCTATGAAATACTTGGATGAATGGACAATATATTCATTTGCTCTTTCTTTTCTAATTGCCTCTGGGAGAAAAGGCCAAAATTCATACTTGTAAAATGAAATCCTACCAATCATATCACAAGCAAAGAAACTGTATTAGAGACAATATCTAGTCACATAGTCACATGAAATAAACTATATGAATTTGAGATCTGAACTACCTACAACGCTTTAGCATTTCCTAATAGGTATAACTTTAATCAACGCATGTGTGCCAAGCAACTATATAAGATAAAATTTTTAATAGAAAACCAGTTACTTAAGACAACTGCAAAAGGAGCAAGAATGAAACGTGCGCGACATTACCACTCCCCACAAAAAGCACAAGTACAAACCAAGGCTGAGAAGCCTAAGAAACAAGTAAAAATCGAGCCTTTCCGCAAAGAAACGAGCAGACCACCTCCCACTCCAAACACATTAGCTAAACCAAAGGGAACACCATATTTGACACCGGAAATAGATGAAGGAAAGGGCCATCAAAGCGGGGAGCGAGGTAACCAGATTTAGCTCGAAATCGCCTAAACATGTGGGGAATCCAATCACCCAACAGCGCAAACAACAAAAACACCTATTTATGCTGCAAACACACCATTATCAAAGGAAAGATTTCAACTTTGGGGAGGAAACAATCCGAAATAAGCATATATTAATTGTTGGGATGTCTTGGCAAATCCAGGCAAGAAACATCAAACCCCATCTAAACAACCACCAACCAGCATATAACACCCAAATGTTTTGTCCCAAGAAACCCACACCCTAGGGGCACTTCAAGGAGCGCAAGAACCTGCAGCTGCAGGAGATGGCCACGGTACACCAATGAAAATCAATCTTTACAACCGAACAAGAAGGCCAGGAATAGCTCACCTTTGGATACCAGCAAGACGTTCGAAGCAGCCGTTCGTGCTTGGGCTCTGCCTCCTCTTTCCACCGCAGAAGATTTAAAAGAGAAGGGGTGGGCAGAACTGAGATTGGTCAAAAATCAAGATGCTTGTTCACCTAAATCCTCTCCCCCATTAGTGAAAGGTCGGATCTAAATACAGGCATGTACTCGGATTGTTTCTCTAAGATGGAAGGGAAGGGAGCTCGTAAACAAATGCAATAGTGGCTTGTGCATATGGTGATTGGGGAATGGTGGTAGCCTGGTAGGTGCTGGGTTGGGAGAAGGGGATTTATGATGCGATGTGGATGGAGAGGCAGCTTCAGAGTCACAAGGGGGAGAAGAGAAGTAAAGAAGGAAATGGTTTTTCGGGTAAGAGAGCCTGTCCATCTTGTGTTTGGGCTTGGGGCTTTGGCACTGTATGCTTGGAGGGTAGGGAGCTGTGAGCTTTGGAAGACTCGTCACCCCAAGCCGGCTTGCCTCAGGGTTTTGTTGCCGACTTCTTAAAAAAAGATTTTGTATATCTTGCTATAATAGAAACGGCTGTCATTTTCATGTACACCTATGTATTTTTATTCATTTTTGTTTCTATTATAGTGCAAAAAGAACTAGCGTTTGCAACAGTGTAATTTGTCAAATCTGTTTTTCAAAAAACTTTAGGCATGATAATTTTTAAAAAACAATAGAAATAACTTGCTAGTGTAGTTGTCTTAAGGCTTACAACACATAAACTACGGGTTCAAATGCCAGATAATTATATTGGAAAATCCAGGCAACTCCAACTATAGTCATGAGGTAGAAACATGGTGCCACTCCATGCTATAGTTGGCTAGGCAGGAGTAATTCTACAAGTTTGGCGTAGAATTGGACCATGAGGTCTTTGTAATGATCTCGACATGCACCTAACAGACTTGGGAATTTTTTGCCATGGTTTTCTGGGCTGTGACTAATGCTATTTAGTTATAGCTGATAATTTTTAGCTGTATTTTTTAAAATGATGGTAGATGGTGGAGATGCTAACGGAGATGATGTATGCGCTGACTGATTCGAGAAACCGTTTTGAGAAGCCGCGCCATTTGTTTTGCCTTTTAGAAAAGTCAGAGCTAAAAGCCACCAAAAGTCAAAAAAACGTGACTTTTTTCAGGTAATCCATGGGTACAGAACAGTAAACAAAAATGTGAAAAGTAGAGTGCTGTGTTACCTACACAAGACGAAATAAGCATTCCAATATGAGCAAAGTGTGTGTCTTCATGGTTCGTGTCTTAACTTTAACATCCTCACCAAAAAAAAAAAAGGTTCCCAACAACTGTGCAATTCATAGTCATACCTACAGAAGGACTGGATGCAAAAAGTTCTTCCAAATCAGCTATTACCGTGTAGACCCTGTTCGTATTGATTTTAGTTTTTACTTTGAAAATCAAAGCCAATACAAACGTCTAATTTCTATAAACCACTTTTATCAGTCACTATTTTATGTTTTCACATGTGGTAACATATTTTGTATTTTATTACGTCACAATTCCGTAAATCGTATGACAGTCCGAAATGTTATCATGTTTTTTGTTGTACCGTCGTTTGCTCTCTTTTTTTACATAATACACTCAACAAAAGCCAAAAATCATAAACCAATATAAACGCCCCAACTTCTATAAGCCACTACTATTCATCAGCCACAACAAAAGTCAATACGAACGAGCCTCATGTTTAGGCCCTATTCAAAAGTGTTATGTTTTTTGGCTTTTGACTAAAATAACACTATAGTGGCTATTAGCTTTTTTCTGTGTATTCAATTAAAGAAAAATAAATTAAAAAATAAGAAAAAAAATAAAAAATTATTATTATATCTCCACGGATAATGCAAAAGAAAAAGATGAAAAAACGCGTTAACAACCAATGCGTTCCAAACAGCTTTTAGCTTCTAAAGTCAGAACTTGTTTGAAACGAGGTCTTAGTCTGAAGGAGTCAACTTACAATGAAGTGTCACAGTGTTAGGCGTCGGGTAGGCCCGTTACTAAGGCATCGTTCAAAAGTGATATATCTTTTAGCTTTTAACTGCGGTGGTTGGCTTTTAGCTAAAATAACATTGTAGCGGCTATTAGCGTTTTCTGAGGTATTCAATCAAAGAAAATGAATAAAAAATACATTTATATCTCTATATATAATGTAAAGGAGAAAAAAAAGAAGAAAACGGAAAAGCATGCTCATTAAGAAATTAACGCGTTTGAAACTATTTTGGCTTCTGAAGACCGACTTATGGTGGTCATTTGGGCTTTTTTGGTGGCTTATGGCTGAAAAGCACTGTATCTAACTGAAAAATACTGTAGCTGACAGAGGTTTATTTAGCATAATTAAATTTAAAAATTAAAAAATATAAAAAATATGTTAGCCCATTACGTATAATACAAACAAATACGGGAAAAAAGAACCGGCAAAAAAACTCAACAAAAAGCCAAAAATTCAGAAAAAAATAAAATTTATGAATAGTGAAAAATAAGCCGAAAGCCAGAAGCTGAAGCCGAAATAAGCGGAGCCTTAAGCTGACGTGAGAGAACGGGGGGAGGGGTAGGCTGCCATGCACCAGTGCGACAGATTTGGCCATACAACATACGGACGTACAGGTTTTTTTGACGCAATTGTTTTTTAAAAAAAGCAAGAAGCTAATATCATCTCATATGTTTATGGTCTGGGCATAACCGCGTGATGTCTGATCGATTGCTGCGTTTGGGTATATAATTTCAAGATGGGCCAAATTGTATCGACTTTCTTTTCTCGATGAGCAAATTACCATGTCCTACTTGCGCAGTTGTGTCATGGCTGGCATCATCTATCCTTGTACATACACTTTACCATATGATGGAGCATTGCAAAGTGTATGGACAAAATTATATATTTACACGGTGCGATAGTACTACTAGCATGTTTGCATCGTAGTAGTGCTTTTGCAATCCTCGAAGGCAACGTTTGAAACATAAAAAAGATCTCGATTCTAGTGAGAAATTAAACGGCTTTCTGTCAAGCTCAAATGGATCTAAATGCAAAAAAAGAGAGTAAATTACACTTTGCACTGAATAACTTGTCATATGTTTCACTTCGCACCAGAATTAACCTATGCTTTCGCTTTGCACGATCAATTAAAATTTTACTTTGCACTAACGCAACCTTATTTAACTCAAATCGGTTATATATAATGACAAGTCGGTATATACAATTTTGATTGTTTTGTTTCTAAAATTTTATTTGGTTCACTCTGATGTAAAGTAAAAATATAAATTAACTTTAGTATAAAGTAAAACTAACGATAAATTATCGGCTGTAAAATGTAATTAACTCTAAAAAAACTGGGAGTGCCACCGTGTGCAAGCAAGTCGAAGTAGTCAGGTCAACTTGGCCAAGATATCTAGTCGAAAGTATCGCCCCTAAAACTTATACTTTTTCAGTGATATACTGATTGTCTGATGCATCACGCGCGGTACGATTCATCCATGGATAGGGAGGCGCAGCGATGCGTAGTATGTAGTGGACTAGTGCGTTGATTCCAACCAAGATATGGCTCAGTTGTTAATTCAGTGCGTGTCAGCCAACTTTTTTCACGAGGCGACGAGTACTATATATATATATATATATATATATATATATATATATATATATATATATATATATATATATATATATATATATATATATATATATATATATATATATATATATATATATATATATATATAGGACGAGTGTTTCATGCACCATGGTGCCTAGGCACCAATATCAATACCCGTTGATTTGCTTCGAGATTCGCAACGTTTGATGTGGGTATCTTCATATACCCATAAAAAAGTATATTTGAGATGTCAAACTCCGAAAAAATTTAAATTTAACTTCAGTTTAATTAGTTTGAACTATTTTTATGGTATATACTCACTGTAGTTGCATTGAACTCAAAAGTAGTTCAAACTAGTTTGAACTGAGTTCAAAACTAACTTACCATAAATATATCAAGCGTATAAAACATTTTCATACCCAAACTCAAAAAAATTATCAATCATACACGTGTATCGGATGTTGGTGCCTAGGCACCATGGTGCATTATGTATGTATATATATATATATATATATATATATATATATATATATATATATATATATATATATATATATATATATATATATATATATATATATATATATATATATAGACACACACATAACGCTATATCTACAGTTACATATAACTATATAGATACATTCAGTGCATACACGTCGATAGAGATATATATATATATATATATATATATATATATATATATATATATATATATATATATATATATATATATATATAGACACACACATAACGCTATATCTACAGTTACATATAACTATATAGATACATTCAGTGCAAGTGCATACACGTCGATAGAGACATGAGATTTTCGAAAGCACGGATAGACGTTTCAACCACTAAATATATCTACATACGTTGCGTATATTTACATAAATAATACCGAAGGAACGTTCAGCCAACCAATCAAACGCTCGGACGCACATGTCAGCCAACTTGGCATCACAGTAGTATCATCATCCGGTTAGAAACTTTTCTCTCTCTCTCTCTCGATTTCACACAAGTTCTACGTTCATGAACAGTATAATTCATATATTTCTTTCAAAATCTCAAACAAGCCTTGATGCCCTGTTAAGTGCTGTGATTTTTAGCTAATTGTAAAAGATAAAGAGAGTAAAGAACACTTACATTAAAAAGCTGCTATATTTAAAATGGCTTCTGCAGTTAGAAACTACATTGAAAAGTCAATCTGTTTAAAAACTAGCTTCTAAAAATCAAAAGCTGAAAGTTATTCGTAACATGGCCTAATAACATTGTATCTCCGAATTGGTTTAGCTTTGTTTGAAAGTATTTTGTTTTGGGCATATCAACATAACCAAAATTTTCTAGGACCTTTCCCTCTAGTTTAGTCAAAAGTTTTGCTTTAGCTACCATGGTACAGGAATCTTATCCGATGCACGCAGAAAACGCGTCACAGCCTGATCCTAGCCGGATCGCTTGGTGATGCCACGAACAGATTTGAGAGTGACGTGGCCTGATCCTAGCCGGAAAGGAGAAGGTAGGATTCGAGATAAAGATTAGACACGACGGTCAACTCGAACAACAGTAGTGTACTCCATCTTTTTAACTTATAGTTTATGATTTTTTAATAAATAAATAATTTTTTTTATTACTGTTTTACAATAATTTATTATAATAATACTTTAAAATAGTTTATTAATATTTAATTTATTTATATAAGTGTTTATACTAAAAATCAAAAACTATAAAATACAGCGAAAGCCGACACTAAGGCTCTAGTCCGCACGTATGTTGGCACAAAAAGAAATGGGCAAAAGAAAGAAAAGGACCAAAGCAATCACGGTTCAAAACATAAACTGGGCGACGCCGCGAGCTGTGGATGAGCGAACTAAGAGGTAGTTGTCATAGGTGTCGAGAGCGTGTCCAAGCCCGCCCATCGCCAGCAAGAGAACTCTTGCCTGAGGGTGTCCAAGAGCGCTTCAATACCCTTTTTTGTTTTGTCGAAGATCAGACTGTTCCACTCGTGCCAAATGGTCCAAAGGAAGAGGATGACGGCGGAATCAATTTTTTTCTAAGAACCTTGGGCACCTGATTACGTATTGAGCACCACCAATCTAGCAGTGTGGTGTGAGTTGCTGCCACTGACCGCAGAATGCCAAATGGACGAATGAATCGTGACCATGCCTGCTAAACCCAAAGGCAATGGACGAAGAGATGGTCAATTGTTTCGGGGTTCTATTCGCAAAGGAGGCAGAGTGTGTGCAACACTATACCACGCCGTGCTAGACGGTCGGTTGTCCAACAATCATCAAGGATAGCCAGCCATGAAAAGAATTTTCATTTCAGTGGCGCTTTGCATTTGCAAATCAACTCGTGGCTACGAAGCGGATCCCACTGAGGAAGAACATGTTATATGCTGATTTGGTGGAGTAACCTTCCGACGAATTCAATTTTCATATGACCTAGTCTTCGACATGAGGTTATAGAGAGACGGAGCTGATCTTGTGCCAAACGTGTAAGAATTTGATGATTGTTTGGACCGACAAAGCTCCCTGAAAGCCATGGGCCTAAGAATTGAGCGATAGGCCTTGTGCAATCGTGGTGTTTTTCTTGACTTTCGGATGAACCAGTTTGCATAAGGTCAGGGCTATGTCCTCGGCTGATTGCCCCTGGATCCAACTGCCTAGCCAAAATATCATACAATTGCCATTGCCCAGGCGGATCTCTGTCCACCTTGAACATCGCATTGATGACCGGTTTGTGCGTAGCTTGAAGATTTGCCCATGCTCCTGCATGGTCTGTTTTTGCCACCATAGCCAACGCAGCCGTAATGTATTGTCTTGAATCTAGAATTCCTAGACCACCAAGGGCCAATGGCCTGCATACTACTTTCCATGCCACTAGACAGTGGCCCCATGATGGCTTCTAATCTCTTCTAAAGGAAAGTACGAAATCTTTTGTCGATTGCTTGATGGCCCACGAAGGTAAATCGAGCAAGAGGAGGTGGTAGATGGATGCCATGAAGAGGACTTGTTTGACCACGATGAGCTAACCACCCGAAGATAAGAGACTACCTTTTCAAGGCAAGAGTTTCCGGATGAAGCAGTTTATTAATGGTTGAATTTGAGACTTTGTGAGTTCAGATAAGAGTCAGCGACACGCTAAGGTAGTTGACAGGGAATGAGGCAAATTGGTAAGGAAGTTCAACCACATGTTAGTAACCGATCTTAGGCAATTAAGTCCGTGGCCCTCTTCACCTACATGTTAGTAACCGATCTTAGGCAATTAATTTAGCTAACCAACTTAACTTGAATGTCAGTTTAATTAATCACCATAGTAGTTCTCGCATCCAACTCTAGTTATGTCCCACTGAACGTTACTATGACCGATGAATTTTGGCGAAGTCCCATTGCTTACAGTACTAACCGAGTTTACCAAACTGCCATGAACGTGAGGACGTCCACTGAATTTTGGGTAAGTACGCTCACTCAATTCCATAACGAAAACTTAGTCCCATGCACTGGTGGGTTTTTACTCATAGAACAAGATCAGTAAATTGAATAAAAACGAAAGGCCAACAAGATCAGCAAATTAATATCCATAAGCGGCAATTTTTGCCTGACCATTTGACATGTACATTTTATTTGTGTAAAAGTTGCAATAGATGATACGGATATAAGATTACACAATACAAAATTACATTGGAAGCGTCTTTACATCTGATGAGTGTAATACTTAGCATTGAAGCTTCCTCTTGGCAGGCGATTTGTATACATCGATTTTCTCATGACAAGTGAATAGTATCAGGTTTCATGGATGGCCAAAAACTGAAAGTGAACAACATTAAGGTGAATATCAGGTTGCATCAAACCAAAACTGAAGCATCATTGCCCTCAAAACAACATATTTTAAGCATCATAAAAATAAATTTACAGAAGTAGTATCTGCTCTACGATGTGAAGAAGTGTAACACTGCTACAACAAAAGAAGCATTGAAAATGTGCTGCATCAATAAGACTGAACAGCAAGACTTGAACTTGAGCACCACGATCAGAATTACAGGTAGAGGAAACTGGGCATAACAGATATGACCCTCTGCAATGACGAACAAATAGTACCCCACACGAACAACTACTCAGAAGCTTCAACTCAAAAAAGCATCGGGTAAAATTCATGGATGTAAGTGTAACACTAACACCAATTAAAAATGATAGAACAGATCTAGGTGATTATACTTGGAAAATCATGGAACTAGTGGTACCAGCACAGATCCAACAAGTTCGAGGAGGTGGGGAGGAAATGGGCATCAAAATATAGCTAGTCACATAGCATCGTCAAATTAAAATGCCATATGAGAGGTAGATCTACATGATTCATGGCCAGCACATAGCAAAAAACCCGGATCTGACCTATATCTGCATGCGATGCCGGGCCGGAAGATCCTTGGTCCTTTCCCCGGGCTCGTTTAGCCAACGTCCGGTCCGGCCGGCCGGCCGGCGAATCTGTTGCCATGCATGCGGGTGTAAGTACGTTTTGTTGTGTGCCCCCATTCCGGCGAATCTGTTGGCACTGCCGGTATTTAAGGTGCATTGTATTGGATTGAAGTTGTTCATAGTTGCATTGGAGATACGGTTCTTCTGTTGTTGTCTGTCGATGCAAATGTAGAGGTCGGTAAGGATGATGGGGTTATTTAGGACTAAATATTCAATCTGTCAAATTTGCTAAGAATCGGGCGTCCCTTTTTTTTTAACAAAACGAGTGCGTGTAATTCAGACAAGCAACCAAAATTGACAATCGCTGCTCGTTGGCCTCGGACCAAACAGGCTCTATACTATGGCCCCGTTTGGCACGACTCCACTTCACAAGTGGAGATGTTTTTTTTTGACTTCACAAGTGGAGCCGGGTGAAGCTACTTTTTTCAGCTCCTTGGGTGGAGCTACTTTTGTCTCAGCAGGTTTTAAGGAACTCATTGGGTGGAGCTATTTTGTTTTACCCCGTTTGGCACAAAATAGCTCCAAACAGCTCCAAGGAGCTGGTGGTGGAGCTGTGTCAAACGAGGCCTATGTTGGAACAATGCATTATGCATATCTCCCCAGTCGTGTGTTGCCTTGCAATGGTAGTGCGCCCAGTATGGAGCTATTAGCATACTATTACCCAATTGCGCGCGCCCTTTTACCGTTGATTAAAGGTGCAGTCTCTTCGATTCTCTTGTGAATTTGCAGATCTTTCATGGGTACATGATCAGGATTTCCATCTGGCAGAGGCAGGGCATGGAATTTTCTGCCCTTCTGACTTCGGCGGGCATAAACATCAGTTTCTGCGCGCTCTTCCTGTCCCAGACTCCCAGTGTCCCTCTACTCAGTCCTCAAGAAGTAGACTCACAACTTCAGTGTCTACTTTGGAAGGCGACTTGCCGAAGAGAAGTTCCGGCAGCAGTTCGATTACTTCTCATTTGAGAGGCTATTGCCCACTGCTGGCTGGATAGTAAAAGCATACTGGTGCACCGAAGAAGAGATTCGGCGAGTTGCTGGCTAGCTTGGACTCCGTTTTGTTCCTCTGGCTCTTTATTTTCAGGTTTTTCTCCTTGAAATTGGTTTAGTATCATAGACTTATTTTATGCTATTTGATCAATAAATTATGTTCACGTTTTCCGACTTCTCTACACCACGCTGTATGCTGAATGCACTATGTGGACATTTCTTTATAGTTGCTTAGTTCTTTCTTAGGGCCTGTTTGGGAGAGCTCCATCAACTCTAGATCCACGAAAAACAGCTCCACTGTTGAAAATATAAGCACATGTAGGTTCAATTTATTCCATAAATTAATCATGACATCATGCACGCACAATAACAGAACCATCACAGGCATAAAAGATCTAGACATGTAAACCAGGAAACTGTACATGAACAGATCTAATACGGAGAACATTACTGTTACGTACCGATGGTTCTGTTCTGATCGGTTTGCCGATGTAGACGCCGCAGGCACGGTGAGGATGACATAAAGTCAATGACGATTCGCCGAAGCCGAACGACGAGGAAGACGAGCCAGAGCTACAGCGAGCAGTCGCGCAGAGCGCTTCCCAAAAACCTTATTCGCCCTCTCCCGGTGCAGGACTTCGAAGGCGACGGTTCCGGAGACCTGCTCTCCCGAACGACAGTGCACGCCGGCGGACGGGACGGAGTAGACTACGTGGGACGGCGCAGCACAATGGATGGAGGAGGCAAAACCCTAGATTGATTTTCGCATATTCTGTATGAAGGCGGCGGCTCCGTATTTATAGAAGACCAGGACGCGTGATCAAGACGCCTGCACGTTCTCCATAACTCGTAACCGAACCGGATTAGCAACCGTAACTGATCCGGATTCACCGCCACTCAAAACAGCAAAATAAAACTGCAAAAGGAAGCCGCGTCTGCGCAAGCACCTGGAGCGGATTTTGGCGGACCATTCACGCAGGTGCCGTGCGCCCGCGCCGCCCGCTTTGCCCAGCCCAGCCCAGCCCGGCGAGGCGAGGCGAGCGAGCGCGCGCGTGTTATCCTCTAGTTCTCTCCCACACATGCCTCAAGTGGCTAGGAGTGCACCATCCCTTTTAAGGTGGTCTTCCTCTCCTAGAACTAGCAATATGGTACTAAAGGTCACATGCATGCCTCCTTTGCATGAGTGGGCCTTTGAGATTTAATAGGAATTATTCTTATTATATGGGCTTGGCCCACATATAATCCAACAATCCCCCACCAGATCTCAAAGTCCCACAGAGATTTGCCTGAATTCCAATGTACTGTTTATATATCAGTATTTCGATGGAGACCGATTAAGGTTGAACATCCACCTAGAACTCCAAGCTACACTTACTCACAACTTGAACAATGGACTATGCCTTGAATTGCAAGTTTGGTGCAAGCAAGCTTCACTTAAAGACTTAACTGATACTAGGCCGCCAGTAGGCTACCCCTCGGTTGGAGCGTATAAGTCATACTCCTTGGTCTCTTCATGAGCTTAGTAGGAGATTACCCAAGATCTCCATAGACTGCGACTAACAGTCGGGCTCATATAGGTGTGTTCTTTCAAGAACGCTCTGCAGGATAGCGTCTTCGCTTCTAAAAGCCAATGGAACACATTAAGACCTTAGTCAATCTGCCTTGCAGTTTCTGAGAGTATTGCATCTTCACATAGAGAGGGTTGAAATTACTCTCCTCCAGTTAACTAATGGCTTGTTTTTCCCAGATCCTAATTCACGGGATCTCCGATCACATAGGTTGGGTTACTACCATAGATAACTCACATGGGTCTCATACCCATCTCCTTCGATGCACTATCTATCACATTCCGTGATAGTCCCTTTGTAAAGGGATCTGCCAGGTTTTTATCTGTTTGGATGTAACCCAAGGTTATAACTCCGGAGTTTCTCAATTTCCTGACAGACTTCAATCGTCTCTTAACATGCCTAGACGATTTCATATTATCCTTAGAACTGTTCACTTTAGCGATAACGGTTTGATTATCACAGTTCATAAGGATAGCTGGCACTGGCTTTTCCACCGTAGGTAGATCCATCAATAGATCTCGTAGCCATTCTGCCTCAACAATAGCAGTGTCTAGTGCCGCAAGCTCTGCTTCCATGGTTGACCTCGTCAAAATGGTCTGTTTGCAAGACCTCCATGAAACAGCACCACCACCAATAGTGAAAACATATCCACTAGTGGCTTTGATCTCATCAGCATCAGAGATCCAGTTGGAATCACTGTAACCCTCCAGCACCGACGGGTACCCAGTATAGTGAAGTCCAAAGTTCGAGGTACCTTTCAGATAGCGCAACACTCGCTCAAGCGCCTTCCAGTGATCATCTCCTGGGTTAGATGTAAACCGACTCAATTTGCTCACAGCAAAGGAGATGTCTGGCCTTGTTGCACTAGCTAGGTACATTAGTGAGCCAATTATCTGGGAGTATTCCAGCTGATTCCTAGCAATTTTCTTATTCTTACGAAGTAACACGCTAGGATCATAAGGTGTTGGAGAAGGCTTGCTGTCAGAAAAGCCAAAACGGCTCAAGACCTTTTCCACATAATGAGATTGCAAAAGTGTAATCCCATCCTCACCTCTAACCAATTTAATGTTTAGAATAACATCAGCCACTCCCAGATCTTTCATATCAAAGTTTTGAGACAAGTATGATTTGACCTCATTTATCACACTAATGTTTGTCCCAAAAATCAAGATGTCATCCACATACAAACATAGAATAACTCCCTCACCCCCACCATAACGATAGTATACACATTTATCTGCCTCATTGACAGCAAAGCCTGCAGATGTCAGTGTTCTATCGAACTTCTCATGCCACTGCTTAGGGGCTTGTTTCAGACCATACAAAGATTTCAACAGTTTTAACACCTTGCCTTTTTGACCTTCTACTACAAATCCATCAGGCTGTTCCATGTAAATTTCCTCATCCAGCTCTCCGTTAAGAAAAGCTGTCTTAACGTCCATTTGATGAATGAGAAGACCATGTGAGGCAGCCAAAGCAAGTAGTACTCGAATTGTGGTCAGTCTAGCAACAGGTGAGTAAGTGTCAAAGAAATCTTCGCCTTCTTTCTGAGTATAGCCCTTGGCAACAAGCCGAGTCTTATATTTTTCAATAGTACCATCAGGCCTAAGCTTCTTTTTGAACACCCACTTGCACCCTACAGGTTTGCACCCATAAGGTTTATCTGTCAGCTCCCAGGTTCCATTAGCGATAATGGAATCCATTTCACTACGGACAGTCTCCTTCCAGTAGTCTGCATCAGGGGATGCATACGCTTCTGAAATAGATTTGGGAGTGTCGTCCACAAGGTACACAGTGAAATCATCACCAAAGGATTTGAATATCCTTTGTCTCTTGCTCCTTCTAGGAGCTCCACTGTCATCCTCCTCATTGACAAGTTCATGTGTATGTTCAAAAGGTTCAGGTGATGTGATTGAACTGGGAATTATTTCAGAAGGTTGACTAGTAGTGTTATGTGTATTCTTCATAGGAAAAATATTCTCAAAGAATGTTGCATCTCGAGACTCCATAATTGTACCAACATGCATGTCAGGTACCTCAGTTTTAACTATCAAAAATCTATAGGCAATGCTATGATTAGCATATCCCAGAAAAACGCAGTCCACAGTTTTAGGTCCAAGCTTGCGTTTCTTAGTTATTGGCACATTAACTTTCGCCAAGCACCCCCATGTACGCAAGTAAGAAAGTGATAGTTTTCTCCCAATCCATACCTCGTATGGTGTTTTGTCCTTATTTCTGTTAGGAACTCTATTTAATACGTGATTAGACGTTAGCAAAGCCTCCCCCCACCATGCCTTAGGTAATCCCGCAGTATCTAACATGGCATTCACCAAGTCAGTCAACGTGCGGTTTTTCCTTTCGGCAATCCCATTTGACTCGGGGGAATAAGGAGGCGTCCTCTCATGTATAATGCCATGTTCCTCACAAAATAAGTCAAATTCGTTTGAGAAATACTCTCCACCACGATCTGACCTAAGTCTTTTTATCTTTCTATTTAACTGGTTTTCAACTTCTGCCTTATAGATTTTAAAATAGTCTAAAGCCTCATCTTTCGTTTTCAATAAATACACATAACAGAACCTAGTTGCATCATCAATCAATGTCATGAAATATCGTTTTCCACCCTTCGTCAACACGCCATTCATCTCAGAAAGATCTGAATGCAGGAGTTCTAGTGGTGCCAAGTTTCTCTCCTCGGCAGCCTTGTGAGGCTTACGAGGTTGCTTTGATTGCACACAGCTATGGCATTTAGAACCTTTGGTGATGGGAACGTTTGGAATTAAATTCATACTGGAAAGCCGAGACATCAAACCAAAATTAATATGACATAGACGTGAGTGCCAAACATTAGCCTCATCATCCACACTGCCACAAATATGGTTTACAGTCTTATTGCAGAAATCTGATAGGGAAAAGCGGAACAAGCCTCCGCACTCATAACCTTTACCAATAAAATGTCCATGTTTAGACACGACTACTTTATTAGACTCAAATACCAACTTAAGCCCATCTCTACATAAACGGGAGTCACTAACGAGATTCTTGTCTATAGAAGGGACATGCTGCACGTTCTTCAGCTGCACGATCTTTCCCGAAGTAAACTTCAGATCTACCGTGCCAACACCATGAACAGTAGCATGTGACCCATTCCCCATTAGGACGGAGGAATCTCGGGCGACCTGATAAGAAGAAAACAACGAAATATCAGCACACACATGTACATTAGCTCCTATATCAATCCACCAATTGGTAGATTGACTAACTGAAAGAACAGTAGGTAAATTACCATACCCAGTCCCATCTCCAGTCTTGCCAATGGTCACGTTGACAGACTTAGAAGTCTGTCCTGCAGGTGTCTTCTTTCCTTTGCGTTGTGGACACTTCTTGGCCATGTGACCAGGCTCACCGCACACAAAGCAAGTTCTATCATTCTGATTGTTGTTGTTCTTCTTCTTCTTGAAGTTGGTTGTCTGTTGGGCTTTAACAAATTTCCCTTTGTTCTTGCTTGAGGGTTTCTGTACCACATTGGCACTAGACTGCCCTCCATCACCCTTAGACACAGCGTCCTTTTCCCGAGCTTTCTCCTCAATTTCAAGAGACCCAATCAGATTCTCAACAGAGTATTCTTGTCTCTTGTGTTTGAGTGTTGTTCCGAAATTCCTCCATGAAGAAGGTAATTTCTCAATAATACATCCAGCCACAAACTTGTCGGGTAAGGCACACTTCAGGAGTTCGAGTTCCTTGGCAATGGCCTGTATCTCATGAGCCTGATCTACTACAGAACGGTTATCAACCATCTTGTAGTCATGAAATTGCTCCATGACATACATGTCATTGCTGGCATCAGTAGCACCGTATTTGTAATTCAGTGCATCCCATAACTCATTCGCGTCTGTCATGTGCATATACACCTCGCACAGACGGTCAGCAAGAACACTAAGAATGCATCCAACAAAGAGAGTAGTGGCAGTCTCGAATTCTTTCTGCTTTTCAGCATCAAGAACACCTTCAGGCTTGCCATTACTAACCCAGAATACATTCATAGCAGTAAGCCACAGAGTGACCCTGATCTGCCATCTCTTAAAGTGCACACCGGAGAACTTATCCGGCCTCAGTGCATCGGCAAATCCAGCCATAGTAAAACCACAGTGCCTACAATAAGGTTTTTGGATTGTTGAAAATATAAGCACATGTAGGTTCAATTTATTCCATAAATTAATCATGACATCATGCACGCACAATAACAGAACCATCACAGGCATAAAAGATCTAGACATGTAAACCAGGAAACTGTACATGAACAGATCTAATACGGAGAACATTACTGTTACGTACCGATGGTTCTGTTCTGATCGGTTTGCCGATGTAGACGCCGCAGGCACGGTGAGGATGACATAAAGTCAATGACGATTCGCCGAAGCCGAACGACGAGGAAGACGAGCCAGAGCTACAGCGAGCAGTCGCGCAGAGCGCTTCCCAAAAACCTTATTCGCCCTCTCCCGGTGCAGGACTTCGAAGGCGACGGTTCCGGAGACCTGCTCTCCCGAACGACAGTGCACGCCGGCGGACGGGACGGAGTAGACTACGTGGGACGGCGCAGCACAATGGATGGAGGAGGCAAAACCCTAGATTGATTTTCGCATATTCTGTATGAAGGCGGCGGCTCCGTATTTATAGAAGACCAGGACGCGTGATCAAGACGCCTGCACGTTCTCCATAACTCGTAACCGAACCGGATTAGCAACCGTAACTGATCCGGATTCACCGCCACTCAAAACAGCAAAATAAAACTGCAAAAGGAAGCCGCGTCTGCGCAAGCACCTGGAGCGGATTTTGGCGGACCATTCACGCAGGTGCCGTGCGCCCGCGCCGCCTGCCCTGCCCTGCCCAGCCCAGCCCAGCCCAGCCCGGCGAGGCGAGGCGAGGCGAGCGAGCGCGCGCGTGTTATCCTCTAGTTCTCTCCCACACATGCCTCAAGTGGCTAGGAGTGCACCATCCCTTTTAAGGTGGTCTTCCTCTCCTAGAACTAGCAATATGGTACTAAAGGTCACATGCATGCCTCCTTTGCATGAGTGGGCCTTTGAGATTTAATAGGAATTATTCTTATTATATGGGCTTGGCCCACATATAATCCAACATCCACTCCACGAAATTTTACCCAAACGCTGCAGCTCCGCGAAATCTGGATCCACCAAAATCCTGGATCTGAGGGTCAGATCCATGGATTTCATGGAGCTCCTCAAGGGGTGCTCCACCGTGGAGTTGGGTGGTAATTACCCACCAATACCACTGGTTACACACCCCATCCCACAAAAAGTGACCATTCCCACCAAAACCTCAATTTCGTAAATCTGGAGCTGCTGTACAAGCCAAACACTCCATGGTGGGATCCCAGATCCACGGTGGAGCTGTTCCAGATCCACGTTTTCAGTGGTGGAGCTTTCCCAAACAGACCCTTAGTCATGTCTTATGACTTGTAATTTCTCTTGGAAAAAATAAATAGGGTCATTTTTTGCTACCATTTTAAAACGGCTTATCAAAACAGCCATTTCGCAGTGGTTTACCGAGACAATCTTTCCAAAGTTGCTTATCAGTTTATCGGCATTCGGTTCGTTCACACACATTAGGACTAAAAATCATAAGCCACAACTATAAATCATAAGTCACGGTCGAAAAGAACCATAGACTTCTAGTATATATGCCCATCAGCATACATTCTTTTGTTGTTGCTATTGACAACTTATATGATCAGTATGTTGTTTGTTCTGCAACATACGCATCTTCCCGACAACTTCTCTTCTTTGTATATTTGGAGTGCTTCCTGTTAATTAGCATGGGCAAGAAATAACCCACACGCATATTCCAGCGGAGTCGCTGAATCTATCGATCGCCTTATGCGTGTAGAGTTTATCCTCACCAAGGCCAAGCAGCTGCTAATTAAGCTGGAGACGGCTTCTTCAATATTGGCAGACGCAGGGAGCTAACTGTGCAGATTAGAAATGGCTCGCGTTTTCCCTTGTCTCGCGTTACCACACATGTTGTAACCTGACGTTTTGTAGCATATGTAATGAGCTCGTCGATCAAATATTTACACTCGGCATATCTGCTGTGCTCACTGAGTACTTTGGCCGGGGTTTTACGTGAGAGTACACTTCGTAGGTCGTGACCACAAGCTTCCCTCGTAACCGTGACGTCGTAAGAGCAGGTATAATAAGGCTTAGTCAGCAGGCTATAGCAAATATAATATCAACAAAATCTTACGTGACAGAGAGAGAAAGGAAGAGAGAGAAGGAAGCTGGCTACTAAATTACAGCTAGCTATAGCACGTAAAAATATGCATTTCACTCTCTTACACATGGGGCCAAATAGTTATTGTAATAGCTACCTTATTGTATGAACTATTTTTTTGAAGGCTATAGATAAAATGGACAAGTGTTATAGCCATTAGTTGGCTATACTATTGTACTTGCTCTAACTAAATTCATTGACCAGAGGGCGCGGCAAGTTTGCGGTTGCACACGAGTAGAGCAAAATCCAGTCCCGGTGCCGTCCGCGGCCTGCGGGCCAAGCCGAGCAGACGCGGGCGCAGCCAACCAGCCGTTGCACGGCCGGCGTTTTAGCCAGGATTTGCCCGCGCAGCGGGCTGGCAAGCCACCGCGGCACTACGTGGGCACCGCACGGCACGGTCGTGGGTCGGAGCAATCGATCGCACGACAGCGCGCGTGAAGCGCTCCGCGTCCGTCCACCGCGCCGCTCTGCACCGGCACCACACGGTGTTACACTAGGGGGTGAAGATGGATAGAATATGAATGAATAATGATTTTGTTATATTTGTTTTTGTTTTTTTTTCAGATACAGATATGAATTCAGAAATACCATATACAAATACATATATAAATAATATCGAATACAAATACGAAGCGAATACAAATCAAAACGAATATGGTCGTGAATATTTCTCGGAGTATGAAAGCCCTTTAAATTGTATGCACAAAATGAACAAAAAACATAACTAATTTATTTGATCTAAACATTCATAAAGAACATTTATGAAATCTTCATATAAGCTAAGGTTCCTTCTTTAATTCTATGTATTAATGTATATATTAATATATGATGGACTACTAAAGAATCTTATAAATGGGTTGGGCTGAAATAGAGGACGTAGGCTGCGGATATCCGGATAAACTAGATATGTATTCGTATTTGACAGATAGTAAGCTATCGAATGTGTATTCGTATCCGACAGAGAAAATCTATATTTATTTCTAATTCGATACTATCCGAAAAAATATCCGAATTGACATAATCTATAATAAAAAATTATCCAGATCAATCGAAACTATCCCAATCGTTTTCACTCCTGATTACACGACCACGCACACGAGTGCAATGCTGTGCGGTGTGGGCGTAAAGCATCACGGCGCCAAAGCCCACGACTGTGGATCTAATGCGGAGATGCCCGATCTTCACGACGTATGATCGATAATGATAATTTGGATCCGTGCACACATGATGAACCAATGATGCCAACCACTGTTAGAACAACAACCTGGGATAAAAAATTTT
Organism: Dendrocalamus latiflorus; assembly: GCA_017311315.1. Taxonomy (NCBI): domain Eukaryota; kingdom Viridiplantae; phylum Streptophyta; class Magnoliopsida; order Poales; family Poaceae; genus Dendrocalamus; species Dendrocalamus latiflorus. The sequence continues at coordinate 6,290,815 of CM029631.1, forward strand.
TGTCCAACCACACGCTTGTGATCCCGTCTACCCGACCACAAAGCAGACACGTCACAGCTCCTGACAATCACAAAAACAACGATGTAGAGAAACGCACAATTTCCCTCTATGTTGCAATCAAATGGCAAACTTTAGGAAGAACAAACGTATAGCTCTCTCTTGAAAATAATAGATTCAATCGGGTCCGCCAAAAAGTTAAGTATTACAAGGCTTATATAACCCTTGGGAGGCCGCAAGGTCTCCTACTCAACTACTGAGTATTTTAAACTCGAACTCTCAAAAAAAGAAAATAAAAAATAAAAATCTATAATGCTTTTGAAGATAAATTTTCCTCCATTATGTAGCCTTTGAAATAAGCTTCCCAATGAATCCAAAATCATCTCAATCGGACCTCGTATGTGAAAGTTATTGCTTATATACGCCAGGTATACGATCAAAGATATGATCGTACTGTTTCGAACATCTCCAAATCAATCGAACAACTGCAAGTGTCTCTGGCCAATCCAATGGCAGGATCGTTCGGCCTGGTCCGAACGTTACCATCAATATCGACCGTCCAAAATTTATCGTACAACGCAGAAGGGTGACGTTTGGAGCAGTCCGAACGTCACCGTCGCTATCGACTATTCAAAACCGATCGAACGTCACAGAATAAACGAATGTTCAGAGCGATCCGAACGTCCCCAAAGCAATCAAGAGGTCCATTGAAGATCGGACAGTACGACTCATTTGAAGTGGGCCGAACATTTTCAAGGCGATCGGACGGTCCGTGGAAGATCGGATAGTGCGATCTTTCAGAGCGGTCCAAACGTTTCCGAAGCATCTGAACATTCAACGCTGATCGAACGGCTCAAATAGTCGAGACTATTTGGACTGATCCAAACGTTTTGAAGGTCATACGAGCGTCCGATGTGGATCGAACGGTCCTGAACACATCTGTGGTCGATTAGACCAGTCCGAAGGTAGTTTTTGATACCAGTTGAAATCGTTTAAACATCCAGAGCATCTTTGTGAATTCGATTGTTCTCGTGGTCGATCCGACGTAACAATTAGGACTTGAACATGTCTTCCCTTGTTTAACTCCAAGTATTTCTTATCCATCAGCTTCTCCATAGCTCCAATTCTAAAATCTTCACATCATTCAAACTTGAGAACGCACATCACATTAGAATGAGGTAGTATCCAGTTCTCATGTAAATTATAATAAAATTCAATTAGAAGCAAATTGTAATTGGTCCAATTGATATCTTCAGGATATCCTCATCAGGACATCCAAGGAACAGAACCCGGGGACGAAATATGTGCAGCAGCAACCGCAAACAACTTCCCATGACTTGAAACTACAAAGAAAAGCTACCGTGGTGGTCAGTTGGCCGTTGCCTCCCGATGCGACAAGAACGAACGATAGCACCCTGACAATTTCATGGAAACACGCGTGGACATTTGTTGCCGATACCAACTTAATTTTATTACTTAGCCGAACTTTTTTATGGCATTAGGCGAACAAAATTATTTGTGAGCAAGAGAACTTAGCAATTTGAATTAATAATTTACAGCTTGACACAGTCCTGGCTGCTTTATCGCAACTACTGACGCCCAACTCTACTACAGATGATCCATCTCCCTGACATGCACATTTGTACACACAGCGAATATCAACTTTTTACCCCTCGGCTGAGCTATAGCTTGGTCGTCGCTTGTACTCGTTCTGAACTAGACTCAGCAAAAAGTCGGTGAAAACATGCTCATATCCAGGCATTTTACCATACCCTGCAATCACAAAGATAATGAGCTTGGACATCTTTGAATTAAAAGAATCGATTTATTTAAGGAAGGTCACTTTTATATAGACATAAATATAAGTGATCGGCCATCAAGTTGTTTGACAATTGTTGAGAACTACCACATGCAGAAAAAGGAAAGAATGTGTGATGTGTCATGGGCTTATGGCAAACTGGACATAAACAAATGAAACTATACATGATACAGAAACAATGGTGCAAGCAGGCATAAATTTGGTGTGCAAGGTTCTGGCCAGTCTTTGGAATCCAAATGGTTCTACAACTTGTACACTCAATACATACGTCATAAGCATTATACACTGAATTCTGTATCCCTAAAATAATCATGAAAAACTACCATGTACTACAGTACCTAGTTGGATTATGCTGATACAGGGGATGGATGATATGGGAGGTAACCATCACTTTTTGCAGTGTACGCTAGACTGGTCATTTCTCGACAGAGCCACAGCAAGTTACCAAAAATAAGATTTTGACAATTCAGGTAGTTTTCCAAGAACTATCAGGTAGTTTTCCAAGAACTACTATTTAAAATCCATAAGCAGAAGTTGGCTTAAATTAACGAAAAGATAAATTATACATACTCAAAACAAGTTTTTTTAGAAGGATACTCAAAACAATAAATATCACATACCAGGAAAATAGTTCATGTCTATGACATAAAACCGATCTCTAGTCCCATGCTCTCTGATCATATCAATGTTGAACAATCTAAGACCCTGTAAATAAGGTAAAATGGTGACACTAATCACTATGACATTAATTCATGAAGAACAAACTAGTGCAAGAACTGCTGGTACCAGTCTTCTGCGTAGCTCTCTTGCCAATATCTCGAGCAGTGGTCTTGGAGGAAGTTCTGACAGAGTATGCAAGAGCATCAGTTGACAATACTGTTCTCCAAAACCAATAATGGATAACATCAATTAGTGCAAGGCTAGAGAAACTAAGACATGGAAGTTTACCAGCAACATGAGGGTCAAGATCTGCATCATCTGCATTAGCTGCAGCACAAGAGACCCTTGGAAACCGAAATACTCCAGCATTATTTGATAGATCACCTTCATCAACATTAGGCAGTGAAAATCTCCGTACAACCCTTATTGCATCCCCAACAATGTAGACCTTAAACAAGACACCACCTATAAATGCCAAAACCAAAACAAAAGGTTAATCTGGAATTGGGATACATTCAAATGAAATATACCAGGCAAAACTCGAACAAAGTACCATGGTTAACAAATTCCTGAAGAACCAAGGGGGGCTCAAGCTTCGTCAAGGATGTTGGGTCATAAGCAAGAGATAACTCATGGGACTTCGCCACCAAAGGCTTCGCCACTGCATATAGTATATGTGTTTAACAGGCAATATATGAACAACAGAGTCAGCTTGGAGCCCTAAGCAGAACTCAGTAATGTCAATAATTAAACACTACAGTCAGTCAGCCGCAAAGCATGCCCAAATTTCTTTTAAACTTCATTGCAACCGACGTATACCATTCCCATTTATTTAATTTGAAAAATGCCAGGCTTGCTCATATCTCATCCAGAACCTTCAGCACACCAATGTACAGAAGATTCTAGAGACACACCTATTTTGATCGTCATACACAAAGCAGAACAATGGATAATTTGTTACAAACGGACCTTCCTTTTACTTTGTCAATCTTTAGTTTACACGGAGATGACCTAGGTTTATCTATCTAGTTTACTATTGAGATTGGCTTCATATATATCATGTCATCGACGTGCTTCCTACCCACCTAATGTACAAACTACAGAAGCACGCACCATGACTAACAAGACAACCATATGCAATGACCAACCAGACAACCAAATGAAAGAGCAAAGATGCTGGAAGATGCAAGCTTGCTCCAGCAGGTAAAAAAACTTCACAAAAGTCAGAGAGAAAAAACATGTAGATTCAATCAGTAGATTTTTAGTGATGGAAAGTAGTGCCTAAAAAGGACATTTTTTGATATTTAGGATCAATGCTACAGTGGGACAATGAGATTGATGAAAACGTGAGCCACGGGATAAGAGCGGGGTGAATAAAATAGCGCCAAACATTGGGTGTCCTGTGTGATAAAAAGTCTCTCAAAAGTTAAAGGGTTAATTCTATAGGACAGTGATCAGATCTGTGATGCTATATGGAGCGGAATGTTGTATGACTAAAAGACAACGTATACAGAAAATGAGTGTAGCGAAGATGAGCATGTTGCGGTGGATCTGTGGTCACACAAAGCAGGATCGAATCAGCAATGATAATATACGTAATAGGGTGGGGGTAATACCAATTGAAAAGAAACTTGTCTAACATCGTTTGGGATGATTTAAGCATCTCTAACGGATGCCTCCTAAGGCACGGTACGTAGTGGAATTTTAAAATATACTGAAAATCCAAGAAGAGACAGAAGTCGACCAAGACTTACGTGGGAGTAAACAGTTAAAAGATATTTGAAGAATTGAAATGTATAAAAAAAACTAGCTTTGGATAGAAGCGCATGGAAGGAAGCGATCTACATATCAGAACCATGACATAAGAAGAAGATTTAGAGGCAATGCTTTAGACTCTCTGCTTAGATGGTAGGATGCAGGTTTAGGGTTTTTGTTTTGTAGGTTTTATTATAAAACTCCCGTTTCTTTGACTTGAGGAAGTTTCATTTCTAGTTTACCCTAACTTATTTGGGACAAAAGGCATTGTTGTTGCTATTGTTGTTGTGAAAGTTGGCAACTCAGGTCTTGTTTTTATAGTTACAGAGTCCCTTATCAGTAGTTGAAGAGTGAGAAACCACACCACCTTTGAAAAAGTCATTGCAACTACCAAAATTTCTCAGCTGATTTAGTAAGAGCATATTTGCATGTCTAGTTATAATGTTAGTACTTTTTTACTTTGATGATTTGAAAATATACTCTTTCCTGCTTGCCCCGATACACCTGGAATGTAAAAAGCTTAGCTTGCAAAATGCTAAAAGCTGTCAAATACAACTTAGAAATGAGTACTACGAACATAAGTGCAAGAAAACGGTCATTGTAAAACAGCTAATAAGCAGACTTACCTAATGGCAGAGATAGCCCAGCCTTCATAACTGCAGCAGGTATTGATGACGTGTCAGTGTTAACAAATAGCTGCTTAGGAACACCAACTTTACCTGCAAAAAGCAACTCCACCATAATGATGAGATCAGCCTTTCGGAAGGTTCCATGAACCATTTCTCCATATGCATCCTCCTAAGCAATGGAGGAAATTTGAGATGCAAACAGATGACCAAAGTTTATCACCAATTTAAATACGTAAAGACTAAAGACAAGCAATTAATAAATGTTAGCAAGCTTTGACCGCTACAGGTAAAAGAGATTAATAAATATATTTATATATTACCTAGTTCCATCCAAAGGATTCAACAGTAAGAACAAATATGATAGTTCAGGCGACAAGAAATTAAAAGGGTACTCGTCTGCCAAGGATACAACAGTAGAGTGGAAATCAATGCTTAATACTGCATTTGGCATAGCCTATAAAATGCTATTATCATATCCATTGCACTAATTGAACTAACATGAACTAGAAACAACATGTGATTAATCATTAATCCCAAAATAACTGTTTAGTTAAAACTAGTAAAACCAAACCAACTGTCGTATCGTCATGATAAAGATAATGGGAATCTTCCAAGCCAGAACTATGAAAGACATTTCATAGAAATTACCATGACAATCCGAGAGGTCCAGTTCAGAAACTTCTTGAAGCATAGATTGGCGATTGAGCAAATGTTCTATGGCACCTGGTGGATCAAGAACAGTAACTTCTGGGTGTGTCTCTCTGTATTCCTATTAAAGATTGAGGCAAAATAGTCCATAAAAGTTTAAAAGATAAAAGGATAAAATGTACCTAATATGTTAAAAATCATATATTGCACATCTCTGACGAGGTTTTAACATATTTTGTATAACTGACCTCCAATAATCGTTGCCACTCCTTTCCAATCAACTGTAGAAAATACAATGATATAATTTTGCTTTCAATGAAATTATGAGAAACTCAGACAACAACAAATGAACAAAGTATGTAAATATTTGACATTCCAGACATATATTACATGAAGGTATTAAATATACTCCATATATCTAACCTTATGCAGAACAACGTCAAAAGGGCCTTGATCTGACAGTGGGCGTTTTTGATCAATAGCAACAAATAGAATGCCCTTCTTCCTGCAATACATTTTAGAAGGATGAGAAGCTGATAATCTGGACAGAAATGCAAACTTTAGGTTGCAAGCTAAACAGAAAATAAGTAGGTCTGCAGCACCAGTTGCCAAAAAGAAGCAATCGGCAGCCAGTCAACATATAGCTTCAACATCTCAACTACAGAATGATATAAATAATCCAAAATTACAACTTAAAAGCATTTTATCCTATCTGCAGTAGCTCCAGAGTTGCAATTATATTAAATTTCCCAACCTCCTGTGTCCAAGAAAGAGTCCAGACAACAGTAAAAGTGCAGTAAGTTGTCTTGAAATGAATGCTTACAAATTGTTTTATAAGAAAAATAGATAAGAAAGAGAACCAAGCTTTCACAATATCATGCAGGTGGACGTTGCTGAATATTTGCCAGTAATAAAAACTGAACTATATTCTTGTAATATGGTGAATAAAGGACTGTGTGCTGACACAAGTATTTCAATACGAACCCATTCAAACTTCAAATTCATGGTTTAGCTTAAAAAAATGGTGAACACACCATAGTTTCAAGCAAATGCAAGTGTCAGATACTCATGCATTTCGAAGTGCCCAACAGGCAAAAAAAGACTTTGCAGATGCTCATATAGTTTATATATACTTGAGAAGATTAAGAATAATGAGGAAATGTTTTTGCCAAAAACTCCAAGTATGAGCATGAGTGTGGTTTTTTTTAAAAAATAAATGAACAGAGCACTAGCATGGTACTGCTTTGCAAGTTTGCTTGCCATAGAGCACCAAGGATGTGCAGTTCCTGATTCATGCCTTGTATGGAGATGTTAAAAAGAAAACACAAAAGTTTGACAGGGTGGCATGAAAGATAATAATCTAATTAGGCAATAAAGGAACAGCTTTAATTAAGCAAGAGGATCCATCAAAACTTTGTCGATTTGAGTGGAGATACAAGACCTGATTTCTAAGATGCAAGTGGATCAGATCAAGCAAAAAAGGTAATGCACATGTTAATCATGTGGGTCCTAAAGTACTGCCATATCTTATTATGCGGGACATATACTATTTCCATATACCGTGTCCTGTCCTGTCCTGATCCTAGCGATGTGTGTACAGCAATGTATTCCTAACTGCAACATGATATTTCAGATGCAACAAAATTGCATTCAGAGGATAACACAAGTTGTCAAGTAACAAAAAACTCGGTATACTGCAATACAAGCATGTCAGTGCAATTTATAAACCGATTTCATGTTTTAGATATCTGATGTATTATGCCAGCCTAATTTCTGCATTTGCTTCCACGTTTGGTCCCACCAGTTGACAGCACAAGCAGTCAAGCACAACACATAACCATTGTGCAGTAATGTTTCACCAAATTACGAGACAAGAAGCATAAACAGGGTACTTCAGTGTGATAGTACAGCTTCCTGGATTAGTTTAGGTATATAGCCAATTCATTGGATAAGAAACGGATGCTATCAGAAGCGACTATAGTACTACCATACGATAAGGAATGCAGCGACGTCGCTTTCTTATCCCAAAATAAAATAGCAGCAATACAAAGATTTGCTGGAATGCCATAGACTTGTTATTTAAGTCAGTGCAGAAGATGATTCTAGAAAATGAAGCAATCCCATTGAATAAATGTTTTAAGATTCTCTAAAACTGTTCAATAATTATTGGCAACTGATGGCAAGAATGCCTCCACTTTTGCAGGAGAAACTAAAAGGCATCACCGTACACAAAAATAGACAAATCAAATCATATGACCCAAGCAGATATTTGGTCAGATGTTTCAATGCCAAAAACCTTTTTTCGCCACCTTTTGTACTATAATTTGACAATAAAGCACACCTTTTCCCACTTTTAATTCTATAAAGCTAAAGTGTTTCCATTTTCTTTGCTAACCTCTTCAACTCTGAAAAACAATTACGGTGAAAAACAATGATAAACAGATAAGTCCTCTTCGTCCCTAATAAGAAAAAAAGGGGGGGTGCGTCCAGAATCTACTCAAGTTAGAAAAAAGGGGAAAAAATTTGTCCAGAATCTACTCAAGTCAGAGACAGACGCCAATGAACGAGGTATTACTAACACGACAACAATAAGAAACGATATATTATTATTCGGCAAGTTCTCCTCTTCTTAACGGAGTGACCAGAGGGATCCACAATTTCTACTTATCTTTCAAATCTTAAGCAAGAACTGGAAAAGAAAGATTTTACAGTTCCATCCCATTCACACAAACCAACAAGGACAGCCGCACCAAGCGTTCTCCCCTCCCCCAAACAACCGGCACTTTTCCATCCAAATCTTCTGCGCCTAGGCCAAAACGTAGATCAACAAATCTACACACAAATTTCATCAGTACCTGGCGAGTCCCCGGAGCTTGGGCTGGAGGAAGCTCTTGGCCTTCTTCGACGTCAGCGCGTACCCCACCACCAACTCCCTCGCAGGCGCGGGCGCGGGCGCCACCACCGCCTCCTCCGCCGCCACCGCCTCCGGCTCTGCCCCTACGCACCCACCCGACACCATCGCCCCCCACCAACACCGAACCAACCCAAGTTACCCAACCCCAAGCCGCGCGCGACGCCGAGGCCGCACGGACGGCGGCGAGATGGGAATGCGGAGAGCGCGCTCGGAGCCCTATGCCTCGGGAGCGAGCGGAAAGACGAGACAGGCGCAGGCGTGCGTGCGTGCGCGTGAGGGCGCCGAGTGGAGAGGGAGGGAGGAGGAAGAGGGAGGCGCAGATGGGGCGCGTGCGTATTTGTAGGCGAGGACGGGAGCAATTTTGCCTTTGGGACCTTGGTACCCAAGTGTCTGCCAAATTACGGCTTTACCCCCTTGGTTTTTCTGACCCTCTTTTTTCTTTGGGAAAATTGCTCACATGCCACAAAGTTAAATGTCATACTCTTATTTACCACATACTTAAGTGGTTTTGCTATTATGCCACAAACTTGACTATTTTGTCTTTTGTTTTGCCATTTTCTCCCTTTAATTTCTTTTTGCATTTTCAGATACTTAACCGGGGGTATTATCCAGCCGGTCCCACCAGTCAGAGAAAGGGGTAAAACAGAGCAGGAACGGAGCAACCGGGCAAAGCCAGCCGAAAGCAGAGGAGGTGCCAGGCGGTCGGGGCAGGCGGCGTCGCCGGCGGGGGTCAGCCGGGGAGACGACGGCGACCGGCAAAACGAATGGTCCCGGCGGTGAGGAAGCTCAAGGAGCCAGCTACTCCGGCCGGGGAGGTGCTCAGACGAGTTGGCGGTGGCGCTAGGTGACCGGTGATGAGGGGGAAAAGGGGCGCCGGTGGCCAGATGGGAGAGGGAGGGAGCAAAGGCGCGCGTGAGTATGAGCATGATACCTGGAGCTCACCCGAGCGGTTGATTCGACCGGAGGGCGACCGAGGCGAGTCGGCGACGAGCTCAGGCGGCGGCGCGGGGAGGCCACCGTGGCGGGGTCGCGTCGGCGGACGAGAGCATAAGCCGGTGGTTGGGGAGGCTTCGGGTGGTGGAGGTGTCGCTCCCACCGCGCTGAATTGACTCGGGACTGACCGAGGAAGAAGCGGCGGCGGGAATGGCGGCGGCCGGCCGGAAGAGAAGACGAAGAGGGGCTGCCGTTTCAAGCGGCGATTTCTCAATTCCTTGCGTGGGGAGGCCGTGGACTACAGGGGGCGTGCCGCGACGCGGTTGGCTCGTGGAGGGGATGGCCGAGATGGCAGGCATGGCCGAAGGGCAGGGGGTCGTGGCCGCCAGCGCCCAGAAGACCAGGATCGTCGCCGCTGGAGCTGGCCGGAGCACCAAGGAGGCCAGGGCGCTGGGAGCATGTGGCATCGTTGTTGAAGGCGGGGCGGGCGGCGGCGACCACGTCGGCGGCGGGGCGGGTGGTGGGAGGGGCAAAATGAAAATGCAAAATGAAATTAAAGGGAGAAATGGCAAAACAAAATACAAAATACTCAAGTTTGTGGCATAATAGCAAAGCCACTTAAGTATGTGGCAAATGAGAGTATGACATTTAACTTTGTGGCATGTGAGCAATTTTCCCTTTTTCTTTCCGGTTTTGATCCCGTCGCCGCACGAGTCGTGTTCCACGGCTATGTTATTTTCGGCTTTTGCTTTTAATTTTTATTTTTATTTTTTTTATAGTAATTAGTTTTTAAATAAAGTATCTTTTTAAAATAAGATATATTAATAAATTATAATATATAATGTACTGATTTAATTTATATCGACAAAAATCGTTATTCTGTAATCTCTCGTACAAACAGTTCAAAAGCTAAAAGCCGCAGCCAAAAGCTATAAGACTCAGCCAAAAAGAACAAGCCCTAATTTTCTTTTTGAACATGTGTTACTTCTTACTTGTGTAGATCTGCTTACTTTAGTTTTTTCAGCTTTTTATGTACATATAAAGAAACGAGACATGTTCAAGGTTTACCATGAAAATGTGCATGCATGCTATATAAGTTGAGACCATACTTATTAATACCGTATCAAAGACCATACCGGTTTAATTCTTAGAATGGTATATTCCAATACCCATTCATACCAGCGTACCGTTATAGATTTAATATAATAATATAGGTATATATATTTATTTAATTATATGCACACTAAATATTACTTGTAATATTATTTTAAATACATAGTGATACTATCAAATATAACATGTAGTTCAATAGATGGCAGTGGCAGATCTAATGGGGCCATCATGCTTCATACATGTACTTATCAACGTATCCACCAATAATATAGTAGATAGCAATGCGTTCTAAATTTTGTAATATCAACTAACTTCATGACAAGATTCAATGGTAAATATTAAAAATTGAAACAAGGCATGCAAATATTAAAACCCGAACCCACAAATATTTTAAAGATCATAGAATTGAAACCCTAAAATCTAAATCATAAAATTCAGTACCTATTTTGGTCGGCTAATCGTTACTTCGTTAGCTATGAAGATCATTGAATTTTGAAGCAAGGAGCCATCTGGACCTGGCGTTGCCTACTTTATTGGCTTAGGGTTGATGCTGGCTTGGACGCTTGGGCCTTGGGCTGGGGATGGCTTAGCGCTGGACCGGCTAGTGGCCTACGCTCGATCGGTTCAAGTATCTCCTGTTATTTTGTTCTCTTTTTACTATCGGTTGATGTGTTGTATCGTGGTAATTTCATCTTTCATGTATTTTTTATAGAGTGTCTTGCTTTATCAACGTTTTGCGTGTTTTTCTTTTCTCCCATGTTTGTCAACGTGTTTAAACCTTCTTTCTTTTACATAGATGTAGTTTTTAGTATGTGTGAGCACTAATTTTTGGTATGTAGGGCTATACACTGTATAAACTTAGACTCTAAGCAACAAAAATTAAAATCGGAGCAAGGTCTGTGCCCCCGCATTCTCCATTGTGCATCTGCCCTTGATAGATGGTATTATCAATTCTGTCGGTATGGCCAATATTGGATGGCATCGAAGCCGGTATGGCTAGTATTGACTAGTATTGAGCCAGTATGATCAGTATTAAGGCTGATACGGTACATAGAACTACTTTGTACCGGTTTAAGAGATAGTACGGTATATATCGGTCATTACTAGAATGGTACTGATAACTATGGTTGAAACAACCTAATGGTACGACAACATAATGGTGCAGAAACATTTGCAGTATTATTTTGAAAAGAAAGTAGTTTCTGCAGTGGAATAAGCAAAAGTGAATAGTGTTTGGTACCTGCCTTCCATGCAAAAGTCAGTCCAAACATGCAATGGTAGGATACGTTAAAAGATGTTGGGTACAAGCCACGTACATAGATCGCGGTTTCCTCCCAGAAACACGATGAGTCTCTGTTGGTGGGAATGTTGGGATCACGGTTGAAAAGCCCCAAAAATTTCAAACAAAAAAAATTTCCAAAATTTTTTGCTGCTTTTTGGGTGTTTTTCTGAAAACTTTCCCGAAGGGAAAGTTTTCCCCGCCGCCGCTTTCCTCTTTCGGCCGGGCGCCTCCCCTCTCCCTCCGGCGCCCCGCTCCTTCCCTGGCGCCTCCCCGCTCCCTTCCCTCTCCCGCTGACGCCTTCGCCTCTCCCCGCTTTCCCCTCGCGCACGCGCTGCGCCCGCGCCCGAGCTGCGCCACTCCCGCACTGCCTCTCCCCGACCGCGCCCGCGGTTTTGCCCGCACCCGCGCCCCTGCCGTTTCCCCAGTCCGAAGCCATCAGAGCTCTCGCGCCACGCGTCGCCGCTCCCCTGCGCCCGACCCCACCTGCCAGTGGCCGTCTCCTCCCTCCCCGCGCGCGGACGCACTCCTCCGCCCGTGCCCGGACTCACCTGCTCCCCTCTCCCGTCGCCTCACCATTACGCCTGTGCAAAGCCGTCACCACTCCCCTCCACTCCGAAGAGACGCCCATCACCGCTTCATTTGCTCCTGTTGACGCCGGCGCCGCGCCCGTGCCTTCTCCCCCACGGCTTCCACTCCCTCCGCCCGGGGTATAAAAATCCCCTTTTGCCTCCCTCATTTCCTCTTGCTTCCCAAGTTCTCCAAGTACCCTCTTCCACTCCCCACCACCCCACAGAACCTCCCAAAGCAAAGGATTGAGCTCCCAATACCTCGGTCGCCGCCGCCCCCCTGCGCCGGCGACTCCCAAAAAGCAATCTTCTTTTCCTCTCCCCCATTTTCCAATTCCTCTTCCCCAGAGCTCCTCCTTGGGTTGCTAATCATGTTGGTGAACTTCTCTGCCCAGGTTTTTACCCGTGGAGCACCGGTGCCGTCTCCCCTCCGCCGGCCGAAGAGCTTCACCGTGGGCAGCCCAGCAGAGCGACTCTGAGCCGAGACTGCCTTCAACATTGTGAGCCTCTGGTTCCCCAGATGGTGAATCGTATCTGTTTTGACCCAATCGGCCCCGGCGACCTCCTTCATCGCCGGAGACCGAGCCTCCCCCTCTTCCTCTCCCGTCTCCCCCTTTGGTCTCCCCAGTCCCCAAGTGTCCAAAATGGGTTCCCCTCCCTTCCCTCTTCCCCCTGGTGCCCTCTATTGCCAGCGAAGACCCTCCCCATGCCCGGACTGCCGTCGCCACCGCAGCTCTGCCTCGGGGGCACTGTAGCGGCTGGAAGACGAAGACGACCCCTTCCCCGCGACGTGGCCGTCTCCTCGCCGCACATCTCATCTGTGCCATTTGACCTCAGCCGTCCGATCTCCCCCATACCGTTTCGCTCGCTTTCCCCCTCCCCGCAGCCGTCCGTTTCTCCCTCGCCGCATCCGTGCCGTCCGCCCACTCCCCATCCAGGCCGTCCACTAGCGCCGCGTGTCCGCAATCTCTCCCTCCCCAGGCGAGCGCGCGTGAGGGTGGACCGCGCCCGGCCTACTCGGTCGCGCCGCGCGCGCGTGCGCTTGGGCCGTTTGGGCCGCGCTAGCCTCCGGGCGCGCGGGCTGAATCCCCGGCCGGGCTTCCCTGTTGCCCCGGGCCGGCCCAATCACTATTCATCCCGAATTTCCGGCATTTAATAATTTCCAGAAATCAGAAAAATCCAAATAAATTCTAGAAAATCACAGAAATTCCCAAAAAATTCCCAAATTTCACCACTTTGCTCCAAATAATATCCTGGACCCATTTTTGGCCTCCACTTCCACAGATTCATCCCAGATAAATTCCTAAAATTCCCCATTTGAGGATTTATGCATTTTACTCCTTTTTGAATAGTTTATTTTCCCTCGCTTGATTAGGCTCAAGCTGGATTTAATTATTTTGTGTGTTTGCGCTAGTTTCGAAGATCCCGGAAGCCCAAGTGCAGTCGCAGGACCAAGGTGCTTCTACGTTCGAGCTAGCCGAGATCGTCCAACTTCACGGCAAGTCCCAAATCCTTTGATCATGTTGCAACCCATGTTATTTAATTATGTTATTATGCTATTTGCATTAAGCTAGTTCCGAAATGTTAGTTCAAAAATAAAATAAAATGTTTAGAATGACATGTTATGTAGTTAAACCTACCACCGACAAATGCCATGTTAAATTTGTAGCCATGCCTTTGTAACCCTAGAAATAATTATCTGTTAATCTAGATAACTGTAGGTTATTATTATCATGCAAAGTCTTATACTAATAAGGTTGTGGCTGCGGGCCAATAGGATTTGCAAACCCGACTCTAGGGGTATGGGACACCGTGCCCTAGAGCGGAGAGTGCCGGCGTGCACAAGGTAGAGTAAGGGTTGGGGAATAGCTGGCGAGTTAGTCTTCGCCCATCCCTTACTCTAGGATTGAAGTTAGGGTAAGGGTGTTGTGGGGCGCCGCGAGACGGCTTTCGCCCACCGCTTACCCTAGATTGGGGTCGCGGGCCTGGCGAGGTTGCGGACCCCGGAAAAATATAAGGACTAGACCCTTACGCTGAGCAAATGACATGGTGATCGCTCAACCACAGGAGTTGACTTGTCAACACTGGTTTAGTAGCTGCTCAACTCGATTGAAACTCTACAGGTGTTGAGAAAGCTTGGTGTTGAGACAAGCGAGGTTAGGTAGGCGGTGCTGCGGGTGCCTAACAATGGTAGAGTTCACTCGAAGTGGACGGGAGTTTTATTGTGCCAGACCCGAGTGAATTCTACCGGGTAGAGCCTATATAAAGAGTTGAGCAGTGAAACGACCTGGCTTTCTTAACCCGGACGTGGAAGTTAAGAAATCGTGTGGGTAAAGCTGAGCAAACTCTGCAGAGTCAAATAAATGGTATTCGAATACGCCGTGCTCCCGGTTAATGGAGCTGTGTCACTTGGGTGATTCCAGCAGCGAAGCTTAAGTAGTTTTGTACATGCTTTAACTTGTTCAGTTGGTTAATTAACTTTTCGTGAAAACCCCTGAGTTCTTGAGGAGTAGTTTTGGGTCCGTTTTATCAAAATGTTTGCAAATAAAGCTGCATCCACTCAAAGTTAATAAACCAAGTATACTCCCTTCCATTGTTATTCCGTGCATGTAGTAAGATAGAGTCCCTTTGGGGCTTGCTGAGCCGGTTGTTTGGCTCACGGCTTGCTTAATCCACTCTTTAGAGGATCAAGACGAAGGTGAAGGTCTCCCCGTTGAGGAAGTCTCGGAGGATCGCTTCTTCGACGAGGACCCGTGGCTTTAGGTCTTGGCCGCGCTCTAGCGGATCTTGGAGCTTCTGTAATGTAATTATATTTTGGGCTTGCACGCCCCGCTGTTGAAAATGGATATTAATCCTTAAGTAAAATATATGCTGGATCTTTGTTGTAAGCATGCAATGGTATAATCTTGCGCGACACTCCATAACTGTTCATGCGTGAATAGTTGCGGAATGCCGTGTCCGTACGCGCCCCTGGAAACGGGGGCGTTACAACGGTGTAGTAGCGTCTAACCTAAGGTTGATCCCTGGGTTGCCAAATGATGGTAACACTGGTAAGCATGCTTATTTTTTC
Organism: Dendrocalamus latiflorus; assembly: GCA_017311315.1. Taxonomy (NCBI): domain Eukaryota; kingdom Viridiplantae; phylum Streptophyta; class Magnoliopsida; order Poales; family Poaceae; genus Dendrocalamus; species Dendrocalamus latiflorus. Next base: position 6,306,201 of record CM029631.1, read on the forward strand.
TTAAAAAAGATTGTTATTCCTCCGCTCCTCTTAATTTTTTTATTGCCAAGTCCCTTCAATGGAAGTCTGAACATTAAGCGTGCAAAGTGTTACGTTGGGAGCTAGCTAGGCCTGGGCGTTCGGGTTACCCGATTTTTTCGGGTCGAGTAGTTCGGGTAATTCAAAATTCGGGTAATGAAAACTGCTACCCGATATTAGCCCCAAAAAAACACTACCCGCAATTTCGGGTACCCGATAATTCGGGTTCGGGTTCGGGTATACCCGATATACCCGAATTTACAGAAAACCAGCAAACTGCACAGAATTTGCACATAATTTCAGCAGCAATTTGCATAGAATTCCAGTAGCAATTTGCATAGAATAATATATCACAGGCAGTTGTTCAAACTGAGATAATCATATACTAATAAAGTGATAAGTTCAAGTGTTCAACCGACAACACATCACAAACACAAAGACAATTCGGGTAATTCGGGTAGTTCGGGTACCGGGGGATATTACCCGAACTACCCAAACTAATTTCGGGTAATCAGAATCGCTATCCAAATTCGGGATCGGGTACCTCGGGTTCGGGTCCGGGTAATTCGGGTACGGGTAACGGGTATTTTGCCCAGGCCTAGAGCTAGCTAGCGAGCAACGCGTAGAAGAATGATCAAACGCTATCTAACAAAAATGGCACGGTCTAGCTTTCGCACAAGAATGAAGCTTGTTTGTTTCCTTTATATGTTCCCCTTCATATTTCCTTCACGTGGCCTAATTGAATTAGCTCTCTAGTGAATTAGATCTCTAATCCAACGGTCACAAATCTGGATGATAGTTAGAAAGAAAACATCCGAATGATGTTTATCAATACCCTTAATTACTAGCCTAATTAATCACCTATACTAATTAATTACTTGACTAATTCACTGAAAGCCAATTCAATTAGGACACGTGAAGAAACATAGAGGAAAACATGTAAAGAGAACAGGCAAGCCCCATTCTTCGCACGAGTGCTCCGCACGAGCAATTCGAGGCAAAGAAGTGGCGCTCGTGATTAACGGCTCAAGTATGATACATGTGCATGACGCAGTGAAGAAATCAATCAAGAAAGCCATTAACTTATACCACTGCTACCGTAGTGCGTGGTTGGACTTTGGAACCAGACAGCTCAGCGGGGGTGGCATTTTCGTTTGCGTACACGGCGTAGAAACGGATAAAGATGTTGCAAGTGATAGGTATTCGTGTGGACGTCGTATCTGCAAATTCAGACGGAAACAACGTCTACCAGAAACTGCAATAATTCTGCGCGTTGGTGCGCCTCCCGTGTGTTTGTCAATGGTCTTGCCCCGATCAACTCGGCTTCGACTTCTGGCTTATTTTTCACAATTCATAAGTTTCGTCTTTTTATAAACTTTTTGGCTTTTTGTTGAGCTTTTTTGCCGGTTCTTTTTTTCCCGTATTTGTTTGTATTATACGTAATGGGCTAACATATTTTTTTGTTTTTAAATTTTTTTAAATTTAATTATGCTAAATAAGTCTCTGTCAGCTACAGTGCTTTTTTCAGCCAGCTACAGTGTTTTCAACCATAAGCCACGAGCTTTTCAGCCGAACCGATCACCACCTTAATATCCCGTCAATTTACTCGCACAGGGAATCATTTCGTCTTGTGCTTTCTTCCATCCATTCCCCAACGGTAGGGGGCACAC